>JARFJB010001911.1:655000-1402500 GCA_036346205.1 Vesta saturnalis
TTATATCAACACAAATATCTGAAAAACTAAGCGCTAATTCGAAAAAACACCAGGTATAATTTTAGTTTCAAAATAAAATGGTGAGTCTGAAACAGTACTCATTTTGCCAAGAAAAACCAGTGAGGCATACGTTTTTATTTTATTCTAAGTGGCGACTTCAACAAATTATACACCACTGGATGGAGCCAAGTAACTGAAATTCACCGGAATAATTGCTATTAGTGAGCCATTAAGGTATACCAAATTTCAATTTAACTTTCCTTCTAGTTTTTAAGAAATCTTAAAAAGTCTTAGAAAAATGTTTTTCTTAAACACCCTGTATTTCGGTTAGGAAGCATTTTTTGCCTTATTTTGGAACCTACAATCTCCAGTTTTCGTTTGTCCGTCATTTTAAGAGCAGTAGGTTTTAAGACATTTAACGCTGTTACAATGGCAAACATCTGAGGTTCGTTCAATGGTTTACCGATTTCAAGAGAACAGCCCCAATTTTGTAGATGTATTAGGATGATGTTGCAGGTAATCAATAATAAATGACTGCATTTAATCGAAGTCGGTTCGTTGTCAGTAAGTCTTTATTTATCAACAAGAATATTTTTTGATGAAAAGTCGTTCATTGTAAGCAAAATTTGGCATATAACGTTATTAAAAGTTCCTTCCCGTAAAGATTTCCGAGCAAATGTGAGATGCATTACGAAAAATTTTGTTCAAATTGTTAAAAATGACTATGGTTGCGTAAGTGCAAAATAAATACGGATTTGACAGATGACGTTAGTAGTCGGCCCTTGAAGCTTTCCGAGTAAATCTGAAGTGCATTACGAAAGGTCTTGCTCAAATTTTGAAAAATAGCTATAATTGCGTAGGAGTTATTAATGAAACCGTTCTCCTTGCCAGATTTCAGCAACTGGTAAGTTCATTAATATCTGTACTCATCAGCAGTAGTTTATTAAGTGTTTTTTTTTCATTTTCAGTCAACAAAGCGTGGTCTTTCGTATTAATTGGTGTATTACCATTACCATACTATCATTACAATTATGAAAATGTTAACTTTCACGATTATCACACATAATTAAAATACTTATCTTTTGGGTGATTGTTTCGCCAGTTAAATATTTTAAGTTACTATAGCAATACGATAATTTAACTACAATTATTAATAACCGAAAACCATTTCTTTGCTAGATTTGACTAGGTTTTTCATCGGTATATCAAGTTTCTATTTGTTAATTTTAAATTAAAATTTTTCGCAACTATACAGCTACATCATAACTTGATTAAATGTTGTTCTTTGATTAATACATTTTTCATTGTTATCTTTCGTCCATTAAAGGGTGTTGTGATGGGTCATCTTCAAGACAGTTTAATAATATTTGGTTTATTATTCTTTACTAAAATAAAAATAGTTGATCTTTAAATACGTTTATCAAACCGTTATATTAATACCAGGCTAGATTTGCGTTTCCATATTTCATAAATTTATTTTGACATCTAAATTAGTTTTTTAAAGCTATTATCATTTACTGAGGACGGTTACTGTAATTTTTATCGAAACGTTTAAATTTGTATTTAAGACTAAAAAAATACACGATTTGTCCCAAAAAAAAGTATTTTAATTACCATCACGCCTCATAGAAACATCAACATACAGTCATTCGGAAAATTGTTTGTTTTTATGAAAATGCAAAAAGTGGGACATCCGAAAAAGACTAAACTGTTCATATAATAACATGTTTAATGAGTGGGTTTTCAGTGTGCAAAGTAGTATACGTCAGTGTTGAAAACTCATGATCGACATTTAGCGTTTTTACTGTAGATTGTATCAATTTTTGGTAGGATCCACCAGATGTGAAGAACTTTACAATATGACAATAAATGATGTCAAAAGTGGGGGACACGTTATAATAGAGACGAGTAAGTCGAAAAATTACATATCTCGTTTTTTTCCTACAATCCCACATAGTTGGATTAATGATGTCAATATTATGAAAAAGTACATTCGAGATCACAACATACCAAATATAATTATTTTTTGTTTGTTTCAATGGTGACAAACGTAGCAGTCAAATGGTGGCAATTCATACTGTTTCTTCAGTTCGTAAACCTATTGCAACGTTCTAGAAACTTTCGGACGTTGAACTTTATACTGTCCGCCCTCTCAGGCACAGTTCTACCACTATTCTAACAAACGGCGGTAAAAGTGTAACTGCTTTAAAAAGATTTACGGAATCTGACGTGCTATTTATTAAGGAACCCGTTGAGCATAAAATTGCCTTTGCAATGTAAATGTTTGGCGGTAAATAGTCAGAAAACTATATAGATTCAACGGTCATTGAAAAACCTATACCTATCATTGAACTTTCTGCATTGAAAAGATTGATTGTGAAACCATTGTTGCAAGAGAAAGCGTCACATCATAGTGGAATTGTTGCAAAGAATGCAAGTGCTTGTGAATCCTCTGCATCTGAAACAAATGGCACAACTGACACTGAAGTTGTAAAGGCGAATGGTGCAGCAGAAAGACCTATACATCTTACCATCTTGTTGGCTGATCTAATTGTGCAGTAAACGTTAAGTAGCTTTTTGCGAAATATATGTTTATATTCCTCACAGCGTATCTGTTATCGCACCATGAACAGAAACCTTATTAATGTACTAGAATCGTGCGACTCACGTGCCCCTTCGGAACGGTTCAATAACGGCAACTATCTTTTCTTCTTCAGTTCTTATTCACAACAGCGATAGATTCAAATTGTATGAGTCAATTATGGCCTCTTTTCATTCAAGTCAGGTTTAACCCGTCTTTTTTATGAAGGGGGAGCGGTAGCAGTCGCGGCAGTTTCCGCATTTTGACTTCTCGATTAGGAGGTGAGTGCGTCGATCATCCCGATATGCTAACTATCTCGACTGAACTCGATCACTCGGTTTGTCATTCGCAGAAATTCTCGACACAACTATTTGTACTTTATTTCATTTTTATCATATACAGGGTGATTGATTAGTGCGATAAAGTTCAGTATCTTCTATATCCTTCGAAGTATCAAAGCAAACGTTACGGGAGATTATAGCCATCATTAAGCTTCATATTTTAAAATTAGTTACAATGTTACAGGGTGTTCCATAACGCCGTGCCACATCAAAGTTAAATTTTTTTAAACGAAACACCCTATATTTTAATTTAAATTTGAAATCCGCTTCACTTCCTCATTACAAAAATATATATTTGTAATATGTTATACAGGGTATTTAAAAAGTTATTACCACTTTTCCACGAAAGTCGTAACAAGTTCACCGCCCTGTATAATTTCAAAGGGCTACAAGAACAATGATCTGTTGCAGCCGTAGCTTTTTAATAATTGTCAAATTTTATAAAAATGATTGAGTTTGTGAATATTCGTTAAATTGATTACAGGGTGAGTCAAAACATCAATTCATTATTTTCTCAGTTTTTTCAAATGGATTAACCTGTATTTTATATCACTATCGAAAAGTACTATTGTTTTACTTATATTTTTGTTAAGAATTCCCTATGCCCAGAATTATTAGTTTTTGAGATATTTTCATTTTTATATGCAAAGTATTAATTATGTGTCTAAATGTTTGCCAATTATGAGTTGGCCATGATTAATTTGTCAAAAGCTGACAGTTTACCATTATTGTCTGTTAATTGATTGTTGTGGTAAATTTGTTTATAATTTTAAAAATCTAAAATAGGGCAAAAATGAATTTTACTCGTGATGAAATGCTAGATATGATATGGATATTGGGAGAATGCAATAAAAATGCATTGCTTTCAAAGAGTTTATTTTGAACCTTTTCCTGAAAGGCGACAACCTACAAAATCAAGTTTAGAAAGATTGATGGATCGGTTTAACCGAACTGGTTCAGTTAACTATGAAAAGCATGAACGAACAAATACTACTGTGACAGAGGAAAACGAAATGAATGTGTTGTTGGCAGTTACAGAAAACCCACATACAAGTATAAGGAGTATTTCTAAAGAACAACAACTTAGTTACTATTGTGTGCAAACACTTCTGTGTAAAAACAAAATGCACCCTTATCACATTCAATTGCATCAGGAATTAACAGATAATGATTTTGAGAAGAGATTAGCATTTTGTGAATGGGCCCTACAAAAGGTTAATCAACAGAGAGACTTTTTTGACTATGTATTGTTTGGAGATGAAGCTACATTTCATCGAAATGGTTGTGTTAACAGGCACAACTTTCACTATTATTCCACAAGTAATCCATACCACATAATTACACATAGTCAAACCAAATGGTCATTAAATGTTTGGGGAGGTATTGTTGGTAACTATGTCGTAGGGCCATGTTTTTTTGAAGATCATTTAAATGCTGAGATCTGTATTTAGATTTTTTAGTAAATCACTTACCTGTATTACTGGAGGAGGTTCCACTTCGTATCCGCCAGCAAATGTGGTTTTTACATGACGGTTCTCCTGTACACCATAATCTTTTAATTCAAGGAGAACTTGATGATCAGTATCCTGGAAAATGCATCGGAAGAGGTGGATCAGTGCTATGGCCACCCAGGTCACCAGAATTCAATAAAATGGACTCATTTTTTTGGAGTTACATTAAGAATGAAGTTTATAAAACACCTCCGACAACAAGAGATAACATGAAGGAAAGAACAACAAATGAATTTCAAAATATCAGTGTACAAATGCTTAGTAATGTTAGTAACTCTTTCAATTACCATTTTCAGGCATGCACAGATGTCTTGGGAGGTCATTTTGAACATCTTTTGTAATTAACTTTTATTGTAGTTTAGGAAATTAGTATTGGTTTTATTTGGTGGTAATTGTAATTTTTTGTAAAATTTGTTTGTAGTATACTTGTTTTTATTCCTGTATTCGTTATTTGACCACTATATTCACAGACAATAATAGTAAACTGTCAGTTTTTGACAAATAAATCATGGCCAACTCATAATTGGCAAACATTTAGACACATAATTAATACTTTGCATATAGAAATGAAAATATCTCAAAAACTAATAATTCTGGGCATAGGGAATGCTTAACAAAAATATAAGTAAAACAATAGTACTTTTCGATAGTGATATAAAATACAGGTTGATCCATTTGAAAAAACTGAGAAAATAACGAATTGATGTTTTGACTCACCCTGTAATCAATTTAACGAATATTCACAAACTCAATCATTTTTATAAAAGTTGACAATTATTAAAAAGCTAGGGCTGCAATAGATCATTGTTCTTGTAGCCCTTTGAAATTATACAGGGCGGTGAACTTGTTACGATTTTCGTGGAAAAGTGGTTATAACTTTTTAAATACCCTGTATAACATATTACAAGTATATATTTTTGTAATGAGGAAGTGAAGTGGATTTCAAATTTAAATTAAAATATAGGGTGTTTCGTTTAAAAAAATTTAACTTTGGTGTGGCACGGCGTTATGGAACACCCTGTAACATTGTAACTAATTTTAAAATATGAAGCTTAATGATGGCTATAATCTCCCGTAACGTTTGCTTTGATACTTCGAAGGACGTAGAAGATATTGAACTTTATCGCACTAATCAATCACCCTGTATTTTCCATTTTTTTTAACTCAGTTTTCTTTAATTGGCATGTTCAATCCCGTCCTCTACTGTGGACATCTTCAATTTTAACTTGGACATCACCTAGTTACTCTTGAATAAACTATTGAATTTAGTACTGAATTTGATAGTTACCAGTTCAAATTCGCTGCTCCATCTGCCGAACTAGTTCTAGTAAACTTCTTACAATTTTGTAACGTTTGCTTATCTAGTATTTATGTACAATAATCAGACATTAAAATTATCTATTAAATAATGCTCAACTGTCCGAATTGCCGAAAGGAAAGTCTAACAATGTATGTAAATTGCACGCTTATGTTTATTTGTAATGAAACAAAATATAAAATTCAAAATTTTATATAAAAACATTTTTCACTTTTCTTCACATCGGACGCTAAAACAGCCAACATTTTTTGTTATGGTCGTCCATCCGTTGTATTCAAATTAGAAGCCTAGTGGTGACATAATTAAACCGGAACAGCAGTCTAAATCAAACGTTCTGTGATTATAATTTCTGTGGATTTATTTCACCATTATTCGGTATTGATTGATTGATTGATAAAAAAAACCAAAAAAGATATATATTTTATTAGCATACTAAGTATTTTAGTACTGATTGTGCACATAAATAACTGTGTATTCATATTTATTTAACGGACGCACAAAAAAATTTAATACGCATTTTGTGTCCTTGACATACAAACAACTATTTATGACTCATTTCCGCTCTTGGGCGAGAAGTTCTTTCCCCACCCGGATACAACAAGTTGTTTAACTTTTTCTTTTATATATAATTATTTTACATTAATATTCATTCCAATCGGTATTATTATTGACAGAAAATGCATGACACAGACTTCCTGTCTCTTGTACAGTTTTGGTTATTGTGCACGAAATGATACTCGCACTAGTTTAAGCAGGCCCGCCATGAAGTACTTGAGCTTCAATTTTTATTTTATTTTCAATGGAGTATTCGATATATCCCTCAGCTTTAGTCGAAGGTCTCCAGCCGGCATGTCACTTCAATTTTATTAGATCACCACCTGCGTCAACCAACAAAGTGACTGAAAACGCTGGCTCGTGTACAGAAAAATTTCAGGTAGATTTAACAATTGTGCAATTCTGTTTCTTTCCAATAACCTGCGTTGAACATTTCCCGTTTTTGAAAAATACAAAAAAAACGGCAATAATTCGCGTGTACAGGGAGAAATATACCATATTTTTTAATAATGTCCATATATTTTATGGTACTATCCTTATTGTCGACTACATTCAAAACGCGCAATTTTTTAGTTTTCAAAGTTCTTATTGTCACTGTTAATCCAAAACCCGTTTCTTCAATATCTTCAACACACAAGTTGCACATTTCCTCACGACGGCAAGCCCCGGCAATTTCCAATATTCATCCCATCTATTCAAGATATTATAGAATACAAAATATAAATTGTAAAGTTTACGAACCTTTACTGACAAAAATATATCATCCGGGGCTTCACCAGGATATTTTTTCGATGTGTTCTGTATTGACAATTTTTTTTAGCTTGAAACCTTCACGTTTGAGAAATTCTATTAATCCTCCGACGGCAGAAATAATTTTACTAACACCAACGGCGGAAATGGGTCAAAAATGACCCTTCGCAGAACTGCATTGTTTTGAAATTACTGAGGAGTGATCGAGTGTTAGAAATAATGAATTTGTTGTTTTCGAACTAATTTATTCTTAATGTAACTCAAAAATATTGTAAATAGTAAAAATATAAACGCAAATAACCCACAACTCAGTATAAAGTAGTAACATAATAATTAAATTACATTTTCGGTTTATCACTGCTTACATTTATTGCACACATTGTTTGTTTCCGTTTGTCCATGATCTGGGTACGTAAATCTAGAACATTTGTTGCATTTCTTTGAATATTTGTTGTCATTACCAACGCATAAGGAGCACCTACCGCGCTTGTTTCTACTTACAGTATCTTCAGACGTCTTCTTCTGGATACGCCTGCCATACTGTTCCATTGCTTTTATAATACCTTTATGATACCCTGTGCCGTCACCTTAAATTTTTGCAGCTCTACGTTCAATGTTTGAAGCAAGTAATTCTTTTCCTAGACGTTTGAGCAGTAATTTCCGTTTTTTTCTTCATGGACGTACCACTTTCCCAATTTGGATTCTTTGTGCACCAAATAACTAAAGCATTGTACGCAGCTACATCCACAAAGTTTAGGAACAAGGAAAACGGCCACAGTTTGTCTAAGGCATCGACCCCACTTTTAGTTTTATTGTAATATGTGATTATCTCCGGCTTAAACTTTGCTTCTTCTCATAGTATACTATGTTACTGGAAAGTAATACGACGCACTTGCGGGATTTTGGAATATATGATACAAGGGTGAGAGTGGTGGTGAAAAGAAATTCTGAAGAGTAAACACTTCGGACAGATAAATTGACAAGGGATTTGGGAAGACCTTTCTGTTTTTTCGCATTGTTCCAACTATCGTCAATTTATTTTTCAACAGTTCTTTAGACAGCGAAATGTCTGTAAAAAAATTATCTGTAGTTATATTTCTCCCCGAGTTCTTCCAAAATTCGGTGAGCTGCTTCACAACTCGCCCTTGATTTATTTCAGCTACGCCGCCAATTTTACCCAAGTAGATGTTGAAATTGCAACAGCAAAAGTTCTCGGCGTCGCATAGAGCCCATATTTTTATACCGTACTTCCCAGGTCTACTGGGAATATACACTTGAAAAGGACATCTGCCGCGAAACGTAACTAATTGTTCGTCAATTGTTCCAATAGCAGTAGTTTCATAAGATTTCCTACAATTGAACGCAAAAATATCGGAGCTAACTTATCTTCTGGTTTTCTCTGAAGCCTTGTTGTCAAATCATCAAAACGCACGAATCTTACAATTTCTTTGAACCTATTACGACTCATCGCTGCATAATATATAGGTGTGCAAAAAGCAACATGTTTATTCCACAAAGAATATTTGTTCTCTCTCACTTCCCTAAATATTCCTGCCAATAAGAGGATTCCAATAAAATCTCTTATTTCGTCTGGATCAACGTCCCACCAAGATTTGCTGGCGCGGTCATCCTGGTGAACAGGCTCACTGGCTTTTTGATTAACATATTGTACTATTATATCGATAATGTCATTACTAATAAACAAAGAAAATGCCTCCGATGTGCTACTTGCAGTTAGATCTTTTCTTTTATATAAGATATTGTGACTTCTTGATTCAGTTGGCTCTGGACTTACATATTTTCCGGTGCGATTAGCAACTACTTGATCTTCAGTATGTACTGTTCTTTCTTCATCGTCATTTATTTCATCTCCTATATCGCTACAGACTTCGTAACCTGCATAACTTGCGTTACTGCCACTGTTATCCGAGAATGCGCCAATATGTTCGTCATCGTCGTCTCGAATCAACTCTGCATATAATTTGCTTCGGTGAGAGCCCTTTTATTTGGATTCATTGTTACTGCTCACTAAACACGTTTATAGAAAGAATTTACAAGCATGCACGTACGGGAACGACAAGATGCTACCACGCCAAAGCATAAAAGAACACTACTTCACGATATATCAACGGATAGCAGCCACTTTAATTATTTAAACATGCGCACGAACCGGTCTCGAATCGTTACGCCTACGGCGGAAACCGGCTCAAAAGTGACCCAGTGCCCTTATCTACGACATTACCTATTCAATTATGTTCAAATTTTACTACAAGTAGTAAAATGACATTATAGAGGAATATCTCAGATTTCAAAACAAAAAAGATAAATGCATAAAAAAGTTATTGATAAAAATTACAACTCTGGGTCAATTATTACCCGGTTTCTGCCGTCGGAGGGTGAAACGATTACATTTATTAATATTCGGCCCTTCCATAATCTGCAGACATCGAATACCGGGACCACAGACTTGCGGTTTATAGTTTACGATTTATCCCAAAAATATGTTAACAATGCATTTTCGGTATAGATTGTTACCTTCTTGCTCTTACACCAACTAATACAATTGTTACACGTTTTTTCATACTTCAACTGCCACCTTGAGGAAGAAGGTTTAGCGTAATAGCATTCGCCAATTCAGCAACTTATGGAGGTGCAGCATATTTAACAAGTTCCATTTACAAACTCCGATTTTCTTAAAATGACTATTTACATTGTTGCTTTAGGCCTGTGGTAATAAATACAACGTGCTTAACATTCGGGAGGTAATGGGTTTGATTCCCGTTACCATATACCCTGAATGAGATATTTTCAGAGGGGTTTGCTCATACAAATACGTGCTATATATTCGTCCACAGTCATTAATGAGTTCTTCAAATTTCAGAAAATGCGTCTTTCCGATCTATCCGAACTATTCCTAACTTCGTATCATTTCTAAATAGAACATAAGAATAATTTTACATTCTGATTCATACAGTGACATTTAAATGTCTACTTTAATAATACAATTATATAAGTTGTCACGTCATAAACTAGACGTTTTAAAATTATTTTCGAACGGACTTCGTTTACGAAACCAACTTCGTATTTTAAATAGAACCACCTATATATACTTATCATTTTGAATCTCGTTGAATTAAAGGTCACTTTAATAACCATACTATGGTTAGTGATTGCTTCTGAGTTTTTGACATTTTAGAAAAATTACGTTTGCAGTGCCTCCGAAAACTATCATATCTCAACGGATTACCGTAGAGAATGTTGGCTTTCATTTTATTCCAAAAGATACCATTTCTCATTCATTGCCAAAATCTTTGCTTTCAGAAAGTCAATAATTTCTAATCGCTCCGAACACATATTTTTTTCAAACATGGTTAACTTGATTTTAAATGGAACCACCATATTTTACATCAGCGGATAGGAATAAATTTCCTTTCCATTGATGTAACATTATCGATATTTTTCGAGTGATAGTTTTCGAGATATTCACATTTTTATCTAATTTCAATTTTTATTGCGCATTGCCGCGGTGCTTTGGAAAACGTTAAAACAACTGATAAGAAACGTCAGTTTCTAAAGCTTCTGTTGTGCTTTGCTGTCTTGTGTATCAGTTTAAGTGTTTCTACAAGACATTTCCATTAAACTGTTATTGTCCGACGCAGAGTTGATCGACATGACTTTCATTCTTGGAGAATGCCAAAGAAATGCGATACTGGCGTCAAGGATTTATGGGGTACGGTATCCTGAATGAAGACTTCCCCGAGAAACGGCCTTTCAAAAGTTGTTACCACGTTTTATAAACACCGGACGCGTGCAGTATCCAACGAGGGAACGTGTCAACAGGATAACCTGTATTTCTTGTGCATTCCTTTTGTATATCTTCTGTAATCGTTAAGTAATTGTCCTTATGTATTTATTGATCGTTCTTTATGTATTTATTGTTCATTTCTTTTGAGTTTTGTGTTCTTAATTCTTGAGTATTTATTATTTATTTCTTGTGCATTAAAAAAATCAAGTTATCCATGTTTGAAAAAAGTTATTTTCGGAGCGATAGAAATGATTGAATTCTAAAAGCAATACGTTTCACGACGTTGAAAGGCTGTTTCTCGGGGAAGCCTTCGTTCAGAATACCGTACCGCATAAATCCTTGACGCCAATAACGCATTTCTTTGGCATTCTCCAAGAATGAAAGTCACGTCAATCAACTCTGCGTCGGACAACAACATTTTAATGGAAATGTCTTGTAGAAACACTTAAACATACACAAGACAGCAAATCACAACAGAAGCTCGAGAAACTGACGTTTCTTATCAGTTGTTTAAAACTATTGACAAACGTTTTTCAAAGCACCGCGGCAATGCGCAATAAAAACTGAAATTAGATAGAAATGTGAATATCTCGAAAACTATCACTCCAAAATATCGATAATGTTACATCAATGGAAAGGAAATTTAATTTCCTATCCGCTGATGTAAGAAAATATGGATGGTTCCAATTAAAAAAATCAAGTTATCCATGTTTGAAAAAAATTATTTTCGGAGCGATAGAAATTATTGAATTCTAAAAGCAAGATTTTTGGCAATGAATGAGAATGATGCGGTACCCTTTTCGGAAGTAAAAAACGAAAGCCACATCTCTCTACCGGTATCCGTCTTCGAGATATTGATGATTTTCGAAGGCACTGCTAACGTCATTTTTTCTACAAAATGTCAAATAACTCAGAAGCAATGCGACGTAGACTCATGTTATGTTTATTAAAGTGACCTTTAAATTCAACGAGAAATTCAAAAATGTAATAATATATAGGTTGTTCTATTTAAAAGAACGAGTTGGCATGAGTCTCCGGTATAACCGGAAGTCCGCCATTTCTGAAAATAGTTTTAAAACGTGTAGTTTATGACTGTGGACAACTTTTATATAAGACATTTTTTCGTATTTGTAATAGTAAGGGAGTTATGGAGCTTAAGTGGGCCACCCTGTATAACTATTTTGTATTTACTATTTCAGAAATTAATTGTAGTAGAACACAATGTTAAAAAAACAAAGTGTTCACTTGAGATTATTAACTTCTATTGATTTAGTTAAGTTTTTAATTAATACAGCTATTAGGAAATAACCAAAAAGAAAATTGCTCAAAAATAAATAGAGTTTATTTATTAATAACAACACGTAGATTACTAAAAATATTTATTGTACTCTAATTGCTGTATTTGTTTTTACAGCAAGTGTTAGTGGAACTTTAATCATATTCTTAATCCTTGATGTCGTCATGCTGGTATTTGGAATAATCAACAAGGATAAATGCCCAATCGATGACAGAATACCTATATATCTCATTGTTGCAGGTTTGCATATTTACGTTAAAATGTATACTACTAATTAAATAAATTTCAGGAGCTACCGGAATTGCTTCGAAGATATTACCATTCATTAATCGTAAATTGGACTTAACCATACTGGCAATTATAATCACCCTACTTTACATTTTTGAATTTGTATGGATGATTGTAGGTAAGTTTAAAGTTCAGTTTTGTTTAAACGTTACATCAACAACTTTTCAAAAGTTTACAGTGCATAACTTGACACAAAGGCAATCAGATTTGCAATTGTAATATTTTAATTAGAGTTTCTCAAACAATAATGGGGCGGAAGCGTTGTCAAAACCCTTTTAGGTGTAACCGTGTAACGTTTAACAATTATTAAACCACAATGTAAACTTTATAATAGAACTTTTGTGAAATATTTTACTCATAATACACTTGTTTTATTTCAGGTTCCGTATGGGTTTACAAGATATATGAGCCTAATTATGTAGAAGTTTTCAGTCATTACTGTAACAAAACAGCATATCTCTTAGCGTTTTGGATATTAACAATTCGTTGGGTATTCTTAGGAATTACCATATTATTATCGTTATTGTACTGTTGTTGTTCACTTTTTAAGTAAATCAAAAATCCTTTTTTGTAACTGCAGTGCCAATACGCATAGTACAAAATTTATATCAGCATTTAATCAAAATTAAATACCTACACAATTTAAGATGCACAAGTGTCTCAAAAAACTATATCAATAATGCGCTTAAGACTCTATGCGTATCCTCTCTTGCATATTAAAATTATCACTTTTGATAATTTATGTAAGCTTATCAATTTACTATAACAATTTTATATTTGTTATGTTTCTTAAAAAGATTACATTTCGTAGAATAAGCTTTAAAGATTTATACTAAACTGTAATTATCTACTTTTTTACCTTTTATTTTGTATGTTATGTATTTTAGCAAATTAAATTATTGTTAATATGAGGTAGTTTTTTTAAGTGTACCTATGCCTATTATGGAATTTTTTTAATGTCAAATCAAGTATTCCTGGTTGCTTCATCGCTTGACGTAATTTGGGGCGAATTACTAGCAGAGAATATTGACAACGCATGAAAGGCTACGTACATCTATAATAGAGCATGTTTTCCGAACATACCACGTTAAGGATGTTCTTTAAGTTTAAAAAACATCAACTCATATCCAAAATAGCCTTGGTTAGGCAACACTTTGCATTGTTTAATTTGAAATCTTTATTTTCTTTTTTGTTAAAATTTTAGCCACCAGAAAATAGCACTACGTCATCAACTAATGGTTAAAGTCAAGCTAATTTTTAATATCTTAACAGAAGATTCAAAACGGATGATTTTTTGGTAACAGCTTTCATCAGGATTAAGAATGAAAAGGGGTATTATTTATGGACAAAAATAACCCGAAAGGTTAACGGGCACACTACTTCGTGGTAATACGCTAATTTTCGTATTACTTTTGCATGATGAAAATCTAAAAATTCTTTGTAAGGGTGTCGAACTTTTGAAAATAAAATTCAAGGATCAATACACGAGTTTAATAATAAATGTCACTTTCACAATGGCATACTTTTACAAAAAATATAACTGAAATCTGAGAAATGCCCTTTTTCTTCCTCTCTTGCTTAAATATAAATTAGATGAAACAAAATGTTACTAGATTTGGGGCACGTCATAAATTAATGTTAAGTGACCATGAACCTTGAATTGTCAAAATAATTTTGAATTTACAAACATTTCACGCATTTATATTCGTATATATGTTGATATAATCTGAGAAATACCCCAAGTGCTTTTTGTACCTTTTGTTATTTTACGGCTATCAAAGAAGAAAAAACGTACCATTCAAAATCACAGTCGGCCCCATATTGCAGTTGCAAACTGGTCACTAAACATAAATATGGTAAAAAGAACTACCGACGAAGGATAGATGTTCATGCGGAAAACCAACGTTTTTCTCGAATGTAAACTAACTTCAGAGGCTTTAGGAATACCAACAAAAACAGTGTGGAAAACAGAAAAATGAAGACTTTCTGACGCCGAATTTAAAAGAACTCTTTCTGAAAAACTTACGGAAGTAGAACACCTCTTATTGTAAGTATTTTATGACAAGTGGTGAATAAAATGTAGAACGAGGTAAAACATGTATCGTCAGAAACAATTCGTGAGAGATTCCGAGAGGAAATGACGTACAAAAGTTAGTTTTCGGTTTAGTTGACGGCGCAGGGATGGTTTGTTACGTGCAAACTTCAGCTTTGTACCCAAAACTTACCATACTAGAGGAGATACATTTATAGGACCGCCGGTAGCTCGCTCACGGTAGAGTTGGAGGAGTTCTACAGTGATGCAGATGGTATCTATAAGCTTAAAAAGAAGAGAGGGCACCAGCTAGAACGATAAATCAGCCAGCCCTAGATAAATAGATAATTTGCCACTTTTCTAGCCAATCAGTTAACGAATATTTGAAAGGATCTGAGCACTAGGAAAATTAGTTGTAAAGCAGAAAGTCTCCAAAACAAAAGCGGTATATTAATTACAAATAATGCCAGTATATAGTTTGCATTTGTATGTACACACACATATAATTTAATTTATATTCCCCAAAAAGTAAAAGGGAGATAATATCCTAAATAAATAATTAATTCAATTGTGTTACTCAAATCGTTAACCACAGAGATAATACATAGAATATTTGTGCTCTTAAATACACAATATAGCAAGCCACCCAAAGAGTCTAGTGTAATACTAGAATTTAGATAATGAAATCAAGTTAAATTTACATCCAAAAATGGCAAAGTAATATTATACAGAATTGCAAAGTTATGCTAAATATAGGTTTATAGTCTTTAATAAAATACAGTAAACAGGTAATTTAAGCATTCCCCAAGTTGTAAAGGCACATTGAATAAAAGATTATAGTAATAATACAATTGCTATGAATGACTTGCAGTAAACAAACATAACAGAAATAATCAAGTGGTTTATAAAATCTTTAACCAGAATCTGTTGAGCTGAATGCATTCAGTTACACAGTTTCTTACAAAACAGTCTCTAAATACATAGATTACCAATGGCATGGTAATTTTTATACTCAAAATTTTAACCAAAGCAATTTCATGTAAAAGCGCAAACATTTGTGCAATAACACTTAAAGTTTTATCACAAACATGTACATAGGTCTATACCACTTATAGAATTGGTCACAGATTAATCAAAGCATTAAGGTATCCAAAAGACCCTGAATAAGAGTGGTTTAAAACTTATCTTTCATATCCCAACCTGTCGGAATGTTATAATTTCAAATATTTAACAGGTGTTCCACCCTTGGAAGTCAAATCTCTTGCTAATTATGTAATAAGTAACACACTTCATCAGTCAAATGCCAGTATGTACAACTATGTACGAATTATATACAAATGTACTACAGCGTACCTATATCCATATTTACATAGCATACAAGTATATTTAGATGGTGTACGAGAAGTATATTATATGGCGTACAAAAAGTACCTCTACAATTAAATACATACAGCCAAATGAAAGCATGAATATCAATCTTACCTTCAATGAGGTAAAGAATCAGAAAAGTAGTAATGGTAACGTTCAGAAATGGATTCAGTCAAGTACGAGTACGAGAACAGCTAATAACTGTCTCGAACAGCTAAATAGTAATTGATTTCCCCTAAAATAAAAATAAAGCTAGCAACCGTTAAAGTAGATTGTTACACTCTTACCAGCAAATCTAAAGTGTAAAAACAACTTCGTGATTACACAGAGAAATTTGTGAGGTTAAGTCTAACCCCCTTTAATGATTTTCTTACTGGATTTAGTTCTTAATTCGAACCAGATCGATTGTCTGAAAGTAAAACGTGGTAGAAGAACAAAAAAACCAAGCGTGACAAAGGCTCACCTGCTTTCAGTATTTAATATATATATATATATATATATATATACAAAATTTAGAAAAATGTTATAAAACCGATACCATCGATGGGCTAAATAAAGTCCAGCAATATACATTTTTCTTTCAGGAAACAACAGAATGGCTTTTCTTTCGTCAATCAACAGACAAGAAGTGAAATTAAAAGTCAAATATGTGGATGTCAAACCGATATATACCAGTGACTCCCAACACATAAAGTTGAAATATAACTTATAAGTGACCATCAAAAAGTTTACCCAACCACTACAGAAATGTTTTTAATTGTGAAGCGTAATATATTCAAGAAACTACAGAGATAATCTTAGAAACATGTCATTATTTTTAGAAAAATAGAAAGTTCAAAGAACTACGAGTAATCCATTAATTTTAATAGATCGCAAAAATTTACTTAAACGTACAGCAAAAGTAACAAATGTAACAGGTTTTCAAAAACAGTCGAAAAACCGGCGACTACCATAATAATATTGTACTACCCCTTGTTAATATAGTTTTGTATGTTTAATTATTTATCTTTTGAGATCCCAGGTTGGTCCCTAGCTTTCACTGCTTGGCGGTAAGGTTTGTTGCCTATTGTAAAAAAGATTCAGGCGGATCGGTTTTAAACAATTTATTTATAAATGAAATCTGTATCTTGGAATATAAATCAAAACGAAATTCTAGTTAAAAAATGAAAATAATAATTAGCGTATATAAAATGAACAATGACTTGATGATATTACAAGTACGTGTTTATATGACAGGTATTTTTTATCCGGAAGTGCCAATTAACAATAATTAGTTTGTGCTGTGTAAATAAAGGGGTGAACTTACAATGTTTGTGAATAGGTAATATTATAATTATGGAAATTTGAGAAAGCGTTATTATGGAGGTGAGTATGCTTATCTTACGATTATTGTAATTTAGTTAACGAAGGTAGACTTAAATAATGATTAATGAAATGTAGCGTCCCCCAGGTACCCTATCTTGAAAAGCGTAATTTGAACTTATTTGCAATAATGCAAATTCAAAAATAAAACAATCGCTAAGTGATTTATCTTGAGTTGACAGACAATAACGTCACTATTACTCAAATTAATTTCCTGCCTTACTTTAACATTCCGGGTAATAATTAAAACCTTAGAATTTATTTACACAAGTCTGATATTTAATTACTCGCCAACCTCAAATCTGATCAAACGAAGTGGCCGTCTAGTGCTAAGTACGTTGTGCTATCTAAATTAGATAGACTGGATGAGGTAAGTGTGGCATCAGGAGGGCAGGTAAAAAAAATGAAACTACTCAAATTAAAATCAACGAGCGTTGCGCAGCGGTGGTTCAGCCCGTTAATCTACTATTGTGGGAAAGAACCACTAATAAAACCCACTTTATTCATAAATAAGTAATTGCACAAGTACATTAATAAATCAAATAACACAAAAAAACAAACAATGAAAGGGTTAAATATATAACAAAACACCTTTAAATCAGGTTAAAGTGCGTACAAAATTATAACATTAAGAAAAAATGAATAAAAAGAGTTTAGTTACACAGAACCACAATAATAAAAAAAACCGCATATAGTCACACGTACAATTGGGTCATAAATAATCAAAATAAAAATCATAATAAAAATCGTAACACCAAACATGTGGCCCTTTAAAAACCAATCATGGCGGTCTTTAAATAAATAAGCACATAAAACAATAAAGCAAATTACGGTACATGTAAAATACAACAACGGTAAAATTGCACAGGTCATAATAAGGTAAAGGCAAGGACAAAAGAAAGTAGACAAAGAATTTGCACGTACCCAATTGTTTATTCATAAATACGTAATTGCACAAGTACATTAATAAATCAAATAACACAAAAAAAGGAACAATGAAAGGGTTAAATATATAACAAAACACTATTAAATCAGGTTAAAGTACGTACAAAATTATAACATTAAGAGGAAATGAATAAAAAGCACTTTAGTTACACAGAACCACAATAATAAAAAAAAACACATGTAGTCACACGTATAATTGGGTCATACATAGTCAAAATAAAAATCATAATAAAAATCGTAACACCAAACATGTGGCCCTTTAAAAATCAATCATGCCGGTCTTTAAGTAAATAAGCACATAAAACAATAAAGCAAATTACGGTACATATAAACTACAACAACAGTAAAATTGCACAGGTGATAATAAGGTAATGGCAAGGACAAAAGAAAATAGACAAGGAATTTATACGTGCCCAATTGTTTAGTGACCACCAAAGCACAAAATACATAAATCAAATTACAATAAATCACATACAAAGAGAAATCAGCTCGCAGGCAAATAATTCTACTTAAACAAACTGACAAAAAAAACTCATTAAAACAAAGCCTTACAAGGATAAGTTATAAATAGATCACTAACATCGTGACCGATATATAAGTTTGAGTGCGTTAGTAAAATACAGTGTTCCTCTCTCAGGTTACACATTCAACTATACAACAAATAAAAACAATAGAAATAAAAATTCGAGGTGTTTAATGGTCTGGCCCGGGAGTATGTACCTACTTGGCAATTGACTGTTACAATTAGTAACCAAAGCAGTATCCTGTACTCATTCGCCATCCACCTCTACACAAATATAAATATAAACAACAAACAGCAATGCTAATTCGCACAAATACCAGAGCGGATTTCCGCTTACTGAGCCCGCATACGAATGAGATACCTTCGCAAGGCAATGCTTGATTATTTTAATACGTTACATAGGCTAGAAAAATGATTGGCTAAAAATACATACTTACACTGGAATAAATATTCCTTTAATTGGCCACAGACACAAATCGTTAACATACGCGGTTTAACTTCAAAAAGAGTGACTGTTATTTATAGATTAATATTTGAAAAACACATTACGACTAACCCTCGAAAGAAAAGACAACTTAATGTTGGCGAACACAAAAGAAAATGTACACGCAAGAATTATTTTAAAGACAAACAGTTTAAAATGAAGGTATTTAATTAACCCAACCACTTCACTCCCGCAATCAACCCCCCATCTTTCCAAAGTAATAAAAAAAAATAAGAAACATTAATTTCCGTTGGAACAGTTTCATATTAATTATTGCACATCTTAATTTAAAAAATATGCAGTCGTCCGTAACAACCCTACATTTCTCTCTCGAGTTTCCAAGTAACAAAGATATCTTTTGATCGCGGTCTGTACCGCCACAATTACTTATTAAGCTAGTGATTTACATCAAGAATCGGCGCATAATAAATTCCAATGGTTCGTTACGCCCCTTCAGTAAAGCATTTTTAAGCGTGCACCTGCTACTCGCCCGCCAACATGTGTTTTACAACCCTAGACAAATATCAGTTACAAACAATCTCACATTCCTTACATAAAATATCTAAATAAAATATTTTGAAAACATTAGTAAATTACGTATTATCAAGATATTAAAAATCCACTAATTATCTTTTCTATCGTGGTAACAATGGCGATTTGACAAACGTTTATTACAATAATAAAATTTTTGCGGTTCGCTACCTACAGAAAGGGTCTGGTAATTTGGGTAATTGGAACGTAGTAATATATAATAATAATAATAAAATGCAAAGGGTGAAAATAAAACTATCATAAATAAAATGTACTCAATGGAAACGTCAACGTGACCTTGTATATTTACTGTATTCATTACATGAAATTGTATGGAAACAAAATGGACGTGGATTTTAATTTAATATCAAATTGAATTTTATTGCAAAGATGGAAAATTATTGTAATGTAAATATAGGGTAAAAATATACGTTGGATGAACGAAAATTCATAATGAATGAATTGTGGCTTTGTTGTGAATTATGAATTTGTGATGAATGCAATGTGGTTTTGTGAATTATGTAATTATGTAAAGATGACGTTTCTGATCTGGTGTAATGTAATTATCGGAACTGATGGTGAAGGATCGCCGGTTTAAGTAGGGACTAGTGGATTTTATGTGGGAGAGAATTCGGAATGAATGGGGATAGGTGGTTTATGTTGCTGGCGATGGTGGAATTGCTCGAATTCGGTGCTGTTGTATGTTAAGGTTAGGTAAACGGTAATTTTATGAGGATCGAACTTGTTTCGGAGAATTATTATCTTTTTGGGGCCTCAACCGCCGTCAACGATAATAATGTCACTCAGTAATTCCTCACAATCCCGTCGTGTTGATAATTCCGAAAGTATCGTATCAAGAATGACTTCCTGGTTTCTGTTAATTTGGGAAAGGGGCTGAGTTATAGTACTCGTCATGAAGTTACTACCACCGTCGATAATAATAACGTCACTCAGTGATTCCTCTACATCCCCCTCGTGGTACGAACTCAGAGAGGATCGTGTTAAGAATAATTTCCAGCTCACTATTAACTCGGGAAAAGGGAGGTTATGTCTTTGGGGTGTCGTGAAGTTATCTATCCGGGTCCACAACCACCGTCGATAATAATAACGACCCTCAGTGATTCTTTTACACTCTCCTCGTGGTACGAATTCCAAGAGGATCGTGTTAAAAATAACTTCCTGACTAGAATTATGTTGATTTGTAATACGGTTATTAAACATGCGAAAAATATGCAGCAAATAATAAAGCAGGATATCAGGTACTACAAGACTCGGTTTATCAAGTAGGATCTAATAATTCGCAAATGTACAGGTATGATTTCTCAGAATACTGTATTTAACTAAATAAATATAGCGAATCGAGACTAAGATGATCTGGAAAGCGGGAGGTCGGATATTTATAGGAAAATTTGGACCAAGTGCGAAAGGAGTGTGCAACTGACAGCATTTATTAACAATGCCATTGCAGTTGCGGAAATAAAGAGGAAATAAGTTTTAATGGGAATTATTTACTAGGACAGGAAAATTTATTGTAAAGATTTCAGGATCATTACAATATGAACTCCGAAAACTTTGATAAATGGTTCAAAACCAAACGTATACCCAACGTAGAGGAACTCAGTTTAATTAGCATGGATAACGCCAGTTACCATTCACAATTCCATGTTTCAGTTGGTGTAAAACAAAGTTGCTAGAGTAGGCTGAGTCTAAAAATATCAATATTCAAGAGGAACTTAGAGAGTACCAAAGATGGCATGTCATAAGAACTAAGTTGCCAAGAAGAGAGTATTATTTTGACTGTTATGCAGAATCAATGGGTCACAAAGTTTTACGTTTACCGTCATATCATTTCCAATACAGCGGCATTGAAATGGTTTGCTCAGAAAGTATTTATAAACAAGAAACTATTAAAATTAATGAATCTCCAAATGGTGTAATTCTGATTTGGAATGAGACACTTCAAAGTTAGAAAAACCCATTGCCAAATTACATGGAACACTGCGACAAACTAATTTTGAAAGACTGGGAAATCGTATAGATTCTTCTAATATCGCTCCTCTCATCATAAACGACGGTGGCAGTTTATCAGACGAAGATTTTTTGGGCGTTGAAAACAACTAATATTTTTTAAGTTGTGTTTAGAACCACAGTTGCATTATGTTTTTTATTTATGTAATTTTTTCTGACAGAGGTCTTCTAAATTCAACAGCCTTCAGTATGAAAATTATTTTTATTAAATAAAAAATATATAATACTGTTTTGCTTTATTGCACACTAAAATATAAAAGTGAAATACAAGCAATACACCAAGCTAGAGTTAAAGCTTAATAAAGTATTGTTTGTAAGAGAATAGCTTGTGTCCGAGTAAAACAAGACCAAATCCTATGTCCAGTTCTAAATAAAATAGGAACAATTTGTGACAAGATTCCATCATGATTCATATTTATCCTTGCGTAACTAAAATATTTTAAACCATTAGTTATCATTTTTCCATGTTCTGTAGCTCTCCGGTCGTTTGATGAAAATCGTCCACAACAATGGGAACGCCCACGAGTACCCAGCGGCTGGGAGATATCATTGTCTAGCCTGGAGATCAGCGAACTATCGTTTTCGCTCACATCCAGCAGGTAGCCCTGAGTCGTAGAAATGAGGCTAGTCCTTTTATTTGATCATACTGTAAATCTAATGACAAAACGCACGTGTATTCTTGTTTCGATTTTGAGCTATCAATGGTTGTCAAATTTCTTAAATATTCGGAGCCTATATTTTATAGACAACACAGCCATTGGGCGCGTTCACTCGGCTGCGGGATGTGAGGGAAAGCGATAGTTCACTGACCTCCAATCTAGACAAGAATAGCCACAGCAACTGAATACTGGTTGTGGAAGATTTTCATTAACCGACCGGAGAGCTTCAAAACATCGAAAAATAATAACTCATGGTTTAAAATATTATTTCTACGACTGTAACGAATCTTTTACGTTCTTAGTTCATTTAGTTGTAAAATATAAGGAAAAAGGGTTTTTGGTTATTAATAATTTAGAAGTTGTGGTAGGCAACTTAATTTGCATTTTGATGTAACTAAGTTGCATATTTTTCTTAAAGGTTTATATACTTCCATATCGTGGAATTAAATTTCTGCACATCGCGACATCACCTGATATCTTAAGCGTCCTTTTCAGCATTACTTGATGAACGTTGTGTTGATTAGGAAGTCATCTTTGGTTTCCACCTAAATTTTGTGAAAAGTGCCATTGATTTAATGGTAAGATACATTTAACTCGTATTATATTAAAATCTAAAACATTTGCTCTTTGCAGGCACTTTTAATACTTTTACTTTTATCATTTTTACTTTTACCACTTTTGGTATTTTCGATGCTTATGATTGCAATTTTGCATTTAATTTAGATCTAAATTTAGATCACACCTTTTTTATTTGAACTTTCGAGAGAATGCAATAAACACTGGATTATTCAAATTTCATGAAGATAAATTTGTAAGAAGTAAAATTCAGCTTTGGTATGGTTTACAACGTACAGCATTGTTATTACGACATATTGCGCAATATTGGTGCAAAGATTACATCACCTTTGGTTTGCAATTCCGTATTCGTTTAGATACCAGATATCAAAAAGTTGTGTACAAAAATTTTCGAACCGGTATTTATATCCATAATTTAGTAATTTAAGGCTATTACAATTAGTTTTTAAGATATATTTTGTATAATTCTAAATTTAAATATTTAATAAACATAGTTTGTATATTTTTTTTTATTTTGACATTGTGGTGAATTTTTTATTGTATCCTCGGTTTAGTTATTCCGAGCATAATCAAAAAGTAACTTGGCGTCCGAGATAATTTTTATTATTGTTACATTGCAGTTACTATATTTATGTTAAGTGGAAATAACCAAGCGGAAATTGTGGTAATTGAGCAAATCAAAAAAAGATTGAACCCTGCCTGCTTTAACCTACCGACTTAGACAACGGCATTATCTTTTGGATCTCTGGTTAGTTTAACGAATTGTTTTGAGAACATTTACACCAATTATTTATACGTGGCGCATTTACACCAATTACTTATACGACTCCTATTGTAAATAGTCAAAATTGTACAACCAGCAAGCTATGTATGAGTTCTCTTACGCGCAGTTAGAGAATTTTATGATTTATTTGAATTAGGTTGGTGCTAATTTGACAACCTTCAAACTTTCAACTACACCTGGCGAATCTCACAAATACGGGTAATATTATGTAAAATTATAATTCTTTCTTACTAATGCATCTTAATTTTAGTTATAAAATGTCTAGTGGAAGCGACGGTGAACCTGCACCCCTCCCGATATAATAGAAAAAGCTAAATATGCCACACAGATCCTATTGCCTGTCAAATCGCGTGAAAGATACGAAGTTGTATGTAGAAAATGTATGCACTGTAGATTAAAGAACGGCATTAAATCTTTTTCTGAAAATGTAATGTTAGCATATTTTGAAGAACTCTCGAATAAAATGAAACGATCTTCACTTTGCATAATATTGCAACTTTTTCTACTCTTGCGTAATATGCTTCTTACATCTCTCGTTACGTAATGTACTATTAAATGCCCAAGGATGTATATAAATCATGATGGAATTTCATCACAAGTTGTTCCTATTTTATTTAGAACTGGACATAGGATTTGGTGACGTTCTACTCGGATAGAAGCTATTCTCTTACAAACAGCATTTTATTAAGCTTTCGCTCTAGCTTGTGGTTCATGTTTATATTTTTAGTGTAGAATAATGCAAAACAGTTCAAAATTATTTTGACAATTTAAGTTTCAAAGTCACTTAATATTAATTTACATGTCCAAATCTAGTAACTTTTGTTTCGTCCATTTCATATTTAAGCAAGAGAGAAGGAAAAAGGACTTGGGGTGTTTCTCAGACTTTATATATTTGTTTTTCTATGATGCGGTCTCAGTATTCAATGTTGAAGGCGATGTTATTGATAATCATAAACCAGAGCATACCCATACAAAATTATACGTTCCTTTGGACAAATCTATCAATCAGATAATTAGTTCTTAATGATAAAAGAGTAATTTTATGGTTTTTAATATATTATGCACTCTAGTTTGCACTTATATTAGAGTGGCTGATGCTAATAGTAGGAATTAATTAACGCTATTAGCGATTAATGATGTTCAAAAGTTGGGTCCTTTTTTTAATGTTAAAGTTGTTCCAATGCAAACTGTCACATCATGTGTAACGTAGAAAATAATCAAAGTGATATTGTTTGGACGGTAGGTTAACCTGCAAAAATTAAAGACTCAGCGTTTATTTGTTCAATGTAAAGGTGGTAAAGAATGTATTGCTACATTTAAGACAGACTACACAGTACATTACTTTGAGCGCATCTCTTTCAGCTTGTCCTGAAGCAAGTGTAGAACATGAAAACTATTGTAGCTGCTGATGGTTATGTTGAATACTCCCTTAATAACGACATAAATATTACGGAAAAAAATTTACAAGGTAGTAAAGAAACGAATGCTTCTAATTCTTCACCATCAGTTTCAAACACTTTCACTTAGCAAGTTTAATCGTTTACGTAATTTTGTTAGTTATAAGAATCTACACATAAAGTACTCATTATTAAGTTACATTTGTCGGTTGTCCCAGATTTTGCTTATTAAATTAATAATAGAAAGGAATAAACTTTATTTTAAATTAAAATACTACTACAACTTTTTCGTGCAGCTATCATAATGCCTCCATATGTACTAACTATTAAATATTGTTGCCACTTTTAGAATTAATATAAATACTCCCTCTTAATTCTCAAAGTCCTATAACTTTTATAAATCTTTCAAACTTAGTCTTTACACCTTTTGTATACATATCTGCAAGATGGTATTTAATGTCAATGTGTTTGCTTCGGCGGGAGGGGGAATGTTATACTTTCCTCCCTAGCTATTATCTTCAAGAAACTAATAAATTTGTCAATATTACTGTTAACTTCAATAGTTTAAGTTGCCTTGTATTTGTGTATTATTCGAATCACTACGCATTGCGCCAACCTAATAATGAGATTGAAGTTGAAACTAACTATTTTTTTTATTAATAACAATGAATGTTTACAATCTGTCATTTAAATGGCATTAAGTAAATTATATATATGAGGTGGAACATGTAAGAGGGTTTTCCAATGAGAACTTTCTATTAAATAGCTTAATTTTATATAAGAATCTGGTTGAACCGATTTGGCAGATCAAGTGGATTTTGTCTTTTAAGTCTTTTGGTCTTATGGTCGGTCAAGGAGATTGACTGCTAGTGTGTTAGTATGATCACTAGTTTATCACAATATTTGGCGCTATGTGACACTATTGTTTCTTTCACTGATCGCACAGGGATGTCTTGTTGTATCACCCAGTTTGTAACATATCTGAGTGCATTGACAATGTTCCGAATGACCTTGTTTTGTAATCGTTGCAGTATCTCCAAATTAGAATTGCTAGCTGATCCCCACAACTGAATTCCATATGGGCTTAAATACGCTTTTGCACAGAAGAAACTTAGTGTCGTTAAAGAGTTTGGAGGCTCGCCTTAAGATCCAATATATTCGTCTGTATTTTAGACCTAATTGACTTCGTTTATTAATTAAAGAATTATTAATATAATGTTTTGATCTGTACTTTAAATTGTTATTTATTATGGTGGTTTATGAAATAATAGTGAAGCAACTGGAATTGACGTCTTAGGCTAGTTTAAAGCTCTTCCTAACAATTCAATTCCCGATTTAAGGCAAGAAAGTGTACTAAGTTTGAGAACTATTCACAATATTCTGAGGAAGCATAAGCTTGTGCCATACATGTACAGATCTACACAAACACCGGTACCAGGAGTTCAAGAAAGACGGAACCAGTTTTAGCAGTAGTTCATTAATAAAATGAGACTTAATGATAATTTTTGGTGTTTAATTCTTTAGAGTGGCGAATCAAATTTCTCCAAGGGGAGAATGTTTAACAGGAGAAACAACCACTATTGGAGCCGCGGAGAATTGTAGGCCATGTATTTTATGAAGGTGCATTAATTGGTGAGCGTTCGAAATATTAACCACTGCACTTCGAAACTTTTTGGATGACCTGAATTTAACAGATCTACTTTCAACAAGGTAGCGCCCCTACCCATAATGTTCGCCAGATTGATACCCTATTACAAGACCTTTTTGATGACAGATATTTATCAACTAACGGCCCTGTCTGTATGCCTCCTTAATCACCAGACGCCTATGGATTTTTCTTTTGGAGATATTTGAAGAATGTGGTCTATGAAAGACGGCCTAATAATTTTGAGGATCTCCAAAACAAAGCATATTTATGTAGAACCTTTGCCAAGGCCACTAGGAGGTCAAACGTGCTCAAAAATACTTGGAGCACGAGGGTGATGTTTTTGATAAAATTTGTCAATAAACCATGATATATTGAAATTTGATTTCAGTTAATTCAATGAATACTATATTAGTGTAGTAGTATTTCTCTTATATATGTAGTAATAATCGCATACTAAAAGTTGTGTTGATATTACTAATGGTTACCTACCTATAATTTTAATTGCATTCTTTCAACGATCATACGGGTTAAATACATTACTAATTATTGCAGCACGAAGTTTGTATTCTATCCATTAACTAATTCGATAACTACTTCCTCATTATTCCTAATACTAGTGAAACGTAATAATGCATACACCTACAAAAACACACTAATCCTGTATATTACATTTAAAACGGTACCCTTCCTTTCGTATCTATATTAATTCATCAAATTTTTAATTACCTTTTACGACTCCAAGAAAATATTTACCTTAATGATGAAACTTCTTTGTACGACTGACATGTTGGTGTTATCTACAGTGTGTAAAATACTGCTTTCGTTTGATTTTTACTTGCAACGCTGTAAAGGATGAACTTTTGCCATTTCTCAATTATACGGGTGCTATTAGTACCTATATGAGACATGCATATTAGGCGGATGCCGTCTATAGTGCTATTTATATTGAAGGTTAACCATCACGCTTAAAGTATTATGTAAAAAACGGTAATATACATATGTATATTGATGGATGTCAATTTGGTTCAATATAGGAAGGATGTCATCTTAATAAATATGTATATATGTGAACATGTAAACTTTCACCATTATCATGCATAATAAAATACTTACTTTTTTTGGGTTTTTTAAATGGTGTCTTTTAAATTATACAATCTAAACGTTTCGATAACACTTACAGTTATCTTCGTCAGTAATAATTTCTTAAAAATTTAACAAAAATTTAACAGATATTACTACTGACGAAGATAACTGTTAGTGTTATCGAAACGTTTAGATTGTATAATTTAAAATACACCATTTAAAAACCCAAAAAAGATAAGTATTTTATTATGTATATAATATATATATATATATATATATATATATATATATATATATATATATATATATATATATATATATATATATAAACTCTTCTCAAAATTTTAATAAATCTTTGTTTTCAGTTAGTTTTTTAATACTCTTAGGCCAACCTTCCAAAATTTTATTTTTTAGTTCTTTTAACAAAAGATTTTCAGTATTTATTTTAAATTATTTAAGTGCTATATATGTTGCATTAATTTGTAGTTATTAAATAAAGCTGAGAATTTAACACACGTTCAAAGTCATTAACGTACTTCATTAACATAAGAGATCGTATTTTATAAAATATCTCAATGTCAAATTTTGAATCTGTGAAAGCATACGTCCAACACAAACTTCATTATCATTAGAATGTATGTCATTAATTTATAATTTTCATTTATATTTAAAATTACCTTAAGTTTGAGAATTGTTTCTTTTTGTGTTTAAAACAACTATCAATATTGTGAAGTCACTTTACAAAATGAACAAAACTTTGGAAGAACATTGGTTTATGGAGTGTTTTTTACAAATTTTACAATTTATTATTACGGTACTTTTTGATATCGCGCGGAATTTGAAGAAACCAACTGATTATTATGAATATTTATTAAAAAATGCGGGTTGGGTTCAAAAGTTTCTAAAAAAAATAAAAATGGCGTCATAATGCGAGGCTAGATCAACCATTATTTAGTTTTATATTTATCTTTCGTTTTTTAGCTTCCAATATACAAGTACATATGTAAGTATAGAAAGGTTGTGCAATAGACTATTTTTCACTAAACCTCTTTTTCCAACGTTTGACAAAGTATTTCGCCAAGATCGGTCATGATGTCTGTGTGTGGATGAATGTTAGTATCCACTCCAGAATGACGGCACTCACTTAAAATTTCGTATTTCAGCTTGTTTTTATTTCCCTTGGAGCTGGTTAGATTTACCTCCCTAAATCTAATCAGCTCCAAGAGAATTAGATGCAGCGTATAGGCCGTAAACATATTGGTTAATTATGTTCTATGCAATTTTTGATACGACGCGTAATCCTTTGATAATAATTTAATCAATTTAGCATTCATGTTTATGAGCATAAAATTGTAAATGTTCTATACACAACAGAAATTCCACCGAATGGGATTGCTATTTAAAATTTGCTGATATCAATTATTAAACAATCAGTTACATACTAGTCGTGTGCAACCTCAGTGATATGCGGGCCACATGACAAAAGTACGCATAGTAACTGTTACTGTGTAAATTAATAAAATATTATGTTAACAACTTGTATACATATTGTTTCTATACAATGGAATTCGTAACCTCTGTGGCACAGTTAGTAGAGCACTTGTCTAGTCTATGAAAGGACATTAATTTAAATTCCATACTCTATAATCTTTTTATATATGTATATAAAATTTTGAATTTTATATTTATAAAAATCATGAATCACTAGAGTTTTGCCCTACTAAATAAATGACTTCTACATTTAGTAAGGGATCTTTAACGTGTCAATTATCGTACTGCCACGGGACCTACAGTTTTCTTCCTATCCGAGAAGAAGGAGTGTTTTGGTTTTCTATACTTTAATACCAAAAATGAGTAGTAACCTAGCTTACATAGGAGTAACATTTTTATTGTTCAAATAACCTTGACAAATATACATTATATATATATATATATATATATATATATATATATATATATATATATATATATAAGATCAGTTTTGTAAAAATTTAACAAGATAGAAACATGTTTCTAAAGAAAGTTTATAACATACTAGAATTCGTTTCGAGTACAGTGTTGAATATAATTTTTTTTCAAATTCATTATAACTCATAAACGAATCTTAGATTTTTTCATGTTAATAATGTCTATTAATTAAATAAAACAAGCCATAAGAATTTAAACTTACAGTGGCAGATTAATTCATAAACAGAACTTCTACGCCAATGACTATTTTAAAAAAAACTGTTATTTTCATTATCTAACAGTTTAACAAAATAATGTACTCTTTGTTTAATTCTGTCGTTTCGAGTTATTTTATTTTAGTGTTTGATGTTACTAGTTATAATCTGCTTTATGAATAATTGAATATAAGTTTTTAATAAAAAGATAAATGGCTCTAAATGTTTTATTATATCTTTTATTAAAACTTTATATTCAATTATTCACATAACACATTACTTAACTTAGTACCACATCAAACACTAAAAATCAAAATAACTAAACGCACAGAATTTCAAACAGAAGAAGTGCATTATTTTGTTAAACTGTAGATAATGAAAATAAAGTTTTTAAAAATAATCATTGGCGTAAGTTCTATTTATGAAAGGTTGAGCACCATCACTCCGCCATTGCAAGTCTAAACATTCTTATCGCTTGTTTTATGCTAATTAATAGACATTATCTCCAACATGAAAATCTAAGCATTCGTTTATGAGTTATAATGAAAATTTGAGAAAAATTATATTCAACACCCTGTATCTCGAAACGAAGCCTTCTACGACATATGTTTATAGGAACTTTTCTTTTTAGAAACATGTGTTCTATCTCCTGTTAAAGTTTGTCTACAAAAAACTGACTCACCCTGTATATACATACATACATGCAGGGTGACAATTTTTTTAACTAAGCTTCTATGGGTAACTTTGTTATTATAATAGCTACAGAGTCGGTTAAATTAGCAATATTGGACAGAATTTCAAGACCAATCAAATGACGTTTTGAGTTTTGACCAGTGTTGCCAACTTTCGTAGTTATTTAGAAAAAACTAAAAATGAGCCGAATTTTCAAACTCAAATATCTTTGAAACCGTTGCAAATAAAGCTAAAATACAAAAGAAGTAATTGATAGATATTTTTACGAACCTGAAGATTAATTTATTTTGCATTTCATTTTTGAGATATAACACAAAGTTATTTTTTTTAAATGGAACGTATAGTTTATTTTAGTCCTATTAAATAGCATATTTTTTACTCATTTCAAAAATGTATAGTTTACCTTATTTATAACAAGTAGTTTTCTTGTAATTTAATAAAAACTGTAAAGTTAAAAGCGAGTATCAGGTTTAAAAAATAGATCGCCTTGGAATGAAATAAAAGAAATCTATAACACAATAATCGTCAGTTGTGAAAAACTTACGAGCACCAACTTTATTAATGCGGAAGTTTATAAAATTTCAACCAATCATAAATATTTATAAACAAAAGAAATACCTCAGTTGAGTAATCTTTTTCCCATAATATCCCCCAGACGTGCTCCATGGGTAAAAGATCGGGAGATCTCGGTGGCCAAGGCAATAAAGCAACTTGGTTGGCCTCAAAATTAGCCAAAGAAGCCCTAGCAACATGAGGTCGTGCGTTGTCTTGTTGGAATGTGCTGTTGCGAATGGTCTGAACATAAGGTACAATATGAGGTTCTACGATCTCCTGGATGTAGCGCGCAGCGCTCATGTTACCTCTAATGGAGACTAAAGGTGGCCTATTCCAATAGCAATAACCCCTCATACCATAACTCCAACTGTGTGGCGCACACAGGGGCGCGCCGTCCACGTGTCGAATGTATCAGCGAACACAGGCGTTAGGAGGCCAAAGGCGCCGAAGGCGCCTTAAAAATGTATATAAATTCAAAATTCGCTATAGGTTGCGATTAAAATAATTCAATATCGCCTTATTTTATTATAACTTATTTATGATGTCAGTAATTATTCTTGTTCTAACATGAATAGTTCGTATAGTCGTGTTAATATCATGTATACAGTGGACTCTTCATATTAAATCGCCGTTCTAACTCGTTTAGTCTTGTTAAAACATGCATTACTTGAAATCGTCTATGATTGAACAAACATATTATTTGCTTCATTCTCCTTCAGCAAGCAGTACTGCACTAGTGTAGAATTTATGTACCTTGTATTTTTAAAATATTTGTGAGTGAATGTGAAGTTAAGAATATCAAGAACATTAAAGATTAAAGGTAAGCTATTTTGCATTTAAAATAAACATGCATACATAACAATAGGCATTTCCCAATAGGGGTAGCGACCATGTTTGCAAAATCTAGAAAAAAAAGTAATAAAAGCGAAATTATTCATACTTTCCTATAATTAAAGCAAAACTAAGAAGAAAGAAAGAAAGAAAAAGAAACTCTCCGGGCATCAAAATTTAATTAATAAAAAAAGACGCCAAGAAGAACAAGAGAAAAATGCTTCAAGATTAACACAGTATTTTACGAAACAAACGACCAGAACTGACCAAGATTATCCGCCAGATTCAATTCAGGAATCAGTACCCGGTTGCAGTGTAAATGAATTCAAAATACAAAGTCAGCCAGGACCAACTCCCACTGAAGATAATCAAATCGTTGAAGAAATTACCCCTGCTTTTGGATCTGGGGACTATACTGAAGAGACAGGTAGAGAGACAATAAATAAATGTGCATTTGATGACCCAGGGCTTCGGCCGGAACCAATATCTCACATATCTAGGCAAGCTATTATAAAAACGGGTCCTAAACAAATAAAAAACTTTAATTTTCCGCGCGATTTGTTGGGTCGAAAATTTTCTGAAAGTTACTATAAGAGAAACTTAAAAAATGGTGAAGAATGTAATAGAAATTGGTTGATTTACTCAATTACGAAAAATAATGTTTATTGCTTTTGTTATAAACTTTTCGAACCTTCTCAGCAAAATAGATTTATTCAGGGATTTAATGACTGGCATCATATAGCAATGTACCTGAACCGCCATAAAAAAACTTCCACTCACTTTACTACAAAAAATGGACAGAGTTGCTTCTATCGTTCAAAAATAAAACTACTGTTGATTATTTACAGCAAACAATATTAGACATTGAAAGTAAACGATGGTATAAAGTAATAAAGCGAATAATTTATGTAATTCAATTTTTATGTAAACAAAATTTAGCACTTCGAGGCAAAAGCAATAATCTTTACAATCGCAACAATGGTAATTTTTTTAAATGTATTGAAATGCTAGAAAAATTTGATCCTATTATATCGGAACACACACGACGTATAAATGCCAACATATCTAGGAGACAAAATCCAAAATGAAATACTTTCCTTAATGGCTTTTAATATTAAAAATCATATTATAAATTTATGTCGACAAAATAAATATTTTTCAATAATATTGGATTGCACTCCGGATGTTTCACATATTGAACAAATAAGTGTAATAATTCGATTCTTTCATTTCAATTTAGCATTAGGATCGACTGAAATACATGAACATTTTTTAGCATTTCATCCAATTTTAGATGTTGCAGGGGCTGGATTAACAACATTTCTTATTGATCTATTAAAAACATTAAATTTAGACATAAATAATATAAGAGGCCAAGGCTATGATAATGGCTCTAACATGCGCGGCAAAAATAGTGGCCTACAAAAAAGAATTTTAGATTTGAACCCGCGAGATTTTTATGTTCCTTGTGCGAATCACAGCCTGAATCTAATTGTAAATGATGCCGCTAATATCAACCATGAAACAATAAATTTTTTTAATATAATACAAGAATTATACAAATTTTTCTCAGCGTCTACTAATCGATGGAATATCTTAATCAAGCATGTTACTAATTTAACTTTAAAGCCCTTATCCGAAACACGCTGGTTTAGTAGAATTGATGCCATAAAGCCTCTCTATAAATATTTACCAGAAGTTTTTGATGCATTATTTTAAATTTGCAATGACCACACAAGAGTCGACGAACAATCTAAATACCAAGCAAAATGTCTGGGAGAAGAAATTTCTACATTTACATTTATTTGCTCCGTTAAAGTGTGGTATGATATTTTAAATCAAGTAAATTTTGTGAGTAAAATGCTTCAATCTCAAATTACAAATTTGCAACTTGCTTTGGATGCATTAAACAAACTAAATACATTTTTAACTAATTATCGATCTTTGCAGAAATTGTTGAAAGTTCCAAATTAATTGCAGAAAAGTTTGACATAGAAACTGAATTTCGTAGTGCGAGGCCATTAAGACGACGTAAAAAATCTACTCAATTTGATTATGAACATGAAGATCAACCTATAGTAAATCCTGAAAATTCATTCAAAGTAAATTTTTATTTCTGTATAATAGATCAAACTTTAATTTCGTTACAAGACAGATTTTCTTTATTAAAAGAACATATGGATTCATTCCAATTTTTATATTCATTAGATAATTTACAAAATAAAGAATACCTATTATCTTGCTGCAAAAAATTACAAGCTCATGAAAATCAGTCCGATATTGACGCAGATGATTTATGTGAAGAAATTTTACAATGTCAAGTATTTATTACGAATTCAAAAAAGATATATCCCAAATAATTCAGTATATTTATTCAAATGATTTAGTAGGAGTTTTTCCAAATTTTACTGTAGCACTCCGTATTCTTTTATCATTACCTGTGTCAGTTGCGTCCGCGGAGCGGTCTTTTTCGAAATTAAAATCATAAATAGTTATTTACGCTCCACAATGGCGCAAAATAGATTATCAGATCTCGAAATAATTTCAATTGAGTCTGACATACTGCATAAACTTGATATTCATGATATTATCCAAACTTTTTCTTTGCTAAAAGCTAGGAAAGTAAAATTAATTTAATGACTTATTTACATTGTTTGTATTTAATTTACCGTATAATATGTGTTATGTTTATATTATAAATATTAAATTTTCATTTATTATTGTTGTTTATCTGTTTTCTTCTGTTTGTAATTTTGTATTTTAAATAAAAAAGTTTACGCAGACTATTTCAATCTTTGTGTGTTTTTTATTTCAATGCGTTAAGAATATAACAAAAACAGTCATTTAAATGTCCCTAAACATAAGCCTAAAAATTATAGTATTTCAAATTAATTATTCATTATTTTTTTGTTCATGTCGTATTACTTAAAAATGCTACTAGAGAATTAAAAATTAAAGTGTCCGAACCTATAGTTGTTGGGGCTCTTATCACCTAGGCATGCAAAATATTTATAATACTAGTTTTTGATACAAATTTTTTTAATTAATGGGGCGCCATCAAAAATTTTGACACAGGCGCCGCATGCTCCTGGCGCGCCCCTGGGCGCACATGCATTTCCACAGAAAACTGGGGATCTTGTAATGCGTTTTACACGTCTGAAATGACAGCTGTAGTTGTGATTTTAAGGCTACGTGATCGTAAATGTTTTTGAAAGAGGTTAACGCAAAAACCGCTAGAGTAATATGGCTAAAAAATTTATCGTTTTTAACTTAACATAAACAAACATATTCCCAAAATTTTTTTACAAAATATTCATTATTACTGGGTGTTCTTCTTTCTATGTCACTTAATATATATATATATATATATATATATATATATATATATATATACAAGCAACAAGAAAGGTGTTCCATTGTTACGGTCGAAAATGAAACTAGAACGGCAGGTAACAGATAATTATAGTGCATCGGACTAGCTCGGTGGGACAGAGGGCGTGGGATTATTTTTGAATTTAAAAATATTGAAGGCGGTTAGTCGTATTGTCGAAAGTCGCAAATAAGGGTGCGTCATAATTAGAATAAAGTCAAGTAAAGGGCGCCAGACTGTTATTAAGACAAAATCGGTAAGAATACACCTGAGCACACGTAGATAAATCATCCTTCAACACTCAAAAGATCTCGCTTACCTTACGTTGGCTACCTCCAGTTGCACGTCGGAGATGCTTCGAAACATTGGCTCTAGAACAAATCTTAAAATATCCACACGCTCAAATAATAAAGTCGCGTGTGCGCAAATCAGCTGTTGAGTTTCAATGACTTCTTTAACTTTATATTTCGATACGATGCCCCCAACGCTTGTGAACAAATTAATTCAAACACAATAAAAAAAATAATGAATGTTAAATGTTACGCTTAAATCTTATTAACTCAAATTTAAATACTACTCAACTCTGAAGCTCTGTCATTAATTGAACTCCAAACTAAAATAATTAGACATAAACTAGATAAACGTCATTTAAAACTTCTCTAATCGGTTACGTTAAACAATACCAAATATTTAATAAAACTAAAAAAAAACTGCATCACTAAATGTTTCACTTGTAGGAAATTATCAATAGTTACTTTTAAAATGAATCAACAAAAATTGTAATCAAAATTTAGCTCTCAATTAATTATTTAGTTTGACTAACAAAAATCACTACTTCTCGAAAATTATTTCTTTCACTGGTCGGGAGAAGATCACAAATAATACTATAAAATTCAATTAATTGTTCATCTATTCTACCTGAACAATCGTATATCAGAAATCACACAACAAAATACATATATTTACACTGTTTACGGTTCAATTTAAAATCTTAAATTCTAGAATTCGGGAGCATAAGTAGGTCAACCTTGTAAGCTTACCAGATTTTACCTTTTAAATTACGGAAATGGAGTTACTTAAATATGGTTAAAATTCAAAACATTACGTAACCAAATAGTCACTCAAAATCAATTTTACCAAGCGATATTTTCCTATATATAAATTTGCAGTACATTTAATTACATAATAAAAAACAAAACACCAAAGATAGCGCAAATAAAAGCAGTTCGTTAACCTTTTAATTGACTTAAAGTGAGAGCGTCAATTACTACAAAAATAACACCAAAAAAAACGAATGCGTTTAATCGCTCATCAACAAATAATATCACCAAATATATAAACAGAGATATGATAAAATAATCACAATAACGTACAATATTGACTTACCTTCTTCACAAAACTCTTGAATACGTCTTCGCTAGATAGCAATGAAAGCAAAACGGACGTGGATACCTGCTGATGTTCTCGCTCGGCAAGGCAAACCCATCCGGCAATTTCCCAGTTTTAAATTTCGATAGCGATACGCTTACGTTATTTGGGCAGGACGTTATATAATTTATGTGCAAATTTATGAGCAAATCGATTTTACACACGAGCTATATTTACACACTACCTACTTAATGTTCCATTAATTCGGTAACTCTATTTACAAGTCTTTTTAATATTAAAACGAAAAATGTCTATAAATTATTTACAGTGAGACTTGGTCTATCAAAGGCTGTTTCAGAAACACAGGGTTCGGGTACACAATACTCCACCAAAAACAATATCTTAAATCCGCAAAAGCGGCAAAAAAACTCCGAAATTCAGGAAGCACTGGTTAAACACTATCTGATTTCGAAAAGGTAGGTTTACTTGACCACGATACACCACATAAAGGTCTCCGGCCTGGTGAATCAACAACAAAAACCGCACACAGGCGAAACGGACTCACAGTTCACGATACATTCGATAGAACCGGTAACATCGACGGTAAGAGCGGTGCCCACCCGCATGCCACAACTTCCTTCACCAGATCAAGACCAAAACTGAAGAAACACGTTCAAAAATTCTACAGTTACGCCATATTCCATTTTAAAAACGACAACCAATCATACTACTCATACATTCAAATTATAAAACGCTGTAGAAACGATAAGCCATAATAAATGCCAAAAATCACTTCCAAGAATACTATATTTTACTGAATAGAAGTGTACTTTGGTACTAAATTAAATTTTAAATATAGCATATTTTGTATAATATTTCGTTTTCATTTAAATTTTATGGCATCCTATAGGCGAAAAGTAAAATAGACTCATATCTACTTTATTTTTGGTTTTAGTCTGCAATTCATAATAACCTTTTATGTTAAGAAAAGTGTTGGCAATCGATTAGGGTACTAATACACCATTTAAGAAAACTACATTTTTAAAATAACTCGGAAACGCGATGTTCAATTGTTTTTCTGCTACCTCCACGTTAATCAGCGGAAGGAATACTACTACCTCTCTAATTTAACCGACCTCATAGGTTCAATAATAAAAAAGTTAGCAACAGTGCACATTCGAATCTGATCACCCGTATATAATATATATATATATATATATATATATATATATATATATATATATATATATATATATATATATGTGTGTGTGTGTGTGTGTGTGTGTGTGTATACAGGGTGTCCCATTTGCGAGTACTACACTAAACTTGTGTTTTTTTTATTGGATCATCCTATATATTTTTATATATTTGAATTCTCTATTAAATGCTGAGCAAAATGTACATAAGGTACTATGGGTCTACGACTAACGGTTCCTAAGTTATTGACATTTCTATGTATTAGTCAATTAAGTAGGCTCCTGTTCCGCCATCTTGAAAGATATCGGAGTGAAATTTTGGGATTTGTTTTTCCAATCAGTCTAGTTTTAGCTTCTACATTCAAATTGCAGACTCTTTTCTTTGCATATACAGGGTGGTCCATTTTGCTCAATGTTATTATTGTCATTTTTTTAAATGGCACACCCTGTATTTTATTACAGATTTTAATAGCATTTTTACGGGCTTTCAATAGATACTCACTTTCTTCTTGGGAAAGCAACTGCATACAGTCTAGCAGCCTCACTCGCATTCCCTTGGGCAACACCATAATAATAATGAATATTGGCATATTCTTCATTTGAAAATATGACTCAGGAAGGAAAACACGAACACGAACAAGAACAATAATAATGACAAGAACAAGAACGACTCAAAAACTAAATTACAATATCACTACAACAGAAAGAACTCGTATTGAAATCAGCAAAACTGTAATAGCAAACAAATTTTGACAACTAACTTACTAATGTCAAGTCGTTGCTACGGTGATGAAAAGATATCAGTAAAGGAGACGTATTTCTTGCCGTAAATGTACAGATTGATTGAAAAGTGAGGAACAAATCGTCAATTCTCATCTACTCTACTCTACTATTTTTGAAGGTAATTTTATGCTCTAAAAGTTTTTCCTGAGGTGTATTCCTGTAACAATTCAGTAATTAGTACGTCAACCATAAGTTTTTTTCATATCGTTGTGAAGCTTATGAAAAAAAGGAAGTTTTTCCTTTATCGGCCATGTATCAAATCCATCTCTATTGGAAAAATTTTCCTCTTGGAAATTTGTCTTGGGATTTGAAAAAAAAATCATTTCTGAATTCATTATGTCATTAAAAATGTTGAATGATGAGTTTGTCTCGAATGAATTCAATATTCTTTAAGGTAATTTCATCTTCTACAAATTTCTCCTAATGTGTTTTCTTGTAACTCTTCTAGTTTGGAAGATACAGCGTGATTTAAAAAATAAGTCCACGAAATAGAAAAGATTAAAAAAAAAGTTAACATCTTGGAAACCATCAACAATAGACACACCCCGTATTAACAATTTTTTGTTCCTTTTGGCCAGAGGAATCAGCTGTTTTCGTTTTGGCCATCGAGTTTAGTCACCCTGTATATATATATATATATATATATATATATATATATATATATATATATATATATATATAATATATATATAATATAGATAGATAGATAGATAACCACAACTTCTTAAATTATGTTTTTATTGCAGTCGTTAACGTTTCGTTCCTTTTTCAATCAAACGTCAATAAACATTGAATGTGGAGGATGGGACAATCACTATATCGGCCAAACTCGTCAGAAACACAACTATACAAAGAGACTATTTTTGGAAAATAACTTCATGCCTAATATGAATACGAAAAGTGAAGGCTGTAATTTCGGTACTTCTTATAGAAGTTTGATCAATTACATAGCACATAAAACTAAACGACTAAACTAACTATTAGACCTTAAACCAAACTTAACTTACTTAACCTAGAATATATACTAAATGAAATTAAACTAATCACTAATTAAATAAAATTTAAAAACGCACATATTCTGAAGTTAAAAGTAATATAAAATTACAGCATTTACCTATGAATCTAAACGTACCGATGTGTAGTGTGTTGCCTACAAATTACAATCAAGGATGCAATAATAATTTATTAAATTTAATTTTGAAAACCTAGACATTATGGAAATTCAAATGTTTTTTACAATACATATTTCCGCCTTCATTTTTAATATGTTGACTAGATTTTAACTGTTTGTCGGTTCCTTATTGTCTTAAGAAGTTTATACCTACAATTTTATATTTACAACGCAGAAATTATTATACGTTAATTTTAATGTATTTTGTGTGTTAACGTTTATAATTGTCGGCTGAGTAATTACCAAATACGGCATGTCATCCAGCTGCAGGTGGTACAACTATAATACGGCTAAGAAAGTGCTAATTATCTGTTAAGCTAGTCTCTGTAAGTAATAGAATTAATAACATGGTAATTACAGTATAAGCTACCTAATACTGTACTAGAGACCGTCTCAAAGCTCATGGGTGATTGCGCAGAAACCAATTTTGCACCGAATACAAATATATCAACTAACGTGAAAATGTTGGCATTTGTCATTTTGTGTTTTACGTGTTCATATCTATTCCACAACTTCCTACGCTTTTGCTACTTTTATTTGATATATTGTATGTGTGTGGATTGCCTCATTAAGAAACAGTCTTTTTTAAGACTCCTTCAAGGTAAAATTGTTATTAGGTGGGTACAAATTGCATTAAAAGTTATCAATTACTAACGAGGTATTTTTAATTCAAATTACAGATTTCCAAGGCGGATTTTTGGTGTAATAAACCAACACATTGTATTTTCTGGCCAAATTCAAGATTTGTAAGTGCTTTTCATACTAAAAATAATGTTTAAAAAAGTTTTGCTTTTTTAACCTCAATTTGGTTAGTAGAATAATTTACAGTTTAGACTAAAAACTGTTCATGATGAGCGTTTAATGATCTTTTTGTTTGTATTGACATGAGTGGTTTGATATAGGCAATAATGTATAAATTTTGTTGTCAGGTTGAAAATGAATAATCGAAAGGTAATTCATAGTCAAGGGAGGCAAATTATCTACAATGTTTACCAATTTATGAAAAAAGAAAAAGAAGGAACGATGACAATGCCATTATCTCAATTACAAGAACGTGTTGCTGAAGCTGCAGGTGTGGGTCTAAACACTGTGAGAAGAATTATTAAAGAAGGAAACAGTCCACCTGGACCAAGTCACCCTGGCAACAGTAAATTCTCTTCACCACGAAAAACTATCAATAAATCAAGCCCTAAGTCAACGTTAGATGCATGTGATGAAGAGATAATAAGAAAAATCATCTACTCATTTACCAATACCCAAAAATGTACTCCGACCATAAATAAGGTTTTACAGGAAGTGACAAGTGCTGATGTTCAATTCTATGGAAAGAAAACCACATTTTGGAGGGTGTTAAGAAAGCTAGGATTTCGTTGGAAAAAGACTTAGGATAATAGAAAAGTATTAGTGGAAAAAATGGACATTAGAACTAAACGAATCGAGTTTCTTCGAAAATTACAGAAATATAAAGAAGGAAGAAATTTGGTTGTATAGTGATGAAACTTACTTACACAGCAGCCATACTGTACTGAAAACATGGGATGATGGAAGAAACTGTTGTTTGTTACTAAATGCCAACGATTAATTATTGTTCATTGTGGACGAAAAGAAGGCTTCATTCCTAATGCTTTTTTAATGTTTAAGGCAGGACAGGAAACGGGAGACTATCATGATGACATCAACCACACAAATTATATTAAATGGGTAAAAGAAAAGGGCATACCAAATTTACATAAAAATTCAGTTTTTGTGATTGACAATGCATCTTATCATAATGTAAGTACAGAAGCTACACCCACATCAGCTTGGAAAAAGGTGACATGCAGTTCTCTCTGATAGAGGAATAATTTATGAAGCTACTGCATTGAAAGTAGAGCTATACGAGAAAATTAAAGAGCACAAACCACAAAATAAAGTATATATTGTAGACAAGCTACTAGCTGAAAATGGTCATGCTGTCCTTCGTCTCCTCTTACCCTGAATTAAATCCAATTGAAAAATATGAATTGTGAAAATTGTATAGCAGCGAGGAATGTGACGTTTAAAATGGAAGATGTTGGGCAATTGGCAAACGAAGAATTTGAAAAAATTACAGCTGAGAACTGGAAGAAAGTGTGTGAACATGCAGAACAAGTGGAGAGTGAATATTTTAGAAAAGAAGTGATATTGGATGATGTTGCCGAACTGGTAATAAATGTAATAATGACAGTGACGAATCTGATTTCCATTTTCATCTGATGATGACGATTTAGATTGTGAACCTTTACAATGACATTTAAATGAATTTTTAAAATTGATTTGTGATTAATCAGAAATCGATGTACTTATGGTATATTTGTTAAATAATATTAGTGAAAACAAATTACATGTATGACTGCATAGTTTATTATTATTATAAATGTGTACATTCAACATATTCAGCACAAGTAAGCCAGTTACACAATTTTTTTCTGTAAGCTTTGAGTTGACTGTACCTATCCTTTGATAGATCATCACAAATACATTATAATGGAAAAAAGAACTTATTTAACTTAATGCTACATATCACTTAATTGCATTGCATTCTAATTTCAAAATAGAAGCTTATTTCAGATTACATACAACTGAATTAGTCCTTTTATATGGAACCAGTCACCAAGTCATTCTATAAAGCAATTAGGAATACATACAATTTTCCAAAGATTGATATATTACATTTAACTTTTAAGCAAGTAATGATGCATAACAATACAGTCTACATATTTCATAATGGTTTCTACGTTATGTGTACCTATTATTTTTTAAAATGACAAATCTGTACGTATTCATCTAAAGCACAGCGAATAATGCATAAAGATTGTCATTTAGGTAATGCATACACATGCAACGATGTCAATAAACATTAAAGGAAAGTATCGAAACATCTGCTTCTATAGTGTGGTGCATTGTTTTTTTTAGATCTCAAATGTGCATGCAAATGAGATCAATTCATCTAAAATACAGTAAATAATGAGTAAATATTTTCATTTATGGCACATACATACACATATAACGACATCACGTAGAATTGAAAGCAACTATTGTAAGGAGTATCGGAACATCTCTTTAAAGTTGATTAATAACCATTATTAACTTTATAGACCACATCATTATTACACCTAAAATATTTCAGTACTTCTTAATTAATTGAAATTGGGGCTCATATTTACTGTTGACGCTCAGATAAAAAAAAAATGCTGGCTTAATAAACATAACCACAAACTTGGGTTACTCACTTACAGTGTATGTGGCAATTTCTTTGAACAAAATCTATTATTATTTTTAATAATGCCTCTGAAGTTCTGTTTGAGCTTACATCTATAAAGCTCAAAAACCTATCAACAACATCATTTGATTCTGTAAAATATGTAAAAATTACAGAAAGTTGTTCTTTGCCGCTAACATCTGGCGTTTCGTCAATCATTATTGCCACAAAGTCCATTTGCTGCAGTTCGTCGTATTTGTGAATTAATCACAAATGCTATTGCTTAGATTAAATCGTTCTGTACTCTTGTTAGAAAATTCAGTAAATATATTTTTTTTCTCCCCTTCATTCGCGACATGTAGGTAAATGATCTTCGAGAATTCCATCAAATTTAGCAAGAAGTTGTACGCATTCTATGAAGTTGCCCCTGTTCGAAGACTCGGTGCATTCTACATGACCACAAAATGGTAGTTCTTGTTTTCCCAAAAAACGTGTTATATCAATAGGTCTTCTCATTATATTACGATTTCTATCGACTTTTGAATTATGGCACTCGATTTTTTTCTCTAAATAAACGAGAAATGCTCAGTTCTATCCGATTTGGTCCAAAATTGCAAAGAGAAGAGCAAATTTTAAATTATTCTCAGACTGATCATGTTTTTTTATAGTAGGTATTTGATGAATTATTTAGGTCTGTACAACCGATACTCGTCGACACATTTTTGTTTTTTGAAAAGAACAAACATGGCCAACAAAACATTCTATTAATATGTAATTTAAAATTATTATTAATTTTATTAAATACATAAATAAAAAGTTTACCTCGAGTAGGATTTGAACCTACGACCTGTACTTTGCTAGAGTACCGCGCTAACCAACTGCGCCACCAAGGTTCAAGCCCCAATCGATGCAAATTTTGTCTTTATGTATGTAGAACTGATGTAAATTGTAAATATAATGAGGTTACAATCAAATTACTTATTTTAATGGAATGTGAGCCTGTAATATCGCAAGGATTCACACATACCAAAGCAACTTGACTAATATTAAATTATTATAAGTTTTTGTTATGAACGAATAAGTTCAAAGGTAAATATTTAATTAAAAATTATTATTAATTTTATTAAATACATAAATAAAAAGTTTACCTCGAGTAGGATTTGAACCTACGACCTGTACTTTGCTAGAATACCGCGCTAACCAACTGCGCCACCAAGGTTCAAGCCCCAATCGATGCAAATTTTGTCTTTATGTATGTAGAACTGATGTAGCATATTTTGGTTAATCATAAATTCTAAATATAATGAGATTACAATCAAATTACTTATTTTAATGGAATGTGAGCCTGTAATATCGCAAGGATTCACACATACCAAAGCAACTTGACTAATATTAAATTATTATAAGTTTTTGTTATGAACGAATAAGTTCAAAGGTAAATATGTAATTAAAAATTATTATTAATTTTATTAAATACATAAATAAAAAGTTTACCTCGAGTAGGATTTGAACCTACGACCTGTACTTTGCTAGAATACCGCGCTAACCAACTGCGCCACCAAGGTTCAAGCCCCAATCGATGCAAATTTTGTCTTTATGTATGTAGAACTGATCTAGCATATTTTGGTTAATCATAAATTCTAAATATAATGAGATTACAATCAAATTACTTATTTTAATGGAATGTGAGCCTGCAATATCGCAAGGATTCACACATACCAAAGCAAGTTGACTAATATTAAATTATTATAAGTTTTTGTTATGAACGAATAAGTTCAAAGGTAAATATGTAATTAAAATTATTATTAATTTTATTAGATACATAAATAAAAAGTTTACCTCGAGTAGGATTTGAACGACCTGTACTTTGCTAGAGTACCGCGCTAACCAACTGCGCCACCAAGGTTCAAGCCCCAATCGATGCAAATTTTATCTTTATGTATGTAGAACTGATGTAAATTCTAAATATAATGAGGTTACAATCAAATTACTTATTTTAATGGAATGTGAGCCTGCAATATCGCAAGGATTCACACATACCAAAGCAACTTGACTAATATTAAATTATTATAAGTTTTTGTTATGAACGGATAAGTTCAAAGGTAAATATGTAATTAAAAATTATTATTAATTTTATTAGATACATAAATAAAAAGTTTACCTCGAGTAGGATTTGAACGACCTGTACTTTGCTAGAGTACCGCGCTAACCAACTGCGCCACCAAGGTTCAAGCCCCAATCGATGCAAATTTTATCTTTATGTATGTAGAACTGATGTAAATTCTAAATATAATGAGGTTACAATCAAATTACTTATTTTAATGGAATGTGAGCCTGCAATATCGCAAGGATTCACACATACCAAAGCAACTTGACTAATATTAAATTATAAGTTTTTGTTATGAACGAATAAGTTCAAAGGTAAATATGTAATTAAAAATTATTATTAATTTTATTAGATACATAAATAAAAAGTTTACCTCGAGTAGGATTTGAACGACCTGTACTTTGCTAGAGTACCGCGCTAACCAACTGCGCCACCAAGGTTCAAGCCCCAATCGATGCAAATTTTATCTTTATGTATGTAGAACTGATGTAAATTCTAAATATAATGAGGTTACAATCAAATTACTTATTTTAATGGAATGTGAGCCTGCAATATCGCAAGGATTCACACATACCAAAGCAACTTGACTAATATTAAATTATAAGTTTTTGTTATGAACGAATAAGTTCAAAGGTAAATATGTAATTAAAAATTATTATTAATTTTATTAAATACATAAATAAAAAGTTTACCTCGAGTAGGATTTGAACCTACGACCTGTATTTTATGATACTAAAATAAGTTCAATCGATGCAAATTTTGTCTTTATGTATGTAGAAATGATGTAAATTCTAAATATAATGAGATTACAATCAAATTACTTATTTTAATGGAATGTGAGCCTGCATTATCGCAAGGATTCACACATACCAAAGCATAGATAAATACATACATAAAGACAAAATTTGCATCGATTGCGGCTTGAACCTTGGTGACGCAGTTGGTTAGCGCGGTACTTCATTTTTAATTACATATTTACCTTTGAACTTATTCGTTCATAACAAAAACTTAAAATAATTCTATTAATATGTTTACATCCAGTAAGCTATTTGTGATTATCATAAATTTTAACGCTAAAATACCTATTACAGTTTTTCTTCTGTTGTACAATTTTCAGTGATGGAATAGGCCGTCCCGCTAAGATAATGGCATACTTGTTTTCAAACGTTCTGGACCCAAACGGAATTTTCTTTAGCCGTTGTATGCTATTAGGTTAAAATTAATATCACTAAGAAACTAGCAATTAATAGTAACACTGATATTTTTATGTACCTATCGGTAACATTAATAATTATTGTTATAATTAAAAAATACTCTGCTTTCGATGCTTTACCGGATTGTACTACAGCAATAGTACATTCCCCGTGTTCTTTCCACCCATACCACCCACATCGGCGCCTTTAACGCCCTGCGTTGTTTATCAGATAATGGTGCTGCCCAGAGAAAGTGGGAAAAGTGGACACTCGAATAGGAAACCTTGACATAAGTTTACTTCCTCCCAATTAACGAGAGGGCAGTAATAACTAAAAAATAATAGATTACTGTATCTGCACAATTCATACTTAGTTGTAAGATACGCAATTCAGTAATTTTTTGATTGGATGTGTGGGCGTATATGAAGTTGGCCATTATAGCGCTTGAAAGCTTTAATTGTCTTTTCTGTAAATTGGTGTAACATTATTTATAACTTTCGGTCGCTTTTTGTGCGATTTACATTGTGAAATCATTCTCATAATGTACCTAATATTGAAATAATTGTACCTTAGAAAGTTCCTGAAGTTTGAATAACGTTCGTTTACCTACATTGTGATTCAATAAGCTGAAAATATGTTGTTAAAAAATAACTACCTTAAATAAGTAACCTGACTAGCCATGTAAAGTAGCATCCTGGAGTTCATTTGATATTTTTGCAAAAAGTTAATTTTACAGTACAGAAAAAAGGGAAAATGGCACTTTTACATAAAAAAATTACATTTTACTACTTGCTTATTAAATATGTACACGTTTTAATGTGTTTCACACATGTAAATTATACTTTTGAATAAAATTTTAAAATAAAAATAATTTCAAATTTGAATTTCGCGCGTGTGAAGAAAATACTTCCTTACAAGTTATATGAGGGCGCTATTAAGTCTTTCAAACTTAACATTGAGTGTCCACTCTCCCCACCCTCACTGGTGCTGCCTGTGAATCCCCATAGGGCTTGACTACTACGATAGTACATGCTCCGTATTCTTTCCACCTACACCACCCACATCGGTGCCTTTGAATCTCCATAGAACTTGTACGTTAACTGTAGGTTAACATTGCGCTCTTATGGAGCGCCTACATAGGGGATATATAATCTAGTTAAATCCAATTCAAGGCGGTTTTTAAATAAACTTTGCATTTGTTTTTTAAATTGACACGAAATAATAAATACAGGGGGTTTACTTTTTAATTTTTTTAAACTTATTAGAATTATTATAGTTACGAATACAGTAGTTTTTTCGTAATTCTTCTAGGGTAGACAATGCCTTTTTGCCTACCGCATGCATGAGTATCTGCTAAACCAAACTTACTATAATTTTGAAAATTTGGTTACAGGGTAATGATGTTAGGGCTAACTCATCTAAAATATTTTCACGTTCGTACCACTTCCGGTTATACCGGAAGTCGGTACTTAGTCGCTTATTTTAAATGAAACACCCCGTATATTAATACATTTTTGGATTCTATGTCGAATTTTAAGGTAAGTTTGTTAAATAAACTAGATACGAAATTTGAGTCGTGTTAAAAAAAAACATTTTTCTAAAAAAATTGACAGATGCGGTCTTAGTAATAACTCGTTAATTGTTCTATTCCTGTCAAACAATTTGAATAAAACTTTGAGGTGTTGTAGGCAAAGGTTTATTGCAACAGTCTGCAAAAAATGACATGTATTTTTCATAAAAATAAAATTATGAATGTCTAAACTTGACTATCAAAAAATGCAAGTTACTCAAAAAAATCAAATGGAAACCCCTAAAAATTAAGGTAAGTTTATTTAAAACTTTATTTGCCTAAACATATCAATTTCATACTTGTTATCCAAAAAGTCCCAATTTTAAAATTTGTGATAAAAATGAGCTACATACTTAAATCTAATATTCCTTGTTCGTGGTCACCATGGAAACCAAATAATTGAGAATTGAAATAAAGAAAAATATTTGAATAAGTTACTGCAAAAAATTATAAAAATTGGTAATTTTGTGATTCAAAAGTCATTTTTGCCAAACCGAAATTTTCTAAGTCATTTTTTTCAAATTCGATATACAACATAAGTGTAAAAATTTAATACTTTATGAGTAAATCGAAAAAAACTACTTTTTACTGCGGAGGTAATATATACTTATCAGCGCACCATTACACGATAAAGATGTTTATTTATTTTGTTTTTCTTTTGTAGTCAATAATTTAATAAAATTGTTGACAGTTTGTGTTTTTCTTGATGAAATGGCTCGACTTGAATATTGTAATACAGATTATTTTAATTTAATTTTAATTCACGGAGAATGTCATAGAGTTGTAAAACGAACAGTAAGAACATTTATAGAACGCTATCCTGAGCGCCCCCGACCATCAGCAGATATAAGACGTGTGGTTCAAAATCTGGAACAGTTTGGCACATTTAAACACTCTGCGCCTTGCAAAAAAACTACTATTGATAACGAACAGAATGAAGTTATAATTTTAGGATATTTCCGTGCCTATCCTTGTAATTCCATAAACGACGCGAAAACAGATATTGGCTTAACACCAGCAACTATCAGAAGAATTCTTAAGAAACATAAGTTTAGACCATACTGTTTACAATTAGTTCAACATTTGAAAGAAGCGGATTTCTTGAAACGTATCGAATTTTGTGAAACAATTTTGCTCAACATACAAGAAATTCCTAATTTTTTGACTAATATCATATGGACGGACGAATCTAAATTTACGAAAAATGGCATATTTAATCGCCGAAACTCGCATTACTGGAATAACGAAAATAGCAATCCAACTTGCAAATGCCATTTTCAGGAAATTCGGAATTTTAACGTATTTTGTGCTATTCGGAATAACGAAATCTTTGACGTGTATTTTTACAACGAAAATTTGAGAGGTTTAAAATAGTTGATTGTTGCGATTTATGATTACAAATTTAATTTCTAGAAGAAAATTATCTTGAGATATTAAACACTCGAATTCAACCCCGTTTAAATCTAAAAAGGGAAAATTCATGGTACCAACAAGACGGTGCGCCCCCTCACAACACCAACGCTGATTCCATGAAATTTTTGAAGATCGTTGGTTTGCCAATAATGGTCCCTTTCCATGGCCACCTAGGTCACCTGATCTTACGCCAATGAATTTTTATCTTTGGGGTCGAATTAAAAATATTGTTTATGCTACATCACTAACGACTAAAGAAGATTGCATTGCAAGAGTGCAAAATGCCTTCAATTCTCTTTCTCCGCAAGATATGCAAAGGGCTACAAATGAAGCCGTTATAAGACGGGTTCAACAATGTCTTGCATCTAACGGGCAACATTTTGAACATTTATTGTAAATTAATTTACATTTCATCACGAGCAAGAAATACTAAATAAGCGACTTTATTGTGTAAGAATGCACTGATAAGTATGTTGTTACTACCTCCGCAGTAAAAAGTAGTTTTTTTCGATTTACTCATAAAGTATTAAATTTTTACACTTATATTATATATCGAATTTGGCAAAAATGACTTTTGAATCACAAAATTATCAATTTTTATAATTTTTTGCAGTAACTTATTCAAATATTTTTCTTTATTTCAATTCTCAATTATTTGCTTTCCATGGTGACCACGAACAAGGAATACTAGATTTAAGTATGTAGCTCATTTTTATCACAAATTTTAAAATTGGGACTTTTTTGATAATAAGTATGAAACTGTTACGTTTATAAAAATAAAGTTTTAAGCAAACTTACCTTAATTTTTGACGTTAAATCGATCTGAGTAATAAAAAATAGGGGTTTCCATTTGATTTTTTTGAGTAACTTGCATTTTTTGATAGTCAAGTTTAGAGATTCATAATTTTATTTTTATGAAAAATACAAATGTCATTTTTTGCAGACTGTTGCAATAAACCTTTGCCTACATACAACACCTCAAAGTTTTATTCAAATTGTTTGACAGGAACAGAACAATTATTACTAAGACCGCATCTGTCAATTTTTTTAGAAAAATGTTTTTTTTCGTATCTAGTTTATTTAACAAACATACCTTAAAATTCGACATAGAATCCAAAAATGTATTAATATACGGGGTGTTCCATTTAAAATAAGCGACTAAGTACCGACTTCCGGTATAACCGGAAGTGGTACGAACGTGAAAATATTTTAGATGAGTTAGCCCTAACATCATTACCCGGTCACCAAATTTTCAAAATTATAGTAAGTTTGGTTTAGCAGATACTCATAGGATCAGCTCCCAAAGGCGGACCCTGTATAGTAATACTAGCAGATTTATAAAATATTTTGATTAGAAAGAATCGATTTTTGATCAATGTCAATTATTTCCATCACTACATCTAACAGAAACTTAACAGATGGCTAATTAATTAAGTTATCTTTTAAGTAAAACAAACTTTTAGTTTGTAATAAATTACATATCAGCAGAAACGTGTGATCAGAATTGAACTGTGTGAAGTAGCTTATCATTCCGTTTTAGCTTAGGATTCGATTTTTTACAAGTAGACGAAAGAAAAATTATGATAAAATTTTATTAAAGTTAAAGAGATTAAATTCAAACAGAAAAACTACCAAAATGAGGGCTGATTTACGTTATCTGGACATTATTGTAAAAACAAGATACTACTTATGATCAGGAATTAATGAAAAATTCATATACCCTTCTTAATCTACAAACTTAAATTACCTTTTATTTAAATAAGATATATAAGTTTATGTCGATTTTAAATAAATAATCTCGGAAAAGAGCAAATTGAAAAATAGTTTAGACAATAAGAAATGAAACCTATTGGCCATAACATAATTGTGAGGTTAATTCAGTTAGGGAAGAGTATTCCACCTTGGGCCACCCTGAATTAACAACCTTCTTAGGACTTAAAATCGTTGAGGTTCAAGTAAAAATCCGATAACACTGTCCACTTCCTGAAGGGAACGCCGCTAGTTTCAAAGCGCGGTATTTCACATTTAGTCCAAGGTTATCTCTGGTTGTAGTATGTTGTGTTCAGCTAAGTAATTTTAAGTAGTATTTTTACGTAAAATATTTATTAGTTCTACTTGTAGACATCCTTTAACGTGTGACAATAAATGAAAACGCTCAAGTGCACGAAAAAAAAACTGTTTGCCTACATTATCTTATCAGAAAATTAACAAATCTGCATCTTTCTATTTTTTTTATTTAATAACTTGCAGTAAGATGTTGTATGGTGTTTCTATAAAAGACGCTCGAAAACTTACATATAATTTTGCAAATATTAAGAGCATTAATTGTCCAGCTTCTTGGGATAGGCGTGGCCAGGCTGGAAAAGCATAGCAATTATTATGGATTTATGAGTCGTTATAAAAACCTGTCATTACGAAAACCTCAAGCGACTATCCTGTCCGCAGCTACAAGCTTTAATAAACACAACGTTTCGTCGTTTTTCAATAAATATAAAGAATTATTGAATAAGTACCATTTTTCCCCTGAGAACATATACAATGTGGATGAAAGTGGCATCTCTGTAGAGATAGAGTACACACACGTTCCAAAATTATAGCTACCTAGGGCACAAAGCAAGTGTAAAGCATGACCTCTGGCGAAGGTGTCAACACTGCCATTATTGGTTGCATCAATGCTGTAGGCAATACCATACTCCCAGGTTTGATTTTTGCACGAGTTCACTTTAAGTAACATATGCTGAAGGGTGCACCCGCAAGAACATTAGGAATGGTAAATGCAAGCGGTTGGTCCAATTCAGAAAAAATTTTAGAATTCCTGAAGCATGTTAATAAACAAGCGAAACCTTCTCAGGAGAATAAGGTTTTATTGATAATGTAGGTATAATCATGAAAGTCACATTTCCATTTAAGCTATAAACTTAGCGAAAAGACCTGAGGTGGTTATGTTTACATTTCCGCCTCACACAAGTCATAAACTGCAGTCACTCGATAGAGGTGTTTTTGGACCGTTCAAAAAATTTTACAATGCAGCGGCTACTGAGTGGCTGCAGTCACACGCACTGAAAGCCACTAACGATTTATGATGTAGCTGAAATTGTTGGACAGGCCTATCCAAGGGCATTCGATTCAGCCCGATTAATATTCAGGCGGATTATAAAGCATTTGGAATCTGGTCAGTAAATGAATATGTCTTTAGCGTTACAGATTGAGTTTCAACCAATCATTATCTGCAAGTTATGGATAACGTAATAGAAACCTGTAAAAATGTGCCCGAAGATATAATACAAGATCTCTTAAACCCTTTACAAAGCACATCAACCTATTCACCAAGTTTAATCGCTTTTCTCTCTCCGAAGTAATACGTCCGTGTCCCAAAGCTGACCCAAAGCTTGTATCTGGCAGAGGTAGACGTAAACGTCGAAGATCAAGGGTGTTAACAGAAACGCCAGAAATAAATGGAAATTGAAAAAGAATATGAGAAGAGACTTGCTAGAAAAAGAAAAAGAGTTTAAAGTGTAATAGTAGAATAGTAGAAGAAAGCCCCAAATCCTCCTCACATGAAAAAATTAAGGGATTGAAGGTGTCTGATTCGGATGATATTGATTGGCCTCCGGTTGTGGACACTGATGAAGAAAATGATGCACATAATGCTAATGAGAAAATAACAAAAGGCGATTTTAGGCTAACGAAATTAGACGGAAAGAATAAAACACACTATCATGTTGCAGAGGCAGTTGGCAGTGAGAAAGAAGAGTTCACAGTCAAATATTTGAAAAAAGTTGGAGGTGCAGCCAATAAATGTCTGTATGAAAATGAGAAGACATATGAGGTTTTAGAAAGAAACTTTATTGTGAAGTTACCCAAATCTATCAGCGTGGGACTGACTTTGCGATTAACTTTTCTTATAAACTTTGACTCACCACATTGACTAAAAATGATTATTAACGATTTATTTTATTTACGTTACCTTTTTAAATGTTATCCCTTTCAAGTTTTTTTAAATTAAAAATTATTATTAATTTTATTAAATACGTAAATAAAAAGTTGCCTCGAGTAGGATTTGAACCTACGACCTGTACTTTGCTAGAGTACCGCGCTAACCAACTGCGTTATCGAGATTCAAGCTCCAACCGATGTAAATTTTGTCTTTATTTCTAGCAAAGTACAGGTCGTAGGGTCAAATCCTATTCGAGGTAAGTTTTTATTTATGTATTTAATAAAATTAATAGTAGTATAGCTACCCCACTTCTAACTCACTTCGTCTATAGCAAAGCAATTCCTTTTCAGAGGTCAAGGTCATCACATTGCCTACGTCCAAGTACATGGTTTATCAAGGTCATCATCTTCAAGGTCACCTCAGACCACGTGTTGGGTTGGTAACCCTGTCTCATCAAGGTCACGTGGTAGGTGGTGGTGTGTAACCCCGCCTCTTCAAGGTCATGCTTGCACGAGTCCTTCAAGGTTAGTAGAAAAGTCACTAGAAAAGGTACTAGAGTGTTGATTGTCCACGTCAATTTTAGGTTACCTGCATCTATTCCTGAAGGTCATTTCCCTCAGTCTCAAGCAAGTCTATGCATGTTTCAAGGCCACGCCCCCTCAAGTGCCCTATTCTGGGAAATCAAGAACAAAGGGGGCCCATTGTTCAAAGTCTATGCTTACAATGCCACATGAGAGAACAAGGACGATTCATTGTTTTGGCTGAGTCGTAGCTTCTAAAACTCTGAGAACAAAGACGATGCATTGTTCAGACTGATTAGGTCATCTAACAAGTAAAACGTTTTTTATAAGACTTTATTAACCACAATATACAGATAAAAATTGATTTAAGTAAATACACATATTATGGCAACATTTTGTAATACCTTTACTGGAGCATGTCTATTTATTATTTGTTTTTCGCATTCAATTTCAATCAACTGATTTTCGTTTAATGTGGTCCAAGATATCATCATCTTTCCTAATAGGTCATCCTTCATTATATTGTATACTAGCCATACATTCAGCTTACTTAGAGACTGTCCGTAACTTAACAAACTAAGCAAGCCCTGAGTGTTGTCTATGCATGTTTCAAGGTCATCAAGCCATGTCACACCCCCTAGAGCCCTGAAGTGGTCTAAACAGGTAGCCGTTTCCTAAAACAGGTAGCCGTTTCCTAAAAACAGGTAGCCGTTTCCTAAAAACAGGTAGCCGTTTCCTAAAACAGGTCCGTTTCAAAACAGATAGCTGTTTGGTAACCGTTTTCCTCGAAGGTTATATGAGAGATCCATTGTTCAGGTTGAAATAGATTCCACATCTCAATTCTGAGAAATCAAGAACAAAGTGGGCCCATTGTTCTAGCCAACGGTTCAAAGTCTATGCTAACAATTTTGTGATGAATGAACAAAGACGATCCATTGTTCAGTTATAATTTCTAAAAATAGATTGTTATCTAAATACATCTCAATTCTAGGAAATCAAGAACTAAGACGATGCATTGTTCTAACCAACGCTTCAAAGTCTATGCTTATAATTTTCAAGGTCACACCTCTGATAAAGCGATTCATTGTTTTGGCTGAGTCATAGCTTCTAAAATTCCGAGAACAATGATGATGCATTGTTCAGACTGATTAGGTCATCTAACAAGTAAAATATTTTTTATAAGACTTTATTAACCACAATATACAGATAAAAAATCGATTTAAGTAAATATACATATTATGGCAAAATTTTGTAATACCGTTGCTGGATCATATCTATTTATTATTTGTTTTTCACATTCAATTTCCTTCAACTGATTTCGTTTAATGTGGTCTACATGACATCATCATCATTTTTCCTAATAGGTCATCGCTTCATTATATTGTATACTAGTCATACATTCAGCTTATTTAGAGATATTTTTCGCGACTTATTAGAAACCTAAGCAAGCCCTGAGATGCATGCTTCAAGGTAAGCAATGTTATGCCCCCAAGCGCCCTCAAGTGCTCTAAACAGGTAGACGTTTCCTAAAACAGGGAGTCCGTTTCCCAAAACAGGGGGGTTCGTTTTCCAAAACCGATGGCTGTTTCTCAACACAGGTAACCGTTTCCCCCATACGAGAGAACAAAAGCGATTCATTGTTCTGGTCGAGTTAAGCTACCCCCCACCTCAATTCTAGGAAATCAAGAACAAAGGGGGTCCATTGTTCAAGCCGACGCTTCAAAGTCTATTCTTACAATTTTCAAGGTCACACCTTTGAGAAAAGAACAAAGACGATCCATTGTTCCGTTATAATTTCTAAAAATAGATTCCACATCTCAATTCTGGGAAATCAACTTTCAAGAACAAAGGCAATCCATTGTCAACGCTTTAAAGTCTATAATTTGCGAGGTCACACCTCTGATAACAAAGGCGATTCATTGTTTTGGCTGAGTCATAGCTTCTGAAATTCTGAGAACAAAGACGATGCATTGTTCAGACTGATTAGGTCATCTAACAAGTAAAATATTTTTTTATAAAACTTATAATTTATTAACCACAATATTCATCTATATATACAGATAAAAGATCGATTTAAGTAAATATACATATTATGGTAAATTTGATGTACTTAACATTTTGTAATACCTTTGCTGGATCATATCTATTTTATTTATTATTTGTTTTTCACATTCAATTTCCTTCAACTGATTCTTGCTTAATGTGGTCCACAAGACATCATCATCTTTCCTAATAGGTATTTTCATCGCTTCATTATAATGTTTACTAGCCATACATTCAGCTTTCCTTAAAGCCTTCATATCAGGATCTGTGATCCTTTTACTTTGAGACATTGTCCGTGACTCATTACAAACCTACATCTCTTAAACTTATATGCAAAAACACAAATTAATATCTTTTAATTATACAGTTACGTAAATTTCAAAGTTAATTCCGAGAAATCTATTTTCAAGGTGATCCAACTTTACCCGACTATGAAATAGATTGTCAATGGTTACTACCAATTTTCCAGGTCCTATAAATCAACCTACAGGGGTATCCCGATATATCACCGGTAATGTATGCTCTTCAAAGTCATGTATACTATAAGATCTTCTCGTTTTCAAGACCATTGCGTACACATTGCATGCGTATAGTGATCCACTTAGTAATTTATTAAGAAAAAGTGCATTAGGTCACGTACACTTTCCATGCATCAACCAATTGTGGTTGGATCAGATCTACATGGATATTCAAATAGACTTTTCAAGGTGTGAGGATTTTTCAGGGTCATCAAACTGGTTGAGACCATGTGTAGAAATTTTCAAGGTTAGATTTAGTAACATTCTAATCAAGGTCGTATTCTTGGAAATCAATTCCCAAGTTGGGTAAAGTTCTTTGAAGGTGTGACGAGAGATTTTCAAGGTCACCAAACAATTCTTAGAATTTAGTCGAGTCAGAGCCATCTGTCAATTCCTAGAAATCAGGGGTATCATATTACAATTCAAACAGATTGTAAAGCAGATTCATGGCTAAATGGAGTCAAGGTCTTCCTAATCAATGACTTTTGTATAGGCCGTAGAAGTTATTACAATTCCTGCAGTGGTATCTATGCTAAAAAAATAGGTCAAGGTTAAATTGGTCTTATATTAGCTAAATGCTCTTCAAGTCAAATAGAAATTAGGTCATCAGCAATATGTAGAAGTGGTTAAGGTATTTAAGCAGTAATGTACAAATAAAATTGATTCAATATGTGGATGTGCTACGCTGCTGAATCATGAACCAAAGCGGTAGATGCACATACAGCCGTGGAACGTTTACTCCAACAATTGACGACATTGGCATTTGATGCTAATCATGAGGCAGTATATGGTTTAGGATGCTTTTATTCGGAAGAGGACTGTCATGCACTTGCAAAGAAGTAAGAAAACGGTGTAAAAATATGTGAAACGTATTTAAAGGGTCGATATTGTTTGACTTGCTTAATACAAAAGTTAAGTGCGGCACAACTAGAAGAGTTCACTCTAGATTTGAAGGAGTGGGAAGATGGGGATACCAGTGAAAAGGGGGAGAAGGGGAATATGAAGGATAGTAGTCAGTTACTAATTATATTTTCTCGATTAGAAAAAGATGTATAATTAAAAAATAAAACCTTAATTATTGTTGTTGTGTTCTTTTGCATGTGAAAAGGATGTATTCACGACTAGTCTGGATGCAGTCGGAAAAACAACAAATAGCGGTCCCCAGCCATATGTAAACATAATTTAACTAGAATACTTCATATATATCCTCGGAATAGGAAAAAATGAGTGTGGTCTCCAAGAAATTTTCAAGACCATATGTCCTACAGGCCGATCTTACCCGACATCGTCCGATCGAAATGTAGTCGAAACCTGCAGGACCAATTCTAAACGAGTCATGGAAACAAGAAGAATGATAGGCTAATATCATGGTTATTAACTAAATTGTAATAAAAAGCGTGGGGCTCATACAATAGTCATCCAGGGTGTTTCTCCAAACACAGATAACCGTTTCCCAAAACCGATGGCTGTTTCTCAACACAGGCTAAACTGAAGTAGGTCAAAACCTAAACATCTGGTCATTAGGAGTTAGAAATCCCAATTCGTGGGAAGGTTCAAGTACAATCTGAAAGTAGTTTTATATTATAGAAAAAAGCTAATCACCTACTTTGGGGGTAGTACTGATAGGTGGTAGTTTCTATAAATCTCCTACTTTTTGGGGTAAAGGGTAGCTTTTCCAATAGGCTTATCATCTAGGGGTGCAATTCTGACCCCGAGAAAAATAATGAATTCTGCACCGCTTTTGAGAAGAAGGATGATTATGTTTGAAAAAAGCTGGAATAAGAAGTAGTGTTGGAAACCCTGATTGTTAGGGTTTAAAAGTCCTCATTGTGTGTGTGCACAGTATACTCTTGATTAGCAGCAATGATGAAAGTAGTAGTATGTAAGGTAGAAAGTACAGAAAAAGCAGTAAGTGTGGAGGAGCGAAAGAAGAGGTTGAAGACGTTAATAAAGCAAGTAAAAGAAATAAAACTCGATTTGGAGTGTTATATAGTGAAAACAAAAATGAAGCTGCGTATTGGCAATATGTAAAATAGTGTAGTAAAACATGAAATTTTGGGAAGGATGAGTTTAAATGCATATTACCTCAGCGCTTTTACAAGTATTTTAAAGAAGACGCTGCTGTGTATTGTTATAAGTATCTCACAATTGTATTAGATTTAAGTAACTGCTTTCTATCCTTTGAATTCACTAGATTTAAATCGGGTTCATTCATAATAACAGATCATATAAATGAGTCCTTTATACGTGACACCATTGATGATCATATCCTTTCCTTTAATTGTGATGTATTACCAATTGTCCATTTGTCTGTTTTGCCATCGTAGTGGACTCCATAAGTGTGAACAATAGCACCTTCAAGATACCTCATAATACGTTCAACATAAACGAGGTAATTCCTGGAGCCAACTCACTGCATAAACGTTCCAAATTTTCACTATACTAAAATTGAATTTATCATAATTAATAAACACATAAATCGAAGCTTTTATTAGTATAGGTACTATATATATAAACCATAGAAAAAAAACACATGTAATTATGTCACAAAAAGTATAGGTACTGTATGTAAACCATAGAAAAAAACACATAGTAATTAGGATAGGTTCTGGACCAGTTCAATCACTCGTCTGGTGGTGAAAAACGTAAGCTTTTCACATTTTGGAATTGAAACTGCTATGTTTTGCGCTGTTATCTGTTTAGTCTACATGCCAAAAATTGGAATTTTTGGGTAAAGGACTAGTGATTTATAAATAAATATAAATATAAATGTACGCAATTTTCAACCTGTTTCAACTTTTCTGTACATACTAACTACAAACTTTGTCATTAATAATTGAAAATTTTTTTCACATTTTGTAGTTTTGAAATTTTTGGATGGCTATCTTTTGCGCTGTTATCTGTTTTAGTCTACATGCCAAAATTGGAATTTTGGGTAAAGGACTAGTGATTTATAAATAAATATAAATATAAATGTACGCAATTTCAACCTGTTTCAACTTTTCTGTACATACTAACTACAAACTTTGTCATTAATAATTGAAAATTTTTTTTTTCAAATTTTTGTAGTTTTGAGAATTTTTGGATTGCTATCTTTTACGCTGTTATCTGTTTAGTCTACATGCCAAAAATTGGAATTTTTGGGTAAAGGATTAGTGATTTATAGATAAAAAGAGTATATTTATTTATTTTAAAATACACACATCAAAATTTTTGCTGACTTATACATTTCATATAACAGGATAATGTTATTCACCTTTTTCTTTCTTTGTAATATAAGTTTTATGTATCATTTCTTCCTACATAATTTGTATAATTTAATAAATCATGATAAGAAACTCGTTTAAATCACCATGTTTTGAAGTAATAGATTTTTCATCCATCCCACTAATGACAGTTTTGAGCGTTTGCTAAATAGTCTTGTGAAAATAGTACATGAAGGTTGAAAATTACGTACATTTATATTTATATTTATTTATAAATCACTAGTCCTTTACCCAAAAATTCCAATTTTTGGCATGTAGACTAAACAGATAACAGCGCAAAAGATAGCAATCCAAAAATTCTCAAAACTACAAAAATGTGAAAAAAAAATTTTCAATTATTAATGACAAAGTTTGTAGTTAGTATGTACAGAAAAGTTGAAACAGGTTGAAAATTCCGTACATTTATATTTATATTTATTTATAAATCACTAGTCCTTTACCCAAAAATTCCAATTTTTGGCATGTAGACTAAACAGATAACAGCGCAAAACATAGCAGTTTCAAATTCCAAAAATGTGAAAAGCTTACGTTTTTCACCACCAGAGGGCGAGTGACCTTGAACTGGTCCAGAACCGGCCCTATCCTAACTACTATGTGTTTTTTTTTCTATGGTTTATATACAGTACCTATACTTTTTTGTGACATAATTACATGTGTTTTTTTTTTCTATGGTTTATATATATAGTACCTATACTAATAAAAAGCTTCGATTTATGTGGTTTATTAATTATGATAAATGGCAAAACAGACAAATGGACAATTGGTAATACCCCCATCACAATTAAAGGAAAGGATATGATCATCAATGGTGTCACGTATAAAGGGACTCCAGGTTTATATGATCTGTTTATTATGAATGAACCCGATTTAAATCTAGTGAATTCAAAGGATAGAAAGCAGTTACTTAAATCTAATACAATTGTGAGATACTTATAACAATACACAGCAGCGTCTTCTTTAAAATACTTGTAAAAGCGCTGAGGTAATATGCATTTAAACTCATCCTTCCCAAAATTTCATGTTTTACTACACTATTTTACATATTGCTATTACCAGCTTCATCATTTTTGTTTTCACTATATAACACTCAAATCGAGTTTACTTCTTTTACTTCGTAAATGATATAATATCAATTGTAGAGGAATTGCATGTAGATGGATACATTGAAAGACCAAACATTAGTTTTCTGAACAATATAAATCAGAATGCATTGATGTCGACATATCATAACTAAATTGCCCCTTGATAAATTTGGACGATCACATGCCTAGTATCAATTTAAGAAATTAACCCCTCAGTTTCAACTTATTGATGATAATCAATTCGATATCGAGAATAAGAGACTCAGCAATGTTGCTAACCCCCATAAATCCTCAAGATGTCATCACCAAGCAATACTATTTATCAACAAGGTTGAATTTGGATGGAAACCGTTTGACCCAGTTGGCGGATCCGGAAGAAGATGGTGATGCTAGAAGTAAAAGATACCTTGATTTTGTCTGCAAGCAGTTCAGAAAGCTGTTAAAGGAAACTTTAACGCTTATCTAGTGTTGGAGGACAAACTACATCAACTTAAAGAAATTGTGGACCATGTCCAAATTACAACCTATTGTATCCCCTTTAAAACAATGAAAACCAATTCTAACGCCTAACACACAATAAAAACTATTCATATAAAAACAATCAGGTCTCCTCGTCTTGCGTTCTGCAACATTAAAACTACAAATCGATTTTCTTAACCTTTTATATAAAAATTACATCAAATTAACTCCATTTCTATACTGCAAGCTCTCCCTTATACAAAGGAAAGTCATTGTATTTTTCATTATAACGCTTTACTAATAAATTCTAGTTGACATATGCATAAATATCATTTAATGATTAAAACAATAACGATCTGCATTAAAACCAGTAAATTGCTTTTTATTTAGGGATCATTTTACCGTCATTGATCTTTTCCAATAAATCTTCTTTTATATGTTGTATATAGGCTAATTTCACCTCTTTAAGGCCCAACGTACGGCAGGGGTTCCATTTCCTTATGGGAGATTTCGGTAAAGGTGGATATCAGATAAAATTTACGTTTATCGAACCACGCCTAGATATGCATAACCAATAAGGAACCATTATGGGTTATAGAAGAGAATACCGAAAACTAGTGCTACGTCTACTTAAAAGAACAACATATTCACAACGCTTAAAGTCTTTATTTTTTAATGATACAGTTACTTAAACCTAATACAATTGTGAGATACTTCTAATAACACATAGCAGCGTTTTAAATTTTCTTCTTCTTTAAAATATGTATTTAAACTCATCCTTCCCAAAATTTCATGTTTTACTACACTATTTTACATATTGCCAATACGCAGCTTCATCATTTTTGTTTTCACTATATAACACTCCAAATCAAGTTTTATTTCTTTTACTTGCTTTATTAACGTCTCCAACCTCTTCTTTCGCTCCTCCACACTTACTGCTTTTTCTGTACTTTCTACCTTACATACTACTACTTTCATCATTGCTGCTAATCAAGAGTATACTGTGTACACACACACACAATGAGGACTTTTAAACCCTAACAATCAGGGTTTCCAACACTACTTCTTATTCCAGCTTTTTCCAAACATAATCATCCTTCTTCTCAAAAGCGGTGCAGAATTCATTATTTTTCTCGGGGTCAGAATTGCACCCCTAGATGATAAGCCTATTGGAAAAGCTACCCTTTACCCCAAAAAGTAGGAGATTTATAGAAACTACCACCTATCAGTACTACCCCCAAAGTAGGTGATTAGCTTTTTTCTATAATATAAAACTACTTTCAGATTGTACTTGAACCTTCCCACGAATTGGGATTTCTAACCCCTATTTTTTTAGCATAGATACCACTGCAGGAATTGTAATAACTTCTACGGCCTATACAAAAGTCATTGATTAGGAAGACCTTGACTCCATTTAGCCATGAATCTACTTTACAATCTGTTTGAATTGTAATATGATACCCCTGATTTCTAGGAATTGACAAATGGCTCTGACTCGACTAAATTCTAAGAATTGTTTGGTGACCTTGAAAATCTCTCGTCACACCTTCAAAGAACTTTACCCAACTTGGGAATTGATTTCCAAGAATACGCGACCTTGATTAGGAATGTTACTAAATCTAACCTTGAAAATTTCTCTACACATGGTCTCAACCAGTTTGGTGACCCTGAAAAATCCCTCACACCTTGAAAAGTCTATTTGAATATCCCATGTAGATCTGATCCAACCACAATTGGTTGATGCATGGAAAGTGTACGTGACCTAATGCACTTTTTCTTAATAAATTACTAAGTGGATCACTATACGCATGCAATGTGTGTACGCAATGGTCTTGAAAACGAGAAGGGGGATCTTATAGTATACATGACTTTGAAGAGCATACATTACCGGTGATATATCGGGATACCCCTGTAGGTTGATTTATAGGACCTGGAAAATTGGTAGTAACCATTGACAATCTATTTGATAGTCGGGTAAAGTTGGATCACCTTGAAAATAGATTTCTCGGAATTAACTTTGAAATTTACGTAACTGTATAATTAAAAGATTTTAATTTGTGTTTTTGCATATAAGTTTAAGAGATGTAGTTTTGTAATGAGTCACGGACAATGTCTCAAAGTAAAAGGATCACAGATCCTGATATGAAGGCTTTAAGGAAAGCTGAATGTATGGCTAGTAAACATTATAATGAAGCGATGAAAATACCTATTAGGAAAGATGATGATGTCTTGTGGACCACATTAAGCAAGAATCAGTTGAAGGAAATTGAATGTGAAAAACAAATAATAAATAAAATAGATATGATCCAGCAAAGGTATTACAAAATGTTAAGTACATCAAATTTACCATAATATGTATATTTACTTAAATCGATCTTTTATCTGTATATATAGATGAATATTGTGGTTAATAAATTATAAGTTTTATAAAAAAATATTTTACTTGTTAGATGACCTAATCAGTCTGAACAATGCATCGTCTTTGTTCTCAGAATTTCAGAAGCTATGACTCAGCCAAAACAATGAATCGCCTTTGTTATCAGAGGTGTGACCTCGCAAATTATAGACTTTAAAGCGTTGACAATGGATTGCCTTTGTTCTTGAAAGTTGATTTCCCAGAATTGAGATGTGGAATCTATTTTTAGAAATTATAACGGAACAATGGATCGTCTTTGTTCTTTTCTCAAAGGTGTGACCTTGAAAATTGTAAGAATAGACTTTGAAGCGTCGGCTTGAACAATGGACCCCCTTTGTTCTTGATTTCCTAGAATTAAGGTGGGGGGTAGCTTAACTCGACCAGAACAATGAATCGCTTTTGTTCTCTCGTATGGGGGAAACGGTTACCTGTGTTGAGAAACAGCCATCGGTTTTGGAAAACGAACCCCCCTGTTTTGGGAAACGGACTCCCTGTTTTAGGAAACGTCTACCTGTTTAGACCACTTGAGGGCGCTTGGGGGCATAACATTGCTTACCTTGAAGCATGCATCTCAGGGCTTGCTTAGGTTTGTAATAAGTCGCGAAAAATATCTCTAAATAAGCTGAATGTATGACTAGTATACAATATAATGAAGCGATGACCCATTAGGAAAAATGATGATGTCCAGCAAAGGTATTACAAAATTTTGCCATAATATGTATATTTACTTAAATCGATTTTTTATCTGTATATTGTGGTTAATAAAGTCTTATAAAAAATATTTTACTTGTTAGATGACCTAATCAGTCTGAACAATGCATCATCATTGTTCTCGGAATTTTAGAAGCTATGACTCAGCCAAAACAATGAATCGCTTTATCAGAGGTGTGACCTTGAAAATTATAAGCATAGACTTTGAAACGTTGGTTAGAACAATGCATCGTCTTAGTTCTTGATTTCCTAGAATTGAGATGTATTTAGATAACAATCTATTTTTAGAAATTATAACTGAACAATGGATCGTCTTTGTTCATTCATCACAAACATACATAGACAACACCTCAGGGTTTGCTTAGGTTTGTAATAAGTTACGGACAATGTCTCTAAGTAAGCTGAATGTATGGCTAGTATACAATATAATGAAGCGATGACCTATTAGGAAAGATGATGATATCTTGTGGACCACATTAAACGAAAATCAGTTGATTGAAATTGAATGCGAAAAACAAATAATAAATAGACATGCTCCAGTAAAGGTATTACAAAATGTTGCCATAATATGTGTATTTACTTAAATCAATTTTTATCTGTATATTGTGGTTAATAAAGTCTTATAAAAAACGTTTTACTTGTTAGATGACCTAATCAGTCTGAACAATGCATCGTCTTTGTTCTCAGAGTTTTAGAAGCTACGACTCAGCCAAAACAATGAATCGTCCTTGTTCTCTCATGTGGCATTGTAAGCATAGACTTTGAACAATGGGCCCCCTTTGTTCTTGATTTCTCAGAATTGAGATGTGGAATCTGTTTTCAACCTGAACGATAGATCGTCTTTGCTCTCATGGGGGAAACCGTTGCGAAACAGCTATCTGTTTTGGGAAACGGACCCCCTGTTTTAGGAAACGGCTACCTGTTTTTAGGAAACGGCTACCTGTTTTAGGAAACGGACCCCCTGTTTTAGGAAACGGCTACCTGTTTTTAGGAAACGGCTACCTGTTTTAGGAAACGGACCCCCTGTTTTAGGAAACGTCTACCTGTTTTGGGGAACCACTTGAGGGGGCGTGGCCTTGAAACATGTATAGACTCGCTTGAGACCGAGGGCAATGACTTTGAGGATACAACTGATGTGTAAGATAACCTACAAAACAATAGATCGTCTTTGTTCTCTCATGTGGCCTTGTAAACATAGACTTTGAAGCGTTGACAATGGATTGCCTTTGTTCTTGAAAGAGATGTATTTAGATAACAATCTATTTTTATAAATCAATCAGAACAATGAATCGTCTTTGTTCATTTACCTTGAAAATTATAAGCATAGACTTTGAACAATGCATCGTCTTTGTTCTTGATTTCCTAGAATTGAGATAACAATCTATTTCTAACTGAACAATGGATCGTCTTTGTTTCATTTCTCAGAGGTGTGACCTTATAAGTATAAACTTTAAATCGTGAACAATGGATCGCCTTTGTTCTTGAAAGAGATGTATTTAGAAGCTATGACTCAGCCAAAACAATGGATCGTCTTTGTTCATTTCTCAGAGGTGTGACCTTGTAAGAATAGACTTTGAACCGTCGGCTTGAACAATGCATCGTCTTTGTTATTGATTTCCTAGAATTGAGATAACAATAGATAGTCTTTGGTCTCTCGTGTGGCCTTGAAAATTGTAAGCATAGACTTTGAACAATGGGCCCCCTTTGTTCTTGATTTCCCAGAATAGGGCACTTGAGGGGGCGTGGCCTTGAAACATGCATAGACTTGCTTGAGACTGAGGGCAATGACCTTCAGGAATAGATGCAGGTAACCTAAAATTGACGTGGACAATCAACAATCTAGTAACTTTTCTAGTGACTTTTCTACTAACCTTGAAGGACTCGTGCAAGCATGACCTTGAAGAGGCGGGGTTACACACCTACCACGTGACCTTGATGAGACAGGGTTACCAACCCAACACGTGGTCTGAGGTGACCTTGAAGATGATGACCTTGATAAACCATGTACTTGGACGTAGGCAATGTGATGACCTTGACCTCTGAAAAGGAATTGCTTTGCTATAGACGAAGTGAGTTAGAAGTGGGGTAGCTATACTACTATTAATAATAATTTTTAATTACATATTTACCTTTAAACTTAGTCGTTCATAACAAAAACTTGTACTAATTTTTTTAAATTCATTTCTCTGGTATGGCCTAAGGTACAATACCCCACTGCCCAAGGTACAAGGCAGGTTTGTACCTCGGGCATTTGTCAATTTATTTTGATCATCTCAAAAAAATTACTTCCAAAATCATTATGTCATCAATATTGCCGATTTCAACAAAAATTATCCCAATTTTAATTTCGATGATATTAAAAGAATGCATAATATTTTGAGGTTTAATATGTTTTTGAAGAAAATCTGCCCATGGTACAATACTTTACCCTACATGTTACTACATTATGAATAATTGAGAAGATCAAATTTTTGAATTAAATGTTTCTCATAGGATTGTATTTTCGTTTCGTCATGTTGATGATATTATTAGTATTAACAATTTAGTCCCTGACAAAGTTTACACTAGAGAAAGAACAAAATTTTCTAGATTTAAACATAAAAATTAATACACATACGTTTGAGTTCTCCATATTCAGAAAACCTACACCATACAACACATAAATTACCTGCATATAGATCATTAGTACGTAGAGCAATGTTGTTACCATTATACCAAACCAATTTCAATGAAGAAATATCAATTATAAAATAAGTGGAGCAAACAAATGAATTTGGTTACATTTCAAATCGACAAAAAATCAAGAGCACAAACTATCTATGCAAAACATTTACCCAATTAACACATAATCGACAAAAAATAAATACATATCAATTTCATATAATTTGGAAAATATCTGAAAAAGTAACTCACATCTTACAAAAGAGCAAGAAGTACAAAGTAGCTTTCAATGTTCCAATGTTCCAATGTTCTTAAACATTTATTTAATGCCAAAAATTCAATTAAAAACATTTTGAAGTCGGGTATTCATAAATTGAACTGCACATCCTATTTATATTGGACAAACACTTAGGAAGTTTGATATTAGATACAAGGAACACACTAGATGCTACAAATATAAGCAAACCAAATTATGCCAAACATTTAATAGCAAGTAATCACCTTATGACTTCAAAAACACTTACACTTTTACATTTTTGTATTAAAAAAGACAAATTAGATGTTTTTGAAGCATTCGAAATTTATACAGATAAATAGAAAATACGTTTAATGAACAAACAGATTGATCTTATAAACTCACCTTTAACAAATATTTTAAATATAGAATTATAGTTTACATCAAGCTTACTGTTTTGATTTAATAAATTGTTACCATAACTACTTATTGTTTTACTTATATATTTTCTATTGATAATGATGCATGTTCTATTGAAACGCGTTGAGAAATAAATATTTATATAGGTAAGACATTGTGGAATTACATTGTAGCGTCCCCAGGTACCCTATCTTGAAAAGTGTAATTTGAACTGATTCGCAAGATTGCCAATCTAAGAACAGAACAATCGCTAAGTGATTCATCTTCACTTTACTGACAATAATGTTACTATTATCAAATTAATTGCTTGCCTTACTTTGACTTTTCTGGCAATAATTAAAACATTACAATTTATTTACAAGTATGATATTTTATTACTCGCAAACCTCAAATCTGATCATAGAATTGGCCGTCTAGTGGTAGGTACGTTGTGCTATTTAAGTTAGATAGGCTGGATGAGGTTAAGTAATAATAAAATGGCAAGTTATTCAAAGTCGGAAGAAAATAAAGAAGAGGACGTTGCATTCTTTACAAGTGAAGGAACAGAAGAAAGTAATTGGTGGTGTGTAGATTCAGGTGCTACGCATCACTACACAAACAATGACAGCTTACTAATAAACAAACACTATTTTGAAGAACCTAAATTAATCCAGTTAGCTGAAAAAGGTAAAGAGATGAAGGCTACATGCTGTGGTGACCTAAAAATTGAAAGTGAACTGAGCAAAGAAGAAAAAATTGCCATTACTTTGAAAAATGTGTACTGTGTTCCTGACTTGAGAGTGAACTTATTGTCCGTATCTGCAGTTGAAAAGGCTGGATATGAAGTAACATGTGTTAATGGCAGTGTCCTCATTGAGAAGCACAAATGGGTGTACGCCAAAGGAGAAAGGACTGGTAACCTACATAAATTAACGTTCAAGATATCCAATGGTAACGCTGTAAGTTTGGCTGCTAATATGAATTATGAAATATGGCATAAAAGGTTTGGGCTATACTGAAAACGGTTATAGATTATGGAATGAAAAAGAACGGAAAATAATTCATAGCAGAAATGTGCTCTTTGGTGAAAATAGGTTTGATATGACCAAAATACATGAAAGACAAGTGATTATGACTTAATATGAAGGCATGAATGAAGAAATAAATATAACAAATGCAGAAGAAATAAGCACAGAAAGCGTTTTTGAAGAAAACAAAGAAGAAAATACAAACAAGATGAATGCAGAAAGAAAATCTAATAGAAATAGAAAACCACCCTCCTACCTTGAGGAATATGAGTTAAGCTCATCATATTATGGTCGTATGGCATTATTGAGCGATTATTCTGATGTACCTGAAACATATAATGGTGCAAAGAGAAGTAGTAGCTGGCCGTGTTGGAAGGAAGCTATTAATAACGAACTACATGCATTGTTACAAAACGATACTTGGGTGTTGGCTGATAAACCTGAAAAAGAAAAAATAATTAGTAACGGATGGGTTTCCAGAATAAAGGAGAACGAAGAAGGGAATTTGACCTATAAAGCAAGGTTGGTTGTCAGAGACTTTGAGCAAAATATTCAAGAAAATTGCTACATTCATGCTCCTGTAGCAAGCAAGACTTTCGACATTACGAATATTGTTGGCTGCTTGTAATTATTACAGTATGTATTTAGACCAGTATGACGTAAAAAACGCCTTTTTAAATGGAAAAATGAAAGAAAAATCGTATATGAAAATTCGAGAGGGCTTAGAGGTTATTGATAAAAATAAAGTGTGCTTGTTAAATATAGTACCATATTAATTATTAAGAACAGTAAGGACAGTTTACCGATCGACGATAATGTTTATAATGTAATATTGGAGGAGATCGGTAAACTCCTTACTGTTCGAAATGCTTATGCTATTTTTTGTGCGATCAACAATACACTTGATGGCAAAATGTAGGCAGAACACATTTTATTTTATCTCAAAATTGCTTAAAAGATGACCACAATCGAGCCACAAGCGTATGTATTGTTTCCTTAGTAACCTGAATGTTAATGTGACAGTTGTAAAATAATTGTGTCAGACATTCTAATCAGTAAACTATTATTATTATTATTATTATTAAACTATTATTATTATTATTAAACTATTATTATTATTATTAAACTATTATTATTATTATTACCATTTCCAATTGTAACAATTGTACATTTAATTTTAATATTAATAAATAGTACTATATCCAAAACTCTGGCAGGTGTTTCAGTAAACTATGAATTTCACTTACTGTTCGCTGAACGGTAAGTAAATTACTTACCGTTCAGTTAGACTCATTAAACAGTAAATGCTACCTGCTGTTGTCAAAACAGTGACAGTAAGTTGACAAAAATCAACGATCGCACAAAAAAGCTATTTATGGGTTAAGAGAAGCTCCAAAGGGATGGAATGAAACTTTCTACAATTTCATGCAAACTTTAAATTTTAGACGTTCAAAATCTGACTATTGCTTATTTCCGTTTCTAAAACAAAACATACGCTGTTATTTACTTTTTTGCACGATAGGACGATTTTAGTTAGTTATAGGGTTTGTTGCGAGATCAGAAGGTTGTTTTTACTGGTGACTAGGATACACAAGTCGGGTAAGTAATTCACTTACCGTACGTGTAACGCGGTAAGTAAAAATCCAAATATATAATTATATAATTCAGAAAACATTAAAAAAAATATTTATTTGGCTTTGAAATTAAACGTACAATTACTACAGTTACTAATTGTAATCCCGCTGGCTTGTACAGTACTTGAGTTTACAGAAACTGTTTCTAAATTCAAGATTTCTTTCACATCACTAACACTGGAATGTAAAATTTTCTTAACAAAATCGAGTTTATTTTCAAGTGAATCTGCGACGTAACTTTCTGCTGCAGAAGAAGACCGCCACCCACCATGCATCTTCAGTCCTAATACATCTACTCCTTTGTTAGCTAAAAATGTCGCTGAAGTACGCCTAAAGGAATGGCCAGTGTAGGTAGCAGGCTGTTCTAAACTTAAAAAATTTACAATATTCGACGGCCAACCATTTGCCTACTACTTGATTACTGCACTTTCCATTATGATAATTCATAAATAAATGCTCACTCTTTGCATTTTGTGGACGTAGACTGAAGTATTTTCTACATATTTCCAGGTAGTGAATATCATCATTATTGTCAATTACCGCAAATGTTCGCTAAATATTGGTTTTAGTGTTGGGAATTCTCACGATCAAAAATGATTCCCGATCTTCCACGTCTTTCACGCACATGTTATACAATTCTTCTCTCCTACATGCGCCTGATACACCTAATATCATTCCCACCTATAAATAAAAAATACTTTGCTTATAAGTTGATATTATGCAAGTAAAGGGAAAAATACCTTAAGAATTAAATATTCCTTATCCGGTGCTTCTTTCAAAAACTTCGTCATGCTTTCCTTCGTGAAAATAGCAGCTTTTTTTGACTTGTGCCAACGGTTTTCCTTTTAAGGAATGCCGTCAATGTTGCGAATTTTGATATATCGATTTCATGATTAAAAAAAATCGTACTTTTGAGGATAGAATACTCAGACCAAAGACTTCCAGGTGACTTTAGTTTCTCATTTCGCCGAACAAAATAAGCAAGCAAAACTTTTTCATTAATTTGACAGCTTTTCCCTTTCACACCAGTTCTTGAATGCTTTATATACATTCTCGTAACGAAGTCTTGACTTTTCTGGTATCATTGAAGAGCAACCAATATGCCAAGCTTGTTCGATTTCACCAACTACACCGTCGAACTCTAAATCACTCATTTTTATAAGGATTTATTTTTAAATTCACTATTATAAGCAGAGGCAATTGTCAGTAAATAACTTGTGACACCGTGACAACAGCTCGAAACGTTACTGTAAAACCTACTAGTTTGAGAATGTCATTAAATTCCGCATAATAATGAAAACGTCACTTTTTATATTTTCAAGATAATGTATTCAGAAAAAATGCTTCTATCAGACAATATTGTCTTTGACCGGTAAAAGGCCCTTACTGTTCTTAATACTTAATATACTATTGTATGTTGACGATATACCTATTGCAAGTAATAATAATGATTTTAAAAATTATGTTGAATTAAAATTAAGTGAAAGCTTAGTAAAAAAACTAGATAAAGTATCTAATTTTCTAGGTATAAAAATTACTAGAGACATTACAAATAAAATAATAACAATTGATTCAAGCTTCTGCAATTAGCAAGTTTACTTAAAAAGTATAATTTAGAAGACTGTAAAACATGTAAAACTCCTATTGAAAAGAATTTAGATCTTGAAAAAAATGTAAATATAGTACATAGAAGCCATTTGCCCTATAAAGAACTCCTAGGTAGTTTGATGTATATAATGTTAGGAACCAGACCAGACATGTTTTTGTGTTAGTTATTTTGTCCGGTTTCAAGACTGTTCATCTGATGAACATTTTAATCACTTACTAAGAGTGAAAGCACAATTAATTTAAAATTAACCTTTACAGCATTAGGTAAAAATCTAGTAGGTTACTGTGATGCAGATTGGGCTAATAATTCAAATGATAGAAAATCAGTGAGTGGATATTGTTGTAAAATATTTGGAGATTTAATATCCTGGAGTTTCAAAAGATAATCAATAGTAGCTTTGTCCTCGACAGAAACTGAATTTTTCTCAGTATGCGCACTAAGTTATGAAATTTTTACATATTAAAAATCTTTTAAATGACATGAAAATACATCACTTTATATGTATATATATATATATATATATATATATATATATATATATCTCAAATATAACAACAGTACAATTGCACAGGAGATAATAAGGTAAATGCAAGGAAAAACAAAAAATAGGTCAGAAATTTACACATACACAATTGTTTAGTGGCTAATGAAGCACAAAACACTTACGTAGAGTTACAATAAATTACATACAAAGGGAAATCCGTTCGCAGGCAAACAATTCTACTTAAACAGACTGAATCAAAGACAAAAAAAACTCATTAAACAAAATCTTACAAGGGTAAGTTGTAAATAGATCATAACATCGTGACCGATATAGAATCAAACTTCTATATCGTTAGAAAAATAAAGCTTCCCTTTCTCAGGTTACACATCCATCTATACAACAACAAAAATAAAATTCGAGGTGTTTTTAATGGTCATCTGGACCCGAGAGTATGTAAACACTCAGTAATTGCCTATTTACAATTTTAACCAAGCTTTATCCTGTATCCGTTCGTTCACGTCCACATCTACACAAACATAAATATAAACAACAAACAACAATGCTAATTCACCCAAGTACATGAGGGAGGGGGCCCTGTACTGTCTTTTATTTTACCAGATTTCCGCTTACTGAGCCCGCATGCGAGTGGGATATCCGTGCAAGGCAATGTTTGATTTTTAATACGTTACGTAGAATTGTTTGCTGCAAGCTTCAATTACATTAAAAATACCTACTTACACTTGAATATATTCCCTTTAGTTAAACACTTTACCACCAACACGACGAGTTGTAAACCTCGATTAATTATAGATTAATTTTTGGAAAAACTTACATTAAAACCTACACAAAAAGAAAAGAACGAATTAGCGTTTTAGTTTTTCTAAAAGGTACACGACAAAATACTTTTAGACCGTGTTACGTGTTTATCGCGAATAACGTGTATTTTCGATAACTTCCGTTACTTTATTTTAATGAATGAACTAATTAGTTACATCTAAATAAATATTTCCTTATTCGTTGGTGGAATGTTTTTAATTGCGTACCTCAAAAATTATTTTTCGCATCTCTACAGTTAAACTAATTTATTTAACGTACACATCTTTTTATTCCTTTATAGATATAAGTTGCGCCATCTCGAAGATTTAGGGTCATTTAATAAAGTTTGAAAAGGAATCTTGTTTTTAAAAGACAACAATGGGATATCTGTAAAATTTATTTATCAAAATTTGGTTTTAACATTCTTATCTAGTTTGAATAGTTTTGACAGGTTTGCAATATTGCTTTTGTTAGGGCGTTGTTCCTGATCTTTCTTTTACTTAAGACGCCATTTTCCGATGGGGAGATTGATCTTCAAGAAAAATTTTTCCTTCCGTTTATAAGATGTTTAAGCATCGTTTCTTTGGAAAATTTTTCATATAAGGTAATGGTTTTGGTATAAAACCTTACTGACGCTTTACAAGCGGATTTTATTGAAATTTTCAATCTTCATATCCTCGGGTAAGTTTAACACATGTTCGACAACTTTTAGTAAATCGATTCTTTCATTTAGGCACTTTCGCACGATTAATTAGATTTATAACATAGGTCTGTTGAAACGAAATCATCGCTATCGGCTCTAAACATCTAAAAGAGGTATGCTTGTATAAGGTAATTAGTAACGTACTTACTTGTATCACTTTCAGCGCCTTGATACCGGCGAAATAAACAGCTATTCTTTATTTATATACATAACTAGCAAATTGGAATGCACTACCGATCACCTCCGTACCTATTCCTACTGGAATGCTGGCTCTTAACTACTGATTAGCTGTCTTGGTTCCACAAAGTAACTACCACCTTCGAAACACGAAGGGCATTTACAGTTTGGTAATTCTTCATCAAAGGTCAGAATTCTTTATTATTCAATATACACAGGATTTGTGTAATGAACAGTGTATTGCTAAAATTAGTACAACAGAGTTAGGTTACATTTGGGGTTTAACCTTATTTACTTACTTGTAACAAAAATTTATCATTTATAATAACATTCTTTTACTGGAGGCTAAAGTGGTTGAATAATTTAGAGTTTGATTTGTTCAATTTGTAATTTCTTTCTGCATACAAAAAGAAGGAAAAAAAAACCACACCTATTATTCACTGGGACGTTGACCTACTTAGTTCACTACCTTCACACGGTAGTTGCGCGTTGAAGCTCCTGTTTTTAAAATACATTATATACAGGGTGGAACAGATATCGAGGTCGTATGAATTACAGTCATTGTTTGAAACTGTATAGATATTTATATTCAAATTTAGAATTTCTGTAACTTTTCTGTACTTTGTCTTTCCTTAATATTAATTATTTGTCATTACGGATAATTTTGTTCAGAGCAGGTTTTGCTGTAATAAAAATTTCTGTACTATTGAATGTCTTGCTGCCATTCTATGCCTTGCACTGAACAGACTATCCAGATATTTCTATTTAATACCACTTCTTAAGGGTTTTAATAAAATTCAAGAAACCGAAATTAAAATCATTGGGGATTTAAATTCTATTTTGTGAAACGTAGGCAAGCCGTTTCAAAAATTAAGCACTACTATTTTCATTGTGGATCTATTTTAGATCGCACTTTATGGGTTACTTCCGCCCTTTCGGCTGCGATTTGTAAGTACTTACAACCGTCGGGAGCGGCACAATTAACGAAACTTTTCTTTTACATTTAGCGTTCGATTAACGAACTAAATACATTTAGTTTTTTTTCTTTGTGGGCATCTGCGACGGCTCACCACTTGCCATCGTCAGGGCTGAATTATAATTATGTTGTAAGTTAAGATTGTTATTAATAATTTGGGGGGAAAATTAGCATAGTATCATATTTGTTTACGTTCGATATTTATTCGACAGGTATTAATTTGAGTTTAAATTAAATTAAATAAACGATTACTGTGTGGTTGTTCGGGTAAAAGTTTGTCTCTCTTTTAAATTGTTCCTTTTTTTTTGGAGCACTACCTGTTTCAGGTTTTACAGGGCCTGCCCTACTCTACTCCTCTTTTCCTTTTCTTTCCTTTTCTCCCTTTCCTGACTAAAACCTGTGGCGCCTATCCTTTAGTGGCTATCTAACCACGTCCACAACATCGTAGCAACCTCCAAAACCCCACGCATCCAAGTGCTCTGCGGTCAAACGACCGTACGCAGGAGTTTAGTCGAGTGCACTTTCCAAAAAATGTTTACATGCAGGTTAGACATGTAGCATAAAATTGGCGACCAACGTTTCGGCCAGAGTTTTGGAGTACGTACAAATTTTAGCTACATTTTAATTTTTTTCTTCTCATTCCTTGGGGTTATCTTAAATATTTTCTTCTCTTTAGGTTATTGTATATACTTGGCGTGTTAGTGCCAACGGGGTTATAATATTTGATATAGTATTTTACTTTACTTCCTGAATTAATTTGATCTTTTATGTTACTAAGATGGCTGTTACACTTCGTTTTGATGTTAATCGTCTTACGAAGACAGAATTAATGTATGAATTATTATCTAGAGGTTTAGACTGTAACGTTAATGTCGAATCTTTACGTAAATCGGTGCGTAGCGCGAGAATACTCGACGCTAACAAATCTCTTACTATGACTGCACATCAGATTCCGTTCGCGGACGACGAAATTGCTTTAAACGCTGCCATTCGGGAATTAAATACCGGCATCGACTCTTCTATTGGTGACTGCACTTCGGCTGCTTTTCTTCATCTGAGTACTTTAGTACTTCATGCTCAAAGACGATGCGAACTTATGATAGCGGATTCAGAAATGGAAATCGCTCAGAAAAATCAATTCCTAGTCGAATTACAAAATTTACGTTCTGACTTAGAGCAAAAAATGAAAAAGGGTAAACGTATTACATTCTCTGATACAGTTTCTTCACCAATAGCGGGACCTTCTGCAAATTCTACGGCTCATGGCGAACCTGACCCTATGGACGTAGAACCACCATTAATTTCTTCCGATGAGGACGTTGATGTGCCTCGGGGTACCTCAGCTTCTACTTTTACTCCTTCCTTAAGTCACTTCTCCATTACCAAGTTAGGGTTATCGTTCTCTGGCGACAGTACTGCCTCTCTCTTTGATTTCTTAACGCGGGTAGAAGAATTAAGTGCTTCTCGTGGTTTATCCCATAAATTTTATTCTCTGTTATCCCGGAACTATTAAAGGGAAACGCATTATTACTCTATCGTGCTCGTAAACACGCGTTATCTTCGTGGAAAGATGTAGTTGCGCTACTTAAGACTGAGTTTTTACCGTTAGACTACGATGAACGTTTATTGGACGAGATTAAGTCTAGAACGATGGGTCCTTCGGAAACCATAAGTATTTATGTCGCTGTCATGCAAAGTCTTTTCCAACGACTCTCAGTTCCAATACCTGATCAAAACAGTTATATTATGTACGCCGTAATCTAACACCCTTCTATCAGAATGCGTTAGCGTTAACTGAAGTCTCTACACTTTCACAGTTAATAACTTTAGGGAAAAAGATAGAACAAAACAAGTATTTTATGGAATCTTTTAAACCTCCTCCGTCAAGGAAATCGTCACAACTGTTAGAACCTAGTTTGGCTTACGTTGATTTACCTTCTGACTCCTTTAAACCTTCTCCTTCTTCTCAATCATCGTCGGGAAAACCGAATACTACGGCGACTCCGCAAACTTCTAATGTTCTTGCACCTACTGTAACTTTACGCTGCTGGAATTGCTCTGGGAGTGGGCATACTTCACCACGTTGTCCACAACCCCAAAATAGGCATTGCTATGGCTGTGGTAAGCCTGGTTATACCCGCACTACTTGCCCAATATGCACTTCTAATCCGGGAAACTAATTTCTGAATCTTCGATCCGAGGAGAGGATTCTATCTTACCGTTAATCTCGGAAACAGCTTTTTGTGGAGTACCAGACTCTCGTCGCATTCTTCTTGACTATATTTTTGCGAGTGTTCGTAACGACGAACGACCTTACTTAAACGTCAATATCTTTGGTTATACTTTTCAGGGTCTTTTAGACTCCGGCGCTTCACGCACTATTATAGGAAATTTGGGTTGGCATATTTTACATCGACTAGGTCTATCTTTATACGTGGGTTCGGTTACTGCCTGCACACTGGCGAATGGTAATACTTGTAATATTCTGGGTCAAATTACTCTACCGATCACTGTCGAATCTAAAACGATCATGCTGGATGTTCTCGTGGTGCCTGAAGTACTTCACAAACTAATTTTGGGTATCGACTTCTGGAAGGCGATTAACTGCGTCCCCGATCTTAGACATGGACAATGGACATTTGGTAATGATACTAGTTTAGCAACTATCTCTTCTGAACATTTGAGTTCTTTCTCTGATCTTCCTACATCTCAACGTTCTGCTCTAAAAACTTTACTGGATCACTCTTTTCAAAATTCCGACACTTTAGGATGTACTACTCTAGTCCAACATGAAATACGTACTAATTCCGAGCCAATCAAACAGCGCTATTACCCATTATCTCCTGCTTTACAACGAGTAGCTAACACTGAGTTAGATACGATGCTGCAATTAGGTGTCGTCGAACCATCAAATAGTCCTTGGTCAAGCCCGATTGTTTTAGTTAGAAAGAAAGATGACTCTTACCGGTTTTGCGTCGACTTTCGCAAAGTTAATGCGGTGACGGAAAAGGATGCTTATCCTTTGCCTTACATATCTTCTATTCTGGACCGTTTACGTGATGCACGTTACCTTTCTAGCTTGGACATTCGCTCTGCTTACTGGCAGATTCCTCTTTTGGACGAATCTAAACCTATGACTGCTTTTACCGTCCCTGGACGCGGACTTTTTCAGTTTACTCGAATGCCTTTTGGCTTGCACAATTCGCCTGCTACTTTTCAACGACTAATTGATAGAGTTTTTGGGGGAGACTTAGAACCTTACTGCTTCGCTTATCTTGACGATATCGTTTTGGCTACACCTACCTTTGAAAAACATTTGGAAGTACTCGAAAAATTTTTCAACGTCTATCTTCTGCAGGTCTCACTTTGAGACAAGACAAGTGTCATTTCTGCCGTCCTGAGTTAAAATACTTGGGATACGTCGTTAATAAGGATGGACTTCTAGTAGATCCCGAAAAATTTTCTGCAGTTTGCTTAATACCTGTTCCTAAAAATGTTTCTGATGTTCGCCGCTTAGTCGGTATGGCGGGATGGTATCGTCGTTTCATACCTAACTTTTCTTCTGTCATTAAACCTCTAACTTCACTTACTCACAAGAATGCTCCATTTGTTTGGACTTCTGAATGCGAAACCGCTTTTACTTCTTTAAAGGAATGTCTAGTGTCAGCTCCTATTCTTTCTTGTCCTGATTTCTCACAACCATTTGTCATTCAAACAGATGCCTCTGACTTTGGTATCGGTGCGGTACTCTGTCAACAATTTCCTATTGGCGAAAAGGTAGTCAGTTATATTAGTAGATCTTTGATTAAGGCTGAACGTCACTATTCCACTACGGAAAAAGAGTGTCTGGCTGTTATCTGGGCTATTGAGAAACTTCGTCCCTACATTGAGGGTTCTCACTTTACCGTCGTTACTGACCACCATTCTTTGATATGGTTAAATAACTTACAGAATCCTACTGGACGGCTTTGTCGTTGGGCGATTCGCCTGCAGCAGCACGACTTTTCAATTATTCACCGTAAAGGTAAAGAACATCTAGTACCTGACGCTCTGTCGAGATCAGTTCCGAAAATAGAGTGTATTAATACTTCTTCAACTTCTTTAGTCACTCTGCCTGTTCAGGATAAATGGTATTTAAAAACCATTTCTCGTATCTCTATATTCCCTAGAAAATATCCTTCTTGGGTTGTACAGAACGGACTCCTTTATAAACGTTCCAAATTTTCTTCTTCAGATTCTTCTTCGGCCCATTGGAAAATAGTCGTTCCTAAAGAACAACGCAAACGTATTATTTCTGAAAACCACGATCTTCCAACTTCTGGTCACTTTGGAGTCACTAAAACTATTGCTAAAATTTCTATTCATTACTACTGGCCTGCACTTCGTGCAGATGTCATTCGCTATATTCGGCAATGTGCTGTCTGTTCTGCACATAAAGTTGAACAGTCTGCTCCACCGGGGTTTCTAGCACCAAGAGCCAAACCTACTAAGCCTTGGCAAATTTTATGTTTGGATATCGTCGGTCCTCTTCCTAGGTCCTCTAAAGGACATGCTTTTGTGTTAGTTATAGCGGATTGCTTTACGAAATTTGCCTGTTTCTTTCCCTTACGCCATGCTACTGCTTCTGCTGTGTGCCAAGTCGTGGAAGACAATATTTTTCTTCTATTTGGTACTCCACAGTACATTATTAGCGATAATGGTGTACAGTTTCGCAGTAAAGAATTTATGAAATTATGTTCTGATTATCGAACCACTATCCTTTTCAACGCTAAATACCATCCTAGAGCGAATCCTGCGGAACGAATTAACCGAGTCCTAAAAACTTTAATCTCCTCCTATACCACTCAGAACCAACGTAAATGGGACGTAAATTTAAACAAAATTGGCTGTGCTATCCGCTCTGCAAAGCACAAAGTTATTGGCTGTTCTCCTTATTACGCTTTATTTGGACGCGAACATAACTTATTTGGCGACCTTTTAGGTCCACCACCTTCTCCAGATTCTACTTTATTAGACCCAGATCGCGAAAAACTTTCCGACAATAAACTAGTTCGTCAGTTCGATTCTATTCACACTGATATCAATAAACGACTGGCTAAAGCTTATCAAAGTCAACATCTACGCTATAATCTACGACGTAGACCGGTTAAATTTAAACTCGGAGATAAGGTGTGGAAACGCAACTACGTGTTATCAGACGCGGCGCGGCATTTTAATGCGAAACTCGCTCCAAAGTTTACTGGTCCTTTCCTAATAAAACGAGTGTTATCTTCCTGGACTTATGAACTCAAAGATTCTGTTGGTAAATCCCTCGGGGTTTATCACGTCAAAGATTTAAAGCCACATATACCGGCCGATGATTCTTCTGAGTCCGATTCCTCCGTGCACTTGGCGTCCTCCTGTCCTCTTCCTCGTTCTGATCGATCCCTTCGCTATCCTAAACGACGCAAAAGACACAAACCTCCTAGCTAAACCCTTACTCCCTTTTTTTTGCTATTGTGACGTTTTGGCTTTCCTTGTGGCTCTCTCTTTTCGAATGGGCGGTTGGTTGGGCGATACTGGCGGGCCACTTTTACGGAGACCTCTCCTTCGTCTTCCGTGACCTCTACATCCGGTCCCTTCTCTTTTCCTGTCTGCATTTCTTCGGGGTCTTCCTACTAATTTCCTCAGGGGATCTTCGGAGACTTGCCCTTTTCATTTCACTTTCCTATCTTCTGTCTTTGATCTACATCTACTCTACCTTCCTATTTCACTATACTGGATGAATGCTTGTATGAATGGAGCTAAGAGGAACGGGATGGGTACGCCTTCCCCGTGCGAGCTTCGGTGACCACGGGATCCCGGGAATCAGAGTCAATGGGGAAAATTTTCGCCGCAAATGTGATTTCTTCTTTCTCTCCTACTATCTCTTAATAGCACCTATGCCATTTCATCTGTGCTAGTTCATGGTGGCATAGGGTTGAGTTGGGGTCCTTAAGGGACCTACTTATTACACTCTTTCGGCAAAGGGGTCAAAATTATGGGCTTTCTTTTCTTCTGGGTTGGGATGGGTGTTCTTCGGGGTTTTGGTTTTTAGGCTGCCGGCCCTTAAGTTCGGCTGAGGATGGGGTACTTTTCTAGTGGGTTGGGTTTCTCTTCTTTCTTCCTCTTCTACTGTCCTTTAGGTTTCTTTAGGTTCCGTGTATACCACGCGTGAAATTGCTTTTGGAATGACTGAGACGAAGACAACCATCCTACCAAAATTACCTCATCCTTATCCACTTTGCTTCCTTAACTTTAGTAATAGATTTTTTTTTGTTTTCTCCTAGTTTTTTTTTTTTTTTTGGAAGTATTATCGCTTCACGGTATGCTCTCCTTTCACTTTTGTTTTTTTTTCTCTCTATTTTCTCCTAGTACCGGCCGAATGCCGAAGGGCTCACGTGGGAGTTTGGAGTCAGGTTGTTCTTTCGTGGAATGTTTGAGTAGTGTGCTTCATAGGTGTCTGGTGGTATATGCGTCATTGTCGTCCGCACTTAACTTTCTTCCTGTCTTCTCATTTCTTCTTATTTTGGGTTGGGTTTACTTTGTTTGCTCCGGGTTGGGAATGGCTTAGGGTTGTTTACTTCCTCGCAGGGGTTTGGTTTTTTGTCCTGAGCGTAAGCTCAAACTTCTCTCTTCCTCCTACCTTCTTTCTTTCCTACCGTACATCGTTATAAATCCTCTTCCGAGGTCTTAATTTTGCTGGGGGGGAATCTGTTACGTGTTTATCGCGAATAACGTGTATTTTCGATAACTTCCGTCACTTTATTTTAATGAATGAACTAATTAGTTACATCTAAATAAATATTTCCTTATTCGTTGGTGGAATGTTTTTAATTGCGTACCTCAAAAATTATTTTTCGCATCTCTACAGTTAAACTAATTTATTTAACGTACACATCTTTTTTATTCCTTTATAGATATAAGTTGCGCCATCTCGAAGATTTAGGGTCATTTAATAAAGTTTGAAAAGGAATCTTGTTTTTAAAAGACAACAATGGGATATCTGTAAAATTTATTTATCAAAAATTTGGTTTTAACATTCTTATCTAGTTTGAATAGTTTTGACAGGTTTGCAATATTGCTTTTGTTAGGGCGTTGTTCCTGATCTTTCTTTTACTTAAGACGCCATTTTCCGATGGGAGATTGATCTTCAAGAAAAATTTTTCCTTCCGTTTATAAGATGTTTAAGCATCGTTTCTTTGGAAAATTTTTCATATAAGGTAATGGTTTTTGGTATAAAACCTTACTGACGCTTTACACGCGGATCTTATTGAAATTTTCAATCTTCATATCCTCGGGTAAGTTTAACACATGTTCGACAACTTTTAGTAAATCGATTCTTTCATTTAGGCACTTTCACACGATTAATTAAATTTATAACATAGGTCTGTTGAAACGAAATCATCGCTATCGGCTCTAAACATCTAAAAAGAGGTATGCTTGTATAAGATAATTAGTAACGTACTTACTTGTATCACTTTCAGCGCCTTGATACCGGCGAAATAAACAGCTATTCTTTATTTATATACATAACTAGCAAATTGGAATGCACTACCGATCACCTCCGTACCCATTCCTACTGGAATGCTGGCTCTTAACTACTGATTAGCTGTCTTGGTTCCACAAAGTAACTACCACCTTCGAAACACGAAGGGCATTTACAGTTTGGTAATTCTTCATCAAAGGTCAGAATTCTTTATTATTCAATATACACAGGATTTGTGTAATGAACAGTGTATTGCTAAAATTAGTACAACAGAGTTAGGTTACATTTGGGGTTCAACCTTATTTACTTACTTGTAACAAAAAATTTATCATTTATAATAACATTCTTTTACTGGAGGCTAAAGTGGTTGAATAATTTAGAGTTTGATTTGTTCAATTTGTAATTTCTTTCTGCATACAAAAAGAAGGAAAAAAAAACCACACCTATTATTCACTGGGACGTTGACCTACTTAGTTCACTATCTTCACACGGTAGTTGCGCGTTGAAGCTCCTGTTTTTAAAATACATTATATACAGGGTGGAACAGATATCGAGGTCGTATGAATTACAGTCATTGTTTGAAACTGTATAGATATTTATATTCAAATTTAGAATTTCTGTAACTTTTCTGTACTTTGTCTTTCCTTAATATTAATTATTTGTCATTACGGATAATTTTGTTCAGAGCAGGTTTTGCTGTAATAAAAATTTCTGTACTATTGAATGTCTTGCTGCCATTCTATGCCTTGCACTGAACAGACTATCCAGATATTTCTATTTAATACCACTTCTTAAGGGTTTTAATAAAATTCAAGAAACCGAAATTAAAATCATTGGGGATTTAAATTCTATTTTGTGAAACGTAGGCAAGCCGTTTCAAAAATTAAGCACTACTATTTTCATTGTGGATCTATTTTAGATCGCACTTTATGGGTTACTTTCGCCCTTTCGGCTGCGATTTGTAAGTACTTACAACCGTCGGGAGCGGCACAATTAACGAAACTTTTCTTTTACATTTAGGGTTCGATTAACGAACTAAATACATTTAGTTTTTTTTCTTTGTGGGCATCTGCGACGGCTCACCACTTGCCATCGTCAGGGCTGAATTATAATTATGTTGTAAGTTAAGATTGTTATGAATACTTTGGGGGAAAACTAGCATAGTATCATATTTGTTTACGTTCGATATTTATTCGACAAGTATTAATTTGAGTTTAAATTAAATTAAATAAACGATTACTGTGTGGTTGTTCGGGTAAAGTTTGTCTCTCTTTTAAATTGTTCCTTTTTTTGGAGCACTACCTGTTTCAGGTTTTACAGGGCCTGCCCCTACTCTACTCCTCTTTTCCTTTTCTTTCCTTTTCTCCCTTTCCTGACTAAAACCTGTGGCGCCTATCCTTTAGTGGCTATCTAACCACGTCCACAACATCGTAGCTAACCTCCAAAACCCCACGCATCCAAGTGCTCTGCGGTCAAACGACCGTACGCAGGAGTTTAGTCGAGTGCACTTTCCAAAAAATGTTTACATGCAGGTTAGACATGTAGCAACCGAACGGTTTACAATGGGAGTTTCTAAATAAAACCGGCTCAATCAAAATTTCAACAGTAACTACCTTCCCCTCCGATTTCAAAACTAACTATAATTACTCCCAAAAATCAACCCCCGTCTTTCAAAAGTAATAAAAAAACAAGAAACTATTACGTGGGAACATTTTTCACATTCCTTTGCTGAACGAAATCTTAATTTTAAAAATATGCATTCGTCTGTAACAAACCCTACATTTAGGTTTCGAGTTTCAGAGTACCAACAAAGACGTCCCTTGATCTGTGGTATGCTCTGCCGTAATTAATTATTAAATCAGTGACATTTTTACATCAAGAACGCGTATATAGAAATTTTTAACAATTCATCACGCCAGTTTCGGCAGAACACCTCTTTCTCTACCATATATATATATATATATATATATATATATATATTCTTTTTCTGTTCAACCCTTAGTCAAATATCGATTACATACGTTCCCACATTTCGTACATAAAACATAAAATAAAATATCACGAAAAACATCTTATTATCAAGACGTTTAAACCCGTAAATTATCCTTTCTATTGCGGTAACAATTGCGATTTAAAAATGTTTATTACAATAGTAACATTTTATCGGTCCGCTACCTACAATATTAATTATATTTGAAACATTACTGCTATTATAATATAAAATACTTTCATAGATTTATTAAATTTTATTTACAACTCTGTACAATCAAATCGTAGTATCCTAAGAATTGTGTATACACCTAATAACTGGTGCTTTTATATGCTAATTGTAGGTAAGTTACCATTAAAAGAGAGAAATGTATGTATATCAAAATACTATACCATTACCCTTTGCTAAGGGTAAAAATGTTAAAAAATATGTACCCTTATTATTTTGAAGCCCAAGCTTAATATTATTATGCTTCTGTTTGATGCCGTTTTGCTTCAAAATAGACCGACTTACAAATAATCGATTCAAAAATGTAGAATTGTTGCCAGATTTAAGGATACCACTTACACCGTTATCAGTATATTTAAATTACGTCACTTATACACTTCAAGGCGACAGCAACCCCGCGTAACAGAGATTGGTTACACTACATAACATTTCTCTGGTAGTTATACATAATAGGGTAAAAATCCTACTTTTTTTACATTGTTTTATACAGAGGGAATCACATTAAGCACAACATTTATTTAAAATGGCAAGCTCAAATTGCCATCTGTCTGTTGGATATCAATTTACCACTAATGCCAGTTTTACCGCAACTTTTACATTAAGGATTCCAATATGTATTTTATATACCAAGTGATTATTTAATACTGATGACATGAATTTCACGCGTACGATTCTAGTTTTTTTACGGTGTTGAATTGGCGGTTAAATATGTTTAGTAACTTTATTCGTTCTTTTTTGACATCAGTGCCGTCGTTAATTTGTTCTTCTTGTATTTCATTTACTTTTCAAGAATTTATAGGAGACACTATACAACGCAAACTATTCCCATATAGCGCAAGGAGTAAAAAAAATTAATTTGCTTTGTTTAGTGTATCGTGAATTTATTAAAGTAAATGATTAGATAATGTTTACATCGGATTAATTTGCATTTGTAGGTTAAAAACCTTCTTGAAGATAAAAAAATAAGAATTGCATTTGTAAGACAAAACCTACAGGTCGCCCATTACTACAAAATGATGAAATGGTAGAAGACGTAAGGCAATGAATGGAAGCAAGTCCAAAAAAAATCAATACGTCAGTTAACTGCTCAAGCTGGTAAGTTGTCAACGTAGGATAAATTTGTGATACCTACTAACTTTATTTTCAAATTCAACATGCCAACGGATTTTGCGTAAGAGTCTACATATACACCCATACCGGGTTTCTGCACAGCAACTGCATACTGTTGATAATGAGAATAGGCGTAATTATTGGGATTGGTTTACTGAAAATTTAAATAACGATATTTTAAACGTAATTTTTATGATCGATGCCGCATGGTTTCATTTAACTGGCTATACCATAGTCAAAATTATCGAACGTGAGCAACTGAAAACATATTTTGAAAAGGAACATGAAAGAACTGCACCCGCAACTCTGGAAAAAATGTTTGACAATAGGTATGAAGCGTAGAGTGGAATTGTGTTTGTAAAACGGGAGATTATTTGTAATTTAAAAATAAATTATTAATTTAGAGACTGATACACAACTGGAATAAAATATATGACAATGTTTAATTACCAACCTTTAAAATTTTTGTTTGTGGTTCAAACTCTCATCAGTATGTATTAAAGAAGCACCCGATATACATATATATATATATATATATATATATATATATATATATATATATCACAGGGTGTCTTGAAAAGAATGGACCATACTGCAGGGACACCTTCTCTAGATTAAAATATATCGATTTAAGTCAACTTACCTTAGTACTAAGTTGTCCCTTAAGGCCTTTACAAGATTCATACACTTGTAGTGGCATGGTCACTACGTATATGAACCATGTGTGGCTACTTAGGCGAATACTGGGCTAGTATTTTCCCCCTCAGAACCCTACCACCGTTCCTTGCGATCCTATCCTGGCACATATACATATATATATATATATATATATATATATATATATATATATATATATATATATATATATATATATATATATATATTATATATAGTATCTATATAGACATGTTTAAGGTCATTGTGGAGCCCGTACGACATATTAACAGTACGCTCTCAAGCCCGAAAAAACGTTATGATTGTACATGCCACAAAACGCGTAAATACGAATTTTAGGGTGGGCTCCATAATATACCGTTTATATATGCAGTATATACAGATTGGTTTTTGTGATCACGCTGCAGAGGACGCTTTTATATACAGCTTGTCTGAATATACTAACATAACCTTGTGTAGCCCAAGTAGTGGCAGCTATGTTCGGGCTCTTAAAGGACTACTTCGTATATTCCATCAATGTGAGGTATCTAAGATATTATTGGTTACCTACTTTTGATTTATTTGTGGGTTCAGAAAAATGATGGATTAACGGGATTAAATTCAATATGTTGAAAGGTGTACCTACTAGATAAATATATTAAATAGGTTCTTTGCAGAAACATTAAAATTTATTTTTTATGTTTTAACGGGTGTATATGTAATATACCTGTACGATTTATCGTTCCTCGTTCACCGGTTGTCTGTTCTGATTTGACTTGCATCGCTCTTTCAACTCGTTCGAGTTCTAAATCAGATATTGACGCACGATCAGCCATACCTACAGTTTAAAAAATCATATAATTGAGAATATACAAAAACACGAATGATTGAAACCTAATGAATATGAAACTATTTCTTTGTTAGAGTCTTGTTCTTTGTCGACGTCAGATCCTTCTGACTCATCTTCTGACAACTCAATTTCCTCTAAGGTTTTTCCTTTATACTTGCGGCTTTCCCTTTGTTGATTGCCAGGAGGAGTTTTGACACCTTAGCAGTTTGGTATAATCCTTGAGGTAATCTAAAATACATGTACTTAAGTTCTGAAAGTTAACTTAAAATAGATGAAAAGAAAACAAAAATATGACTGTTGATAAAATTCACGTTTAAATGCATATTGATATTCTTCATATACCTATAATAAGATTCGTGAGTTTTCTTGGTGTAATCCATAAAAGTTGCAAACTGTTCTATTTCCACGTCTGTGACGTTCAATACTTAAAGAACGCACACTATTTGCTTCCGAAGTCACTTTTGTGCTGGGTTAACCTATGTTTTAGTTTTTGTGATGTATGTGCAATAAAACACTTCCAACAATCTCCACAATGTATCTTCTATATAACATTATGTTGACATGAAGGCGTAATATCTTTAAAGCTATTAAAAGGATTTGTGATGTATCAAAATTAAATTGGGCTAATTTGATAGGTAGATTTTGAGTTTAGCCAACTGTGGTGTCAATCTATCTATGTAAGGGAGTTCTTTATAAACAGTCTCTGGAAAGCTTATTAAACATTGATCATAAAAAATGTAGGGTTAACTGAAAAACTAACCTCAAATTTGAGGATAATTCTTGGAAAAGTTACAATGACTATTATCTTTTAAACAAAGAGAGGTATGAAAAAATAAAAAATACTTTTCAACTCCCTTAAGCTTCACCCACAGTGACTTAAACATCTTAAATGGCAATACCCCACTTGGGACACCTCTATGGAAAGCTTATGCAAAATGCGTTTTAGTTTTCTTTTTTGTTTCTGAAATTTGCGGGTACCATCTTTCATCTGGTTCATTTTTAATTTTTTTAAATGATTGGCATAGTGGAAGAAAGAATTTAAATTATTTTTCTTTGTGCTGGTGCTGAAAAAATGTGCTATTTAAGATCAGTCCTTACTTTTTTAAAGTCATATGAGACGCTTAACGGGGTTTGTATTTCCTCCGGTTGTTATAGAAAACATTATGTTGTTGACATAAAGGCGTAATATCTTTAAAGCTATTAAAAAGAGTTTGTAATGAATCAAAATTAAATTTGGCTAATTTGATAGGTAGATTTTGAATTTAGCCAACTGTGGTGTCAATCTATCTATGTAAGGGAGTTTTTTATAAATAGTCTGTCCAACATTGGTATTTTTTGGTCGTTGATATATGTGGTTATTCTGATGGCTGAATATAAGTTTGTTGATAAATATTGACATTGTAAAAAGATTTTTGTTTTTTCTACTTATAACGCCCTATTTAATTGACCGAGTACCCGAGGAAGTTGATATATATTATATATATATATATATATATATATATATATATATATATATATATATATATATATATATAATTCTTTTACTACCCATAAACTTGGAATGTGCATGCAAGTTGTACATAACATACATTTGGTACATAATTTAAAAGAAAGAATTAACAAAAGCTACTGTAACCAAAACTCATAATGCAAATAATTTTGGAACACATGCATATACATGTAGTGCATAAGCAAATATACCCTAAAAACTTGCATTAGAATGCTTTTAAGTAGTACACTAAAATATACATTCAACGCATCTGACAAATGCATATGATTTTTTATTAACTTCGTTGCTCATTGTTGATTAGTTTGAGGAAGGTATTGCAACGGGCGTAAACAAGAACCGCTTCCTTTTATTTGTTTACAATCGTCACAAAAGAATAAAAATTTTTAATAATTTCAAATTTTTAATTTAAATTCGTATTATTTTCGTGAGAACTCAAAATGTTTACCTTTCGATTTATATGTAGTAGTTTCAACTCGCAAGGATAACATTCAGTAATTTATTTTTAAACGATTTGTTATAAAGTTTCCGTCTGCAAAAATGAAACCTAATAGTTGCTCAATCATTACCTTTCTTATCTGGTTGCGCCGACTAGCTTACTTATTAAATGCAATGATTATTGTTTATCAATTATTAAAAATACCTTCAAATTGATTTTCATAAAAGCATTTGTAATTTGTAGCTTTCGTTGAGATTACTTCATTTGGCATTAAATCGTTTAAGGTGCATACTGGTAAATAATAAAATTAAATCCAACGTTAGGTACGCTTATTTAATTCAACTGAACTCAAAAATTTACAAATACTTTGTTTACAATAATCAAACAAAAGCAATCCCTTATACTAACTCATACTGATTATTATGATTTTTCATATATCACAAACGTTTTCTTTAGTACACAAATTCAGCAATCTTACTTGTTATTTTAGATACCGAGGAGTTGATTACCTCGCTGGCACACTGCTGGGTCTGGAGCTGTATTTCCTTGTATACCAAATAGATTCTTTGTAAATCTGTCGCTGATTCTGGAAAATTTTAGTCCATTCTTCGCTGAGTCACACGATTACCATTATCTGATTATATTTATAAGTTCTAATTTTCACAACGAAATGCACGCAATGCCAAAGGCAGTTCCGCTACACAGGTTAATATAATTTACCGAAATTTAAACCGTAATGTGTGTGGCTATTGTGTTTCAGTTACTAATTTATTACTGATTCGATTATTATATTTTATATCGTTCGTTCAATACTCAACTATAATCGTTGGCACATCCAATTTGCACAAACACGTTTTTAAATTATTGCGTCATATTTCTTCTTATTGCCGATTTAACAATATTCACACTTTTATTCACTTTAACCTTTTATATTTTAATAAGGACAGTATTCTTATTACTTCCCTATCATAAACTTACTTTTATTTTATTTTCTAATTGCAGAGGGCAGCGTGATTATATTCAAACGCCACCTGAGCCTCTCTTTGACCAACTCCCAAAATCAACTCACGAACAAAAAATTACAAGTCATTCAAACCACATCTTTCCCTTCCTTCTACAACTCATTTATGCATCCGTACTTTGCCGCGAACTTTAAATGTTTGTAATTAACACAAATTTTGAAGTAAATTCAAGTCTCATATCAGTATTAAATACACATAAAGTAAACAACAAATAATCATTTCTTGTTCTATAAAATACGATATAACTATAATATATAATTTAACATAGCACTAAATTTGAAAATTCTCAGACTCCCGTAACAGTATTCAGTGGCAGCCCCATCGGGGGTGCAAGAGGTGCACAGCACCCGGGTGCCAGGTCTTAGAGGGCGCCGGTGGCTGCTGCGGTTACGCTCAGTGGGTAGACATTCAATGATTTACGATTGGTTTCTTATTTCGTACTGCCTAAATTTTAGCCAACGTAACAACGCATAAAAACTAGAGAAAGGTAGCAAATTTCGATTTTCCCTAAGCTATTGGTATTAAAAAGGGTTAGTGCTGCCCTCAGAGGGAGTATGGAAGTGTTTATCCACTGGTTATACTATTTGATTTCCCCGCGTGTCAATAAGGTCAACGAGCGCCGCGCCGTCTGCTGCCTGAGCCGACACTCGCCAGCACTGCCTGCTATCATCGGGGAGAGATTCCCGAAACTTCGCTCTTCTCAGTCTATACTTAACTACCATATAGCTGTTCCTATTACGCTTGTTCTCGTCTAAGTTGTAGAATATTACTATTTCTGTTAGCTTTATTTGTTGTGTGTGTGTGTGTGTGTGTGTGTGTGTGTGTGTGTGTGTGTGTGTGTGTGTGTGTGTGTGTGTGTGTGTGTGTGTGTGTCTGTGTCTGTGTCTGTGTGTCTGTGTGTCTGTGTGTCTGTGTGTCTGTGTGTGTATAAAAAAGTTATTTATGTTTAAATGTTTTGTATCTATTTTTTTATTATTATATATTTTATATATATATTTTTATTTTATATCGTATTAAAATCCATATGATAAATAAATTGTTATTAAATTTCTGAAAGGCTGTAAACTGTATATACAAGCACTTCAATTCTTTTTCAAATTTCTTGTTCCACGTATAGAAATCTAAAATAATTATAAATTGAATGAAATCCGTCCTCATCACTTATAATTTGTTTTTCATTTGTAGCAACCTTGTAATTACATATTAAAAACTAACCTTGCTGATCTGTAAAGTATGTAGTTTCTTGAATAAACGAAATAAGTCCACATATTTTAAATAAGTAAGAGTTCTTTACTAGCTGTTTATAAGAAAGCAAATGTTTCAGTCGGTAACCTAAAGCTAAAGTTAGATTTTTGAAATGTCATGATGTCACAAAAATGCGCATGCCCAACATCACCACACTTACTCTCTGTAAGCGCCGTGTCAACTCAACAGTGTTTAGTTTTATTAAAGTTATTTTATTTTATTTCCATTTTCATTTATATAAACCGTGTAAATTGTGATGATTAATCAGTGTTGTGCTTTTAACTGCAATTGCAAGTGGAAGCTAGGAGAAGAATTTTAACTTCGTAGATATGTACTTAACCTAAAATTTGTTTTTTTTTTTAATACTGTAATTTTATGTTAAGATTTTCTACCGCAAGAAAGATCTACTCAGTAAATGCCTATATGCTGTTAGAAGAGAAAGACAAAGAACACTGTTATATCTAGCAAGTACATTGTACGACAAATTTTTACATGAAATTACCGAGCTAGTGGAGTTAAGGTAACACGATCTGCTTAGCATTCGAGGAGTAATGGTTTCGATACTCGTTACCGTTTATTCTGTATGAAATAAGAGACATGCGCAGTAGTATCATCAGAATTGCAAAGCTCAATTTTTGATATAAATTGTAATTGTCAAAAAGCGTTCTCTAACCTCGGTTTTTCGCGCTTTTCGAGTTTAGGGTAGCGCGGGATTAACGACCGATTTTTGTTTATTTTTATTTTTTCGAATTTTCTCAAAAAATCTGAAATGTTAAAGCAAATATTCATAAGAAAATATGTTTAGAATAACTGATATTTTTTGCCAAGTTTATATCCGTAGCATTGGTCAACTAACATAAGTTTTGTGCAAACAAAACTTTTGGGTCACTTAACCCCCCCATTGAGAGGGTTAAGTGGACCATCTCGAGGGGTTAAGTGGACCTAGGTTAAAGAAAGGTGTTATAATTAAGAATATTAGCTAAAAATGTATTTGAGCTGAAAATGACATTTTACTTTATAACAAATAGTTACATAAAAGAAACTAAAACACGAATCCTATTTCTAAATACAAAATACAAGATTAGATTATGCTACATTGTTCAATAAACTGATTACGGCAACACCAACATGTCTTTGAACCACTCCTCACCAAGTTTGCTTGGCGGTGGCAAGAGCCTCCTCTTTCTTGGTGTTCAAAAACTTATTTGTGCCCTTCACTCTGGTTAAATATGCTACATCGTAACCAGTTGTAAAGATTTTTGTTACTTGTGCAATATAGTGCCTAAAGCTTGATTTGCTATAAACCTTGGCAATGATTTAGGTTCCTATGTCAACAAATTACGGGGTCTCATTACTATCATCTTCATCATCATCTTCAAAATCAGTAGATTCTTCATGGTTTTCAAATTCTTCTGATTCGGAAGATGATGTGTCAAAAACTTTACGTTTGACACTTTTGCCCTTTAATATCTGTAAAGGTTTCCCCTGTTCCTCTTTTCGTCTCTTTTTTCTTCTCTGTTCCTTTTTTGCTTCTTTTAGTTTCTTTTTTCTCTCTTTCTAAATTTTCTGCTTCCAATTGATTCTTCACAGGAGTGCTTGTTAACAACAATTAATTTCCTTTCTTTCCCCCTTTATTAAATATTTTTCGAGGAGGTGCTTTAGGAAAGGGCTGTAATATTTCTGATTGTACAATATCCCCAGATGCTGAAGGTTGTTGGTTACCATCTGGCATGGATATAGGTAACAAAGGCAACATTATTGGCGATATGATGTCTCCGGATGTTGAAGGCTGCTGGTTATCAACTGACACCGATTGAGTTGACACTGATTTTCTGGTTTGAGTATTAGTTGAAGCAGGCCATAAGGCACTAGCTTCAGGACTATTATTGGCCTCAGATGTTCGCGGTCTTCGTTTAAGTTACGACCAGGATGCTCACCATCATTACCATAAAATCTACCGCATTTTCTACAATTCTTTAAACATCCACATTTCAAATTTACAAACAGTACGCATAATCGTACTTTCTGATGGAATTGGCCTGTTTTCAAAGGAAAAAGCAAACCTGCCCATTATTTCTCGTGCAGTGCTCCCTGAATAATACTACTTAATAATCTGTATTTTTTCTTGAGTGGAATACATGAGTATCGTGTCGGACTTGCAAAAACACTGATTTTCAATTCTTGTTGGCATCAGCGCTTTTAGTTTGTTGTGTATTCTATCTCACTTGTGAACTGTTTGTACTGTCTTTGTTTTACTTATTATAAGTCAGACCCACGATAATATTTTTCCATACCTGTATATAAAATTATTTCGTTGACAGTAGCAATTAAATGTGTCATTGATACTAGCCTACTCAAAAGACGCATGTATGGCATCAGCGCTTTTAGTTCGTTGTGTATTCTATCTCATTAGCACGTGAACTGATTGTACTGTCTTTGTTCTTATATAGATATATATATATATATATATATATATATATATATATATATATATATATACAGGGTGTTTCATTAAGGCTGGCCATCATATTTAAGAAACTAGTGGACATAAAAGTGGAGAAAAAATTCATTATAAAAGTCGCCACGAGAAAATCCTGGAAATTATTTTTAAGTTCCGTAATTCATCGCAAGGGGGCGCAATTGAAAATTAAAAAATAAAATTATAAACTTCTCCGAAAATTCCCACATTAAGGGATACCTTTGGTAACATCGTTAGAAAGCTTAGACAATTCTGCATCATTTTGGTCTAAGGCTCATTGGCGTACCGACCTTAATAAGAGTGAATGTTTTGTAAAATACAACTATTAATTCTTCTTCTCGTACTGGAAACAGCTGTTTCGATTTCGTCTCGTGGAATCGAATTTATTGCAATTTCAATTCGGTGAATCATGTCCTCTCGGGTGGTTGGTCTCGTTTCGTAAACAATATCTTTTATTCTTACAAGTAGAAATCTAATACAGTTAAATCCGGGGATCTAGGTAACGAAACAAACTACCTTCCCATCCAGCGATTTGGGTATCTAACATTTAAGAAATCACTGACTCTTCGGGAATAGTGTGAAGGACATCCATCATGTTGATACCACAGGATGCTCTCACGTCAAGGGAATGTCTTCTAAAAGATTGGACAAGTCATTTTGTAAAAAGTTTAAATAAGATTCACCATTTAGGTGTCCATGAAAACAAATGGTCCGATAATTCTGTCACCTAAAACACCACACCACAAATTTACACTCCATCTGTTTTGGTGATCCACTTCGCGCATCCAGTGAGGATTTGTTTGCGACCAATAATGCATATTGTGCAAATTAACTCTGCCGCAGCTAGTAAAAGTAGCCTCATCGGTCAATAAAACTATGGAAAGGAATCGAAGATTTTTACTACACATGTCTCTCAGCCAATAGCAATAGTCGAGCCGCCTGTCAAAATCAGTGTCTGATAAAGCCTGGTGTAAAACTAGATGATAAGGATGCAGCTTAAAATCCCTTAAAATTCTGAACACAGAAGCAACACTTACACCTAGTTCTGTGGAAATCTCCCTGATGCTTACGTGAGGCTCCGATTCTACGTACGCAAGAACATTAATACTATTGTCTTCATTTCTTATGCGACGGCTTCTGACAGGAAGTGGAATACGTCGTACATTTCCTGTTTGTCTTAAACGTGTTGCCATTCGCCGAAACACTTTTCTAGTGTAGTGCCTTCGATCAGGATCTGATAGCGTATTGTCGTTCCGCAATAGCTGCATTTTGAAAACATTCATAATACACGGCAAGCGTGTCGTAGCCTCGTCATTGGTATACGACATTTTTGAAGGATAGCACTAATTTCTGATAAGGTACAATGAAACCCAAAACTAATGAAGGAAAAAAATTTTACAACACAGCATCAATCAAAATTAAGTAAGTTGACAACTTTTTCAATTTATTTACCTCCATAGAAACGAGCCGACTTTGTTCCGCAGCAAATTAGATTATTATTTTAAAACACACCACATTAGAATTATGCCTTAGAAGTTTTATATGATGTTATAAACGTACAGAAGAAGAATTAATAGTTGTTTTTTACAAAACGGCCGTCAATTTGAACATTTATAGATTTTCACTAGTTTTTTAACAGTTGTTGATGATTTTGTACCGTTCTATTGAAAAGTTTCTTAAACAAAAATCAATCATTACTTTGATATCGTTGTTATGGCCCGTTGGCCTCTAAACACGCTCCAAATTTTGCAATTTGCTTAGTTTGGACTAGTCCTAAGCCTAGATAGAGTGTGAAGGGAGGCACAGACTATGATAAATGCAGATTCCTCATTACTAATCCAACCTATATACCTTAAGAAACCACAGCAACAATCAATTATTAAATTAAACGGTTAAAAAGTCTTCTTTTCGCCATAACTCTGGAACAAATAAAGATATCAAATTGCGTTATTTACGTTTTTTGTTACAAATTTAAGCTACTTTCCGCTTATGATGTCATAATTATACCGTATGATTTAATTTTTCTGAATAAAATCAAAATACTGGTATTATTACAAATTGCGCCCTCTAACAATTTTATTATGAGCTATCGCGTACCAATGGATGCGACAGTTAAAAGTACTTACCTTTTCTTCTAAACAAGCCTAGGTTTACTACAATCGGATAAGTCGTTTAAAAATAACAGCGATTTAAATGATTACACATTCAATAGCTTCCCCACTCTTATTAAGGTCGGTACGCCAATGAGCGTTAGACCAAAATGATGCAGAATTGTCTAAGCTTTCTAACGATGTTACCAAAGGTATGCCTTAATGTGGGAATTTTCGGAGAAATTTATAATTTTATTTTTTAATTTTCAATTGCGCCCCCTTGCGATGAATTACGGAACTTAAAAATAATTTCCAGGATTTTCTCGTGGCGACTTTTATAATGAATTTTTTCTCCACTTTTAAGTCCACTAGTTTCTGAAATATGGCCGATGGCCAGCCTTAATGAAACACCCTGTATATATATATATATATATATATATATATATATATATATAGGGTATCCCAATAGTGCGTATTTGGTCGATAGCTCCTTAGCCATTAAACTTAGAAGATAAGTTTAAATACGAAAGTTATCTATTTTTATAAGCTGCATAACCTAAAAATAGTTTGGTTTCTAATATAAAAGCGGTACAATATAGAACTTTTGATTTTTAAATAAAACACCCTATATATTATTTTATTTTTCGATTCTCCTTATAATTTTACATCTTTTTTATAAAAATTACTTACAAGCTAAATCTTACAGTTTTTGAGATATTTGCAAAGTTAACTAAAACTGACATTTTATGTAGTACTTCAAATAGGCGTATCTCAGTTATTTTTAAAGATAAAAAAATAATCTTTGGTATAGAATTTATTCATACATGAGCTTACTTTAATCTATTGTCAAAAATAGATTTCAATATACACGGTGATCACAAAAATTAATTCAATAACATAAATTTGAAAATGCTACAACTTCATTTTCTTAAATGGCACACACTATACTTTTTTAATGCCTTGTCTTCGTCTACTAGTCGGCTTTCATTTCTATTAAATATGTTCTATACCTATCTCTAATAGTTTCGGAGATATTTAAGTTGTTCAATTTTTTTCGTTGATAACACTGAAGAAGAGTAACATTAGTCGGTCAAAGCAAGCTATGAATACGTAAGAAAAACATTAACCGAAATACAAACACTTAAAATTATAATAAATGTTCAATGTGACCACCATTTTGTTGCTGGCAAACATGAAGTCTTTGAATAAACGACAAATTTACTTTTCGTAACGTGGAAACATTTATATTTGAATGACGTCTCTAATTCTTGCCTTCATATATCTACAGTCGTTGGAGGAGTTTGATAGACTTTTTCTTTAATCCAACCCCAAAGAAAAAAATCCAGCTTTGTCATGTCTGGCGATCTTGCAGGCCAGGAGACCGGCACTCCTCTTCCAATCCATTTGTTTTGAAACTGGATATTTAAGTAATTTCTAACGTTACTGCTAAAATACGGAGAATCGCCATCTAATTGCAGCCACATTTTTCTAGGGGTTTGTAAAGGTAAACCTTCAATAAAAGTTTCAAATTCGTTGCTCAAATTCGTTGCGCAAGAGGTTTAAAAATGAATCTCCATTGACCGTGTTTTCAAAAAAAATATGGTCCTATAATTCTTTCCCCAATAATTTCGACCCAAACATTAAGTGACCAACGGTGTTGATGATCAACAGGAATTATAAATCTGGGATTCTCAGTATCGTAATAATGGAAATTGTGTCTATTAACGTATCCATTTTTGTGGAAAGTAGCTTCATCAGTAAATAAGATCGTACTAAAATAGTTGGGTTTTTCTAAATTTTTATTTATGGCCCAATTGCAAAAGTTGAATCTATTAACGAAGTCATCTTCGTCTAATTCTTGTGCAAGTTGGACATGATATGGATGATATTTATATTTTTTTATAATTCTATTAACTGATGTTTTTGAAACTCCAACTTCTAATTCCAATTGTCGGCAAGAAACGTGAGGATTTTCAATCACCGATTGAAGAACTAAATGTTCATTACCTTCGTTAATTGCGGTTCTTTCTCGTTCTAAATTGTCTTCGTAATGAATACTGCCTGTTTGCTCGAAACGCTCTTTCAATCTTGCAAATGCTGAAACTTGCGGGCGTCGTGTATTTGGAAATTTTTGCTTATAAATTCGATGAGCTAAAAGACAATTTTTATCGCTTTCACCAAGGACGTAAATCATATTAACAAGTTCTTTTTTCGAAAAATTCATTTTGTAATTTAGCAAGTAAGTATACAGTACTCACAAATATTAGCACTGTTTGACAAGTTTGATTTCTTCATTTGTTTTCGTTCATCTTGTTTTACGCTCTTTTGATTAAATTGTTTAATTTTGCGATGAATGGTTTAAAAACATCTCAAATATCTCTTAAAAATGATGGTTTCATACAATATTTATTATAATTACAATTAATGTATTTCAGTTAATATTTTTTAGTTTCTTATGTATCAACAGCTTGCTTTGACCGACTAATGTTACTCTTCATCAGTGTTATCAACGAAAAAAATTGAACAAACTTAAATATCTCCGAAACTATTAGAGATAGGTATAGCACATATTTAATAAAAATTAAAGCAGACTAATAGACGAAGACAAGGCGTTAAAAAATATAGGGTGTGCTAATTAAAAAAAGGAAGATATAGCATTTTCAAATTTACGTTGTTGAATTAATTTTTGTGATCACCCGTTTTTTCAAAGACTTCATGTTTGCCAGCAACAAAAAGATGGTCACATTGATCATTTATTATAATTTTAAGTGTTTGTATTTCAGTTAATATGTTTTTTAGTTTCTTATGTATTTTTAGCTTGCTTTGACCGACTAATTTTACTCTTCTTCAGTGTTATCAACGAAAAAAATTGAACAAACTTAAATATCTCCGAAACTATTAGAGATAGGTATAGAACATATTTAATAGAAATGAGAGCCGATTAATAGACGAAGACAAGGCATTAAAAAAATATAGGGTATGTCATTTAAAAAAATGAAGATATAACATTTTCAAATTTATGTTATTGAATTAATTTTTGTGATCACCGTGTATATTGAAATCCAATTTTGACAATAGATTAACGTAAGCTCATGTATGAATAAATTCTATACCAAAGATGATTTGTTTATCTTTAAAAATAACTGAGATACGCATACTTGCATTACTACATAAAAATGTCAGTTTTTAGTTAACTTTGCAATAATCTCAAAAACTGTAAGATTTAGCTTGAAAGTAATCCTTATAAAAAAGATGTAAAATTATAAGGAGAATCGAAAAATAAAATAATATATAGGGTGTTCTGTTTAAAAATCAAAAGTTCTATATTGTACCGCTTTTATATTACACCCGGTAGAAGCCAAACTATTTTTAGATTATGCAGCTTATAAAAATAGGCAACTTTCGTATTTAAACTTATCTTCTAAGTTTAATGGCTAAGGAGCTATCGACCGAATACGCACTATTGGGACACCCTGATATATATATATATATATATATATATATATATATATATATATATATACAACGTGATCAATCTCAAGTGTACTGTAGTGGTATGACAAAAATCCCTAGTTGTTAATATTGTTGTGTTTTGCAGTTGGCTGCTTTGAATTTTTAGTGTGGTTTTAGTCGTTTTAGTTTGTCAGTTTATGTCATATTATACCATCGTTTTTCACTTTTGTATTTTCTTGGTGCCGAAATGTTACAAAATGTATTTGCGAATATGCAACGTAGGGTGAACTTATGTTTACAATTTAATGGCGGTAATTTTGAACATATGCTGTAAAGCAGTGTGATAACTAATGTGTACGTAAGGAGTTAAAAAAAAATTTGTAAACGACATTGTCATTCCATAAACATATACTGTAAATTTTATTTAATTATAACGAAATTATAACATTTAAATACTATTAAATAATATTTTATTTATTTTGTTGTATTTTATAGGGATGCAGTCTAATCAAATACAAAATAGTCATTATTTAAATTAAGATAATATTTTATAATATGTATAAGTGAATGACCTTCATACAGATTTGAAACTGATCGTAGTTTTTACTCGAACGATGCTCTAGAGTAGCTAGAGCAATACAGCTTCTTACCAACCTATCAGTGGTACCAACTTAAATATTTTGATCATGTGATATACATTGAATTGATCACTCTGTATATATGCATATATACATATATATATATATATATATATATATATATATATATATATATATATATATATATTAAATAAGACAATTTTCATCTTTAAAACTTGTGTAAATAAACGTAAAACATTAATTCAACGTTTCAGAACGTCCTTTGTTCACCTTTGTCAAAATTTATTTGACAATTACAGAGATTAGAAATAAGGTAACTTTCATTTAAGAAATGAATATGAAACAAGGTAATCTAATTTAAATTTAATCTGGACAGTGTGTTTGACTTCGTAGTTGGTCAGTACATTGATGTAGAAGGTGCAGACGAGGGACTGCCAGACATAGTTGCAGCATAAGTGTACTTGAAATTTCTGGAAGATTTGGAGTTGAGTTGAAAGTAGAATCAATCTTGTTTAAGACATTCTATCACAAATTCTGTGGCATTCTAGAAGTGTCATCTCAAGTTTATTGAAACAAGGGCGTTTGGTCTTACTTTCAATTTCACACTGCATTCTCTAATAATTCTTTCTTGTAACGGTATATAGAGTGCAAATTAAACGAGGATAATTTTGGTAAATTAATTAATGGTAGTCCTGAATATCTAAATGATGTAGCTAAAGACGAATGAATTGTGCTGTAATTTAGTTAATTGTTCATCGGCTCTCGATATAATATTCTGTTAGTTTGTCCTATATAAGTTCTTCGACAGATTGTTGCAGTATCTCCAAAACACTCCTTGGCGTTTAACCATTAGAATTTTGTCTTTGGGGTTTCTTAAAGTTGGTCAAAGTAATTGTTTGAACCTGTCGAAGTGATTTGAAATTTTTTGATTATTCTGTAATTCTTATATAAGTAAATACAGGAATTTCGTTATTGTTAAATATTTTTCTTGGTCTTATATTTTTGTATTTATTTTTTATTTTGACATTTTGAATTCAATTTAAAGTCTTACTCTTCATTAAATTTTGGTCAATGAGTGTCTAGTATATCAAAGATTTATCCTATATTGACCAGATGTTGAAGGAAGGTCAGTATCTATTCAAATCTGTTTAGAATTAGAATATTAGAATTCACCAATTAGTTGACCAAGATAATTGTTTCTAAATTATGTAAATTCTGTTTGATGTACTTTAATAGATTTAGAAAATGGTCTCTAAAGATTTCTTTCAGAAATACAGACTGTCAGTACAACGGTATTCATAACCTACATTAAGTGTTGTCGCAGATTTTAAGAAACCCAATGTGTATTCAAAATGTCCTTAATTGAAAGCCGAAGCGTATTAGTGATCACCGTGCAATATCTGTCGAATGACTTATATGAAAATAATTGAGTGCATAGTGGTTAATTGAGATGCCTTGTTATGTAGTATTTCTAGAATTTCATGTGTCATCACATAATCTTCGTGACAAATATTGTTAGCTACACTCTCATTTAAGATCTATTACACAAATGTCTAATACACAAACAAATCCGTTTATCATTTTAATTCAATATTATCAAAATGAGATTTTAATTTAGAGTTGAATTGTTAAATAATTCTGATTTTCTTTCTTAATAGTCATCTTAAATGAGCATTTGTACACATTCTAGAATAAGCACAAAAGATTTGGATAGATGAATTGAAAACAGTTGATTTAACAGTTTCAATCTATACTTTATAATTTATCTCAGAAAATTTATCTTATAATCAACATTTATATGAACAATAATTCATGTATTCACTTCTAATCAAATTATTGATCTAATTTAGAATGTTCAAATAATGTCCAGTTAAATTTACAATTATTCTACCATTGTTAACATAATATCTGTATTTTTTAAAAATTAAAATGTTAAACACTTATTACATAAACAAATGTATTATTGATTTGCATAATAAATATCTTGAATTAAATGGAACAAATGACATTATTAAATTAATTTAATTTTATTCTGTTTTAAATTTACTAGTTGTCAAAGTATTTACAAAGAAAGTTACAATTTACTTTAAAGTTTAAAATGAATATTTGAAATCTAAATAGAAACATATTATATATATATATATATATATATATATGTTTCTATTATTATATGTCTTAAAAGAATGGACCATAATGCAGGGACACGATTAAAATATATCGATTTAAGTCAACTTACCTTAGTACTATAGTACTAAGTTGCTCCCTTAAGGACATACGAGCCTTTAAAGATTCATACACTTGTAGCGGCGTGTATATGAACCATGTGCGGCTACTTAGGCGAATACCGGGCTAGTATTTTCCCCCTCAGAATCCTACCTCCGTTCCTTGCGATCCTATCCTGGCCACACCCATACCTAATCCCACCATGCATATATACGTAATGTATGTATGGTGAGAATCCATGATTGTGGCTGAATGAGCTTGGAAAGCTCAAATAGCCCGCCCTCCCATTTGGAGAGAGAATGAAATACGTGACCTTTCCTTTAAAGATTTTTTTTTTCTATTTTTTACGTTAACTTATTTATTTTTTGAGTTATTTAATTGAAATTTAGCTTTTATAGGTTTTTGCATTAGTTTAACATGTCTGTGTGTAAAGTATAGAAGGCGCTTGCAGCAACCTGTATGTTACATTCTCGTTGTCATATTTTTTTGGTATGTGAAAAATTTGACATCAGTAACTTTTTAAATATTTTATAATAATAGCTTTATAAAAGGTATACTTGTCACCAGTCGCCAAACTGCACCATTTCCAAGAAAAATGTATTTCAAATTAGTGCTACAGAATTTCTATCAAAAATGTTTTTCATATTAATTAACTTCTAGCTCCTCCCAAAAAATTATGTACACAAATGTACATACAATAAAAAAAAGTAACCTAATTTAAAACAGAATATAATGGTTAACAGACTAACAAGAAAATTGAACCAAAATAAACAACAAAAACCATTAAATCAAAATATTACACTAAAGTTTATTTTCAAAATGTTGACCGTTAACTTCAATACATTTCTGGCGTCTTTTGAGAAGTTTCTCCTTAATTTATGAAATTAGGGATGTTGGTTTTTAATACTATTTGCAGCTTCGTAAATTCGTTGCTACAGTTCAGATCTTGTATTAACTGCAGTGGAATAGGCAAGAGCTTTTATGTGTCCCTAAAAATAAAAATCCATAGGATTTAAATCAGGACTTCTAGGATGCCACGAATGTTCACTTCGTCGTCCTATCCAACGATGGGGAAATATAATATTTAAATAATCCAGTACAACCACAGTGTAATGAGCAGGGGCACCATCTTGTAAATACCACATATATGACGAATATTCACCGGCACGTCTTCTAATAAATCAATCAAGTTCTCTCTAAGAAAGTTTAAGTAATTATCGCCAGTTAGATTTGTTGGTAGTTCAAAAGGACCAACAATATTGTTATTTATTATTCCGCACCAGATGTTAATTTTAAATTCATGCTCGAAATGTCGCTCCAAAGTGACATGTGGATTTTCGTCAGCCCATATATGACTATTCTTTCTGTTTAAAACTCCTCTGCTAGTAAACGTTGTTTGGTCTGCAAATAAAATTCTATTTACAAATGCTGGATTTTGTCTGTTCTTACGCAGTATAAATTCACAAAAATTTGTTCTGGTCAAAAAATCACCGGGCAGTAAATTTTGGACTGGTCTATAATGAAAGGGATAAAGCTCTTGCATACATGGGCGTACAACAGCTGCCCCCCCCGGATGTATGTCTGTTGTCGATCAAAGTTATGTTACAACTTACTTTACAATATATTAATTTTATTATGCGTTGACTTTTGAAAAACCGCGCCAGCCGCGACGACGACGAATGAAGATTACCGAATCTGCAAGAACTCTATACTCGGCTGCATGTGCGACTGCGAGACATGATTCAAAGAAGTGAGTGGAATTGCGAGCGTCTTGCAGTCTTGCATTTTATTTGACATGTTATTGTTTGGAAGCAGTCAAACGAAAGTGATTTAACATATTCGTTCAATGTACATCCATATCAAACTATATTAAAAATCTCAATCGGATTGATATTGTGTTGTGGTTATGATTGATACATCGATACGTGCATTCTGTTGAACAATAATATATTATATATAGTAAAAGTGTCACGTTGGATAAAAATGGATATTCGAAATTTTTTTGGTGAGTATGTTATTGTTAATTTGAATACAGTGGAACTTCCATATTGCGAACGTCAATTCAACGAATTTCTCACTATAACGAACATCTGCCTTATACTTGGCCCCTGGACTCACATTGCTAAGAATAACGAACCCTCTTAAAATTCTCTCTTCTCTCCATTACGAATTTATGAAACTGTAATCAAGTATTCTTTTCTCGGAAGGGTTTCAAAGTTATGGATCTACGGCAAGTAAATAAAACATCATAGTCCATAGACATCGCCGAAGGCCGAAGTAATAAATCTCGACGGGTGAGAAACACTGTTTAAGTGAAGGATCGCAGGTACTTGACAAAATGCAATATGGCTTGTTTACATTAGAATTTGTTTTAGAGCATAAAATAATGAGACAAGTCATCTATCTGGGCCTAGTCAACGTGATTATTTATAGTTAGCATTTCAATTTCTAACTGTTTTTTTTTATAACGAATTTTCCATATAAGGAATTTTCTTTGTGGATTCTGCATATCCGTTAATTAGAAGTTACATTGTATTTTGTCTAATGTATTAGTATCTGATCTATGTATAAGTTAACGTGATGTTCTTGATACTTGGGTTTGATAAAATTTCGTTTTTGTCAATTACCCTAACATAACCTACTCATGATAATCTGTTTATATCTAGGTATAAATAGATGAATAGGTATTTAAATAAAGATTATTTTCATTTCAATACATTCTCAAACGTATTTCTTGATTTCAATTGTTATCTGATCTTGATTCATTGAACGGTGCTAACAATATCATATATGTATGCATGGTGCATAAATATAATCGATCGATTGGTTTTTGAGAAGTACTTATCACATATATTCATACATACGGGTCGAACAAATAAAATCTCCTTTTTTGAAGTCGGTTGAAAATAAGATCAGTGAGAATGTGAAAACAAATTAATTTATTAATTAGTTGTTCAGACTATAATTGAAACGTGATTTTTAGGCTTGTTCCTTTTTTTTTCAGCCACAAAACCAAAAAAGAGGAAAATAACGAGTAAAGATGATGATTCAAGCGGCAGTAAATCTAGTGAGGTGGATCTAGCGCCAGTTACACAATCTTATTCTGATCATCCTAGAGAAAATAGTAATAAAACTTGTGACTCACTACTGAACCCACCAGAAGGATCGGAATCGAAGCTCATAAATTCTGGTAATATTATTGACGGGAAGCTTCTGAATCTCATGCATCTGGATCTACATCCATTCTAGAAGCTAGAGATAGTTGTCATGAAAATGATATCGGGTGGTGGGTTGGACGAACTTTTGCAATGACCACCGAAAAGCGAATGGAAATGTTGAAGCGATGCTGGGTACCTCAAGAAATTTATGATTTTTGCTGATGCTACGCATTTGAAACGCAAATTTAATCATACTTGGTTAGAAATGTACAAGCCTTGGCTTGCTTACTCAAGAAGATTGAAAGGTGCTTTTTGTTTGTTTTGCGTTTTATTTCCGCCGAAAGTTGTACGTGGTGTACAGGGATCTTTAATTGTCCGACCATTCACTAAGTATAAAGATGTTCACAATAATTTTAAAGCACATGTAGATAGTCAATGGCACAGAGAATCGTGTGCCTCTGCCAATATTTTTGGCAACGCAAAAACAAATGTACTCGTTGCTATGCAAACAGGCCACGCAAAAATCATTGAGGATAATAGAAATGCACTACAATGTATAGTCAATACAATTATTTTTTGCGGAACCCACGATTTGCCATTGAGAGGAAAAGAAAAAGATGACGGCGTTTTTCAAGATTTGCTCAAACTAAAAATTGATTCTGGTGATGGAATTTTGAGAAAACGCTTAGAAATAGGACATAAAAATGCTCAATATACATCTCCAAAAATACAAAATGAGATTTTAAACATATGTGGAGTCCTAATCAGAGGAAAAATTGGTCGATAATGTGAAAGCCGCAAGTGCCTACAGCATTTTGGCTGATGAATCAGCTGATATATCGGGAAAAGACCAACTATCAATAGGTCTTAGATATTACGATCAAAGGGAAAAAAGTATTAAGGAGGAATTTATGGGTTTTGTCGAGTTAGAAAAAATGGATGCTCAAACGATAGCTGCTGAAATTAATGGATTCATCAATAGATTGAACATAGATGTTAACAAATGCGTGGGACAGGGGTATGACGGATGTGCTACGATGGCGGGAAAAGATGGCGGTGTCCAAAAAATATTGAGAGAAACATATAAAAGGGGTTTATATTTTCACTGTGCCAGCCACAAATTAAACCTCGTAGTAAACGACTTGAACAATGTACCTGAGATCCGCAACTGCATTGGAACTGTAAAAGATACGATCAATTTTTTCAGGGAATCTGCTTTGCGTCAAAAACATGCACCGAAAATACCAATGCTGTGTGAAACAAGGTGGTCTCATAAATACAAAAGTATTTCAATGTTTAAGAAGCATTTTGTCGAAATTGTGGAAGGTTTGGAAAAACTTTCTCAAGAAGGGAATTCTGGGACAAGAAACGTAGCTTTTCAATTGTTATCTGCAGTTGGACAAACCACATTCATATTAGCTTTATGTATTATACATAAGTACAATTCCCTGCTGCAACCGGTAGCAAACACGTTGCAGTCTAAAACCCTGGACGTAATTAAGTGTGCAGAGCACATCCAAACCATAACAACTGCAGTTGCAGAACACAGGCGTTCTGCCGAAGAAGGGAGTGAAGAACTATTAAAATCAGCTAATGAAATTGCTGAAGCTTTAAACCTAGAGCTGCGTCTTCCAAGAACAGCAAACCGCCAACAATATAGAGCAAACCATCCAGCTGGTTCGTTGAGTATTTTCGTCGTTCGCTATACGTTCCCTATTTGGATTCATTGTCATCGTCATTAGAGGCGAGGTTCGGCAAAGACCAATCACCAGCGTTTGCTCTTTCGTTGTTACATCCTGCTCAGATAATAAAAATTACAGCTCCAAAATTAAAAATATGTATGGAGGAAGTATCCAAATTTTACGAATTAGAAGGGATCACATCAGATGCCGAACTGTGGCGCAGTTTTTGGATAAACAAACAGGAAAACTTTGAAAGTTTAACAATAATAGAATTAATCCAGCAAGCAGAATCTTTCTATCCAAAGGTGAAGACAGCCCTAGAAATTTTACTGGCTATGCCTTATTCCACGGCTACAATTGAAAGATCATTCAGTACACTCAGACGCGTAAAAACGTGGCTGAGATCAACAATGATCGAAGATAGATTAAATGGGCTTTGTATGCTCAGCGTACATAAAAAACTCGTCAACAGACTGGGCGATTCTTTCACGGGAGACGTCATAAACCGTTTTGCTGAAGATCCTCGAAAACTACTTTTAAAATAGATCTATAATTAAACAATTCAATCTGAATAAATGCATATATATTTATATTTATTTATTTAATACCTGATTTAAGAAATTTCTAATTTGCCTCCTCCTGGGACAAAAGCTGGGTACGCCCATGCCTGCATATGTAAAACATTAAATGTTACAGGACGGGAAAATCCAACATTTAATGATAATCGGCGAATACTTATTGTTGCGTCATCCTCAACAGTATTTAATAATTGTTCTTCTTGTTGAACAGTGCGCTCAATAGGTCGCACGTTATGACGTACAGGATGATAGTTTCATGCAATCTTGCAAATAATCGTGAAAATATTTTTCGGTCGGTTGTCTACAATTTGGATAAGTTTCGGCATGGATTCTTGCGGCAGCGCGTTCATTAAAATATTGTTAGGCATAAATTGTCACCATATCAGTCATTTCACTATTAGAAAATAAGTTGTCGAGGCATTGTAAAAAAAATATAGCTGTGCGATAAATTCAACGAACTACAGAAATTAGAGTTAAAGTGACACTGATTGACAGCACCCTACTAAATGGACTTTACTACAGTTTGTCTGCTAGCAAAACAAATTTGAGCAAAAAATTAATCTCTTTTTAACAAAGGAAATCGAATTTAAATAATTTACAGGGAGTAATTATAAATATATCTTTTACTGAATTTTCGTTATTAAAATAAGTAACTGTGACAAACAAATCATGTACATAGGGATATGTGGAACGCACATATTAGAAGTTTGTAAAAATGAATATTGGGTATAATAAAGATGCACTATACAACTGGTCTAATGTAATACAAAAAATATATCCAAAATATCTTGAAGAAAAAGAAAACAACAGTGCAAATAAACATTTTTAACATAAATATATTTAATATAAGTTATATTTGTGTCGCTTCATAAATTTATTTGGTGGTGTACGTCATTGATACTCATTTTTTGCTTGTTAATATTGCTGTCGAATACACTATATTGAATGTTTTCGCGAGAGTTATAGAATCTGTAGTACTAATTTTAAATACATTTTTCTTGGAAATGGTGCAGTTTAGCAACTTGCGACAAGTATACCTTTTATAAAGCTATTATTATGAGATTTTTGAAAAGTTACTCATGATGTCAAATTTTTCACATACCAAAAAAATATGACAACGTGAATGTAACATATAGATTGCTGCAAGCGCCCTCTTTACTTTACACAAAAACTGATTTCAGAGACATGTTCAGCTAGTGCAATACCTATAAAAACCAAATTACAATTAAATACCTCAAAAAATAAATGAGGTAGCATAAAAAATAGAAAACATAATAAATCTTTAAAGGCTTGTATGTCCTTAAGGAAGCAACTCGGTACTTAGGTAAGTTGACTTAAATCGGTGTATTTTAATCCAGAGAAGGTGCCCCTGCAGTATGGCCCATTCTTTTCAGGATACCCTGTATACAGGGCGTTTCATTACTAATTGGAAATAACTACTGTCTCTTTCTGCCACATTGCGGTTATTAGTAGAATATTTTAATGCTTATTGTGTGCTTGAAGCAATATATCTATCGCCGTAAATCCTACGTTTCTGTTGTTTAGAAGTACACCCACAATTTAAACAGGTTTGCGTTTACTAACCTAAGGCGCTAATCCGAAAACGGGAATTGTAACAAAAGCAAGAATCACATCATAACACAAATAAAAGTTATGTCAATAAAACATCCATTTTTGGGGAAATGTCCTATCTAAGTGATCTCAAACAACGCGAGCATAATGGGATGGTGCCCCATCCTATTGAAACCAGATATTATTGGGACGTCGTCGATTTTCCTCTAACGCAGGAATCGCTTGGGTATCTAAAAGTTTTAAATATCTATTGGCAATTAAAGTGTCTTCTAAAAAGAAGGGTCCAACAACTTTATTTTTATAAATACTGACCCAAACGTTCAATTTGTGGACACGTTGCGTATAAGCCTCTTGCACCCAGTAAGGGTTGGTTTGTGACCAGTAGCGGCAGTTATGTCGATTAACTGTACTGTTTAAACAAAATCGTATCCTTGTCTCAAAACACTAAATTTCTTATAAAATTTCACAAAATTCTAACCGTCTATTGAAACAGTTGTAAGACAGTTCTTGAACAAGCAAGCCAATATGTATTATATCTATTGTAAATTTTTAGTAACATTTTGACTTAGTTAACACAATATTTGTCAATTTGGATGAATAGTCACTGGTAATAAGTTATAACTACTAGATCTATCTCAGAAGTACTATGTTTGTTAGTATCTCAGTCGTTTGCAAATAACATCATTAACATATTTCTGAAATTGTAATAAAATCCTTATCAAATTTATATTCGCAATTCTATTGATCTTTGTAAAGTTTTAAAACAATATCTTATTTATGAATATTAAGATTACAAACTTGACATGTCTTACTGAGCCAATCATCATTAAGTTTTATAAACTTACTAGATCTTAATCTCCATTTTGACTTAGTAACTATTTATGTTAGACAACTACAGTACTGGTACATTTGAAGTTATAAGATATAGATCTAATCTCCATATATTTAGAAATTTGTAATAAGATATACTCTATACACATATGTTTGAAAAATAAATACGTGTGTCAATTAAAAATTTATAATCGGTGTACTTAGTTAAACCATTTGAAGTCTCATAAATCATTAAACCATAAGCTCAAAACATTAATATAATTTAAAACAATATGATAATTTATTGATCATAATTTCATATTAATATCTCTAAAAACTCCAGAGATATTTACTTGGTTCTACACATTTGCCCTATATATGTGTATGTGTGTATATGTATATAGATATATAATATATATAATTAAAAATTATTATTAATTTTATTAAATACATAAATAAAAAGTTTACCTCGAGTAGGATTTGAACCTACGACCTGTACTTTGGTAGAGTACCCCGCTATTATATATATATTATACTTGATTAAATGTAAAAACAAGTAGTACATGATAAAATGCTAGGTTACCAAGTAACAGTTTTAGAATACATATGACTTGTTAATCTGAATCACTGTTAAACCGTCATCCTCTTTGCCCAAGTTTATTACTATGGGACCAATGTCTTCAAGATCTAATTGTTTCTCTCGGTGATACCATTAGTGTATTATCGCTTCTGTGCTTGATTGATTTGTGCCACATTTTGGGACTTATCAATTACAATGCTGCTCGCCACATCCTTAAGCAGTTTTTGATAGTTCTGCCATCCCTACCAATGTGTCTATTGTAATAATTTTTTGCTATACCCCAAATTAGTTCAATCGGATTAAACGGAGATAAACATAAAACAAAGTGACCATATTCCTCCGCTAATTAATCCACACGGTAAACTTTACATGGCTTATTTCTAAAAAGTAGAAAAGAGTGTTTATATAGTGCAAAATAATTGAAAGAAAGTACTTATTGTGCAACCTTCACTAAAAGTTCAGTTTAAATTCATTTTTCGGAGAATTCTACATTATTTTTGCATAACCACACTTTAATGTCGTCTTTTCTCCAACAGGTGTTTGGTATCTTTGATAGCAATGCATTATGGTAAGATATGTTATCTAACACAATTACTGATGGATTTTCTAAATTCTTTAATAATTTTTCTTCAAACCAAGGTATTTCTTGATTCATTTCACCATGATAGTCACCAGTAGTTTTTGAAGCAAATATAAGATCAGCAGCGGGAATAAAAATGTTTTCGCAACCAGCATGAAGAATAATATACCTGCAACCGCAGGAAATTACCTATGTAACATTAAAACACAAAGAACTCAGTAACTCACCTTCCGCCATTCTTCTTACACCTCGTTTATCATCATCTTACCACGAACGACCAATTATGCCATTTTGAAAAATCCACGTTTCATCTAGGAAAACAAATTGATGGGAAACATTTTCTTTTATTGTCTTTTATTGTTTTAAAAAGTGAATCCTTTTTTTTGTAATGTCTGGTAATTCCATCAACCCTGTCCATGGAGTGTCTTTATCATTGAAAACCAATCTGTTTTAATAATCGTTATAAGGATATTTTACTTCCTTCAAAAAGTTGTTTAGCTTGAACTTTCTTATGGGCGGATGTGACAGTTACATGTTCCTCTTAAATTAAATTTAGTTCAACAAAATATAACAATGACAATTTCAATCTTACTATTGGAGTACATCTCGTAAATAAAGTTCGAAATAGAGGTAATATTCAACCAACTTACATCCAAAACTTTCTTACTAAGGTCGCGTTTTTTTGGAGACGATTAAAGTGCAGTACTATTTTTAACAGCTTGTGAAACTTGGGCCAACTGTTTCAATGCTTCCGCAACACGCTGGAATACATCAGTTTTCATTTTATGTAATTACATTGTTTACCTACCTCTCGCACAGCTGATAAAGACAGAAAAGGGCCATCATTGTCATGTTCTTTCTTGAAGTATTCAAGTATTGACTTTACTGTGTAATGGCTTCGGCGTTATAATAACACGAACTAAAATTTTGTTCTGAAATGAACAGATTTTTTAAGTGTAGAATGCGAACGGGGAAATACACTAAATAAGCAATAAAAATGAAAATACAATCGAGACTAACAAAAGGATTAAAGTGGTAAACTAATCGAAAAAAGGGTTTGGCATCAAGGCGGGACTAGGATTCGGTTCTACCAACTTACTGCAACTAACAAAAACTATTACTTAATGCATTTCGTAATAAACAAAACTAGAATTACTTTGGTGCTTTATGGTTAAAATCATTTTAAAAGTATGGTTGTGATGCAACCTGTTATACATCGGAGTATTTCCGTTGCAGAACTACATGCATATAATTTTATTTTCTGTACAATACTGTAAGATTGAAGGTATTGCACTCTTTTGTAGTATTTTTGAACTAAAATGTACAGATATCTCGATATTTTGTGTAATAATGATGAAAGGGGTTGTTTACTTTGTTCCCTCTCTAACTTTTGACATTTGTATATCAACAAGTATATCGTCAATAATTTAAGGGTGGCGTATTATGGAAATTAATAACGAATTTGTTAGAGGCCGCCATACGTTAAGATTCGTTTTTATCCATTACGTCACTGTATTTACTAGTTATGTACATTTAGCACAGGGATTTAGAGTAACAGTGTTATTCAATAGAAAGTAGTATAGGTACACATGTGATATCAAATTTTGATCTAGTCATTAGTGAAATGTGTGCATTCCAAACATTCGACTGATAAAATTCTCAAGTGTTCAATAAATCACGCTTTATGTGGATAGTAACAATTCATTCTTGCCGGTATGAATTTTAAATTAATATATTTTTGCATATTGTAGCGGTGAAACAGTAATCGATAACCTGTATTTTAAGGCGAGATATTTAAACCTTTTATCTTATCACAAGCTGTCCTTTTTTATCAAGTAGCAATTACGTTATCAACAATGGATAATAAGGATGATCATATTCCTCAATGGAAAAGGGAATTAATCATTCGGATTAGAAATAAGAACAAGTGGTATTCTGATGTACAACAGCTGTTGGCGGGGACCCCTCGAAATCCATCGGTTGCTGTCGGAACTGTGGGACAACAACCTAACATAACGTGTTCTTCGGCATCAGTCCCGGTTGTAAACTCGAGTGAAGGTGATTCTATGCAATGTAATGTTAAGTGCAGCCAAATGAAAATGGTTAAAGAACGTGTCTTTGTGGACCACAGTGAGATTAACAATTACGATTACGAAGCTAACAATATTCACGAAAACGGTGATGATCACAGTAGCGTAGATTCTAATTCATCCGAAGAATTGCATTACGGTCCAGGGATAGTAAATAAATTAAAAAATAGATATTTAAGTTTAACCTTACGTGAAAATAATATAAAAACGCGTCCTTCCATTCTACCCATCAGAAAAGCAACTTCTTTGGAAAATTTACTTGATGACGAAGTACCGAATGGAAAACCGCCGGTTACCAATGCACGCGAATATAATTCCAGGTGGAAAGAAAACAATGCGAAGAATTTATCAAATAGGTATAACACAAAACGCACTGACCTGAAGAGAGCTCGTTCTGTAGAAGCAATATCGAGGACTGCAACCGACGAGCACTCGAATGAACAGCTAGCGAATGACGTTCGTCTTAAACATGAATCTTTACACGAGGATATGCTTATCGTTCCGGAAGGAAATGACAAATTTTCGGGTAAACTTTTTGATAAAAAAACATTAGAAATTACAGCAGAAATAAATCCATTTAGTAATGCGGTTCCGCACATTATAAACAGACCTAAACGAATAACACCAGTTATGAGTGAAAAAGAAAAGCCTCCCGCGGACGTTGTTAAACAAGCTAAAAGAATATTTGAAGGTAAAGCAGAACAAAGAACAAAACCACCGCAACAAACCGGAGAGGTTGCTGCAAAAGTTGCATCGTATAGAAACATTATCGGACAAACTAAAAACAATAAGAAACCTCCAATTCCTAAAGAAAAACCGTTAGGAATTCAAGACAAAAAGCCAATTCGGCCACAAGAAAATTCCAAATTGGCAAAACCAACAAAATTAGCTATTGCAGTTATTGAAAATGGTTGGAAGAAAGAGGATAAAACGCCATCCCCTGATGTTGCAACAATGCGGTCTGTTTCAAGTCCCATTCCAGACGTATCTAGAATTAACTCGCCGAGTAGGGAAGATTTATCAAATCAATTAAGGGTTACGTCGAATTTGTCAGAAACTCCGGATTTAATTTTACATTCTAGTCCTAATAAAAATCCATTATCACCTACATTTAAAATTTTAGCAACCGAGTCATTTTTAAAAGGTGAAGTTCAACACTCAAATAATAACTACACTATTAAAACTAAACAATCGCAGAAAACACCACCTTTATCACCGACAAAGGACGAAGTTGAAGGTAAAAAAATTATATCGCCAGAAAGTAGGAATAATATAAGACAAGCTGGAAACACCACAACATATAACTTATCGTCATCTTCCGATTTTCGATCTCATCTTCCCAGTATTAATAATAGTGATAAGTGTTTGAAATCTTCGCCGCCAATAAAAAACACGCATATTAATAACGTGGATAAGACTGTAACTAATCATGTAGTAAATTCGATTTCGAAACCAATCTTGCCAACGCAAACTACTTTAACACCGCAAGAAATTGAGAAAAATAATAAAAATAAAGCAAAAACTTTAGAACAAAATACAGCATTAAGTTCACCTTTGTTTCTTAAATGTGATGAAGTTAAAAAAGTTGAAGTGCCAAAGGTTACGTTACCGAAAGTACCAAAAGAACAAAATTCTATAGTATTTAAGTTTACCGATCGAAAGGATGTGCCCGACTACGTCGGAAATGATGGAAAAAATCGATCGACCGGAAAACTCGAAAAACCAAAGGTATGTTCTAAATATAACTACTGCAAGAAAAAGATAACATTTCACTTAATTTATTTTTAAACGAGTAACAGGTTTACTTCAGGTAAATAAACCTTCATTTTGTTTCAAGGCTAATTAGCATAATGAGGAAATTCTTCAAATTATATCTAAATTATTATTTTAAATGAATGTCATTGCTTTTTATTTGAAATTTAAAAAATGCACGTTTTGCTTTCAAGAAATTAGTTTAGTTTCAATCTGTTTCATACAATTAAATGTAATGAAGGTGAAGTGTATTTTTATTACTTACCGACTTTGTAATTTTGATAAATTGGGCTTTAATCATCTTAATAACCGTATTTTTTATGGGGGGTTAGTAAAAATGCATTTATTTAATTTACAATTTTTTTGCGCCATGATACTAGGTCAACAAACTAAATTTTCTACTTTTTCTATGTTTGATAAATAATACATCTTGACCTAACAGTTATTTTTACACATTTTTGTATTAATATTTAATTTGTTAAGCAAATATTTCTCAAATAAAAGGTTAAAAGATCATTGTCAAGATGTGTTATTTTTAACTTTAGCAAAATTTATTATTTTAATAGTGAAAGTCGGAATCAAAATGTGTGAAAAACTCCTAAAAAAAAGACGAATTGGAAACTTGTCGTAAAATGATATTAATAGTTATTTAATAAACTAGTTTGTTAATGAAGGCGATTAATAAACGAAACTGTTTAAAGCACGAACGAGCGATAGCGAGTGAGTGCCTTTAATAGTTGACCGTAAACTCTATTTTTGTGACAAAATTAGAAATTAATTAAAATCAAAACCAATTTCATCTTTTTCATCGCATCGATAAAGATGATACCTTATAAAATACCTTCATCCTTTTTTTTTCCTCGAGGTAGATCATTTTTAAATTTTTCAACACTTTCCATTCACTTTTCCACAAAGACTATCAGAAGAGAATAACGTTAACTTCATACATTTTCAATTTCACGTAAAAATCAGGTTTGCTAAAAAACCTAGTTACCATTGAAAAATATGACAAGCGAATTATAACAAAAAAGGTCGCCATTGCGAACCCTGATGCATTAGGTACCTGCTGCAGTGTTGGCAAGTGCAAACAATGCATGTTCGACTTTGTTGCCAACTAAAAGTCGAGATCTTTACGAAAGAACTTATAATGAATTTGGTACCTGGTGTACCGAACAACATATAACCAATTATACGGAGCCTGTCTTCCTGGCATACTTTTAAAACATTGCTCAAAAAGGTTCATAGCGAGTCTCTGGCCAAAATTCTCAATGTTAAAATCAACTCTTAATGTGAAGAAACATATTGACATTGGAAAATTTAACAAATTGATTATGTACCTTAAAAGACAAATTGAAGGAAAAATCTAAAGTTTTAGAAAAAGAGCAAGTGCTAAAATTCATTCTTGACGCTCCTAATAATTTGTTCTTAATGACCTAGGTAAGCAAAGGGTTTAAATTTAAAGTTGTAATAGCAAACTATTCTATAGGTCGCACTAATTTTTGGAATAGCTGGAGCGTTAAAGAAGCATGAACTTCTGGAGTTCCAAACCGGTAATGTTGAAGGCCTAAAATCTAAATTTCTAATCACTATCCCAGGATCAAAAACAAAAACAAAGGAGAAAAGAATTTTTACGGTTGTGGATAATGATCAAAATAAAATTAATCAGACAATATATAACACTGAGACCACAGCATACAAAACACACGATTCTTTGTACACTATCGAAACAATAAATGCACTACAAACCCTGTGGGCATGAACACATTTGCCAAAATACCATGTACAGTTGCACAATTTCTAAAACTGGATCAGCCACAGCTATATACAGGACATTGCTTCCGCAGATCTTCTGCCTCAATATTGTCGGATTCAGGGGCAGATTTTGCAGCAATAAAGAGACATGGGGGCTGGAAATCAACCAGTGTTGCGGAGGCATACATTGAGGATTCAATCCAAAACAAAGAAAACACTTGTAAACAATTATTTTGCACAAACGAGACAGCCTCTTCTTCCAAACCCCCAGCAAACATTAACATAACCTCAAACAATTTCGAAAACATCCAAAATGATTTAAACCTAAATATAAATCCTGACGTTCACAACATAAACACTGTATCTGTTCCGTTCTTAAATTTGAACAATTGTAATATTAATAATATTATTATAAATAACCAAAAATAATTATGGATTATTAAAATGTATGATGTTAGTCGTCGTTATTTTTTTATTTGTATGAGTATAACTGGTTGTGTATATCAAAATATCATCAAAACGTCAAAATCCCAAAAACAGTTACTTAATGAAAAGGAGTGTATTTGACGTCTATTAATACATCCTTTTTTAAAGAAAATAATTCATTAATATCGAAATTAATAAACGGTCAACGAAAAATGACATTATACCTATACTTATATTTCAAAATGGCATTGCAACACACACGTATAAAAATATACTGGGAGAGTTTTTAATGCGTATTTGCTCCGTAGCGCCTTAGCTACTTGTCAGACAAAAATGTGTGTTATCCCAGGTTGTTGGTATCCTGTTTTGTTGTTTTTTTTTAAATATCGGTGAATGTACATGGTGTTCCATATCTCCTGGACAGCAACTAACTTTCTTATTTTAAATCGAACACCCTATATATTTTTTGAAAATCGGGAACTGCGCAAAATTTCGAATCAAAAGGTGTCGCGCCCTATACTAAACCCTAAGGTATCGGAGATATTTTACATAATAAGAGAAAAATTACAGGTACCAAGATCTGGAAGGAGTTTTATAACTTTTTTCATATGGTATATCTGAATTTTATTTGTGACACAGCGTAAGAACATAGAGCGCAGTTAAAATAGAATACAAAATAATATACCAAGTGTTACATTTTCTATGCCACATTTAACTAATTTTAAGCTGCGAAAACCCTTTTTCAAATGAAACACCCTGAATTTTTTTATGCCCAGTTATGTAAAATTAAATTATCTTTCTTCTGGTATAGCCATTGCAGGGGTTAAAGTTAGAAGTTTTTGAGATATTTGCAATTTTCTTTCTAGCAAATAGATTACAAGGAAAAATTGCATATAAAATTTGCCCTATATTTAAAAAATTAAAAACCGCTTTTAATTTAAAATGAATTATAACACATTGTTTGTTAAATAACGAGAACAAATTTTCAATAATAACTTTAATAACATAATAACAATAAAAAAATCTATTAAAAATTAATTTCTCAATAGTAACGCATGTGAATTTAGCATCCCGACAAAGAGTTCCAATAGTTCTGATTAGAGTTCTAACTTACTTTTAAAGAGTTTAGAAGTACTTTATAAAAAATAAAAAAGAGTTCCGCCCATTAACGGTTCCAAATTTTAATTTGAAAAATGGGGTGCTAACTTCACATCGAAAATCGAGATCCAGCAGTTCTGACTAGCTAAATTACTATATTTTGCAAAGTTCTAGAACCCCTGATATGAAAATTTCTTTTTTTAATATTAAATTTTTGAATATTCAATTTTGACATGCAATAGTTTCAATCAACTGTTGATGTTCTTTTATTCATTCTCGCTAATTAAAAAAATATAATCAAAAATGAAAAAGTTACAGCCCTTTTACTTAAAAAAAGAAAATGTTAACAAAAAATATTTTAAAGAGTTCTAATAGTTCTCGCAGCAGATTTGGATAGCATTCGAAAAGTTCTGAAAGAGATTCTAATGATCGAAAGCGACCGATTAATATTTACAGAATTATTCGACGATAAATATTTTAAGAGTTGCAATAATTCCAAAATAGTTGTCGTGTAGTTCTCTACATGCACAATGCATTTCCAAAGAGTTTCGATGTTAAAATTAATTATATAAATTTTTTTTTAAAATGAGTATCCGAAAAATGAGCTATTTTTACTAAATGTTAAAAAAATTATCTAATTAATTTTATCATCGGAACTCTTTGGAAAGGCATTGTGTACGCTCAGACCTATACGAGAATTGTTTTAGAATAATCAGAACTCTTGAAAATCGACCAGCGTCTCATCTATATCCTCGTACATTTTAAAGCATCGATGAACAATATTTTTAAGGGTTCTAATAGTTCCTACAGTAGATTTGGATAGTACTCTGAAAGTTATTTAATAAATTCTAATGACTGAAGGCAATCCGATCAATAATTAATGTGTTACACAAAAAAATTTAGATTTAGCACCAAAGTTAAAGACTTAGAATCATTAAAAAATGTTTTTTTTTCATAGAAGTTTTGACCAGTTTCAGTGTAAATAATTTTTCAATTATTAAATATATATAATATGAAAATAACTGGTGTGGAATTCCACACGACCTTCCAACCGACAAAATGGAAATTAAAAGAAATGAAATAATTTTGATTATAATTTTTACCTTCCAACCTTCATTGTATATGTAGGTATAGAAGTCTATGCAATCGACTTTTTTCACTATCTCTAAATCGACTTTTGGCCGAGTTTCGCCAAGGGCCATGACGTCTGGATGACTGTGTGTGTGTGTGTGAATGTATGTTAGTCCCTATCCACGATTACTCCAGAACTAAAATACCGATATACTTAAAATGTTGTATTTAAGCTTGTTTTCCTTTGACTTGGAGCTGATTACATTTTGGGAGAAATCCAGGGGGGCGGAGGAGGGGGATTATTTGGGTCAGTTTTGGTTTTTTTCAAATATTTCTAAAACAGCAAAGATATAAACATACCTAAATATAGACCTTAAACATATAGATCAATTATGTTCTATGCAATTTTTTGATATGACGCGTAATTTATCTTAAGGTAGAATTTCAGTGTTAGTTCAAATTTGTTCAATATCTAAATAACGATTAATTTTATAAGAAAAAGTGTAGATATATTTTGTAAAGAAAATTTAATTTTACATAACCTTTCTTTATAAATTTTCTTAAGATAACGAAAGGTAAGTCTAAAAATTAATCAAATATGAACGAAAATAGTTAAACTATATTAGTCATATAGAAATGGGCGGCTTTGGTATTTTTTTTCAAATTAACATGTATTTATGTCTATTAATCTCTATCTGACATGCAGTTTTAAAGGTCATTCTGACATAGATTTTGGTTTTTGTTTTTACAATGTTGCCTATTTTCGTTGTGAACGTATGAAAAAGAGATTGCATAGTTATCCACGAGGGCGAAGCCCAAGGGTTACAAAACATCGAGGGAAAAATATCATTCTCTCCTGAGATGTATATACTATTTTTTACAAAAGTGGAAACACAAAAACACGGAAAATTATTAGTAATAGTTTTACCAAATCCGTGTTTTTTGGAATTCGTACCTTGACAGCCATACCTAGTGTCAGAAAATTGTTTTCAAAAAAACTGAAAATTGTGAATAATTTCAATAATTGTGGGCCTGTATCATTTACTGTAAACTCAAATAAATAAGTTACTTCTTTAGTTCTTGTGTTTTTATTTGTACTCAGTATTTGAAACTGTCAAAACATATAAAATAAACTTCTTAGGGATATACTGTGACTTATTTGGTCCCTAGGGAGAAAATGTTTGACAGCAGAGATACTTCTACTTCCGCTTTCGCAAAAAATTATTTCATTTCTTTTAGTTTCTAGAGTTCCATTAACCTCTGTTTGACATGAAGATTTAAACGTCTATTTGACATAGATTTTGTTTTGTTTTTACAATGGCTCCTATTTTCGAATTGAACTTAATGTAAAAGAAGGTTGCAAATTATCCTAATAAAAATGCTATTAAAATTATTGTTTATTTTAATTTCCATTTTAAATTTTCATAAAATATATATTTAATACTTGAAAAATTATTTACACTGAAACAGGTCAAAACTTCTATGAAAAACAATTATTTTTTAATGATTCTAAGTCTTTAACTTTGGTGCTAAATCCAAATTATTTTGACCAACACATTAATTATTGATCGGATTGCTTTCAGTCATTAGAATTTCATTTATAACTTTCTGAGTACTATCCAAGTAGACTGTGGGAACTACTTATTGGACCCTTCAAAATATTGTTCGTCGATGCTTGTACAAGGCTGTAGATTAGACGCTGGTCGATTTTCAAGAGTTCTGCTTATTCTAAAACAATTCTCGTATAGTTCTGAGCATACACAATGCCTTTCCAAAGAGTTCCAATGACAAAAATTACTTAGATAATTATTTAAACAATTAGTAAAAAATAGCCCTTTTTTCGGATAAATTCGTTTTTAAAAAAATTATATAATTGATTTTAACATCGAAACTCTTTGGAATGGCATTGTGCATGTCGAGAACTACACGAGAACTATTTTGGAACTATTGGAACACTTCAAAATATTTATCGTCGATGCTTGGAAAATTTAAGCAGGATGCAATTTTTGAAAGTCGAATAATTCTATAAATATTAATCGGATCGCATTAGAATTTCTTTCAGAGCTTTTTGAATACTATGAAACTGCTGAACTCTTTAAAATATATAAAGGGATGTAACTTTTCATTTTTGATTATATTTTTCTTTAAATTAGCGAGAATCCTTAGGAATGAATAAATGAACATCAAAAGGTGATTGGAACTATCGCATGTCAAAACTGAATTTTCATACATTTTAAATTTCTCTTTTCTCTTTTCAAAAAAAATTTTTCACATCAGGAACGCTACAAGTTTGCCAAATATAGTAATTTAGCTAGTCAGAACTGCTGGATCTCGATTTTCGATGTGAAGTTAGCACCCCACTTTTCAAATTAAAATTTGGAACCGTTAATGAGCGAAACTCTTTTTATTTTTTATAAAGTACTTCTAAACTCTTTAAAAGGAAGCTAGAACTCTAATCAGAACTATTGGAACTTTTTGTCGGGGTGCTAACTTCACACGCGTCTCATTAGTGATCAACATTCCGCCCATCCTTTGCTATGCATAACTCAATTCTTTCTCTAAATGACCGCTGTGCATTTTCCAACACTTTCAGTGTAATTGTACGAAAAGCATGTCGTATTTTGGTTTTTAAATCTTCTACATTTTCTGAAATTTCTTGGTAAACAAGATTTTTCATATGTCCCCAAAGAAAGAAACCTAAACAACTTACATCGGGTGATCTCGGAGGCCAAGTGGCTGAACCACCTCATCCAATCCATTTGTTAGAAAAAAATCGGCGAACAATTACATTATAATGTGGTGGATGTCCCATCTTACATAAACCACATGCACCTGATCTAATGGTACGTTTTCGAGTAAATCAAGTAGATTATTTTGTAAAAAATGTAAATAAGTACTATTTTCCATCAAATAAAATGCATATCTGTTAATTCAGCAGGTGTGTAGTTTTCCATAATAAAAAACGCGAAAAACACGAACCTGATGCACACAATAAGCCAAATGTCTTGACAACAGTAAATAAATATGGCTATAAAAAACTATCAATCTTATCAATGATAGACTTATTTTGTTAAAATGCAATATTTTAAATAATTCAAATGTAACACTGTCAAATATCGAAAATACCTCTGTAAATAAGCTTCTAATCAAAATTTTTCAAGAGCCATTTCTTTTTCTAAAGTAAATTTAGAATTGAAAAAGACTTTTTGATTTGAAAAAATGCAGTGGCGTAAAAGAAATGGAGGGAAAAGTAGCGCCAACCCTGAATATCTACGCCACTGGACTAGAAAACCTCAAATAGCCAAATTCAAAATCTTTGTTTATTATTCATGCTAAGTTTCATCAAAATGGGTTTAAATTTACACAAGTTATAATCAAAAACTGTTATATTTCTTTCAACTTTGACACCCTGTAAAGGTCATTTTAAGTTGAAATTTATTTTTTCAACTTATATTTCCCCTTTAAGTGTCCCAATGTCACTGAAACACCCTGTATATATTTTCAAATAGGTACTCATCTTTTTGCTGTTGGCGATGATAACTGTATATGCTGTCCAAACATACATTTTTTTATAATTTATCTTAAAAATACACAATTTAAAAACTCAAAAAAGATAAGTATCTATCATTATGAGTCTTAATCGAGAAAGTTTATATTTTCATCTATTCCTATAGGTTAACTGGTTTGATCAGATTCTACACACAAACAATATAATCTATTAGTGTGTTTTTTGCCACTTTAGAATCTATGTAGCTGTCTAAATTTGGTTCGTTATTAACTACATATCGTAATAACAAAGACATTTAAATTATTAATTTAAAAAATATTTCATTTGAGATATGTCTTATAACACTAGCACGGTTTATATGTATTGGGTATTATTGAAGATTGGTAAAAACAAAAACAATCAAATTTTTATTAATAAATAAAACTATCTTGGATGTACTAATATGGTGTTAGTGTTGAAGTATGTAAGTATAAATAACAAAATATTAAACTGCCAAGACTTTGAACCTTGAAAATATTCTTGTGGAAGTGTTTGCCAAAGAATTACCAAAGGTCAAACAAACTGCACCAATTTTTTAATGAGGAAATTCTTTAAATTATTATCATTTTAAATGTCATTGCTTTTTCTCTGAAAATCCAAAAATGCAGTTTATAATCCATGAATGATTCCAATCAGTTTTATTTCTTACAGACAGTAGTTTTAGACCAGTTGTCTAATTATGCACTTAATTAACGATGACATTTTTTGCTCTTAATACCAAGTCAATTAAACTAACGATTTTTCTTCCAATCCAGCACAATTCTAAAATTGGAGAATATAAATAGATTAAGATATGACAATATTTAAATATTTATTGGTCAAGTTTTATGTTACGTCATCACTTTTTGGTTTTATACATATTTTGTTATGATTATTAATAAAACACGCATAAGACACTTCATTTTCGAATACACTACTGATTACAATACCTTTATTATGTGTAGTTATGTCATTCAATTATCTGTACTACCTCAACTGGAATTTTTGGAAGTAACAAGGACCGCACTAGGGGTCTTTTTTAAGTACAACACAAACAGATTAAATGGTAGGTACCTAAAGTAAGTGAACCTAAAGCGACCGTTGCACTTAAAGTAATCTTTTGGTTTTTTAAATCTTGTATTTTTCCATTTATATTATATATAAATTTAAACGTTTCAATAACAATTACAGTTATCGTCCTCAGTAAATGGTAATATCTTTAAGAATTACTTGAGATGAAATTTATAAGATATCAAAAATATGAAAACGCAAAAATATATCACCTAAAGTGAACATGTGCGTATTTTATGTGCAATTTCTGTAGCAATGTAAGGTTTTTAGAAAAATGAATACAGGAAAGGAAATTCAACTCTACCCGAAATAAGTTCTGGAGAAGGCAGTAAATGAAGTTGATCGAAGAGTGAGTTGTAAGCATCAAGTCGGAAATAGGATGTACCGAAGGCAACATTAATGCAGCACCATAAAGGGAACACCCGTAAAATCAGTCACGAGTGTGGTTTTAGTGAACATCTGAAAAATAAAATAGTGGAATGGGTAAAGTGTTTGTTTTCCAGTAACTACACAAACATTTATTGTAATAAAATTAGAACCTAAATTACAAACATTAATATCCACATGAAAAAACAAGGTCTGGTCGGAAATGGTACAAGAGCTTTATGAAGAGAGACTGCGATATATCTCATTGGACTCAAAAATTTGACTGCTAGGAAGAAGATGGGCGACAGAAGATGATACGTGTTAACTCTTGGCTTCAAGAAGTGGACAACTATCTGCTAGAAAACAAATTTATTGCCTTATTTCATAAGGCTACACATTTAATGCAGCCGTTGCACGTGACAGTTGTTTGGCTGTTGAAAACTGAGGTAGAAGGTTACAGAGTGAAAAACAGAAAACGAAGAAAAAGAATCGGAAAAAATCAATTTTCTAAATGTTTTAAAAAGTGTGCTATATAGTATAGTGCCTGTTACCGTACCAGTCATTTCAGAATGTGTTAACTTGTTCCATGCGATCCCCAAATACTAATTAACAAAAAAATTACACAGCGTTCAAGTTCTGTAATGAATAAACTGGCGAATTGCGGTAATCACCAAACACTGTAAGTGTTCTGGACACAATAGATGGAGAAAAATGAAAATTAAGATTTATAATACTTGAAAATATATGGTGTCAAATCAGAAGTCGAATATCGAGGGGTCATCCATTGTGAATTGGAATGCATTTTTATACGATTTCGTCGATTTTACTGAAATCACTTGCGATTTATAAGCAGTGTCCTAGATTTCACAATCGCTTTCAACAATTTCGTCAAATTACATGTATGTAATTTGTATAATTTTGTTGAAATCGCATAGCGCGGTTCTAATAGAGAAAGACAATTATTATACTTTCACTATCCCACTTTTAATAAACCTAGGCATTTTCCTATTTCAAGCATTTGTGCCCGCTTTTGTGTTCTCAGTCCCTTTAAGTATACTGGACCATGATATTTTCTTTCATTTCTTCTTCTTCTGCATTTAACAAACAAAATATATCAAAGGATCACTCATATAAAGTGAAAAACACCGAACGCGTTTCAGTAGCTAATCTATCGAGATCATCTTTTAGAAATTTTATCTTGTACTTAAATTACATTTCGCTACCGCTATTACTCATCCTACATACCTCGCATCATTTCTATATCCAGAATTTTATCGTGGCTATCAACAGCTGTGCGCTTCTGTGCTTGTACCTTGCTTTTGCCAATGAAACATTGACCAGCACTTAATTATACGCCTAGATTACGAACGCCCCTTCCCCTTTTAGAGTAACCACCATAAAGTAGATGTTCACTATGTTAGTACGAAGAATGTTACTCCAATAGCGACTTGTTTATCTTTATTTGACATCACCGAGCTAGTGGAGTTATGGTAACACGATCTGGTTAGCATTCGGAAGGTAATGGGTTCGATTCCCGTTACCGTCAACGCCGTATGAGGTTTTTTCAGGGGGTTTTAACATACACATATAGCTGCATGGTCACTCCATATACGCACACATTGTGCGCTTATTCAAACGAATGCTGGAATAGTATCCCCTCAGAACCCTAACTCCGTTCCTTCCGATCCTATCCTAATCGCACCTATCCTTAATCCCACCATACATACGTACTTAATCTATGTATGTTGGGAATCCATGATTGTGACTGAAGGAGATTGAAAAGCTCAAGCAGACCGCCCCCTTGGGGAGGAAATGAAACACGTGGCCCCCCTATGTGACATTACGAAGTGGAGCAGATGACGTTTGTAGTTTGAATCTTTTGTAATCTCTGAAATATGTCAAAATTAACAATTTGGAATAGGTAAATATTATTGAAGGCGTTTGGTGGAAATATTTTGTGCAAGGTATGTCTGGTTTACTGCAATTTCTGTCATATCGATCTATCTTTCTCAACATATGTATTTAAGTATTTGAACTTACCAAGTTTTTTTTTGTACCTTTTCAGTTTTAGTTTAAGGACGCGTCAAACTTATATATGGGATTTTCAGCCCAATTTTGTGAATCAATCTGTATATCTGTTACAAGGGGAGCACCTAATTTATCGATTGCAAGAAAATTGATTTTGTGGTTCGTTAAAATAATAAACATAGATTAAAATGTTAAATAAATACCAGATTTCAATGTTTTTGAAGTTGCTGAGTACTAGCATGACCATAATAAGGGTTTAAATCTATTATTGGTAAGTTGTTGGTATAGCAAAATCTTTGGGATTTTAAATCGTGGTTTAAAATAATTTATACAAACTTGATACGTTTCGATAGCAGTTACAACTATCGTCGTCCCTAAGAATGAAACTTTTTACGTATTATACAGCGAGTTCTTCGTTTTACTTAAGACATCCAACAGTACGTTACAAGATCTGGCACTCATTGATATGTGTGTTATGGAAATTCTGCAGTTATTGCATACATTTTATTATCTATTAGACAATTTTACTTTGGAAACATCGCCGTACATGACTTCATACTTGATTTATGTATTAGAAGAACGAGCTAGCTTATCTTACTAAGAAATCGGAACAAGTGACATTTCTAGCGTAGCTGTAAATCGAAAGTTACTGGAACCGAACGTTTCCGAACGCTACTGTTATCTCAATTTGATTGATTGCACTAGATTCCGTGAGATTCGGGATTTCGTAATTGATTTCTATAATTTCGATGTGGTTTCAAAATTTCGTGCGATTTCAATGGTAAAACGTACATGTATTTCCGGAGTGGATAACACCTCATCGAATGTATTCAGAAACGTTATCAACAGAAGACCAGAAAAATCAAATTAATAAAAACCTGAAATATCTAAGGATTGGGAAGCGTTATCAACAGAGGAAGACCAGGAACCACGGGCAAAAAATAATACTGAAATTATTTCGACTACTGTTATGGATACACAACTAAGTACAAACGTGTTTGTGACATCTGCTTTGAAAAGGGCTTCGTGTCAACCCCAAACTTGTAGTGTCCCAAGGTACCCTATCTTTAAAAGTGTAATTTGAACCTATTCGCAATAATGCAAATTCAAGAACAAAACAATCGCTAAGGGATGTGCCTTGACTTTACTGACAATAATGCTACTATTACTCAAATTAATTGACTTTCCTAGCAATAATGAAAACCTTATAGTTTATGTACAAGTCTGATATTTAATTATATTCGCAAACCTCAAATCTGGTCAAAAGAATTGGCCGTCTAGTAGTAAGCTACGCCGTGTTATGTGAATAAGGTAGGATTTGATGAAGTTAAGTGAAATTAAACTACTCAAATTAGTATTAACGAGCTTTGCGTAATGATGGTTCGACCCGTTAATTTACTAAGTTGGAAAAGAACCACAAATTTATTCATAAGTAATTAATGGCACAAGTACATTAATAAATCAAATAACAAAAAAAAACAATGGAAAGGTTCAATATATAACAAAATATCATTAAATCAGGTTAAAGTGCGTACAACACTAGAAAATAAAAAAATAAAAAGCAGTTTAGCTACACATAAACACAAACAAAAATAAAGCGTGAAATCACACCCACAATTGTGTCATAAATAAATAAGAATCAAAATTGTAATACCACATATGTGGCCCTATGCAACCAATCATGCCGGTCTTTAAGCAAATAAGAAAATAATAATATAACAAACAGTAAAATTAAACAAGTAAAATAAGGTAACTGCAATGCAATTTAACTATACGTAGACAAGAACAAAAAAAAACTAGGCAAGGAATTTACACATACCCAATTGTATAGTGAATAATAAAAGCACAAAATACATACGTACAATTATAATAAATTACGTATAAAGAAAAATTAGTTCGTAGACAAATAATTCTAAATAAGCCGACTGAATCAGACAAAAACAAAGCCTTTCCAGGGTAAAGTGCAAATAAATCATAGCAAAGTGACCGGTAACCTATCCGCAAATTTGAGTGTCTGCGTTAGAAAATACAGCACCCCTTTTTCAGTTTACACATTCATCCTACAAAACAATAAAACCGGGTTCGTTTAACAGTAAAGATGGAATATGGGGAGTTTATAATGTCATCTGGACCCGTGCCTGTAAACGCCGGTCTCGTTTATAACAAATTAAAGGAGGTCTATCGTGCCACGTTTTGTCCACGCATTATTTCCTCTACACAAATATTAATAAACAGTCAATAATGCCAAGTCATACTAGCAATGAGGAGCGACACGGTGCTGTCCTTTTATTTTAACAGATTTCAACTTAATGAGCCTGCGTGCGTAATTAAATAGATACTTCTTGCAAGGCAATGATTGACTTTTAATAGGTAACATAGACTTGTTGAATTGTTTGCTGCGAGCTTAATTTACATTAAAATACCTACTTCCGTTTAACGGATTGAGATACGCCGTTTAAACCCAAGACGATAACGATTATTCATAGATATATTGTTTACACGCCCGCTTATAAAAACCTGAACATTTAGCGATACGTTTATTTGTACGACCACTTTAATTTTGTGAATAACTTAAAACACAACACATTTTATTAATAAAATTTTCTCGGTCCGCTACCTACAAACTGTTATACAGAAGAAGAGGTTAACCACACATTAACACATAACCTCAAATAATACAGCATTGTCAAAGGAAGAAAATACAAATAATAACAAAGAAGCACAAAAAGAAAGGAAAGGAAAGAGAAAAGGTCTTGAAGCAAAAAAGAAGAAAACTGAAATACTTCATCTTGTAGTTCTAGCAGTCCAATACTAATGGAATATGGTAAATTTCCTTGGACAGAACATGAAAGTAAGAGTTGACCAAGGAGAAACTGTTAACGAAACAAAATTAAGAGAAGGTGATTTTTATATGTAAATTTTTTTGGAAGGAAAATGTGTGCTACTAAAGTTGCTTATTTATGTTTCATGCACAGCATATATTTCAAGATGAAGATTCTAATGAGGAGTTTGAGTTATGTGGCAGCAAGAAGAGTTCACTACCAATAACAATAAAGACAATGTTATCTCCACTATATCTTATAAACATATTGTAGGGCATGTTGGAAAATAAAGTTAGTTGATCGTAAATTAATGTTAATATGAAAACAAAAATGCTATTGAAGAGAATAATTGTATGTTTTTGTGTAAGATTCCAAACTTATTTAGGAACATAATTCGTTTTTGTATAAGAAAAACTTTTATTATAGTAGTATAAAGTACATTCCCTAAAGAGGTTCACTTCAGGAACGAGCAGCTTATTTCTTTTTTAAATATAAATTTAAAGATAAATAGCGGTAGGTAATCGCTTTACAGGGAGCGTTTTTGGCGTTCTTCAGGCCTAGAATGTCTATTACCTACATAAAACAGTAGTACATTCTTTACATTGGTCATAAATGACGATATCGTGTCTTATCTAAAACAGTGAGATGTTTTGTTAACCAAATCTACGTACAAACTAATCAGAATGCCTTCTCCTTTTTTCACTCTTTCAAAACAAAAAACGGGAGAAATATGTAGGAAATCCAGAGCGCAATTACATAAGTAATCCAATGTGTGAACTTTATTTCTTGATAAAATTTACCTACTGCATTTTTCTCTTTCTTTTCTGGGCTATTAAACATATACAAACTTAGTTCTTCGGTCGCAAACTCAATAGGTAACCAGAATATCAATATCTATCCAGTTACTTTAACCCATCCACAAAATCCACAGCGCAGCCACACCTACCGGAGTGGACTTGACCACAAGTCAAATGGGATTTTTTTCAATTGAAAAATTTACCATATGTTCCTCCCAATCTTTTCCGTGTGCGAACAAAAATTTTACCACATCGTAGGCGAACCTACGGATAAAGCCTCAAGCCATCATTTATGAACTCTATCTTTCGATGGAGTTTAAGAACTTATTTGCTTATAATATTTTTTCAAAACACCATGCCATTTCAATAGGGTTATATTGATAATGGTAAGGAAGCAATCATATCCATGCTTAATCAAAATATTATCGACTACATAACTCTTCCCTCTGGACCTAAAAGGTTGAATTTTGTTCCAAAGTTGCTTCTTTGTAATTTCCACTCCTTCAGCTGATTCTTACTAGAAAATGAGGGTAGCTTGTCTAAGTGCACCGAATGATACGGTGCAGTATCCATAACCACCACACAATTCCCGAGTAGTTTGCACAGTGTAGGAATCAGCTGTTTAATCACCCAATTTTAAAACCCGTCCCCATTCATAGTTTTATGATAATCACGATCCTCGTTCCCCGAATCGAGTAAATAGTCGCAGTTTTCCAAAAACCCTAAATTACACCCCGCGTGTAAAACGGTATACCTGCTGGAAGTCTATCAAACTCCTCCAACGACTGTAGATGATATGAAGGCAAGAATTAGAGACGTCATTCAAAATATAAATGTTTCCACGTTACGAAAAGTAAATTTGTCGTTTATTCAAAGACTTCATGTTTGCCAGCAACAAAATGGTGGTCACATTGATCATTTATTATAATTTTAAGTGTTTGTATTTCAGTTAATATGTTTTTTAGTTTCTTATGTATTCATAGCTTGCTTTGACCGACTAATGTTACTCCTCTTCAGTGTTATCAACGAAAAAAATTGAACAAACTTAAATATCCCCGAAACTATTAGAGATAGGTATAGAACATATTTAATAGAAATGTGCTATTTAAAAAAAATGAAGATTTAGCATTTTCAAATTTATGTTATTGAATTAATTTTTGTGATAACTATGTATATTGAAATCCAATTTTGACAATAGATTAAAGTAAGCTCATGTATGAATAAATTCTGTACCAAAGATTATTTTTTTATCTTTAAAAATAACTGAGATGCGCCTACTTGAATTACTAGATAAAAATGTCAGTTTTTAGTTAACTTTGCAAATATCTCAAAAACTGTAAGATTTAGCTTATAAGTAATTCTTATAAAAAAGGTGTAAAATTATAATGAGAATCGAAAAATAAAATAATATATAGGGTGTTCTATTTAAAAATCAAAAGTTCTATATTGTACCGCTTTTATATTACACCCTGTAGAAACCAAACTATTTTTAGATTATGCAGCTTATAAAAATAGACAACTTTCGTATTTAAACTTATCTTCTAAGTTTAATGGCTAAGGAGCTATCGACGGAATACGCACTATTGGGACACCCTGTATAGTAGGGTGGAGCGAAAAATGAACATCTGAAATGCTTGTGCGAAGAGTGGGCAAAAGTTGCGTTATATAAAACTATATTACCAATTTTTTTTTGTTTTTTGACAATATCTTTTGTCACCCCCACCCTTGTGAATTGCTTGTGCCAATAGTGGGCAAAAGTTGCGTTATATAAAACTGTATTACCCAAAAAATTGTTTTAATTTTTGACAATATCTTCTGCCCCCCGCCCTCCCCCATCCTACCCTTGTGAAATTGCGAAAAAAATAACATGTAAAATGCTTATATCAATAGTGGGCAACAGTTGCATTATATAAAACTATATTACCAAAAATAATTTTTAACAATATCTTCTGCCGCCCCCGCGCTTGTAAAATTGTATGAAATGTAAATGAAACACCCTTTTTTAAAATATGTTGGACCAATCTGGAATTCTACAGGTCCAATAGCACAGTAATTACGACCGACGATATGTTAACATTCTATAATATTTTATAGTAGGTTATTATTATTATACCCCCCCCCCCCCCGAGACCCCTTTTAAGTAGTAAAATTAACAATGTGCAACAAATTTTCAAATAATTAGTAGGTGATAAAAATATAATTATATAAAATTTGGGAGACAACTAGAAAAAACACATACATTGTTATAGAAAATGGTTTAATTATTCCAGTGTTAAAAGAAAAAATTAAAAACAAACAAGAAAAATACAATTAATTATATTAAAATGTCGTGGGACAACTAGAAAAAGGACTATCATGAATTGTAATATAATGATTAACCGAAAAGTTTGAAACAAATACGAAAATACGAATAAAGACATTCCATACAATATCTACTTTTTAATTCATTTATCCACGGCGAAGTCCGACTTAGTATTAAATGATGATATTGATTAGCTTGAATGTATTCCTGTCCTAGGGATAAATCCATCCCTAGCTGTAAACCCACAAACGGAAATAGATGCTTCGGTCACAAACTTAACGCACCGCTCGACGGCCTGGTGTGGCAAGGGTATTTTTTGAAGATTTCGCATACCGAAATGTTAAATAATAAAGTTTTCAAGATATCATCTGAGGTACTTTTTGTAATTGGAGGTTCGGTAATCTGGACCCCTACCGTATATCAATATAATCAGCTACAAAGTTGAATGAAAGGATTGTAAATACCCTAATTGGAGCATTGGATGACTGTATGATAGATGGATCCTTGCTTTCATAATGCATCGAACTCCAAGCTCTCGTATATGAGGCCTTTCATCAGATAACATGTAAGTAGTATATTTTCCGGGTGTCCGAAAAACTCATTCTCATTTGTGAAGCTATTACTTTAGTTTAATCTGTAGAAGTAGATGTCGAAGGGCCCCGATCTATTTCTAGTTGTGAGTTTGTAGAACTGGTAGTTTACAGAAGACATAGACCCTTTTCTCTATTTTCCTTCGTTTCTCTCTTTGCTGTAGTTGTTTTGTTAGCATCTTATCAGCTTTACCTATAACCATCATCCTCCTAGTTCACTGATCCAATGAAAATTTTATTTCTTCGCGGAGCACCTACAAACTCACAACAGGCACAACTGCCACAAGAATTTTCAAATAAATCCCACTTACATGCTCCAATATCAAACAATGTGACTTTTGATTCATCTCTAAAGGCCTTAATTTTATTTAGATATGAAACATTATTTTGTCTGCATTTGAATGGTTTCATAAGTTTCATAAACTTTCATGGTAAGACTTCATCATTTGTAGAATTGTCTCTCGAAAAACTACGGGAATAGATGCTGCTTGCCATATTTGTTCCAATTTAACTGTTACTTCCTGCGATATTTCGGCAAAGGTCGGTTCCCTTTTACTTGTTTATTTATTAAACCTAGTAAAAGCGTAAAATCTCATTACCTGTTCGTAAGTAGGCAAAACACATTCACTCAATCCGGCTGGTGTCCCAATAACACGGCAGGTTACAGCACACAGGCCCGCGGTTAGCATGTGACGTGCTATGGGCCCGAGAGACATTCGTGCCCCCTTCTCTCGCCCCCTTCCACCGGCACCATCCAAGCAAAAGTTAAAGACATTTTCGAGGCGTGCATTCGCAACGTAAACTCTACAGGAACTTTTTCATTGATTATTTAGATGGTTTGACGTTTTAAAGATTGCTGTCTTGATGCTATGCAGGAATGGTACATAATTTTGCAATTAGTGACAACTGTAAAATATTTTTAATAGTTTCATCTGAGAGAATTGAATTCTTTAAAGAAAAGTTCATGTAGAGTTTTTCAAATGATTAGGAAAGCAGGAATTCGAGAGTTTATGATTTCCCATTGGATTTCGTATGGTGAGACCGACCATTCACCACCCGGTATATACAAATATATAGGAATTTTGAAGTAAATTAGCGATACTAGGTTAGGGCAGTCAATTTGGTTGTGAATAAGCTTATAAATAAAAATAACACTTTCAAAAAACAGTAAGAGGCCATATAACCTGTGAAAATGTATTTTTTCTGTATCGTTCGATAGAGAAATAGACGTACAGAACAGTACATAGGCATTTTGGTTGAATCAAGCCTAATTATTAACTTAAAACAAACTCAAATTACTTAAAAAGGGAAAAAAATTAAATGACACCACTAAACTTCATAAGCGCACTTGTGTAAGACAAGCGAAGAAATACAGACAGTACTATATGCCTCTTTCTAAGACGGTGGCTTCAAATCGTCTCTCATAAACAAACGTAGAGCGCGCTTTCCATTTCGTACATCGAGTTCAATGTAATGGGCTAATAGAATGAAGCACTCTCACAACTATGAATATTATTGCTCAAAGAGTGACGTGTGTCTTCGTCTTATAAAACACAACCCTGTACAAACTTTGTTGTAATTAAAGTTTTGCATATTACAAAATAGTAGTTGAGGTTCAGCTGACCGCCTGCACTTTTTTTCCATTTGCGCCGCGCCTTAAAATCTAATCTCTATCTTGCGCCCCAAAACCTTTGCGCCCTGGCCCACCGGGCACATTTACTAAAGAGGCCCTGACAGCACAACGAGTTGTTACACTTGCTACTGACATTATTGCAGTTGAAAATCTGTAAAAGAGAGAATATGGATAGAAGTTACACAAAATATATTTTCTCTCCAACCACCTAAATAAGACGCTATATTGTGACAGTGTTTTGTACCAAAGGTGCCTGATTTCGGGATTCCAACATGTTCCCATGGCAACTGTATAAAAAGTGTCCTTTGGGTGGTCGTAAATTTTGGTCATTAGCTAAAGCCATCAGTAAAAACTTTTTCCTCCTTTCCTCCCATGACGTTTCGCGACGGAGCTGTAGTAGCTGATCCTACTGAAAAAGCTAACCTCTTTGTTGATTACTTTGCATCAAATTCATGTCTCAATGATTCTGGTAAAACTGTGCCATCCCCAAATCTACCCCATATGCAATTAAACCAATCCACTTTCGTTACAAGCTCCTGGAATCAATTATCAATAAACTTGACTCAAACAAGGCGACTGGCCCTGGCGGTATTCCAGCTATCTTCCTTAAAAAACGTTATCCCAAGCTAGTACTTGTATTGTCCAAACTCTTTCGATCTCCATGTCATCTGGAGAGTTTCCGTCGTCGTGGAAGTTGGCAAATGTCCAACCTATTCCTAAGAAAGGCGACAAAACCGATCCCTCAAACTATCGACCAAAAGCTATCACTTCCATTCTGTCGAAAATCATGGAGAAAACCATCAACCACCAACTACTTTCGTTCCTCGAGTCCAATAAACTCTTAAACGACCACCAGTATGGGTTCAGACAGAGTCGTTCAACGGATGATCTTGTTTCATATGTCACCCAACGTTTGACCAAGTTTGGCACAAGTGCCTACTTGCCAAGCTCACTTCGTTCAGCTTATCAGGAACGCTCATCAATTGGATATCCAGCTTTCTTGACAAAAGACGTATACGCGTTGTCGTCGATGGTTTCTTTTCGAAAGAAATACTATTAACGTGGGAGTATCCCAAGGATCAGTGGCTTATAAATGAGCCGTCTCTGACTTCTGACCTACAGTCTCTTGAGCATAGAAGAATAGTTTCGGTTCTTTCCTTGTTCTATAGCTTTTACCACGGCAAGTGTGCCTCCGAATTACACTCCCTAATACCTCCGCAGGCCATCTTCGCTGGGAACACTCGGTTTGCCCATTCACCCACAATTACGCATTAAAAATTCCATCGTGTCACACTAAACGGGCGCAAGCTACATTTTTTCACACGGCGACCAAATTGTGGAATGCACTACCTAGCTCCTGTTTTCCTCCAAACTTTGACTTAAGTTAATTTAAGGTAGCTATTCATAAACATTTCTCAGCAGTCTAACGATATCCTCAAACTCTCCCAATGTTCCTGAGTGCTTTAGCACGTTAGGCAAAACTATAAGTAAAAAAAAATTACTCTTTATCCTAGTACAAAAAAGTAATGACCTTGATCACACACAGCACTGTGTTGACTGATTGTTCAAGGGATGTCATTATTTCAATTACTACAATTTCAGAATTCTCACATGTTCATCACAAATAATGTTTTCAGCCATAAGTAAGTGTTGATATTCAATATAATTTCGCATTTTATATTCGTTTTAAGCAAGTGTAGGTTAAGATTATTGAAATGTTTTGAGTGATTATATTCTCTGAACAGAATTTAAGAAATTTGCCATCGTTGGTGGTGCCATCTATCTTCACATTATTTCACCATCTTTAAAATTTAAAATTTACCGAGGTAATCCAATAAATATTAATTAAAAACTACACAAGTGTTTTTTATTTCACTAAATAATAGTCATTTTCTATAAAATAGAAATGTTTCAAACTGAAAAAATAGTAAATCCCATGGTTATCAGCCTAAAAATCAAAATACTTACAAAAGAAGCTCAAAAGTTTTTAAATGAAGCTCCCGATTCCAAATACTTAATGACTAAGGTCAAATTAAAAGTACTCCTTTTGGTTCTAAAATTGAAATATTTTAGATTGGTCCGATTTTTGGCGTGGTAGGAGCATTACGTCGTGTCGTGTTGAATTGTCCAAAATGAAACTGTCAGATATCTCTGATTTAGACACTGTGTTATTTATAAAAGTGGCGGACTCTAAAACCAAAAAATCACGATCATTTACAGTTACTGGTGAACAGTACTTACAGTTATATAGTCCACTTGGTATTAATAACGGTCGATTGTTTATTAAATATCAAAATGGGAAGTGTCACAGACAAGTTGTTAGCATACACAAGCTGGCATCAACCGCCCAGGAAGTAGCCGCTTACTTAGGTTTGCCAGATTTAAAGATGTATACTGGTCATTGCCTAAGAAGAACATCTGCTACACTGTTGATGAATGCAGGTGACGGCATGGAGGGTGGCAATCGGTAAGTGTAGCAGAGGGTTACATTACTGAATCTGTAACACAAATGATAAAAACATCAAATTAGATCCTGAATTTAGACACTGAGGCACACAATCAACAGGATCTTAATCCGAAACCACAACCTTCTACCAGTAGTTCAGAATCCAATTTAATTGCTACAGTTCCTAACCATCCCGGCCAATTTAACAACTGCAAAAATTGCACTGTAAACATTACTTTCAATTTAAATAGCAATTAATTTTCATTTTCATACATTTTTTTGGTTTATATTTGTTCATTTTGTTTCTTAACTTTGTTCAACATTAAATTAAATTTACTTTATGTTCCTGCTGCCTTAGATTATTTAATAGAAACGTGGTAACGATATAAACGTAAAGGTTATAAATCAACCTAAAATAATTTCGTTTCGATAAGGGACAAGAAATGGGGGTTCCCAAACAAATAGTGAATTGCAAATAAATCACTCAATATAATGGTAAAAGTGATTGGAGAAAAAGTTTTTATTCGTACAAAAAATGCGTTTTCGGGACTCGAAGGTTGCTGGACTCTTCGCGACGTCCAGCAACTTCCTTCCTCGTTCCGAAAACTGTCATTTTTTGTACTAATGAACATCACTATTTATAATTTTTTACCTCAATGAGAACGATATCACTGCAAAACTAAGTAGATGATACTCGCACAAGACAGCACTTTTATTTTTTATTATAAACACACGTAATCGACCAACAAGTTCTAGCCTGATTGTAAGGTAACTACAGACTGCAGTTGTTCCATACCATATACTTGGAAATCGTGCACGTTACTAGACTAGCGACGTTGCCAAGCTTTTTAAAATTTAATATGAACTACTGAAAACTGGGCTAAAATTTAAAATGTTTGATTGTTCAAGGTCTTTGGGAAGATAGACATAATAAGAAATGTGCTGTATTGAATTCGAAAAATAGGAATACAAGGAATATAAATAAAGTTATTTCCAAAATGAAATTTTCAGAATATCGCCGATTTTCAAGGGTGGTAGGAGGCAGAATATATTGTTTTATTTAAAAAAAACGGTGTTAATAAGAAACATATAAGGCTAGTTTGGTATCCTGTTACAAATTGAAATTCGGAAAATCGCTGAAAAATGCCGTTTTCGCTCCACCCTAATACACAGTCCTGTATAAGTTTTTGCGGTACGAACACAATTGAAGCACAATTTTTTATTTAGATTCATTAAAAAACTTTAAATATGCTCACCTAGTCGTATTCCATTTTGTGTAGAAAAATATTTCTATTACTTTTGATCTCTTGGGCGTGATCTAGTATTACTATAGACTCATCGTTATTGTTATTGGCAGAATTTGTACAGGATGGCCAACTAAGAATGCGAGGTACTGTATCTGGGAAACTATCCATCGTAGAGGCTTGCGGAAAAAGTTATTACTAAAACGGCCAATACAAAAACATGGAAAATGTTTTCAAGTTTCTGAAATGGCCGCTAGAGGGCGTAACTGCAATCTTGAATCTAAAAAGTGATGTTTCTGTGAATTCTGCTATATTAACCTAATAAAAAAATAACAGATCTTTGAAGTCGAGGATAATCTGAACTTTTTTTGTTTGGCACTTTTTGACGTATTTATAAAAATAAAGTGGTGGGGGGTATTCGAAGGTTTCCTTAAATCACCCCCCGTATCTTCGAAGCGGCTAATCCCATTTTAACAAACTTGGGCGCGTTGAAAAGAGCTTTTCTTGGGCTACAGATGTTAAAATAATTGAAGTTTTGTTAGTTTCACATGTCGTCGCTAGAGGGCTTGGTTCGACATTCCGACAGAAACGGTTAATTTTCGCAAAAAGATGAAATGCATTGGTATGACTTTTTTTCATGAACAAGTAGCTAAATGATGCCTAAACAAGCTCGCGAAAACCGCATCTCGATATCTTATTCCTAACCTAAAATATCGGCCAAAGAAAAATTTTTAAGAAAATTCCTTAAATATTTATTTTTTTAACTATATTTTTCTGGAATTGTTTCTATTATGTAAGTTGTGGCCCTAAAAAGGACCGATTTAAGGGAGGAAGGTTTTTAATGCCCCCGTAAATGCTCGAAATGCTGACCATCACTCTGTATATTGCTGAGGCCTCTTATGGGTAGACAAAACTGCAGTTACGCCCCCTAGCGGCCATTTCAGAAACATGGAAATATTTTCCAGGTTTTTGTATTGGCCGTCTTAGTAATAACTTTTTTTGCGCAAGCCTCTACGATGTATAGTTTCCCAGATACAGTACCTCGCATTCTTAGTTGGCCAACCCGTACACTTACTTAACTGATAATTGTAAATATATAAATTTATATAATATTGGTGTATAATAGGTGTTTTACACAGTCCTTTTAGATTAAAGTGTAACTTAATACCTACGTTCTAAATCAAATTGCAACCACTCCTAAGAATCTGACGTCATCATTGGCAACCCCAAAGAATATAAAAGGGGAATGCGAATGTTGAGTCATCTTCCTTGTCGAGTACAAACGTAAATGCTATATACTGAAAATAAATTATAGAAAGGTACTAAAACATGGGGATAGTGAACTATATGTATGTAGCTTAAATAATTATATAAAGGAAATACTACAATAAAATCGTGTTTTTTGTGAGTAATTAAAAACATCCGTTACAATCCTCTATGTAGACGTGCCTGTTCCATATTATAATCACATTCATGCAGTTGTTAAAACACTATGATGCATGATACATTATGACAATTTTAAAAATGGGGGAAATAATGTATGTTTGGATGTATTATTCATATTTACATAGTAACACTTATCGATTCCCATCGGTTTATGTATATACTCATATTTACTTACTGCTATCTTCCTAAACATTTCAGAAAAACCGGATGTGTAACAATTAGTGACTATATGTAGAATATTTTCTTTCTTTATCGTTCAAAATTGTTGTCGTATTGAAAAGGAAGTGGGTACGTTTGGATGCTAAAGCCCCACTATTTACGAAACATGTAAGTTCGCGAAAAAGTAGTAGCTTTATTTCATTAGAAATCTTATTTACAACAGGTATCCCAATGACACTCATTTCATAACGTTAATACATTTTTTTATCCGAATACTGTTTTTGTTAATTTTATAGAATATTGCACAAAAATGGACCAAGTACTTGTTTCCGATTCTTTTCCTATTGCATAAAAAATTTGATTAAATGCTGTGTAATTCAACGTATTACTCTGGAAACACTTTCAATTAAATTTACATCTTCATTTACATAAAGACAAAAGCAAAGCTAATGAAGGAACAATCCATGTTCTATAATGGTATTTATATCTTTGTTAGTAATTTTATACCGACTATAACCAATAATTTGTAAGAGCTTGCTTAATGCATTAACACACGTGTGGAGAGAACAACATAACCCTTAACTTTTAAAGACTAATGTTTTTATCGCTAGCCAGCTTTCACTATCAGTTAATTTATTATTGAGAACTGTATCCTTAAGTATGAATTTTAAACATCCAGCATACATTAGCATCTAAAATTAAAATCGTAGTCGCAAGTCTTGTGATTTCTATTAAAAATGAAGCATATTTGACCTACCTACATGCAGGTATTGAAAATGGTAATTTCAGCCACAGGGTGGCTGAAATTAGAAATTAGTTTATGCATATTAACAGTACGTTATCCAAATTGCAAACGTTTTCTCCGTTGCAATAACATATGCCCGGTGGGCAGGTAGCAATAAAAGTTCAGCAGTACAATATTCATAGTGGTGAATACTAGTGCGAAGTTAGCAATAACTTTTCAACATTAAATTATAAGAACTTTATTCGAACCAGATATGCTTAAATTACAAATCGTAAAGAAAAGTATCTCTTTTCTTCACAGCAACCATTCTTTATAGTAACCATTTCTTTAAAAAGAATTATTAATTATTTATTGGAATAAATATTAAACGTACAACTATTAACGTTAGAAAGACTTATGCTTGTACAATGTTTTTTATCTGTAAATCATTAAATGATAATTACGATTTTGATGAACTCCTCCATTTGACGTAAAAAATGATGAATGGATATCCTCGATATCCTTCACACTTAACTTTCTTAGCTCCTCACTACGACATGCTCCATACAGACCGAAAATTAACGCCACCTTAATCATATGAAAAGTATCGTCAGGCGCTTCTGTAAAAAATTTTGACACTTTTCATCCTGCGATAAAATTTTTGATTTTTTTGCTTCATATCGCTCACTTTGGCGCTTTAAATATAACTGTAACTTCCCATAATTCGATATATCGACGTTTTCTTTCACTCTCAACGTGGAATATATCGACCACAGTGTGGAAGATGTCAGTCTTTCAGCCTGTAATCAAATATACAGTCCAACCAAGCAAACAAAAGCCCTGAGAGGGCGTACCTGAGGGGGCGTACATTCCATACAAAAAGTATTAAGGTGGCAAATTTAAATCAAATGTAATGATTGCTTATTCAAAATTCTGTGAACAAATTTATTTATTTTATGTTAGGTACATCAAATGTTATTGAATTAATTATCAAAAACTTTTAAGTATTTATTGTTTAAGTACAAATAAGATGGTTTTGAAGTTATAACATTTTCTACAAATAATTTACACAATTTTTAGTTTTGTAAACATTTGTAAAATACTTGAAAAAACATCATTCTGATCACATTTGAATATAAAGTGACTAATAAATTACAATGATCCTTCTACAGAACTTTCTTCCTTTTTATCTGATAAACTTGTATTTACTTGAAATGGCAACCTTTCTACAGTTTCATCATAAGTGTAAATAATATAATAGCATTTAAAACATTCACATAAATAAAGTGTAAAGTTATTCACAATAGAAACAAAAGACATATGCATAATTAAGATTTAAAATAATGTCCAAGATTTTATGGAAAAATAAGCACATATCGTTTATTATTATTGATTTATAACTTGTAACTACAAAATTCGAAATATTGATAATCAACATGATTTGATATTTTAAAACTTGTCATGCTCATTTAATTTAAGTGCAGCTACGTATTTCAAAATCGTACACTACTCTAAATATTGAAAAATCGATGTAAATCGATATTTAAAAAAGCATGCTTACTGTTTTAAGGTTATGAACTCTATAATCGTTTTATTATTTAAAGCTTTATACTAAAAGATACATGTGCACAATACATACCGTTTCTCTCACAAATCAGTAAAAAGAGCCTTGAAAAAGACTTTTTATAAAGACTAATCGACAATAAATACTCAAGAAACACGAATATAACCTGCCAATGCAAAATGCGTATGACAAATGTCAATTGTTTGCGTTTGGGAATGTACGGTCGGAGATTTCTTAATGGTAATTGGACGAACGTTTTACCGCTATAAATTTTTAAATTTAGTTCACATATATTCCGGGGTTTTTGTTTGCTTGGTAGAGCTGTAAAGATAAAACTTAAAATAATTAAATAGGTATTCAGTAAAATTAACCTTTTCATGAAAAAAAGCAAGCATAACTTCTTTGTCTATATCCCTTAGATTCTTTGAAGTCCTCCAAGAATTGAAAATATTGTAGGTCTTCTCACATTTATCTCGTGCTTTCAAGGGTAATAAACTAGCAACAGCTTCAAGCGCTAATGCCGATATTTCAGTATGATTTTCATTATTTATTTCCATTTTCACGCGATAACACTTGACAAAATGTTTGTTTATCTATTTTTGTTTAGTTGCTGCGGTGATGGACACGGCAATTTGATTCTCGCGCTTGTCATGTATTTTTTAAATAATTTCTTATAAAATGTAATCCATTTCCATTTAGTGTCCGAACAAATTTTATACATTATTTTTAAAGAAAAGTAGGTTCTTCTTTACACATCGCGTTTCTAATTTCGGCTGCGCCTCGATTACAAAGTTCGTGATTCGTGAAGAAAAACAATACTTTTCTTTACTTTACTTATAACTATAAATATTCTCATTTTTAGCATGCTTAATTGAATCTCATATAAGACAACACGGTGCATCGGTGGCGTCCTGGACATGTAGCGTTGGTTGAATAAACCTTATTATAAAACATTATTACAGTAAGCTTCGTCTAATGCGGCATGTGCGGGGCACATTACGGATCACGAAATTTTTCGGATTACAGGATGAATATCGGGAAAAATAAGAGTTAAATAAAAAATGACATTGTAAAACATGTTTTTTTTTATTCTTTAAACAACTTTAGTACAGAATAAAAACATTGTTTAATACATATGTAATGAAAAATACGTAATTATGAAACAAAAATGTGCACTATAGGCTTACAAAAAGTTTATTTTGAAGTTGAGCAAGACGAATTGTTCTTCTTGGTAAAAGCCATCTTCAACAAATCTCGAATGTCAATTTGCTTTTTAGGGTTTTCTCTTCGCTTCTTTATGAAATCATTTCGTATGATGTGTATAAAACTTGATTAAAGTACTCAAAGCATCAGCTGCTTGGTTCCATGTGATGTTGTTTGACTTGTCTACATCATCTTTATCTGAGTCCACGTCGTTGGGGGTTGACGGATTACGGATTAGGACCACTCTGTATGATGGCCTCATCTGTCAGCTCCTCTCAATCTACTTCAACTCATTCCGTAATTTCTTCCCGATTCATCTGAGAAATGGGATTCTCTAAACGCAAATCACTTAAACTTCAAGTTTATCAACTGTATCGCTGTCAGTAACTTCGATATTTTCGGCCATTACTTTAGGCCAAAGTTTACGCCATGACTTTTTCAAGGTTTGTTGTTTACCTCACCCCAAGCCAAAGCAATAGCAAAGATAGCGTCTTTAATGCAAAACTGTTTGAAAATCTTTCACATTGCAATCCGATGCGAGTAAATTCTGTACAAAATAGGATCTGTAGTGTGACTTGAAGTTCTGGATTACCCCTTGATCCATAAGTTGTAGCAGGATCTAATATTATCTAATAATAGGCTACTGAAATGTTACCAGACACTAATTCTACCTCACCAGAATGATCTGTACAATTGTCTAAAAATAGAATAGCCAAACTGTCTTCAGGCAGTTTTTGTGTTTAACGGTTAGCAAAAATATTTGAAGAACCAGTTTTTAAACAACTTTTGATCCATCCATGGCTCTCCTCATCTCCACGAGCAAAAGTAGACTTGAACTTGACTTTGAACTCTTCACCAGCTACAACGGCAGATTTGAGCTCGCCAGAAGTATCTAATTTTCGAATGCCGTGACGAGACTTAAAGCTCCTAAGCCAGCCTTCAGAAAATTTGCAATCGGCATCAATGTTTAATTATTGTTGAAACTGCTTAGCTTTTTCAATAACCATAGGACCAGTCACCCTCTGATCGTTTTGCTACAAACCAAGTGTACAACACCGAATCTAGTTGGTCTAATTTAGGTTTTTTTAAAGTTTGCCTTTCAGATAGATTTTTCATAGTTTCAGATTCTTTCAAAAACTGTATCAACTTGTCTTTGTTCTTTTTAATGTCGTAAATTGTAGACGATCTTACATCAAATTCTTTCATGATAATGTGTCTACGCCATTTTCAAGCTTGTTCACGATTTCCAGCTTTTGAGCCAAAGTGCGAGTCTGATATTTTCTTTTTGAAGACACTACGTTAACTTTAAGATCCACGTCACTTGTCACATAAAATCCCTCAACAAACAATCAAGCTCTACCAAACACTAAAACACAATATTCGACGTTGCTATGTACCAAAATTATACGATGCCATCCGATGTCGGCCGAAGACGACTGGTCTCCCCACAATGCCAATACGCGTGGTCCCACACAGTGTTTTCCTTCGCAACTTCCGACCCCAAACGAACTTGAACACACAGTATTGCTTTTTTTCCCATCAATATAAATTTTTTTTTTCCCGAAAATCGTACCGGATCGTAGGATGTCGGATTCGAGGAAATTTACTGTATATTATAAAATAAGCATCGTTTTGAAATATTAATGTCAACATAATTTTTAAATGTGAGATCGCAAAGAAAAGCCTGATTTAATAACATGATTTAAAAAAAGCCTGCGCTTGAATATTATATTATTGATAGAAGTGGTTAATAGCTACAAGTAGTACTGGGCACCTTTAACCACTTTACTTTACAGTACACCTTTCACTTTTTAATAGCCCACGTGGGACCGATTTTTACCGTAACCGTTATTTTTACCGCTTACGTGTAGACGTGTTTTTCACCCTTCACTTTTCATCACACGTGTGAGACCGCATTTCACCCTATTTTTATATACCCTCGTGTAGACCGGATTTACTTCATCCCTATTTTAACACTCGCGTGTGAGACCGTATTTTCATCCCGTTTTCATTTACGCCTAATTATTTTAATACCTCGTTGAGCACGCGTACATTTTCAAGCTTTTCAACCCTAATTATTTTACATACAACCCACTGTGGACCGTATTTTACAACGCTTTCGGTTTTTATCCTAATATAATATTATTATGAACTCACTTACTATAGGACGTGTATTTTCATCCCTATATTTTTAATAAACTGTATGTACGCTACGATTAAAATTTTACCTAAACAATGGTACACTTATTGGATTTATGAGTACAAGACCTGCGAGAGTACATTTCAACCCTACAGTATTTTCAACCTTTTTGTTTGTATTTAACGAAGCCACTTTTGGCGTGAGCCCCTAAAGGATAGGCAATGATGCGACGTAGGATCGTTTTTTTACCATTTTTAAGGGTTTAATAAACGGTAGGATATTTTAGTATTAAAAAGAAATAAGTACACAGATAAGTATAACGTTTGATTTTAAAATACACTATTACAAATCTTAACGATAATAAACAGTTAATGCGCATTGCATAATCAGCTAATTACCCTGTTTTCGTCATACAATGCTGAATGTACGGTTTAGCCGACTATTTAATATGAATTGAATTTTATCAAATAATTGCATAATTGTGTATATTAAAATCATTATTAGAGTTCCATTTAATCCCATACTACGATTTGGTCCTCTTGTGAAAATTCATTTGAATATATTTTAAAATGAAATTATTCTAACAAAAAATGTTAATCTAACGTAATTGATTAACCTGCTTACAGCAATAGCTAATCTATCGAAAATTAAGGAATGTCGCTTCTTATATCTACCTTTTAATACGTATTATTTACATACAATGATATTTTGGTTTTAAATATGTCACAATGTTCGTCAATCCTGTTTTGCTTTATCTACTGGTCTGCTCATATTAACTCTTTTGTCGCTCAATGTTTCCTTCCTAATTAATCTCTGTCACAAGAAACTTACATATCAATAATGTATAACAAAGTATTTTTATAACTCCATTTCTTCGCATAGTTTACATGTTCCATGTAAGGATCGTATCTCTAGCCTTCGAGAATCGATTTGGTTCTGCCGTCAGTTTTACTCTAGGGTCTGTCACGTATCGAGATCTCGTATTCTAAATTGTCCTCCTTAAGCCTTTAGCTTTACAACCAGACTACAATCTCCAAGTACGAGCACGATCACAAACATTTAAACACAATCACAGGAACTAATTACATTAGTCCCAAAATCAGGACATCTATCTAACTACAGCTCAGAACATATTACAGTCAATCTACAAGCCAAGCACAGGTATCATACAAACTCATTCATCAAACATTCAATAAATTCAATTTCACAAATACGTAATTCAATTTCAAATCAGACAAATTCGTAAATCTACAAATCTCAGTCAAAACAAAAGAACTATTCCAAACACGAAAAATAATAACACACAAACCGCAGAGTACGAAAAAACCAAACACGAAAATCGTAAACCAAAAATTCTCAAACACGAAAACTCGCAAACTATACCACAACAAAAACGAAAACACCAAAACAAAAGCCAAAGCTGCCCTGAATTAAGACTGGATTTCAGTCTTAAACAAAATATTCTCTCGTCTCCTTCTCTCCGTCTTCTCGTCTTCTCTCTTCAGTTCTCATCTTCTCTCATCTCTCTTTCTCTTTTTCTCTCTCTTTCTTTTCTCTCTTCCTCGTGTCTTCTTGTTCTTATGTTCTCTCTATCTTCTCATTCTCTCTCTTCTCTCTCGTTCTCTCATTTCTCTCATTTCTCTTTTCTCTCTCTTCTCTTTCTCTCATTTTTCTCTCATTCTCTCTCTTCTCTCGTTCTCTCTCTTTTTCTCTCTTCTCTCCTTCTCTCATTCTCTCTCGTTTTCTCTCTCTCTTCTCTCTTTCTCTCTTCTCTTCTTCTCTCTTTTCTATTTTATTCTCTTCTTTCTTCTTTTCTCATTCCTCGTTCTCTCTTCTCTCATTTCTTAATTCTTCTCGTCTCTTCTCATTCTCTCTTTCTCTCATTCTATACTCCTTCTATTTCTCTATTTCTTTTCTCTTCTTTTCTCTACTCTTATTTTCTTCATCTTCGTCTTTTTCACTTTCATCTTTCTCTTCTAATTCTGTTTTCTTATTACTTTTCTTTTTCTTCTTCATTTTCTCATTTCTTTTCTTCGTTTTGTTAAATTGTTCGTTCAGATTTTTCTCATTTTAGTTTCCTTTAGTCATCCTTACTTATTACGTAACTTATATTATCTCCGTCTATCAAAATCATTATTATCCTACGACACTACAGTCATCTTTTAACTAACATTACTAAAACTAACGTGTTCTTATATACCACTATTATTTGTCAATCTGACTGAACCAACATGTGGGTTTCAAAATTCCAGTTATACGGTGTGGGATTACCTAATTTTGTCAGCTAAAACTATAGTTATCAACTATCACAAAACAATTAAATCGTTGTAAATCAGATACTTAAATAAGACTAATAATTTGTCATGAAAATGTATTGTATATCTTTGTTTGTATAAATGCGAAAAATTTAGAAATATTGTTATATCGTAAGTAACACTAATATAGATAATACTAAGATAAATAAAATTTTACTCTTCCATTGATAAAGAATTACATATAAAAAAAATTTTTATTACCCAGTTACCTGTTTTATGTTATGTTTGAAGAGGTCTAAGAAGAAACAGATACAAATTATGTGAACAGGAAAAAATACAAGAAGAAAGGAGAAAACAGATGAGAACAGTAGCATGAAAAAGGAAGACGAGTGAGAAAAGAGGCGGAGAAACGAAGGGAGAGACGAATAGAGAACGAGAGACGAGGCAGAGGAAATAATGTTTTGGATAACGAGACTGAAATACCAAAACGTAGTAAGGAGTAGGGAGAGAACAAGGATTTCAAGGTTACCGACATGGTCAGGAAATCAGCATAAAAAAAAACGAAAGAAAGAACGTAAGAGAAGAAAGAGGAAAAGAAAAGAAACAAGCAAGACAAAACAGAGAACGGAACGAAGAGAAGACGAGAAACAGAAAGAAAAATGAAAGAAAAAAGAGGAGAAAAGATGGAGAAGAAGACGAGATGGAAGGAGAGACGAGAAAACGGAAAGAAGAACGAAAGGAAAACAGAGAAGAGAACGAGAAACGAGAGAAGAACAAAAGAACTTTGTTTATAGACTCCAAATCCCAGTCTTAATTCATGCGCAGCTTTGCGCGTTTTTCGTTTTGTGTGTTTTCGTTTTTCGTGTTTGTGCGTTTGTATGTTTGCGGTTTTCGTGTTTGAGAATTTTGTGTTTACGATTTTCGTGTTTGCGTTTTTTCGTACTCTGCGCGTTTGTGTGTTTGTTATTTTCGTGTTTGCGAATTTTCGTTTTCGTTTTTGTGTTTGTGAGTTTGTGTGTTTACGAATTTTCGTGTTTGCGAATTTTCGTTTTCGTGTTTGCAATTTTCGTGTTTGTGTGTTTGTATGTACCTGTGCTTGCGCTTGTGCTTGTACTTGTAATTGTTCCTGTGCTTGTGTTTGTGCATGTCCTGATTCTTGGGCTTGTAATTGTTCCTGTGATTGTGTTTATGTTGTTCGTGCTCGTACTTGTGGTTGTGTCTGTGTTTTTAAAGCTAACTTTCACAGGAGACAATTTAGAATACAATCTCCGATACTGGACCAACCCCTAGTCTGACCCAGACCAAATCCGATCTCTCAAGGCTAAAATACGATCCTTACATGGACATTAAACTATGCGAAAATGGCATTATAAAAATACTTTGTTATACATTATTGATATTAAGTTTCTTGTTGTACATGAGATTAATTTGGTAGTGACTACCTTGAGCGACAACTAGATTTAATTATGACCCATAATTAAAGCAAAAGGATTGCGACACATTGTGACTCATATTTAAAACCAAAATATATTGTATGTAAATAATACGTATTAAAAAGGTAAATAAATAAAAGCGACATTCCTTAATTTTCGATAATTACTATTGCTGTAAGCAGGTTAATCAATTAGTTAATTACACATTTTATTTTTAAATCAATTTCATTTTAAAATATATTCAAATGAATTTTCACCACAAGAGGACCACAATCTAGATATGGGATTAAAGGAACCTAATAATGATTTTAATAATAACAACAATTATGCAATCTCATTTGATAAAATTCAATTCATATTAAATAGTCGCTAAACCGTACATTCACATTGTATGACAACAACAGGGTAATTAGCTGATTATGCAATGCCATTAACTGTTTATTATCGTTATAGAATGTAATAGTGTATTTTAAAATCAAACGTATACGTTATCTTTACCTTGATTAGTTTCTTTTAATACTAAAAATATCCTACCGTTTATTAACCCTTAAAAATAGGTAAAAAACGATCCTACGTGCGCATGCATTTGCCTATCCTTTAGGGGCTCCCCGCCAAAGGGCTCTTAAATACAAACAAAAGGTTGAAAATACTGTCAGGGTTGAAATGTACGTCCCTCGCAGGCGGTCTTGTGACGTCAAAATCAAAGCAGTGTTACCATATGTTTAGGTGACAATTTTAACCGGCGTCATAAGTTTATTAAAAATAAGGGATGAAAATACGTCCTATACGTAAGCGAGTAAAAAATAATTAGGGATAAAAAGAAAGGTTGAAAATACGGTCCCACACGTGGTGTATGTAAAATAATTAGGGTTGAAAAAGGGTTGAAAATACGGTCTCACGAGGGTATATAAAAATAATTAGGGATGAAAACGGGATGAAAATACGGTCTCACACGCGAGTGTGTAAAAATAGGGATGAAAATCCGGTCTCACACGAGGTATATAAAAATAGGGGTGAAAAATGCGGTCTCACGTGGATGTGCAAAATAAGGGTGAAAAACACGTCCTACACGTAAGCGTGTAAAATAAGGGTGGAAAATCCGGTCCCCACGTGGGCATATAAAAAAGTGAAAGGTGCTACTGTAGTAGAGTAAATGTGGTTAAGGTGCCCCGGTACTACTGCTACATCTTTAATAAATTAAATATTACTAAACCATTTAAAAATTACTTCCAGAACACTCTCTACGTACCAAAGTGAACGATGAGAAATGCTATTTAAGGCCGTAAACTACAGTATAAATTTCGTTCGTTCAAAAAGACATTTTTTAACCGAATTTGCAGCTAATTATAACATACAAGTTACGATCAATTTCATTTTGTATGTTCCTGTTGTAAATAACTACCGTATTACCTTATTCGAGTGAAAATTGAAGCTGATGGATGCTTATGTTATGGACGTATTTTTTCTTTTTTTTTCTATTTTAGAATCGTAATCATATTTCTAAACACACAAACGTTGGCACGAGTACATTCATACAAGCTGTAACAACATACACAGTATCATTAACAACATCAACATAGCCTACTATCTACCTGACACATATAAACGGCGATTCGCGTTCCCTCATGCCCATAATACATAAATAAATTATTATAGGAAGCTCACTATCACTAGACGTGGTTTTATTTATTGCAAATGGATATATTTTTGTATTTTCGCCACTATGTATGTACAAAGCTTGACGAATATAATTTTTGGGCCGTGCGAAAAGCAGCGTGCACTAATAATCAAAATAACTAAATATAAATGGAAAAATTCATTAAGGAAAAATAGGAAAGTAGATGTTATGACCGCGTTTACACATACACTTCAAAATAATTTGTTCTAGTGGATTAGCAGACTGAAGCAAAATATTTGCTCTCCACTTCTGCACAGTTTCGCATTCTTCATTTTAGATTGTTGGACAAATTTTGTTTCAACCATTGTTTCCCTGATTGATTGTCGTCACTTATCAAGAGTATTTTAGAGAAATGGAAAAACAGTATATATAAGTAAGACCACAAGAAGAAATCAGATGGAGTTAACGTACATAATCTTACGAAATACTTTACAAAGTAGGGCTTACTTATGATACACTTGTATGAAATTCATGCAGCATGTATTCCATTGCAATTTGTCTTTGTTCTTCCGTCAAACAACACTGGTTCCTCAAAATCGCCAAGGAACTATTTTTTTCTGGCCTAGGCCGGCAAAACCTAAAAATCTTTTAGATTGGCATCACTGACTTTTTATACATGCCCATTTGCTGACAGCTGTCATACATATTAGAGCCGTTTGACACGCAGATGTTCAATGCTGCCAACACAACTTAAAATGTCACTAAACAAATTTTTTAAAATATTATTAATGAATTAATAGCGTCAGCACAAAAAATGTATATCGCACGTCCAAAAACGGTTTTTGCGAGTATTCGCAGTTGCAGGCGTCGGCTAACACCTCAAATCCCAAAATTATCGCTTCTGGCCTAGTGATACAAATAACTATTTAAGTAAGGTATCTTGGATTTGGTTTTCTGTATTGGCATTTAAATTTGTCAAAATGACAAGCGCGTTTGACACTTTTCTACTGGACCTGCCATGTTGCCTTTTGTTCAACTCAATGTTTCCTTTTTTAAATACCGCCAGAAAATTGACAAATAACTGAGAAGATGGATTAAGTATTTGTGTGAAAGGTAACCTCCACCCACCAACTACATCGTTCCGGGACTTAAGGCAACGAAAACACTGATCATCTACTCTTCAGAAAATTGATTTTTTGGACATATCAAGCTCCTCAAGTTATATACTCGTTAAGAATAGGTCTTCACGACAAGATCCACATTAAAACTAAATTGAATCCTTCACTATAATGCCCCTCATATATTTTTACACCTTATGACTACAATTTTCGTAGAGCATAATATATAAACTTTAATAAAATACGAGGTTTACGCCATTTGTCGTGTTGGAAATTTTAAATTATAAAAAAAAAATCATATTAGTCTTTTAACTGGTACACTTCAGTAAACACGTTCTATTAAACAGATCTGAATTCTAAATGGCTAAGTTAAAGCTTAACGGTAGTATCATTACATAGTGACGTCATTTTTCACTCAAAATTTCTAATTAAATAAATCAATTTACTAAAAGTTAATTTTTCAATTGTAATGTAAACAAATATATATAATCTTTTAGTGAAATTCGTTCAGTGCTGAAACACAATTTGCATATTTTTTATTCTTCTCACATTCCATGGCATAAATCATGAATATATTACCGAGGTATCTACTCACTCTTAATGCGAGAAAATTTTCAGACGTTGAAAAAATCACCTTTAACACAAAACAAGTCTCAATACGACGTTAATAGTGGATACTAAAAAATCGTAAGCTGCAAAAAGTATTTAAACCGTATAAAACGACAAAATTGTACGAATCCTTATTGTTTATTGTTCATACTCTAATTCTTGTTGCCTTGATGGCCTTCTACGTTGCTAATCTTAGGATGGGTTTAATATTCTAGCTCTAAATGTATTGAATATATCTAACAGTTGTCTTTAAAACTATTCACCAAACGCGTTATATATTTCAATCAAATCGCAACATCTGTTAGGGTTTTCATAAAAATTGTGATTTAGTTTATTGGAGAGGTCTATAAGTACGGACCTTAGAGTGGTCAGAATCAGATTTTACTTTGGTACAAAATTCTGATGCATTTGGAATTTTTCGATAACATTATCCTAACAAGTTCAAGTACCAACAAAATATTTGTCACGAAAATTGTTTAGAATTGAAAAAAGTAATATTTGTTATACCTACGTGTAAAGTATTACCTGTTTAGTTTTTATTGTTATTTCCCTGAATGCTGTACACTATACAGCGATTTTCACGATCTGACCAACCCCTTTGACACATTTGTTAGTGGAACTCATGTGGACGTTTGTTAAAAGTCTGATATATTGACTAATTAAATGTATATTCTTTAACCATACTTCGTGGAATTCCAAATTTAATAGCACTAATGTTCAAAACACAATGTAATTACACAATTTGTTTTATATAATTATTTCTACGCGTTTCATAAACAGAAAGTACCTTTAATGAACGAACAGGTTGATCTTATAAACTCACCTTTAACAGATATTTTAAATATGGAATTATAATCTACATCAAGTTTGTTATTTTACTTATATATTTTCTTTTGATAATGTTGTATTGAAACTCGTAGAGAAATAAATAATTATGTAAAAGAATTTGTGGAATTGTATTGATTTTAAATTTTAGTGTATTATTGAGTAATTAACTTTTTTTATTTTTTAGAGAAAATTTACGTTGTAATTATTGGGGAAAAATTTTTCTAATTTTGATTCATTAGCTTTTATGTTAAAATTTTAGAAATAACGAATGATTCTAAAATTAATTTTCAGATTGTATAGTTATCGCTTAGGTGTAAATGGAAACATGACTCACTTGTGATTATCGTAACCAGTAAAAAAACTACTTCAATCAATTCACGATAACCTACATTTAGAAATTGTGAAAATCGTTTATCACAGAATCATTTTAAATGTGTTGAGCTTTTTAAAGTAAAATATAAATCTTTTAACGTAACCTATAACTTATTATTATCTGCCATTATTATTACATTAAGGCCATCGCATCTAGATTCAATGGAAAATTTGATATGGATTATCAAAATTCTGTAAATTGCTATTCAAATCGTTGAAGTGGGAGAATTTACACTTTTTGAAATTTTATCTGAAATAGTAAATAAAACTCTTATGTTCAGCCCGACTATCAGTGATCACACAATCACAAAAAATTTTCGTCACCATCGAAACGTGTATATAAGTTGTATTAAAAGAAATTTTTTAGTTGTACTGCCAAGAATTAACAGATTAAATTTTGTTAGTGCTTGTTTTGTTTTCTATTTTTTGGTTAACGGAAATTTAAGGAAATAATTTAAATACCATATGGCATTACAGCTAATAATTTATGTGCTTTAATAACTAAATGTATTAAATGTAACATACTGCTAGGCTCTTCCTATCAATACAAATTTCTCAAATAAAGAATTAAAATTTATAACACCGGATATGAAAGTAACGTAAATTGTTATATTAATGCGTTAATTTTACTGACAAAGATTGGCGGTATATAAAACACCTGATCAAAAAATTGCACAATTTAGCTTTTCATTGTTCTCTATAATTCCATGATACTATTATTTATTAATCAATTATTGATTAGATATTGATATGTGAGAATAAATAACCGCCTTTAGCTATTTCTTACATAACAAAATAAGTCATACAAAAGTGTAAAGAAATTACCAAAACTCTGATGAGGAGGACTAAAGTGCTTGAAATCGTTGATGACTAACAAATATTCAGTTTTTTTTATTTGAGTTGTTTTTAAAAACAAACGCGCGTCCAGCAATTTTTTTTATTTTTCTTGTTTTTCATTAGCATTTTGCAAATAACGGCAACAGAATTTATTCTTGCATATTGAGTTTTCTTCTTTGTGTGGGCTTATAGTACTACCTAAGCATACACACATTTTTTTATGTATTTTTCTTAGAAAAAATTTTTTTCCTCCAGACCCTCCCTACGGAGGGTGACATTATTTAATAAAAATTCAGTATGATGGCCACTAGTAAGGGCCTCTTAAAACAGTGTCCTTGAAACATATTTAGCTTGTTCAGTTTACCAGAGATGGACTAAGTGGTACACCTTAAGGCCCATATTAAGACCCTGTATGATAAAGATCTAAAAAAACCTTTACCTAAAAAAGGTATACTTGTTTAATATCGATAAAATGAACTATTTGCGAGAAAAAAAATAATAAACGAATTTATGTTTCATTTTCATTTAATTAAAAACTTCATAAGTGGGTTCAACATGGACTCCGTGAAGTCTGATACACTCGCGAGCACGACGAATTGAGGACTGCTGTACACGCCACAATAACCCCACATTGTTCCTAGGCACATCACAATGAAACGTGATTCTCTGTAGAAGCTCCTCGCTAGTATCAACCAGACTGGAATACACCAAGGTTTTGAGGTGTACCCACAGGTAAAAATCCACAGGCGTCAGGTCGGAGATCTAGGAGGCCAGGCGATAGGTCCACCTCTACCTATCCAACGGTTTGGATAGACGTTATTTAAGTGTTCCCCACCGCAACGCTAAAATGAGGTGGTACCCCATCGTGCATAAAGTACATGTTTCGGCGGGTTTCAAGAGGTAAATGCTCTATTAAATCTTGAAAAGCGTTCTGGAGGAACTCAAATAAAGTTGTCCATTCAATCGCGCCGGCAATACAAATGGTCCAATCAAAAAATTTCTAATGACTCCTGCCCAGATATTAATTGATTGAAACTGATGTTAATGACACGAAACAATAGTTGCATAAGGATTTTCATCAGCCCATCCGTGTGAGTTGTGTAAATTCGTGATACAATTTTTGGTAAAAGCAAGCTGCTTCATCTGTAAAAAGACTAGTGCTATTGAAGTTTTCATTATTTCGTTGCTGATCCAATAGACAGTTTGCGAACTGCATTCTACGAGGGAAATCTTCAGGAATCAATTCATGCACTTTTTCAAATGATATGGGTATAACTGCTGTTCTTGAAGGACTTCATGAATTATTGTTTTCGGCTTATTAAATGGTGCGGCTAATTTGCGAGTGCTCGTTGAAGGAGTGCCATCTACAGTATTTAAAATATTTTCCACCGTACGCACTGTTCTTGTCAGACCAGCATCAGTACTTTTTTCTTAGACATTCCTAAAGTTATAAAGAAAGTCAATATTATTACCTTAGTAACCGAAATCACTCACCATTCTCTCTTATACGTGGATCAACTCGTTGAAATGTCTTCTGATTTGGAATAGTACGATTAGGAAATCTCTCGTAGTATAATCTTCTTGCTTCCAAAGCATTGCCAGACGCAAGACCATACATGAGATGCATATCTGCATATTCAATAAAAGTGAATTCCATATTTTGAATAAGTTTACAATTCACAATCACTACGAAATCCAAAAATCAGTAAATTTAAAGTAAATTAATGTCGATCAATGTATCAGCGATGTGACAAATGTGAAGTTCTAAAATGCAAGTTATTTATTTATTTCGTATCATAGGAATGTTTGGCATATGTTTTTTTGAGTGAAGATAAATAAAATGAACAAGAAATAAAATTATACCTCGTGGGTCAATAAACTCATTTAAGTTTGCAACTTTTTTGAAATAATTAATATGTTTAATTTGGTTTTCTTAATTTATTATTAAAAGAGTGTTTTCTCGTAAAAATTCGAAAAAACGGCTTCATTTTTTAATAATTTACTAATTATGAAACATTAATTCGTTTATTATTTTTTTTCTCGAAAATAGTTCATTTTATCGAGATTAAACAAGCATACCTTTTTTTTTAGGTAATGGTTCAAGCTACCCAAAAATATTTTTTTTAGATCTGTATCATACAGGGTGTTAAAAATTTAGGCGTTAAGGTATACAACTTAGCCCATCCCTGGTAAACTAAACAAGCTAAATATGTTTCAAGGATACTATTTTAAGAGGCCCTTACTAGTGGCCATCATACTGAATTTTTATTAAATTATGTCACGTACTTTAAAAGTTATTCAAGAAAAACTTATTTCCAGCGGCGTCCTTTAGGGGCTCAAATCTCCGTAGGGAGGGTCTGGAGGAAAAAAATTTATAGGAACTTGTCATGTTATTTTTGCGCCTTCTATTTAAATCCGAGAGATTACCCACATTTTTCCGGACACCCTGCATTATATATATATATATATATATATGTATATACAGGGTGCCAATTTTAACTTGTCCACCATTGGTAACTTCTTTATTTTTGAAGTTACAAATTAGGTTAAATGAAGGAAGTACCAGGACTTTTTATGGGTATTACAAATCTCGAATTGAGTTATTTGTACCACTTCCGGTTTAACAGAAAATTGCATCAACTTTTGATTTTTAAATGGAACACCCTGTATTTTTTTAATTTTTGGGTTGGAAATAATTTTATTTTTATTTTATAGTTTGGTCAAAGCCAATGGTCTTTTTTGAATTTCATTTGCTTCCCTTGTGATTGTTTCTTGTAAGCTGTTGCAAGTAGTTTTATTCTATCGGTATTTATGCAACGACTTCTTTCTAAGCTCCTGCACTGGTTTTCTGTTAGGTTGTCCGATATAAGAGTTTGACAGCCGTTGCATGGAATTTCATATATTCCATATGCTTTACGTCAGATTATTAGTTTTTATTTTCTAGATTGGTCACCGGTTGAACGTGCGTGATTCTACAACAAAATTACCAAGAACATAAAAATCAATCAAAATCAAATAATGAAGCTAATGAAGTAAAAAACTACTTAAGTTGCCATATATAAAAGGTGTAACCGATGGCATTGCAAAGAAATTTTCAAAATCATAATTTAGTACAGTTTTTAAGCTATATACCACTATCCAACGATTGTTAAGAACCCCAAAGGATAAATACATGGTGAAGTACAAATATATGAGATTCCGTGCAACCACTGTTAAAACCGAGAACATAAACTAGCTATTAAGCTATATATATATATATATATATATATATATATATATATATATATATATATATATAATATATATATATAATATATATATATATTATATATATATATATATATAATATATATAATATAAAATAAATATACCGTTTCTACAACACTCAGGGGGAATGCAAATGACGTATTTTTGAAACTACCCTCACTCCCCCCTTAAGACTTAAAAATCTTAAATCACAATACCCAACTTGTGATACATCTCGAGAAAGCTTATTAAACATGCTAATCATTGATCATAACATAAAAAAAGTAGGGTTAACTGAAAAACTAACCTTAAATTTGAGGATAATTCTTGGAAAAGTTACAATGACTATTATCTTTTAGACAAAGGAGGTACAAAATATAAAATCATTTTCAATTTAAGACTTCACGCAGTGACTTAAACATCTTAAATGTCAATACCCCACTTGGGACACCCCTATGGCAAGCTTATTCAAAATGCTTTTTTGTTTTTTTTTTTTGTTTTTGAAATTTGCGGGTACCATATTTCATCCGGTTCATTTTTAATTTTTCAAAATGACTTGCAGAGTGGAAGAAAGAATTTAAATTAATTTTCTTTAGGGTGCGGTGCTGAAAAATGTGCTATTTAAGATCAGCCCTTACTTTTTAAAGTCATATGAGAAGCTTAAGGCTTCAAAGATACGTCGTTTGTATTCTCCGGTGTATAGAAACGGTATTTTTTTCTTTTTGTTTAAAGAATATTGCCATTGTAAGTTTTCAAATCACACATGTATGTTTTATGATATATATATTATATATATATATATATATATATATATATATAATATATATATTATATATATATATATATATATATGATATTGTGTGTAAGATGATATGATATATATATATATATATATATATATATATACATGCTGAAATGTGTAAAACTTATTTCTGTCTAAACTACTTGATTGTATCAAAAAACCTATTATCAAAGTTAATGTAAATTTTATGATCTATTAGTGGCGTACTAGGATTTTACAAGTATGCAATGTTCGAGAATATGACGTCATCGATGGTTTTTGAAAGGGTGACCCTGTATATTTTAGATTTTCATATATACCGTTTTTCTTACAATTGTAATATAATGGTTTGGTAGGTATGGGACTTGTCGTTTTTAAATATTAACTAAAAATACAATAAAGAAGATACATATTATTTAGTAATTTTAATGAACTTTTGATTTACAACAAAAATTGAGCAGTTTTTTTTGTTTTTTCACAATTTGTAAGTAAATTAATTATCAAATTGTTAATTAGCGCAGCTCATTTGTAGATATTTTTAATACCTACAACTTCCTCCATGGATATTTTGTGGTAAATCTAACAGGAAGAAAACTACGAACGCTAAACCACATTTTCACACATTGGATCATCAACAATTACGCGAGTTAATTGAGTTTCCCATCTTAATGGTTGTGATATGGATATTACAAGTACATTTACAATATTACTTTTTCGCCATAAATTTTATGATAGTCTACGTTGAGTTGAAAATTACTGTCAATTTCTTCGCAAACAATTATAATTCAAGTAGACCTCATAAAGTAAGGGGTACATGATGTACTATGCATTTTGTGTTTTGTCTGATTTCTATGCAGATTCACAATAAAACCTTCAAGATAGTAAATTGCTTGTATTAAACAATATCATCAACGCCTACCAAATTTCAATGTTATGGTCAACAACTATAATTGTTATCGAAACGTACAAATTTTGATAGTTTATCTTCAAATACGCGATTTAATACCCCAAGAAAGATAATTTTAATTATGAGTTTAAATCGTAAAAGTCTACATCTTCAAATTTCTTTTTGTATTATGAATTTTATGTGTAGGCAAATGGGTCGCCAGATGGGGAGCGGGTGAGTGAAGCGCGCGTACGTGGTGATCGTTAATCCCATATTCCGATTCGTTAGTAAGTGTTCCATGTGAGCAAGAAAACTCAATGCATACTTTTCCAGTATACACAGATTAAAGGTTGATATGGAACATCAGAAAATTTTTAGGTGTGTCACTACATTTACTAAACGCTGTGTAATTTTCATACTTTTTGTTGACAAACAGATTGTTTTTAAGCGACGTCAATTGAATTTTTATTTGTTTACTATCCTGATCACCACACGAATTAATCATCAACTTTTAATGAGGTTCGTTTACAATAGTGTATTTTGAGTTGCTCTAACTCTTTAATTACCGTACTTGTACCTGGGATATTGAAATCAGTTTCGTGTGCTATAAAAAAGTGTTTTAATTATAATTTTGTTACTTACCATATCTATATAAATTTTATTTTATAGTTTTATGTTTTTCCGTAAAGAAGGATGTTTATTGTTCGGTCACTCCAACGGGAAATGCTCAAGCCTATAAGCTCATCCAAGCCTTCCATGTTGGTACATGTTCTTGTTATGGTTCTGGCGGTGATATGGAGACGACGCTCATCTTACGACAAGAACCCGGTTTAGAATTCTACGCGAGAACAGATCGCTGACTACAACAAAAATCACGTTGGGTCTCTTCTATGATGTATGGCTTTGCGGCAAATACCAAACACCTGGAAACTCACTACTGTAAGAGGATTCTAGAAGCTGCCAGATTATTTCTTGAAAGTGTGCGTATGGTTTTCTGACATTTTGAGTCTGGTGAATCGCATTTCCCGTACTCGAATTTTTTACCTGACTGAAAATGTTACCTAACAACCAATGTGATAAAATTGAAATGAAATATCAAATCGTCTTTAAAAGAAACCCCTTTTAAGAATATTTTGTTAATTTATCTCAATTGTAATAAATGTTAATAGTACAAATTGCATTTTCTTGTGATATTTCGTAAATCTGGCAACGTGAAATGTTTTGAATGGAATTGACAAATGTCAAAAATACGTCATTTGTTATGCTATACAGTTGAAAATTACAGGACTATTAAAATAAACCGACAACGCCAAATCTGTAAAAACCATTTCTTGGTGTTCAGGGGGCCTCAAAAACGATAAATACATCAACTTACTAATAATATTTTTGAAGAAAATTTAATTTTACATAACTTTTCTTTATAAGATTTCTTAATATAACTAAAGGTTAATTACATATGAATGAAAATGGTTAAATCGTATTATTGATATTTTGTAGAAGCGGGCGGCTTTAGATTTTTTTTAAGTTAACTTGTATTTATGTCTATTAATCTCTAATTGTCATGAGGTTTTAAACGTCATTCTGACATAGATTATTGATTTTCTTTTTAGAGTGTTACCTGTTTTCGTTATGAACGTATAAAAAAAAGGTTATCCTAAAAGTATCTGGTGTGGAACAGTATACCACCTTCCAACCTATAAATTAGAAAAAATGAAATAACTTTAATAAAATTTTTTTAGGATAATTATGCAACCTTTTTTATAATAAGCTAATTACGAAGATTTGGTAACATTGTAAAATTAAAACCAGAATCTATGTCAAACAGACGTTTCAAACTTCATGTCAGACAGAGGTTAATAGACATCTATATAGATGATAACTTAAAAACTTAAAAGGAATGAAATAATTTTAATTATAATTTTTTAGGATAACTTCTTTTTTATTGTAAAAACGAAAACAATCTTATGTCATAATAACATTTAGAACTTCATGCCAGATAAAGATTAATAGACATAAATACATGTTAACTTAAAAAATATTCCAAAGCCGCCCGCAACTGTAAGAAATCAATACCACAATTTAACCATTTTTATTCATATTTAATTAATTTTTAGACTTACATTGCGTTACATTAAGAAACTTTATAAAGAAAAGTTATGTAAAATTAAATTTTCTTTAAAAATATGTCTACACTTCTTATACAATTAATGGTTATTCAGATATTGAAAAAATTTGAACTACCACTTAAATTCTACATTACGAATTTTTTTGCCGCTAAATTACGCGTCATATCAAAAAATTGCATAGAACATAATTAATCGACATGTTTAAGGTCTATATCTAGGCATTTTTATATCTTTGAAATATTCAGCTGTTTTAGAAATATTTGATAAAAACCAAAAACTACCCCTAATAACTCCTCCCCCTCTCCGCCTCTGGAATTCTCCCAAAATCTAATGAGCTCCAAGCGAAATGAGAACAAGCTTAAATACAAAATTTTAAGTACGTAGGTGTTTTCGTTCTGGAGTTATCGTGGATACTAACATACATCCATACACACATACACACATCCAGACATTATGGCCGATCTTGGTGAAATTTGTTGTAAAATGAGCTATTAAGTCGATTTAGCGATAGTGAAAAAAATCGATTGCATAACCTTCTATACCTACGTATACATATGTAGGTTGGTAGGTAAAAATTATAATTAAAATTATTTCATTTATTTAAATTTTTTAAGTTAGCATCCAGATGTCTATTAACTTCTGTCTGACATGAAGTTTTAAACACCTGTTTGACATAGATTTTTTTTTTGGTTTTACAATGTGGCCTATTTTCGTTATGAACTTATTATAAAGGAGGTTGCATAATTATCATAAACAAAATGTTATTAAAATTATTTCTTTCTTTTAATTTCCATTTTGTAGGTTAGAAGGTCGTGGGGTGTTCCACACCAGATATTTATATGGCTGTGTTTAAATTTAAGACAGCCCAGCCACTGTTTTTTTATGACAAGCAAAAAAGTCTCAATAGAGGAACTGATTAGCCACAAATTATACTAATTATACCTAATTGATAGTTGTTTATTCTTTTTTTAGTGTGGCTGTGCTGACAGCCATTAGTTTTTCAAAATCGTCTGTAACAGCAAAATCTGCAATAGAGCAACTAATTACTAATTAGAAGCAAAAGAACATGAAATATTTGTGTAGGCTTTTTCTTGTGTTGTGCTGAAATTGATGTGTCAGCTTTCTTTGCTTTTTATTTTTATTTTATTATTTGCTTTAAATTCTTTAATGTCCATTCGGTTTTTTGTCATATATTGTACTTTGGATTTCCTTAATTCTTAATTAGTTAGTCTTGACTATCTGCTGCCACAGTTTGTTCTGATTATTATGTCCGTCACTATATGCAATGGAAAGATTTCAATTTTAAAATAAAAATCAGAGCGTCCCAATTTAACATCATTTTTAAACACTGTTCTCCCCACTATATTCACTATGTTGTTCTTCGATGTAAGTTAACATTACAAGAAATTTTTTAGTTTTTTTTCTACTCTTGTTTAAAAAATAAAATCATGAACTGCAAATGTGAATTCATTACATAACACTGTAACGTAATGACATTTGCTACGATAGCATACTGGGGCCACATCTCATAAATGGAAGATTAGATGTACAATCTTACTTAAACTTCATTCAATGTTGAGTTGCAAACAATGCTCGACGCTCTTCCATTGGAGTTATATAATGCCGAAGTTGTACAGAACAGTCTGAACATATTATTTCGAGACCGGTAGTGATGGTGTGGTGGACCACAGTCAGGGCCTCCACGGTTACCTGATCTCACATTCCCAGACTTTCCTTTGGAGCTGTGTAAAGGAAATTATTTTTAGAGATAAGCCTACAATACAAGAAAACATGCGATTACTCTGTATGAACGTGTTAGATTGTTTACGACAGACGATCGATGGTGAACAATTGTAGGCATCGTTCCTGAAAAGATGTCGTATATACATCGAACAGAGGGGTGATTATGTTGAACATCTGCTATAAGTTTTTAATCGTTATTCTTTGTTGTTTCACTATTAATTTTATTTCTTGTCATTTGTTTTGTATTAGGTTTCATTTATAGTAGAAACGTTTTTCATCACTTGTCAAAACTTCTGCTTAGAAGGTATTTATTACAAATACAACTGTTATAGTTATTTTCAACAAAGAACATCTAAATGTCAGAAATTAATTGTCGCAACTAGCCAGCGTTCTCCGAATCACTAACAATACTAGCTGAATTGGAAAATGTATCAGACTTTGTTGAATATTCCGATAGTCCTCTGAGAAAAGACACACATTTTTGGATAGCCCTTCTATTTCTCTTAGTAGCTAATATACAAGGTGATGCATGTAAAATCTTTCAGTTTTTTTATAGTCGAAACTTTGACTGTTACCGGTGGTGCAAATACTGCATGCTTTTGTTTCCACATCTATTCTAATAATAGCTGTGAAGTGTCAACTGCTTAGCTTTCAATAACCTTACTGAAACTTAAATTATTTTCTACGAAGATTCAAGAAATGCAATAATATATAGAGTGTTTCATTAGAAAAAACTAATTATATTGTCGCAGCGGATTTCCTACCTATCCTGTATCTTCTAAAATATTTTAGAGCAACGGCCTTTTGCACCAGAAGGAAGTTTTATTCAGAACATTTCATTGTTTTTCGATCCATCAATTGGCTGGACTTGTTCGTCATTGTCGTCCTTTAATGAAGAATGTTCGACTGTTGATAATTCACTATGAGCACTGTTCGGTGAAGTTTTGAAAAAGCTAACTAATTTCTCCTGGTCTTTTTACTGGCATGCCAAACCGAACTGAATTTTTCAGCATCACTCGGATAAGAATGTTTTTTTCCTAAATTGTCTGCCATCTGGATCTGTAACAATTAACTGTATGTCACACGGCCGACATGAATAATGTCCATAAAGAATATTTTCCATTTAATGCGTGTACATTTGACATTATATTTGACAGAATACCTATCCTGTAGGTATACTGTATTATATCTACATCGCGATGACGCCATGACGCGATACCTGTCTCAGAAAGTCGGAAATGTGAAGAAATGGGAAAAAATGTACATGACCGATTCCCTAAGGTACCATAAATACTAATTTACAAAACTTATAGACGGAGGGAATTAAGCAAACTTACCTCTTGCTTACACTACACTACCACTTTTTAGTACACTGCGAATAGCGATTATGATTATCGATTATAAAGGTCGTTAAACACTACGTAAAGTTAAACAAACAAACAATTTCAAACGCGTTTTGATTTCAACAATCTGTGGATCTATGTAAGAAAGATGAGATTGGCTGCTTGTCCTACATGATACATCTACGCTAAAACAAAATATGTTATGCTTACAATGCAGATTCCTTAAAACCAAAAGTGCGCGTTTGACAGGGAGCTAATTAATAACTAAACAAGTGAGCCATTCTTTAGCGCTTAATGAGCCGGCAGCAGGATCATGATTATATTACATCATATTTCACTTATCTTCTTATCGGTGACAGTGCCACGTAAATTAGATGTGTATATGAATCGTTAGTAGTATAATAAGCCAAAGAATTACCCCCTTCCATATCTGCATAGTATTTAGGGACAACTCATACAAGGAAATTCCCCAAATTACCCTCGTTGCATTTAAATAAAAAGTTACAGCAGTATGTGGGTTTATATTTGATCATAAAGGACAAAAAATGATTAGTTTTTAAACGACCCAAATTATCGCAAAACAAAATTTTTTGCGAGAATATTTTACGAACCAGAAATTTGTAAACTAGTGTTAAACAATTAATTAAAAAATATGGTAGTAATAAATAATAATTATTATAATTTATGAAAATTCAACTTGTTTTATTTCATTTTATAGGTATCAGTTCGCTTACTTAAATATGCTTAAAAATACAACTCAGCCAGGCGCCAGTTTAGAATTTTAGATTAATTATAAAACAATCCGCTTATGGAGCGCCACTTTACCGTACGGTTGTTTTTTGGCAGCCCACACCGCGTTGGGGCAAGGGGGGGTAGAGCTGGAGTGGAACTCTACTTTCTATACAGATTGCGCCTCTTTATATATTCCTTTACTAAATGATATTATCAATAATTTAAATAAATGTCTACTACGGATTTGATACCCGCTATTTCATTCGATTATTGAATATAAGAGGACCATACGGGGTGGGCCCCGCGGGGATTTCCCTTATATGCCGCCTGTCAAGTCCGACCCCGATTGAAGGTGTATGTATTCTGTTACAACTATTTGCTTATCCTAACAGATTAAAGAAACTTCAAGAAAAGTTTCATAGGCGCTACTCAACTGAAAGCAAATTTCATTCATTTTTAAGAAGTTAATCTTGCCGAAAATAAATGGTTTTCATATGATTTCCAAAAAAAATTAGCTATAATGGTACACTTAAAAAGAGCATCTCTAACAAATTGCATTGGATTCATATATGGTAGAGCTAGGCCTATCTGTAGGCCCCAAATTAACCAAAAAGAAGTATACAGTGGGCATAAACGTGCCCATTGTATAAAATTTCAATGCATCACATTACCAAATGGGATTATTATACATATGAGTATGCAATACTCGGGCGACGCCATGATGCTTTTATATTGAAGGACACCTTAATATTGGAACAAGTAAATTTATACTGTTCTCATTTCTTTATTTATGGTGATGAAGGATACCCACTGAAAAAACAATTAATAAGACCTTACTCTAATAGTACGTTGTAGCAAAGCTTTAATCGTCAAATTCGAGAATGTGTCGAATGGAGTTTTGGGAAAATTCTCCAACGATTTGCTTTTGTAGATTTTAAGAAGAATCAGAAGTTATATATTTAACCCATCGGGAAATATTATATTGTTGCAGCCTTTTAACTAATGCTCATACCTGTTTTTATGGAAGTACAGCATATACTTATTTTAATGTAGAATCTCCTAATTTATATGAATACTTTCAGTAGTAGGTAATACAGTAATATGTATTATAAAATTTTACAAAACAAGCAGCAGCATGTCTGTGTTTAAACTAACTACTGGAAAAGTAAAAATAGTTACATAAATAGACACAATGATAATCTTTAGAATTTTGTTATTAAGTATATTACGTAACAGTTTTAATAAAGTATTACTTCTTTCCATTTCCGAACGTCTTTCTTCTGCCATTTTTCTCTTTCAAATTCCAGTTTAATATTTTAAAATTTTAAGGTTTCCTCCTAATATTTTCACAATGTTGTTGTTAACTGTAATTCATCTTTTTTTAAATCATTATCGTTTTGCCTTCTCCGCCAAGTATACAAATATGTTATTTTCTTTGTTGGTCTTTTTTTTGATGCAGCGAAATGTCGTTCAGTAGGCGTTGCACATCCATCTAAAATAGGTCATTGTTATTTCACTTTACTTAATAAGTGAACCTTCTGAGATAGGTCTTGTTATATCCTGTTTAATCGTTTTTCGAAGCCGAAGCATTACCTTCAACTGCTTGAAGTGCTGCATTTCTGATTGCGCTAGCCATTTCCACTTCTTCCTTTTGCCGTACCTCTGTACTTCCCTGCAACTGCTTGAAGTGCTGCATTTCTGATTGCTCTAGCCATATCCACTTCTTCCTTTTGCCATACTTCTCTACTTTCTTTTGGACATCCAAGTGAATGTTTCGTAGATAAGTGATCTGATTTGGCAAGTTTTTTATAAAGTGTCCCACGCCTGCAATAATTCTTTCATTTTCTTGCCCCAAACAGTTTGCAATCTCTCTTTCCCCGATTCCGTTGCCTCTTTAGAATCATATTTTTGATATTTCCTAAACTGTTCTAACAAGTGAACCTTCAATAATCTGCATGCTTTAAACCGACTAAAAATAACAGGCAAGTAAAATAATTTATTAAAAATCAAAAAAAGCTGACTCTGTCATATGTTAATATTTGATGCACTTTAGACCATAACTCCTTGATTCTATATGCTACTTTTCTTCTGCTAGCAGCTTAAACAGTTCTTTAATTAATTGACTTTTCTGGAATAATGTCCACATTTGTTGAAAAGTGTGCAGTGTTGGCATTTCGCATGAAATAGAAGTGACTGGGTAAACCCTAAGTCTACATAAACCAAAGTTAAAGTATGTATTTTATCACAATGCTTCTTACCTGTATCAACGCGAAAAGCTACGCTTTCACTAAGGATAACTTGGTAACTTTGTTGATCTGCCGGGTCAATCAGGATTATTTTTTTGCAATTCTACATATTAACACCGTTTGCACGTCTGTTGTAAATTAATTACCACAGAACGACAAAAAAATTAAACACGTTTTAGGTTAGGAGACACATTAACAAAAACAGGTGTAGAAATAGAATGCGCATTCACATTAATATAACTTGAACTTCATTGGTTCCCTTATTTATAAATATATCGTACAGAAACCCCTCATACCGTATGAATTTTTATGATTTTTATTATAACATGTTTTATAACGTAAAATGCAGTTCCGCGAACTCTTATGAATTTGAATACCTAATAAAGATAAAACCAGATGAGTTACAAGCTGTAATTGACAGTTCGGTCACTTGACAGAGTAAGAAAGAAGTATATTTTTCTCTAACCACACTATATCGTGACAGTATTTCGTACCGAAAGTGGCTGAATTCGGGATTCTTCGGTGTCTCCATGGCAACTGTACAAAAAGTAATTTACTTTTTGGCCTAGTACAAAAAGTAATTTGACCTTCACTAAATATCAACTTCATGGGAAGTCATTAGTTACTTTAATAAATACAATCTTTAATTTTTCTCATGTTCATCACAAATGACGTTTTCAGTCATAAATAAGTATTGATATTTAATATAAATTTGCTTTTTACTTTCTTTTTAAGCAAGTGTGAGTTTATTTATACGTTTTGGGTAGAATATCTTCTACGAACAGATATCGACATTTCCTGTCGCCGGTGGTACCATTTATCTTCACATTATTTCACTAGCATCTGTCAGATTTGAATTAAATGTATAGACGTAAAATCCAATGATTATTAAATAAAAACTGCATGGTAATTTTTTTTTTCACTGAGAAGTAGAATACTCATTTTGTATAAAATGTGTATTATTAATGTCGGATACTGATAACGCCATAAATAAGGGGTTCCCAAAAACATAGTGAACTGCAAATAAACTACTGAATATAAAGATAAAAGTGGCTGAAGGAACATTTTATGTTTTATTCGTACAAAAATAGTTATTTGTTTCATTAGTAGAAAAAAATGGGGTGAGGAGGAAAGTTGCTGAACGACACGAAGCAGAGTCCAGCAATCTTCCGAGTCCCGAAAATGCATTTTTTGTACGAATAAAACAAAATTTTTTCTCCAGCCACTTACCTTTATATTCAGTCATTTATGTGCAGTTCACTACTTGTTTGAGAACCCCTTATTTATGTCGGTATCAGTATCGGACATTTCTATTTTCTACAGAATGAGTATTATTATACATTTTAATGAAATAAAAAACTTACCGTGTAGTGTTTAATTATTATTCATTGGACTTTACCTCTACAAGTTTGATTCAAATGTAACAGATGTGAATTAAATAATGTGATGCTGGATGGTGCCACCGACGACAGCAAATATCCGCCTCTGTTCATAGAAGATATTCACTTAAAACATTTAAATAACCTTATACTTGCTTGAAACGAAAATAACAGGAAAATCAAAAGTAAAATTATTTTGAATATCAACACTTATTTATGTATAAAACAAAGTTAATGTATGGCCAAATTACTTTTTGTACTAGGACATAAAGTAAATTAATTTTTGTACAATTGCCATGGACACACCGAAGAATCCAGAAATCTGCCACTTTTGGTACGAAATACTGTCACAATAGGGTCATTCCATGTCAAGTGGACCAATATAAGAAATCATCCCCACGTTACCATCTTCAAAGTTGTTGAAACTTTCCACACATGATCATAAGCATCTGACATGATGTTATGCAAAATATGAAAGAGACACTTTTTTGGAGTGTGCTACAAATTGATGAAACGGGAAATTGTCACAGAGCACCATTCCTTTATTATTGAATCTACTTAGTTAGATTTTTTTCTGGTTAGTATAACTTTTTGAGTACAATCCAAATGTTTTACTATTAGTAGTCTATCTTAGCAATTGAACGTCCTAACTTCAGCCAAACATAGTAAAAATTTCATTACTTCACGGTCACGAGAAAATTTGGTCACTCTTTGGCAGGCTGTAGATCTAAAACTAATTGATGCTATCAGTCACAACTTTAAAGGCTTACAGTTATCTTACCAATTGAATAGCCAACCCAGTATAACTTTTGTTACTGGACTAGATTTATAGTTATAGCTAGTTGAAGATGCTTGCAAATTTGATACCTAAGAAAATGGGGTATTTTCAAAGCCAAAAATCTGAAAAGTATCAGTGTTTATATTAAAATTTTTGAAACCACCTGAAAGAGCAGGTTTTCGACTTTCTGGATCATCATTGACTACCTTGGGACACTCACAGCTAAGGTCTCAAAAACGTTTGAAAACAGCCAGCGATGGTGATGTATTGCAAATTTTGTTCACATTTTTTGAGGCTCATTCTTCATCTAATATATTGCTCTGTCATGGTGATGATGCATGTATTTTTTGCCTTGCTTTGGTCCATGGTGATTTTGTCACTACCAGGTCGTTTACTTTTAACTGGTGACCCTATCGCCAAGGGGCCATGCCCGATGGCCAAGCAAGTCTAACGGGGCCATGCCTGATAGCCAGGCAAGTCTAGCCACGGGTGGGATTCTTCTCCATGGGTTCCAAAGCCTGCTAATATTGGGTCTCTACTACAGGTTCCCAAGACTGATGATGAGTGTATTCACTACAGGTTTCTTAATGGTTCCCAAGTCTGAATGGTTTTGCATTAGTGCATGTATCAAAAACTGTTTGCAGCATTTGCCAAAACGACGTCAGGGTAAAAATATTCCCGACTGTAGATTGATGTAGCATTAGGAGTAGGAAGAACACAAATGATGTACTGTTCAGGAACGAACCCAACACTTGTCATGCCTTGAAGGCCTATGAAATGAATTCGCTGGTCCTTCAGTGTGCATGAAACTACTGCAATGTCATTTTCTTCAATAGACACTTCCACAATATTTCCAACCCGCCATTTCCTATCATAAGTGCATGCAACATATTGACCAGGCTGGAGACTTGATATTTGTAGTCGAGGAGCTGCTTGTCCATTCAAGTCAAAAACTTCAGCAGTAAATCCCATTATGTTATTTGACACCTTGTTAACTTCAACTTGATTTTCACTCACAACTTTGAACTGATGGTTTTCTCTTGTTCCAGCGGCAGTGTGTCCAGTAGAAAACCGCCCTCTTGACGGATTTTGTCAATTTCTTCATTTGATACAAAAATAACTCAAATCCCTTTTATACTGTGTTGTCAAAATTTAAAAAAATCAAGAGGAGTTAAAATTTGACTATGCATAGGGCTTTACAGGCTTGCATTTGTTGCCAATCACCATGACTGGTTGCGTTCTGCTGAAATATTAAAGTCGCTTTTATGGTAACACAAGTTTTTATATTGGGCTGCTGAGCCGTCACTGAAATAGTAGATATATTTTAACTCTGGTTTTACTGTCTTTTAAGTGCTCTAGCAGCTTTTTAATAAAAACATGAACGGCAATTGTATCATGCTTTAAACAATTACTATTCATGCAAATACTCAAACATTGGACATCAGAACTGCGTAAGTATACAACAAATTGATGTAAAGTGCTCGACTGTTTTCCCAATGAAAACCGTGAACCGCGTCTTGGACTACAAATGAGTAGTTTTCTGAGAAATCAAGTGAAACAACGGCTTCCTCTACTTCGAGATTTAGCTTGACTGATCTCAGTTGAGTACTCTGATGTTTCGCAATGTAAGGGTGACTTCTGAGACCGATTAATCGTATGATAAGTTCAGATATGAAATCATCAAGAGCAAACTTTCTAGTTAAGAGTATCACGGTCTGTGTGAATCCATTGTTTAAATTCCTCAGGGTCAATGTCATTACAAAGCTCAGTCAAGTAGCTTTCTGAACCATTTCTACCAGGAAAGGAATCGCACTGATTCAGCATACAATCCTTTGAATCTAGATTGCATACACTTTTACTCATCAGCACTTTGTAGTCATCACAAAATACTGCTTGCTGCCATCATTAGCTCAAGGTTTTGATGAGAAGTTCATATGCACACTAAATCTGGTCCTGACGATCCTTCTACAACATACCATTTTGGCCTGAGTTCACAAAAATTTGAAAAACGATTTCAGATCCATTTGGCGATTGACAAACTGATTACTTTTCTTTTAAATTACTTAGAAGCAATCTTTTTTGCTTTGAGTTTTTATTCCTTCTAGCCTTACTGAAAAGTAGTCCTTTTTTCCAGGACATATTCTGCTAAATTCATCATCTTCATAAAACCACTGCACCTTTGATTTTACATCTTCGTTACCTTTTTTCTGGCATTGCCAATATTCCCTTTGACTCTTTCTTGCTTGTTTAACAAGCCTTGTTGAAATGAAAAATTCCTGTTTTTTCGATGGCACAGCTTTCTGGTGCAAGTGTTGAAATTTGCATTTGATCTGGTCTGCTCGAAACTATGAGCAAGACCACTTGCAACAGCAATTTGACTTCTAAGGGCACTTTGTGCCTCACTGATTTTGCGCTTTGTGTAGCTTCTTTTGTCACGACTACTAACTTTTTGGTATTTTAGAGGGGAGACACCCAGAGGATTCAATGTAGAATTAAGTTTTTCAGTGATACAAACTTTTTCATCAGAATCAGAATCTGATCTAACTGTTTCTGTTTCAATGGCTAATTTGGAGGAAAATTTTTACGGCATACGGAGCACCATTTTTGACAAAGTTTAATGTTCTTCTTTGGAAATAACTATCGATCGAAGAGCCTTTTTTGCATTGTTATGATTCACTTTTGAAAATGGATTATAACAAGCCCTTTGCATTAACTCATATCGAGTTAAAATGATACTTTCATGACTAGAGCCAATCAATACCGTTGCTTCAAGTTCAAGCTCAGGGCGTCTCTTAATTACTTCTCTGAAGAATACTCACTAAAATACTTTAAAACAATTTTGCCTGTCCTCATAAAACTACTTGTGCTGTACAGTCTAAACTTTGTCCCATACCAATCTCGGGTTCTCAGTTTGAATTATTTAGTCTAAAATATTTTCTAAACAAATTTAAAAAAAAAAGCTGCTTGAGTTTTAACCGGAAAAATTCATAGGTCTTGGGATATAACCTACGATTATTATTGATCCTGCTACACAGGGTGTGGCAACTGTCTGTATTTGGTGGATAATGGCTCGGATATATAAAATAAATAAAAATTGCTTATATAAAAGTTGTTCATAGTCAAGTTTTGTATCACGTAAAATTATTTTTAAGTATACAGGGTGTTTGGTTCAGCCCAGGCGCAACCAAACTTTTTTATTTTAAATGGAACACCCTGTATATTATTGCAGATTCTGTTTCTTCGTTTCATTTTAGATCAACTTTATGGATCACATGTAAGGTCTAAAATGGACTATTTCAGTGTAATTCGACTTTTTTTGTAAAAATTGACGTCTGTTGCAGTCTTTAAAAATCGAATATCTCAGGAAATGTGTAACTTAGAGAGGTGCGATTTAAACTATTAGATTAAGCATGAATTGGCCGAACTTTTCCATCTGTGGACAATGGTAGGTACCGAAGATAGGGGGTAGCAAATAGAGGGCGCCGAATTTTAAAATTTTCAAACATACGTAGCTCCGTTTTTTTTAAATACCCTAACCCTAACATTTTTTATATATTTTTTAGTTCGTTTTTTAATTGTCCATCAAACATCCATTACATTCCCTGCACTTAACTTTATTAAATTGTTATTTTAAGTTTTAATATACGCGGTAGGCGTTTAAACAAATGAAAAACAATTTTGGTCACAAAGAGATATGCCAATTGAAAACCCTAATAACGTATTGAAAACTGACAGTTACTTTTATGTTTGAGATGTATGAGCCCAAACATGACCTATTTTTTAGGCCCCAATTTTGTGACAACTTTTAATTGGAAGTTGCTTTTAAACTAGAGGAGCTACGATGCTCAGACTGTACTGCTGCCTCAACTAGCTGAATGTTAGCAAGGTCTCAAAGCAAAGGCTTCTAATAACTACTATTGTCACTGATATTGCCTGTAAAAGTGTGATAGCAATTTCTCGAATGCAAAATTAAAAAATTTGTGCCAATTTTAGAAGTAAATTGCACATAATTTATATCATTTTGAGCCATGAAAGTACAGTATTTGATTTCTACACAAAGTGTTGTGTTAGATGGTGCATTTTTTGCTTATAGCACTTATAGAAATGGCCTGATACCTTATTTAAGTTCCTTGTTTCGTTGGTTAACAGCGCAATCTGAAAAAGATCCAAAGTTTAGGAAATCATAGGTCTGCGAGAATTAGCAATACAGTCTTCAGGTTTTGCATAACACCACTCAGGTGGGGACCATTGGTGCACTTCAATATATCATCTTATTTCGGTGGTTGGAGAAAAATGCATTTTCGGGACTCGGAAGATTTCTGGGCTCCGCTTTTCCTCGTCCCGAAAATTGACATTTTTTGTACTAGTGAAACAACTAACTATTTTCTACTGGAAAAAACTCGTACAAAAAGTATAGTAGGAAAAGTAGTTCAAAAAGTAACTCTCAATTGTTTAGTGACACTTTCTAAGTAAGCTTTAGGCTCTGTTTTAGATTAGAACTGTTATCGTTTGGACTTAGTCATAATGTGTTATTGTTTATAAATGAAATCTTAAGTAACATATACATGTATCGTACCGATAACAAAAGCATTTATTATGTAAATTGTTTGATAATAAGTAAATAATTGAGTTATTTTAGAAAATAAGCATTAGTAGAAAGGCTGAATAGTATTTGTAAATAGTTTGTACATTCCAATTTCCGATAGTCATACTATGCACTTTTCCATTGAACACATAATATTACTTCTTAAGAAAAATGTTGATTCATTTATGCTGATAATTGAAATTAATTTGTATTGCAATTTCCATCTTTAATGTGTAATAATTTTATTTGAGGTAGGGATCGACTAATAAGACGCAAGTAAATGGTACGTTTTTAGAATTATTTTACAATTACGGTTATGTAAAGTAGCTAGTAGGTACTAATTTTATGGATAAACAATTTAAAATACTTTTCTGGTTTAAATATTGCTTGTGGTTGTTGTACACGTCATTTGGTAATTGTTTCTAAACTTTATTTCGAAACGAGAGAATGGAAATCACTCTTTTGAATAATAAATTATTTAGTTAGACAGTAAATTTGATTGCAGGTTTAATCTGAATTGTAAATAATGTCCGGTTTATGTATACATCCGTGATTTATAAAAGAACTACAACATGAAGTGTACGGGATGTCTCGATATTAAAATTTTAAATAAAACACTAAATTGCAAATTAATAAAAAAATTTTTCAATTTGTTGTCATGACTCATTATGCAGAACGGGGTTTTTGATTTCATTTTCCCACATTTCGATTATAGTCCTCCTTTTGTAAAATATAAAACAAAGATATTGCTTGATATGTTATATTATAATTATGTTACTATCAACCTTCAATTAAAACTGTATTTGGTGGGACATTCTTAACTGAAGTGATGGATTTCATTAATTTTTTAACGTATGAGTAGTGTAAAAAATTATTATTAATCATGTAGGTGTTGAATCGGTAGTTTTAGACCACGGTATACGATACGGTATATACGTATTCGTACCGTGCTTTAGACAGTTAACGGATATAAAAATTGTAATACATAAAAAGTGATGTAACAATAAATACGTGTCATCTTGTAACGAAAATGTTCACCGATTCTTAAAATCATCATGATTTTATTTTTGCTAAATAATTTTAATTTGGTAGATTCGTATAAGTTAATACATTTCTTTTTGTAATTCACTTCCATTTTCATTCTTTAATAGACATATTAAGAAACGCGACGTCATCATCTACGATATCATTATAGCCATTAATTCAAGGAACATTTTACGAAAATTTTTATGTTGGCAAAGCTTGATCCCGAATTATGTCATGCATGTCACCCTTACAAGATGGGGGGGGTTTTTTATTTTATCTTCCATTTTCGTGTTTTGTGACCGAATTTGGGTAAAACAAACGGGGACTAGATGAAATTTTTACTTTTAAAATTAAGACATTCCAGCGCCACAAAAATCCCTAAATCAACTAAAGTAAAAATTTTTGTTTAAAAAAGGGCAAATTACAAAAAACGTGTTTCATAAGACCTTGAAGCACTCATTCTTTAAAAAACTAGTTTTTCTGGGTTAAATTCGTGCTTCAAGATTGATTTTAAGAAACTGGTTATTTAATATACTTATTAACTCACTGCTAAAGGATACTATTGCTAGCCCTAAACTCTCTATTTTTCGCTGACCACAAAGATATTTTGTTTCAATAATCGAATTGAATTCAACGAAATTAAACCTCTTCATTTTAATTATGTGTGTATATACAGGGTGGGTGTCTACTGCGTGGACGGAGGATTGCTCCTTAACTATCAGAGATATCAAAACCAATTTTGGTGTTGTAATACAGGATCATTGGGCCTACATTTTAAAAATATTTAGGTATATACAGGGTGATTGACAAAAATATGCCAACCAAAACCTGTGTTTTTTTTAATGGAACACCCTGTATAGTTTTGCATTTTTGGATTCACTGTTACATTTAGAATAAAAGTATAGGAATTGGTATCTGTATCACTAACCGTTCTGCAGATATCGCCACTGTAGTACCGAAATGGAGTTAACTTTGGAACCACAATGCGAGCGGTATCACCACGATTTTGTAAATCTGTTTACCGACTATTAATAATAGTATACTAACAAACAAACTGGGAAATTTTTCTAAAACATGTAAAACTATACAGAATGATTAACTTACGCGAAATGTAATTTTCTCATTTTTTCAAATGCAACACCCTGTATATTTTTCACATTTCGATTCCCCGTGAAAAGTAGATACTAATTGATAATAGGTTTCATAGCCATAAGACGGACCCTTCTTGAGATATTGACGCTTTTACGTAAAAATATTCTAAAATACAAATTTACTATGACAATAGAATTCAACAAAACAAATCAGGTAGGCTAGCCGCTCGTAATAAGGAGGAACAATTGCATCTATTGTTTTGACGTTTATATAATCATTAAAATATTGCTCCATTGGTTTGTGTTTTTGGATTGTCGTTTTCTCAATTTTTGTATAAAATGAATTTTTCCAAAGAAGAGGTCGGTTATTTACGGCGAAGCTCAAAAAATGCTTTGCTGGCTACCCGTTTGTACTGTGAACGATACCCAGATAGAAGACAGCCCCCGAAAGAATGTTTATGAATGTAACTGAGAGATTTATAAATTCTGTGTGTCTTATCCCAAGGACGCAAAAACAAGCCCAAATGAAGAAATTGAGTTTCAAGTTGTGGCATCTCTTATAGAAAATCCGCAAATTAGTACCAGAGAGCTAAGTACACACCTAGACCTAAATAGAAATACAGTTCGCAGCTTTATTAAAAAAACAAATTGCATCCTTATCATATCGAGCAACATCAAGCTTTAAGTGAAATAGATTTTCAAAATCGTGAATCTTTCTGCCAATGGTAACTACTAAAGTCAATGAAGAACCCAATTTTGTTAATAACATTCTATTTACGGATGAGGCAACTTTTTCACAATAATGGCAATATTAATACACATAACTATCATCACTATTCAGATACTAATCCACACATCTTAAGAGTTGTTGATCACCAGCATCGATGGTCAGTTAATGTGTGGGTGGTATAATCAATTTTAATGTGGTTGGTCCTTTTTCTTTGATGGGAGTCTTACTGGAGAAAGATATTGACACTTTTTGGAAAATGATTTGCCCTAGCTTTTGGAAAATATTGAGGTAGATAATATTCGTACGATGTGGTTTCAATTGGTGGTGGATAGGACGAGATGGTGTGCAAAAGTGGCCAGCCAGATCACCGGATCTTACGTCCTTTGATTTCTTCCTTTAGGGCTACGTTAAAGAAAAATTTTACCAACATCCTCCCCACAAGCGAAGATATGAAAAATAGAATTAGAGCTGCGTTTCAATCCATTTCGCCTCTAATGTTGTTGCGAGTGAATCTTTCGTTTACCGAGCGAATTGCAAAGTGTTTAGCTAGGCGTGGTCAGCATTTTGAACATTTAATTTGAATTTATGGTTTTATTCGTTTATGTTTACTTGTTCAACTTATTTTTAGGTGTAGAGAATTATTTTATTGTTTAGTTATTAATTAAGTTTTCCTATCAGTTAAAGAATTTATTTGCCATTCGTATTTTCTTATTTGCTCTGGATTTTGTTTTATTTGTTCTTCTGTATGTCAATATTTTCAAATAAAGCGTCAATATCTCAAGAAGGGTCCGTCTTATGGCTATGAAACCTATTATCAATTAGTATCTACTTTTCACGGGGAATCGAAATGTGAAAAAATATACAGGGTGTTGCATTTAAAAATTACGCTTCGCGTATGTTAATCATTTTGTATAGTTTTACAAAAATTTCCCAGTTTGTTTGTTGGTAGACTATTATTAATAGTCGGTGTATAAACAGATTTACAAAATCGTGGTGACAACGCTCGCATCGTGGTTCCAAAGTTAACTCTATTTTGGTACTAAAGTGACGATATCTGCAGAACGGCTAGTGATACAAATACACATTTTTGTGCTTTTATTCTAAATGTAACAGTGAATCAAAAAATGTAAAAATATACAGGGTGTTCCAATTAAAAACACAGATTTGGGTTGGTTAATTTTTGTCAATCACCCTGTATATACCTAAATATTTTTAGAATGTAGGTCCAATGATCTTGTATTACCACACGAAAATTGGTTTTGTTATCTCGAATAGTTAAGAAGCAATCCTCCGTCCACGCAGTAGACACCCACCCTGTACATATATATATATATATATATATATATATATATATATATATATATATATACATATATACATACATACATACATACATGAGAGGACATCGGTTCGAATCCCATTCAGGGGAATCATTATGAAATAAAATAAAATTTTCAATTTTAGATTTAAAAAATCATGAATGCTAATTCATTATGTTGTCCAAGGATTACTATTTAAAATTTGTTGATAGCAATTATTATTGAAACAAACAGTAGTTACGTACTTGTCGTGCGTGCAACCTTAGCTATACTTTGTGACATAAAAAATGCAACACCGCAAGACGGCGTTGGAATTTTTGGACCAAACTTGGCAGAAATGTTTATCTAGTTAAATGTAGTAATTGATTAAAATTGCATTCAATATAATCCAGTAGCCATGGAAAATTTGACGTTTTACTTGTTGTAACAATCGAAATTATCGGGTGTATTTCTTGAGAGATTAAGTCGATTTCGGTATTGTTTTTGGTTGCAATTATTTTGCTTTTGTGTTCTGCTTTGCAATTTTGAGGCTGCGATTATGCCTAGAGTGCGGCAACGTGAAAATTATCAACAACTGTGAGAATTCGACAGACGTCACATTATTGGCTTACGTGAAGGTGATCCTTCATTCAGAGAGATTGCCAATCCTCTGTAGTACGGTGTTATCAAGCATGGTCTAGAGAAGGTCACGAACTTCGTAGAGGAGAAAGTGGACGGCCAAGACAGACAAATGTGGTCCAGGATCGCCATTTCCGATTATTAAGCGTTAAGAGACCGATTCTCAAGTACAAGATCAATAGCCGATCAATGCTTTGAAAACCAAGCACGCCCTGTAACCTTTCCTGCAGTTTACCGTCGAATGAGAGCTTTTGGCTTGCAGTCCTATCGACCATGTCTTGTGCTTCCGCTGACGGCTCGTCATCGACAGCAACGTTTGGAGTGGTATATCTTGCGACTGGAATAGCATAGGGTGGTCTTCGGTGACAAATCGCGATTCTGCTTGGAAATGCACTATGGTCGCATGAGGGTCGCCTAAACGTCGTAATGTGCAGTTTTCTGTTGAGCGGCATGTGCTGCCCACTGGATAATGCCCGTCCCCACATTGCAAGGCATTCTATGGAGCGCTTCGAAGAAGCTAACGTCAATATCTTGTCGTGGCCACCCAGATCTCCCGACCTTTCGCCCATCGAACATATGTGGAACATGATGGGTAGAAGACTCAAGCAATTAGCCAATCCTCCACAGACGCTAGAAGCTTTCCGGCATGAATTACATATTGTCTGGGATGTAATACCTCGGGAAGAAATCCACCACCTGTTGGAATCCATGCCAAGAAGGGTGCGTGAGTGTGAAGCTAATAGGAGTGGCCCAACACATTATTAATAAAAATGCCTTTATTTTTATTTAATTTCTTTGAAATTTTAATCAATTACTACATTTAACTAGTTAAATATTTTTGCCAAGTTTGGTCCAAAAATTCTAACGCTTATCTTGCTGTTGCATTTTTTATGTCACAGAGTATATATGCGGGCCACATGACAAAAGTACACATAGTAACTATCACTATGTAAGTTAACAAATTATATGCATATTAAGTTTCTATCGAATGGAATTCATAACCCCTGTAGCTCAGTTGGTAGAATACTCGTCTAGTCAATGAGAGGGCATGGGTTCGAATCCCATTCGGGGGATTCTTTTTATGCAGGGTTGATAAAAATCATGATTTTTTAAAACAAATCAAAAATCTATGATTTTTTTTATTGTTTTGTAAATTTGACTAGTTTTTATCAATATGTTATTTTCAAATAATTCTGACTGTTTATGTTTTGTTTTGTTAAGCAAACAAATATTTGCAGGCAGTATGGTTGCAGCGATTAAACGTTTACAGTTACACGTTTAAATGACCTTGCATAGGTAAAATGTAAGTTCGCGTTTAACCGTCAAAGACTGTATTCAAGAGTATAATCCAAAATTACGATATCAAAAATAGTTTGCAGCTTTTGTCATGGATTTCACATTTTCGCCCCGAGATAATCACTGTAGTATTTATAATCATTCATTTTACAACGTTTTGTATGTTCTGCCATAATGTGATTGAATTTCGAAATTATTTCTAGGCATTAAAAAAATGCGTTACTTTTTCCAAATAGTTATTTGGTAAAATTCTGTAGAATTAATTGGCGTTGCAAAAAATAATGACCGAGTAAGAGTGATAAGTGACACATTGTGTACAAAATTGCATACAATTTTTACGTTAAATTTGTTTTTGCCAATAAAAGTAATTTTTATTTAACAAATACAGTACAACTCCTGACATATATTGTTCTGGCCAATGGTGGATTATCGAGATATCCGGACTACTGGAATGATTTATTTAAATCAAATATTAATTTTATACCTTTATTTCATGAAAGCATATGCACATAAGAAGTAAAACTTACAAAAGACATTAACATTAGCTTATAAAAGGTCATGTGATTTTGGATATCTAATAAGTATGTATGCAAAATGGTACATATAACAGATTTACATTTTTTTGAAAAAAAACATCCAACTTTGTTTGCACACACTTCTTTTTGGATAATTCCAACGCTCTTTCTTTCAGTCTCTTGTGGAGCAGTATATCGTGAATTCAAAAATCATTTTATTTTTATTATTTTGTATTTTTCATCAGATTCTGGGTCTTCTATACCGCAATTGGGCTCAGTCCATAATTCCCTCTAGCTTCTTGTTTTCAGAAATGGATGTCCTCCCCTTCATTCCCGTTTGTAAGCGGTTGCTGTATGCCACATAAGAAGGCGCGTTGTCGATTAATAATAAAGCTTTCTTCAGCCTATTAACTTTTGCTTAAAAAAATGACTCTAGGTATAAAACAAGTTTTAAACCACTCTATAACCACAGGTCTTGTGATCCATCCTTGCTGACGTTGCTTTGTGCACAACGGGTAAGTAAACATTTTTAAAGGCTCTGAGATTTGCAGATTTGCCTAGAACCAGAAATGGTAACTTGTGCGTACCTTCCGCGTTACAACAGGGCCTAAAGGTTACACGATCTTTAGAGATCTTTTTTCCCTGAAGCTGGTTTTTCTCGACTATGCACCCATGTCTTATCGGGTAAGACTCCCCAACATTCGCGTATGCATTGCTCTTTATTACGCGGGGCGAAGGGCACCCCCGACATTGTTATTCAAAGAAATTTGGATTATTAGACGATTTTGTTAGTGCAGACGTGGTTTAGTGCCGCTCTGAATTTTAGTTTTATACGGGGTTTAATTTTAATTATTAGTGAATTAATAAGGTAGTTTTATGAATATAGTGATTAGGGTAAGATTAACAATTCCCCAATAATTACGCGAAATAATGCTTTAAAGGAAATAAATATATCTGTGCAAAATACATACAGGTACACACTTATTATTTACACACGGTGTCATACAACACCGTTGACCTTTAACTGCTATTGCTAACATGCTTGTTTAATTTATACCAAAACATTTGAACAAACTACCTATTTACTCATTTACAAACTGTGATTTGTTTTGTGGGCGTTGGTAAAGAATATTTGAGAGAATAGTAATTCAGGGGAAGTTTTGAAGGTTAGTGATCTGAGTATTTATTAGCAAAATTGCCACAAAAAGAAAAAAAAAATAAAAGAGGTAAAAAAGTTAAGTAAAGTTTAAGAGAGTTTAAAAAGACAGAAGCAGCGCGGTAAACGTGAATAAGTGAGTAATGGATAAGAGAGAGAGAGGAAGGAAGAAGAAGTAGAAAGGCAAAGAATGTTTGACAAGGACAAGAAAATAGTAAGGTCTCCAGGCGTTCAGCATTCAAGGGAGGAGCAGGAAGAGAAAATAGATATAAAGAGAAGTGAAATAACAAAACAAGAAAGAGAAATGGAGGAAGTGAAAGAATTAATAAAAGAAATGATGGAACAAAACACGATGGGAACAAAGATAGGGAGAGTAGAATAGCTAGAAAAAAAGCGTTCGAGGAGGAGAGGAGGAAACGTGGACGGAGAAGCAAGGATCCAGAAAGAAATTTACCTTCTGATTCAAGCTCGGATTCGAGTGAGATTAAACTTAAAATTGGAATTTAAAAAAGTGACGGTGATGGAGAGAACGCGAGAGAGAGAGAGAGAGAGATAAAAGAGTGTAGGGAGGCAGTAGGATGGCCTAAGTGTAGAAGAAAAGGGACGGGGTGTGGAGAGTAGGGAGAAAACAAATAATGGGAGATAGGACAAAAGGGAGAAGATAGATAGTGTGAGGTAAAAATGTAAATAGCAGAACAATTAGAAATTGTAAAATAGAATTATTTGCAACATTGTAAAAAAATGAGCAAATAAAGATAAACTACTAGTACTAATATAAATCACTTATCACTAAGTATACCTCCGACATTGTTTTCCGAAGGAATTTTTTGGGAAAACAGTGCGCCTGCGGCGTCATTTAAGCTTTAACGCCATTATATGACACACAACTTTACACCGGTATACGTTGCGGGGTTGTCCATTCTTCGCAGTCTCGTGTCCGATCATACGCTAATCATATCCTTTATTAAATGATGCATCATTGTTTCTGAAAGAGCTAGGACACTTGAAGAAGTCCACCCCACCCCTTAGTCAAAAATGAAAATTTTTATCAGAATTTAAAAATTTGACAATGTGTATCACAGAATGATGCACATGCAAATCCATACTATTATTGCTTATTGTTCTGCCTAATAAAGTTTCGTCTAGATCGGCCATGATGTCTGGATGTATGTTAGTATCCCACCAAGGGTAGCATTAGCCCTCCTTATTAGAATACAATTTCAAATTTCTCGCCAAGGGGATCACGAGAATGGACGAAGACTGAAGACCTATGTCAAAAGAGCCTTAATCGGCATGGTCAAAAATCCCGCCCCGTAACCAATCAGAAACCAGGGGTCGGGGTCTATAGACCAATCAGAACACTGCATGCGTGCGGATTTGCCCACTCTTCAGGGGCTGTCAAAAAGGCCTTTATTAGGGGCTGAAAATTCCAACATGGGGTTGAAAATCGCCCCCGCCAAGATGCCAACCCCATCCTCAAAGATCACTAATTAGGGGCAAAAATACCATCAAGGGTTGAAAATTCCGTCTAGGGGTGGAAAAACGACCCCGAAAAGAAACCATAGGAGTGGAAAAATGCCCATCCAAGGGCTGAACTACCAAAGAGACTCTAATTATGGGTAAAAATTAACATCAAGGGTTGAAAATTACATTTTTCAATGATACTTATTTTTGTAATACACTTATTATAAAAGTGGTTGCATAATTATCCTAAAAAAAATGTAATTAAAATTATTTCAATTCTTTTAATTTCCATTTTGTAGGTTGGAAGGTCGCGTGGTGTTCCGCACCAGATATTTTATGTTTAAACACGAGTTTAAACATCTTGCTCTAATCAAAGTAGAATAAAAAAGAATGATATAGAATTTTGTTATTGTGACAGTTTCTCTGTTTTTTTTAATACCTAATATTTTAAATCTGCTTGCGTCCAATCTTTTTAAGACTAACGATATCTAATTGAATATTATTTACAAAAAAATAAATGGCTTTTATCTGCTAATATTCTATTTGTACAAAATCATTCCTGCCTATCCTGCGATTAATTCTCATTAGTTTAAACATATTGTAAAACAACAAAATGAAAACAGGAGGAAACTATTTTATGTTGGAGTGATATCAGGTACAGAAGTGGTTTACCGTAATCTCTGTCAAACCACGATAGGAAAATCACTTCTGTACCATTTAGAGTTAAAAAAGTATAAATTAATCTTAGAAAAAATAATAAAATTATGTATGTAGAACTTTTTATTACCTAACACTAGTGTTTTTTTAAACAATATAAAAATACCGCAATATAAGTAAAATTATACTTTTAAACAAACCATAGGAGTGTTTCTAAACGTACCACTTTATGTCATGTCATCTTAGCGGTACTCTGGTACGGTAATATAATTAACGTTCTAAACTTGGTACGTGTCCAGATTGTTGGCTAACTATTTGCTTTTTAAAAATCGCGGAAATTGGCAGCTATACAAATATTTCGTGTAACAAATAATAAATTAAATTTTCAAGGAAATGTATTAATCCATTAATATTTCAATCGTGTAATTAACTTACTTTTCCTTTTTAAGTTTAATCGACCAAAGCTTTCTTACATCAACAAAACTTTTCTCATTTATGCTATAACTAATGATATGTTTATAATTTTTTATGTCAAATTTTGTAGAAAAATACTGTGTTTAGGATTAAAACATGCATTACATAAACCAACTTAAAAACTATTTAGCCCAATTACCTATTTTTATTATAACAGAAAGAAAATACTTTTCTGTATAATTATTCCTAGGTAAACTTGTTGCTAAACTTTCTTGCAACTGTTTAAATTTTGTACTTACTGTTTATTTCTCACGCATTTTGATTTACAATGTACACGAAATTTCACTTTCTACTTCGACTCATGGATAAGGGATACATAAATGTGTGAATGATTTAGTTTCATAACGATGTTTGTACAATTAAGTAGAAAATAAATCAACCGTTTATTTTTGTGATTTTGGACAATATCATACAAACTGTTGTAAATTTACTTACTGTACTACTCAGCATTTCAATATCTCTTATGAGTAAAGTTTAAACTAAATGGATCCTTTGGAATATACCTAAATCAATAATTATCAATTCCAAATAACGGAATTAAAAAAAAGTTCTCAAATAGTAAAATATCTGTATAAGAATTTTACTAATGAGTTCAAAACTATACAGGGTGTTTCATTAGTAAATACGTCAGCGGAAGGTCGGGCTTCGCTAGGTGAGTTCAAGAACCTCTATGTAGTCGGTCTCACCACCTTTATAACAGAGATACAAGCTTTTAGCCATTTTGTGAATATCTTTATGTGGTCATAACTTATGGTGCACCTGTATATGAGAATTTTTAATAGCATAATATTTAAAAAGAGTGGAAAATTTTGAATTGAACAATACAGTTGTCGTCGTCTCGCATGTCCATTATACTACTAAAATCGACTAAAATATTGGAGGACTAATCTTGAGAATAATCTAATATTACAAAATTTTAGAACATTCATTTGAATTTTAAATTTTCTGCACAATCCATTAAAACTTCTAAATACTTTCGTATGTTTTCATGTTTTTTATTGTATGGCGATATTTTCGTGACGTGTTGCAGATTCGTGCTTAATACACTAAAGGGTTTACGACCTTTCGCCTCGGCCGTTTCGTCGCGAGTCCATTTCGCCGAGAGAGATCATTTTTCTTTGTAAAACGAAAAATTTATGTTTGAAATTAGCGAAAAAAAATACAAAAGGACAATAAATCACTTTCTCCTGGTAATTAGTAAATGGCGCCCTTAGTGATAGTGTTTGTTGTGCAACGAGAATATTCCGTTTATTCTAATCCAATAATGACGACGTTACGCTAATCTCAACTTTCTAATTTGTAAATAGGGCTATTAGTGATGATAATATATATCTTCCTCCACCAACCCTTTATATAACAAATTCATATTAAAATATTATTCATTGCTTATGTGCAACACTTCTTGTGGAATTGACTAGAAAATGGAGTGTTGGATCTAAACGTGGCAAGCAGAAGTTTGTGGATGATGATTTTCTTCACGAGCTTGACAAATTGTCGTCGTGATGGGTCAGTCCAATTTTTAAGGTGTGAAAGAAGAACCGAGTGTAAAGCCAGAATTCACGTTAAGAATGGCAATGTCATAAACAAAATAAACATGCATTCCCATGAGGTAATCCAGCAAAAATTGAAGCCGTGGAGCGGATTATCGCTATGAAGCGAAGTGACGAAAAACAATCGAATCGACATGGCAGAACACCAGCGAAGCTTGCCAAGGAGCTCAGCCAACTACATCTGCTTTGCGAAAAGTGATAAGAAGAAAAACGAACGCTATTGCCTCTGTCCCGCCGAATCTTTTAAACTTGCAAAATTTGGAAATTCCAGAAGAATACAGGAGACAAGGCGAATCAGAAAATTTGCTTTTGTACGGCAACGGGCCAAATGAAGCTAGAAGTTTAATTTTTGGACGACAGAGGAACCTGAACTCGTTTCCGGCCTGGAACGCGTTGTTTGTGGATGGCACCTTTAAGATTTCTCCCGACCTATGTACGCAAGTATATACCATTTCTGGATTGAAACATGGCGGCGTTCATCCCATTATTTACGCCCTTCTTCCCAATAAAAGGAAAACAACATAAGATAGATTTTTCCAACAATTTCGAACACTGATGCCTGGTCTGTAACCACACTGTGATTTCGAATTAGTCGCGTTTCAAACTCTAACAGTACAATTTCCTACTGCACAGAGTCGTGGCTGTTTTTTCTATTAGGCCCAGAACCTCAAAAAACATATCAGGACGACTTCAAAATTCCTAACGACCCTCCATTTGCACTTCAAGCCCGAATGATTACCTGTCTTGCCTTTGTTCCTATTGAAGATTTAGCGCAAACTGTTTAAATTGTCTCATGCGTTGCCAGAATAACTGCAACCAACTTTGGATTGGTTCGAGGATAACTACATTGGGCGGGTAATCGCCGTGGAAATGGACGTCGCCAACCTGTTTTCCCACACAATGTGGAACGCCTACGAGATAACTCTACAAGGTGAAGGTCGGGCAAACAACAATGCTGGAGCGGCTCATAGACGACTAGAAGTAGAACTTGGAATAATAAACTCCACAATTTGGAAATTCGTCGATAGTGTAGAAGAATGCAACACGGAAGAGATTTGTGTTATGAACACCTTGTATCAGGACGAAACCCACCGTTGAAACTAAAGAAATACAGACATTCGGACGACAGAATTCGACGAATCGTTCATACCTATCACGACAGAAACATAATAGAGTTTCTTCGTGGAATAGCACACAATTTCGAAATTGACTAAGGTAAATTATTGTACACTAGCTTTCAAAAGTTTCGCGTACACTTTCAAAATCAAGTAACAACGATTTTTCAAAATGTTAGCTGTGTGGATGTGTAATTTTGAGATTAGGTTAAAGATGATATTGACAGAATTAACAAAAATTATGATCTGTCCCTCAGGACACAAATTATACTGTCTTACATAATAATTATAGATAAAAACCAAATAAGTAGCAACCCTCTTCTAATTTGGAAAGCCTCAAAACTTTGTCTTGCTCTGTCAGTCGAGGCATTTTGACTTTTCAAAATTTTAAATGTGACAGTTGATTAATTACAACCCTGATTTAATACAACAAAAAATGGGTGTACCGGAAACTTTTGAAAACAAGGGCACATACATAAATTCTGATTGCTAATTAAATAAATTATAAATATATATATATATATATATATATATATATATATATATATATATATATATATATATTAATCGTTTGCTTCTTCTTTGGGATCTTCTTTTTCGTGGTTCCATAAGGTCTTCATTCTTCGGGAAATTTAGGGATCTTCTCCCTCTTCAGTCCTGGGTTTTAAGTTTTTGTGTGTTGTGTTATATTTGTGTATTGTAAATGGTAACAATGTTGATATTTATGATTTGTGGAAAAAAAATAATTCTTTTATTGAGTGTTTAATGTTTGAGATTGGTGTAGTGGGTACTATAGGGTGGATAGAATCGTCATCGTTTTCCTTGAGGATTGGTTTTATCTTAATATGTAGGGAGTATTGTCGAGAAGCTCTTCGAACTCCTCTGGTAGGTTATCTATTCGTTGAAGTAGGAGTGCTGGGAGGTGTTTGAATTTGGTTTTGGGTTTACGTGGTAGTCGGGGTTTGTTGGAGAATGGGATTTGTAGTATTTGTTTGGTTGGGATCGTGTCACTTTCTGTCCTGCGATTTGTGTATTTGGTCTGTAGTGTTATTAATCTGTCGGTTATTGGTTGAATGTTGGCGTGTTGTATAGTTAGTTCGTTGGGGTGTCTGCACTGTAGTTTGTGTATGGTGCGCAGTATTGTCCTTTCGCAGGAGGCGAGATATTGGAGTTGGTTTGTTTTTAGGCTTGCGTACAATGGAGCTCGGTAGTCGAGTATCGGTCGAATGTGGTTTTGTAAGTGTGTTGAAGGGTTTTGGGGTGACAACATCTGACGTTTCCTCGCAGCATTTTCAATAGTGATGCGCGGTTGCGTATCTTATTAAGAGCACCTCTAGCGTCGGGTTGCCAGTTTAGGGTCCGGGAGGAAGTGATACCTAGGTATATGATTGAGTCTTGTAGTTGTAGTCTTTGTCCGCGTATAGTCAAGTTGATATTGTTGAAGGTTTGTATGTCAAAGTTGGATAAATTCGGATGTCTAAACAGTATTGTTTGTGTTTTGTTTGGGTTGATTGTTAGTCTCCACCGGTTGGCCCAGTTGGTAAGTTGTTGAGTTATTAGTCTATTTGCCCCGTCACTGTCCCTACTGGTCGCCCAGAGAGCAGCGTCGTCGGCAAATTGGACTACTGTTACGTTCGGGTTGGTAATTTGGGGAATGTCGCATGCATATATGGTGTATAGGATACGTGCCAGGGCCGATCCTTGCGGAACTCCGGCGGTGGGATGAAAAGTCGTGGAGGTGCAGGAGCCTACTCGTACCTTCACACATCTACCTGTCAGATATGAGAGGAGTCGCACGAAGGCGGTCGGGTAGCCTAACTGTCTTAGTTTGTATATTAGTCCTGCGTGCCATACTTTGTCAATAGTTTGTTTGATGTCGAGGAAGACTGCGAGGCAACAGTCTCCGTGGTTCAATGCTTTTGAGGATTCGGTATATAGTTTTACTAAGGGCTCTTGGCAAGAACGGTTTGGTCTGAAGCCGAACTGGCTGTTGGGGATGTTGTCGTTGGCTTCGAGATGAGCTCTTAGCCTTCGCGACAGGACAGTTTCTATATATTTGCCTATACAACTTAAGAGGGAAATCGATCTGTAGGATGAAGGTTGGGAAGGATCGGATCTAGCTTTGGGTAACATGACGGTTGAAGCGGACTTCCATTCCGTCAGGAAATAAGATAAGACAAGGCATCTGATGTATATTTGGGCTAACTGTCTAATGGCGTTTTGTGGAAGGGTCTTCAGTATTTAGCGGTTAAGTCCGTCTTGTCCTGGAGCGGAATTTCTCCCTTGTTTAAGAGTTTGTAGGATTAGATCGGGTGAAATGAGGCTAATGAAGGGGTCGTTGTCGATTAGTACGTGCCGTCTCTGGTTTTGGTTTAGGAATGCCTCAAGGCTTTGCTCGAGCCGAGCTTTGAAACCGTTATCGAACGATGGATCGTCGGGGGTAGTGAGGACTTTGCAGGTGAAGGCCGAACCGGTCGGCCTTCTCCTGGTCTGAAACTGCGAGGGTACCTTGAGGATTGATTAGGTGGCATTTTGTTTCGTTAGGATCTTGAATTTGTGCCAGAATTTAGGGCCTTTGCGGTAATCACGTTTGGTTGTTTCTTTTATCCAGTTTTCTTGGGTGTATTTGTTGGTCTCTAGTCGGATTATTGTGCTTAGTCTGTTGTATTCGGTTTTTAGTGCTGAGTCTCTGGTCTTCAGAAATCGTCGGTATATCCATTGCTTTTGCTTGATCAAGAGAACGATGCGGTGATGTCTATTACTTTTGTCGGGATTGCTGTGTTGACAGCATTGGAGATAAATTGGGTCAGTCCTTGTACGGCTCTGTCTATGTCGTCGGTAGTGTTAAGGGTTATATCTGGAAGGTTATTGGAGATGTGTTCTTTAAACGCATTACAATCGGCATTTTGAAAGTTTCTGCGTGTGATAGTTGTTTGTGTTTGCGGAAGTGGGGGCCTAGGGATGTTTTCACTAGTAAGGGAAGGTGGTCTGAGGTTATAGTTGTGCCGAGGTGGCAGTTGTCATCGAAATATTGTGTTCTTTGTTCTGCGCATATTATGTGGTCGGGCATGGACTAACCTTGGTGTCCGATAAACGTGGGGTGGATGTTCCTAATTCGTACTATTGGTAGTCTAAGTAGTTCGTTCGTTAATATTTGTCCGTTTGCGTTATCAGTCGTGTCTCCAAATTGTTGGGGTCTGGCGTTAAGGTTTCCTAGTAGTACTGCATTGGGGATGTTGGCTATATATTGTAGTAGTGGAAAGGAAAGGGTGTTATGCCCGGGAGGGTTATAATAGCAAAATACTATTATAGGGGATGAGGGAAGGTGCACCGTTGCAGCTACACATTCAAGGTGTTGAAGGTGCGGCGGTAAGGTGTAGGGAGCGGATGGGTATCGGGACTGTATCAGGAGTGTAGTACCTCGTTTGCATCTGTCGGGGTTGTTGCGAAGGTAGGTATTGTAATGGGTTATGTTAAGCGTGCCTCTATTGGTTAATTTTGTCTCTGTTATGGGTAGTATTTGTATGTGATCTGTGTCGAGTAAATTTTTGATCAGGTGGCGTTTTCGTCGAACGCCACCCGCGTTAACTGTCCCTATCGTCAGGTCCATTGCGAAGGGAAGTGAGAAGGGAAAGTTAGGGGATGGAGGAAAGGAAATTAATGGGAATTTACTCCCGTCTCTAGTAGGGAGTGCTAATTAAATAAATTATAAAAAATCATCGTTCTGTAAAAAACTCTCCTTAAAAAGTTTCAAACGCATATACCCCAAACATTGTCCTATGTAGCCTATATTTATAATTAACTTCACCCTGTATAATAATAAAAAATATTGAAAAAGAAAAATATGTATAAGAAAACATTAGAAAGAAAAAACAGTGGAAGCTAGTTCCGACTTTTAAACAAGCCAGACCTAAACCTGGATAAAGTGTGAAGTTCTCTTATCCTTTTGTAAGTAATGTCACTTAGACAAAAAAATTTTTGTCTTTTCAAATAAGCATTGTTCGTTTTACATATGAAAAGTTTTTCGCGGCGAAACGGGCTCGCGACGAAAAGGGGTACGCGGCTGGTGTTCCGGATATACATTCATTTTCGGACTCAGTTTTTGATGAGATACCTAATATAGCTTTCAGTAATGAATCTCACCAGTAATAAAAAAGTAACAGGGCGACAGACAGACTGAATTTATACATAAATATATTTTTTCTTCAAACGTCAAAAAAACAGTAAAAGTACTTTTACTGCCGCTGAACAAATTAAGGCTAATTTACACTCTTAAAAAACTACAAGTTTGAACTACGCACTAAATTTACGTTGGAAAATGAGAATTTTAACGATGTATATTTTATACAACAATTGAGTTGATACCAACTTTTGCTTAGTAATTACTTTTATAAGTTGAAATTATATTAGTACACTTTGCGCTCGATTTCATCGATAAATGGTTTACTAACACATTTTGCGGTTGATTATATTGATTTAGATAAACATTTTATAATCATTTAAACAACCATCATAAATGAACAATTCATTTTTATCCTTGTTAGATATTGCTTGACATTGCAAAAATAAATGGCCCGAAGCATTTAAAGCAAGTAGTGGCATAATAATAGTAATAAAGATAATTTAAGGTATAAGAAAAAATACTGGAATTCTTTAAAAGAACTATTATAATTCCTCACGATTGTTGTGTCAGTATACTTTTCTAACTTTATCAAGTGGACAATATGATAAATGTAGCACTAAAGAACTATTAATAGGTACGAATTGTGTTTTGCCCTTGTGTGTTGTCTTTTGCGAATAATTGTCTACCTATAGTGATATTAGTTTAAAGTACTAGTCAAATTATGTTTTATGAAAATGTAAACTTTCACCATTAACACTCATAATAAAATACTTATCTTTTTTGGGATTTTTTAATGGTGTACTTTAAATTATACAATCTAAACGTTTCGATAACACTTACAGTTATCTTCGTCAGTAGTAATGTTTGTTAAAAATTGTTAAAGATGTAGTAAACAATTTTGGCAAATTTGACAAAATTGTTTACTACATCTTTAACAATTTATAATGTCATCAATTTAATGCAGCTTTATGTATTTTGAAATGGTCCATTACCTTTACTTCCAATTCTCTTCCAATAGATTTTAAGATATTGCCCTTTTTTTCTAATCAAAAAATATTGTACAGGCAAAGTAGAAACTTGAAACGTTTCATTAATTAAGGAAAATAAACATAAAGCGTGTACCATTTGTATTCAGTAGTTACGTAAAATGATAAGAAAATGTTCACCAGCAATTTTTGTTAAGTTAGGTATATGTTGAATAAGACTGAAAGTCTTTGTATCATGACGTTAAAATTCAGATTTATTGTAGGTATAATATTAAAAAATATGAGTTAGTAAAAAATGTATTATTCATTACTGAAATTAAAATTTAAACTTTGTAGGTATTTCTATTGGCCTTACATGTACGATTTACGCGACCAGTTATATGATTAGAACAAACATTCTTGATAAGCAAATCAGTACGTTGCATTAGTTGGCCATCGAATTGCAATGTTTCAAACCAATGATATCGAAGTTAGAAATAAAAAGAGACTTCTTAGCTGGGGTAGTTAGAACTTGTTTGAGTATTAACTTACAAATACAAGATACCTTGAGTTAGTCGTTTCGTTTGTTGCTTTTTTGTCATTGATCACATCTCAACATTTTTTAAATTAAAACATTATTTATTATAAGTTTTTGTTATGAACGAATAAGTTCAAAGCTAAATATGTAATTAAAAATTATTATTATGCTTTGGTATGTGTGAATCCTTGCGATATTGCAGGCTCACATTCCATTAATATAAGTAATTTGATGTAATCTCATTATATTTAGAATTTACATCAGTTCTACATACATAAAGACAAAATTTACATAGAATCTTGTATTGAGTGTTGCCAGTTTTATATAGAATACATATAAATTGACCATTAAGATACCAATGGTGCGCAATAAGTTTTTATATAGTAGTAATTATGAGAGATCGAGTGTGACTCATTGCGTAAAAGCATATGAATGAAATAATAGAAAACCTATGTCGCATAGTTCTTTTTAATAAAAATTAATGGGCGTGTTTTTTATTTACACTAATAGTTGGAGTAAAGTCTGTTCGAACATCTAGAAATTTACTCGAGCTACTTTAGTTTAAAAACGGATACAATGCTACGAGTAAAATATAAAACAATTTATAAACATAACCTATATATTAATCATAACATTCATTCTTAAAATAGTCCAAAAAGGAACATATATCGATTTTTTTAATGTTGTTAACAATATTCGTTTACCATCATAGAAGAACTGCACCCCTTAATACTTACAAACAACGTCGTAAAGATAATCACAAATTTAAATTTGAGGTTATGTTTTGTGTTCGAGTTTGGTACATCTAGTCTTTACTAGGTGCACGAAACTCGAGTTCGAACGTAGGTTCGAACAAAATGGGAGTAATTTAAAAACGACTGACGAAAAGAAGACACAAAATATACGTTGCATAATTCTATTATTACGATATAAAATAAAAGTGTATTACTTCATAAAAGATACATTGTACACATCAATAGTTAATTCTTTAAACACTGTCAGCTTCACTGCTGGCACTATCGAAACCTACATTAATAATACTTGGTGGTTGAATCACATCCCATATTTTTTGCAGATCCCACCATTCGCCCATAAGTTTCTCTGCATGTGTAATGAATGCACTTCATCCAATATTATTTGTCCACTAAGTCTAAAGATTTTTCCCACATACTTAAAGCCTTTTCAAGGATATGGAACCTTCGCTACCTATGTTTTTATCATAATGACCCTTACATTTTGCCCATATTAATTCAACGGGATTAAATTGACAATGGTAGGGTGGCAGTCGAAGAACTTTATGACCATACTGATCATGGCAATTTCAAAAGTGTTGGTAATATTCGCTTCAGATGCAATAAAAAGTAATTCGTTCTTTAACATATCCTCTGTAAATTGTAAATTGTGTTTGATTAAAAATGACTTAATTTCATCCTTGTTCTAAGAGCAATGTAGTCTTGTTCAAATAAAGCTCTACGACCATCTTCTGTTTTAAAAGAGAAACCGAGAGATTTTAGTAGTTTTGTTAAACTACTAATACTAAACTTAAACATGTCATTGTCCTGTAATTGTTTTTGTAAAGTAACAATCGTAACTGGCATTACTAAAACAAAAATTAACAGCATAATTATTCGGTGCATAAAATTTGTTTATCAATACTTACATTTAGAATGCATTTGATAAATTGTTCTCTTGACAATATCTTTTATGTGATCATCTACATCAACAGACTTGTTGCAAAGACGTGTACGTTTTTTCTGTGGGCTGGTAGGAACCGATTTACCTGGTTTAGTGCTTCTGCCATCCGTTTCTTTGTACAAGTAACGGGGTAAGTTGAAACACCACATGCCTCCGCAGTTCGCTAATTATAACATTAATTTTAGAAAATTCACATATTTAAATTTGTAGATAATTATACTGTACTTGTACTATCGATGTTAATGGTACATTGCATCCACCTCGTTCACTTTCATTTTCAAAATATTTAAGCACAATCAACAACATAAGTTGTGTTTGACTTTTTAAAAATTTATTAGTAAGCGACATCATAAAGCACTAACTAATAAGAACTGTTTTTACTTTTAATAATACATCAAAATAAAGTCGAAAAGAAACAATGCGCAAATTTTAGGTTACGTTACAATGAACAGCTGATTATAGGGAATATATGGTTTTAAAACCGACACACGTTGCATTGAAAGCATGGATAGACATATTATTAGTTGCTATTTCTTTTCTATTATACAATTCTTCAAAGTGTAACAGAGATAAATAAATCTTATTGGTTAATTCTTGTTGCTTACTTAGCTAAGTCATACTCAAGCTCTCGTAATTACTACTATATTAACAATTTTCATGTTATCATCTCTAAAGATTTTCATAACATGAGCTACAGAATGGGTAGGATATTTAAATGTTTGTGGCACCTTTCGCTATTCCCATTTACATATTCTTGGAAGCTTCTTTACAAATATGAAATAATTTGGTACTCTTTTTTCTAATATCGCCAGATTTTGAAGAGGTTCAAGCTCGTACACTTGATTTATGACAGTGCTAAAAAAATTATGTCTAACAGGGTATGGTAAAGGATTGATCAGTTCAAGAAACTAGACGATTATTGGTATTAAATTTGCTGGATAAATTTGAATAAACAACTTCTGTGAAATTTTAGAATAAACTGATTAATTCGTTTACAAACATAATTTGAATTGTTTTCGGTTTAACTATAAACAGGTTATCCCCGGCAAATAGTCTATGCTTCACGAGTCGCGTGTGAATGTCTTTTACACCGTTACAATATCTTTTTAATGCAATTAAATGTTGTTAAATGTGGTTTTTGATTGTGTCATGTTTCTGTTAGCCTTCGCTTGCGTAGAATGTGTTCTGGATGATTTTCAGTACGGTTAAATAATGTTTAATATGCTAAAATATTTAGTTATTTTAGTTATTACAATGTTAGCATATGAACGTCCGCTTAGCACCCCTGTCCTCTTAGATGCTATTAAAGATTAGGAGGGATGTAAAGAAAAAACAATATTTTTTTGTTTTAAAACACGTTTAGTGGCAAATGATGTTATTGAATAACCAAAGGTATATTTAAAAAACCCAAAAAGCTAAGTAATTTAAATATGTGCAATAATGGTGAAAGTTTACATTTTCACATAGTCAAAGCTATAGTTTCAGTATGTATTTCCCTTATGACTGATATTCCTATTTCCTACTCCTTACCCTCCAATAGGGAACTTAAAATCATTGAAGTGTATACTAACAATACAGTTCATTGATTAAAATGCGCTTTATGTAAATCATTTACGATTACTTTTTATATTTATTTATTTTCATATTCGTATGCACAAAATGCAATGAGGTGTGTTACTTTGTTTTACAAATTGTTCTATTTGTTTGTATTCTTTTAGAAATGTTTGCAAGCAACATAAAAATTCTAATTCTTTTTAAAATAATACTCAACTGGTATAGCAATTGATTCACTACATTTTACCCACTTTTGGTACGCATATAGGAATTTACAAGCAGCTCCTAGATATTAAGAAATAATTTTAATATAAATGGGTAAACAATTCATGACGGACTAATTTGGTATTTAATTTTACTTAAATAATTTAAAAACTATCTATACTAACTTAACGTTAATAATAATGTAGTTCATCGAAATTGGAATACGGCGTATACAGTATGTTAATTAGCTAAAACCCGCAAACAATATATGAGAATGTGTAACCTAATGCAAAATAGTAACACACACATTAATATATATATATATATATATATATATATATATATATATATATATATATATATATATATATATATATATATATATATATATATATACATATATATATTTTATATATATATATATATATATATACATATATATATATTTATATATATATATATATATATATATATATACACATACACACACACACACCGTGTCCAAGATAAGGATGCCCACTATGGGGATCTCGGAAAAGGTAAGAGATGGAAGGTCGGTTAAATGAAACAAAAGTTACGCATTTGAGAGGATGTATTTATGGTCTTTGTAGAACTCGAGATATTTGAAAAAAATTGAATTTTCTGATTTTCGTTTTTATTTTTTTCTGACCTTATTTGACGAGCTATCAAGAAAAGAAGAGCACATTTTCATTGCCACTTTTCTAGCTCTACTTAATGCTGTTATTCAATTTTTGATACAACGTTTCATTTGTTAGCAACCATCATCAACTTTATTTTTTTAAATACACGAAAAATTATTTTTGCCATATTTAAATTCTCTCCTTGATTCTGAATTCAACGGTATATCACACTTTATATTTTTGATACGTTTCTGATGAGAAAATTCATATTCATTGTAAAACATCGAAAACGTATAGTTAAAACTAATACTAGAAACGTTAGAAAACTGTAAAATTATTATAAAATAATGTTTTCTCATTTTCTAATGCCTGTTTCGAATAAAATAATTCACAAGTATGTATTTAGTGAAAATACTATGAATTAAACAGTTAAAATACATCTTCCGTCGTACTGATGCATTTGATAAAAATAAGTTGGCTTTGCATTTTGTTTACCTACCTGTCATAATTGATTGTTGTCCGTATTACGTTTGTTTGGTGGTCTTTGAGTTAATTACATTTTGTGTTTACCTAAAAACAATATGGTAGGAGTACATTTTTCAAATAATGAAAAATTCGATATACTGACGCGTTACATTTTGTGTCAACTTAATTGTTCTGAAGCCGAAATAATGTATTTAAACAAATATCCAGAAAGGCGTCAACCTCACAATAGAACTTTTCGCACATTAGCAGTTAATCTAAAAGAATATGGTGCGTTCAAAAACCTGTAAAATCTCTCAAAAAACATTGCAGTGAAGAAAAATCAATACTGTTTTATTAGCTGTAACGGAAAATCCAGAGGTTTCTACTAGGAAAATTGAAGAGGCAACTGGCATAGCCCATTCCACAGCTCATTATGTTCTAAAGAAGGAGGAAGTACATCCATATAAATTTAGAATTTGCCAAGGACTTCGACCAGGTGACTCAGAAAGACGTAGAATATTTTACGAATGGTATACACGTCAATGTCAAGACAATGAATATTTTCCGAATAAAATAATATGGTCCGATGAAAGTATGGTTAATAATAATGGCATTTTTAATCGTAGAAATGCTCATTATTGGGCAAGAGTAAATCCACGTCTGTACAAAACGGCCAAACACCAATACCGTTTCGGATTTAATATGTGGGCTGCTATATTCGGTACTCGAATTATAGGTCCTTTCATTTACCACGAGTCCTTAAATTCTGAACGTTACCAAATTTTACTCCAAAATGAATTAGAGATAGCTTTAAATGATTTGCCTTTCCAAGAAGTTGAAAGGTGTTGGTTTATGCAGGACGGTGCACCAACACATAAATCCAGAGTTGTCAGAGAATACCTGTCAGTTAGATTTCGAGAAAGATGTATTGGCACTCATGTAAATGTACTGTGGCCAGCCCGTTCTCCAGATATAACAACTTTGGATTTTTTTCTTTGGGGATACATTAAAAATTATATTTATGGAAACGATATTGAAAACGAAGAAATTTTACAAAGATTAGTTCTCGAAGCGTTTGCGCTAGTATAACTCCTCAAATGCTGAAGAATGTTTTAGATGCGACAGTTAGAAGATGCTATTTATGTTTAGAGAATAACGGGAACCTTTTTGAACATCTTTTGTGAGTTTATTAACCTTTAAAATAAATTTGTTTTTTATTTGTCTTTCATTTAAAATTATAAAACATAATTTTATAATAATTTTACGGTTTTCTAATGTATCAAAAATATAAAGTGTAATGTATCGTTGAATTCAGAATCAAGGAGAGAATTTAAATATGGTAAAAATAATTTTTTCGTGTATTTAAAAAAATAAAGTTGATGATGGTTGCTAACAAACGAAACGTTGTAGCAAAAATTGAATAACAGCATTAAGTAGAACTAGAAAAGTGGCAATGAAAATGTGCTCTTCTTTTCTTGGTAGCTCTTCAAATAAGGTCAGAAAAAAATAAAAACGAAAATCAGAAAATTCAATTTTTTTTCAAATATCTCAAAAACTAAAAGAGATATTCGAGTTCTACAAAGACCATAAATATATCCTCTCAAATGCGTAACTTTTGTTCCATTTAACCGACCTTCCATCTCTTACCGTTTCCGAGATCCCCATAGAAGGGCATCCTTATCTTGACACGGTGTGTGTGTGTGTAATATATATATATATATATATATATATATATATATATATATATATATATATATATATATATATTATATATATATATAAACAACGTTCTAGAGCTCTAACATGTACTTGCGGTTCGTTTGACCAATGTATGTACATGCACATTTATTACATGGTGTTTCATATACTCCTTGACTTGCACCAACAATTTTGTCTTTTGGATTACGTAACATTTGTTGAATAGTCTTCTATGGTTTAAAAATGGTACAAAATTGATACTTTGAAAATTGTTTGGCACCTTTTGTATAAGGTAATATTACAAGTTTTTTAGTTTCGTTTTCAGAATGATGCGGTGTTGTTCTATAGAAGCTTGTTATTTTATTGTTATATCTTTAATTAGTTGGTCATACAAATTAGCATACATACGAAATTCTGTTTACCAGTTTTAATTTAAAATCAGTATTCACTTAGATTTACGATTTTACTTATCTTTTACAAAAAAATCATCTAGTTGATGTAACCTCCCTCCACACAAATTTTGTTAAGTTTCTAGCAATTGTGATCTTGTTGTAAATAAACGATATATTGTAAGACATTTTTGAAGGCCACAATATAATAATAAATAATCTTTTTGAATTCACTTCGATTAGTGCTTTCATTCTGATTATGAAACAAACAGCAATGCCAAAATAATATTTCAAACAAAACCAAGGTCATTTAGATGTAACAAGTAAACAGATTTCAATTCACGTAATTCCCTTTGTTTGCTTAGGATCAAGATAACTGCGATGTTAAACTGGAAGTGAGATTTTTCCGCATCTTAAAAACTATTTAAATACTTTAAGGACGACTCAAAATGATTTGTGTTAGAAGGCTAAGATTTCGTCTTTTTCTTATTTTCATATTGAGGTATTAAAAATTAACCTTAAATTATTAAAAGGGCCAAACGATCTAGTGAATAAAATTCGTATACAGAAATAAATTAAAACAATATAATTAACACACTTCAATATAGTACTGGTGGCCTGTTCCAAGAGGTTATTATTATTATTTAAGAGGCTGGTACAAAGTATAACTCAATCAGTCGGTGCAGCTGACAAAATTTACTCATATAAGAATGTGAGCCCTTCCATTATAATTGTTACGTGGTGCTACTCAATCTCGACTTGCGCTCTCTATATTCGTACCGTACTGGATTGTAATATTAAAGATACACTTACTTCTTTACCTTGTAACAAAAGCATGGTAGACATCAAACTGCCCATAGCTTGTTGCCCATACTGAATTGCGGTTGGTGTAGTATATAAGTTAACTTTTTTAAAATGATACGGAGCAAAGGTTTCTAGTTTTAAATCTGTTCTGCATCAAACAATTTATAGAAATAGCTAATTAATAATTTCAAGTTAGTCTGACCTTGCTTCTTCATAATTTTTCAGTATAAACTGAATCAATGCAATACTCGCGACGATATCTTTGAAAGCCGTTTTCAATTCAAGTAATATGTTTACTAAATTAATATATCAAGCTTCTTTTATAAAAGGTGTCACGTAAGAATGTGACAAACATATCAAATTTAAATTTCTAGAAAATTTTGGAGATATTTATTGTCTAAAACTCACTAATCTAATCTCTTGAAGTAAAGTGGTGGGGGAAGCGTCAACTTCATAAAAATAACTACACACCATTCCCTTGTGGAATAGACAGAAACCTTATTTTGCCCCTTTTATTTATTTACCATGAACAATTTTCCTCCGTATCGTCCGATCCTTCTTTCAGTGTGACCAAACCAACAAAATGTGCTTCTTTCGTGTAGATTTACATCGTCTTTCCACACCACTGATTGATTGTCCACTTTTTCTCTTATCCATTCTCGTTTTATCCAGACCTCGTACGTTAACGTCATTAACCATTTTCCTCAGTACATGGTTGTCACTCTTACTCCCTTTATCCTTACACAGCAGAACAATAATCGCATTTTTCAATCGATGAATTAATTAGTTCACAGTCTTTTACGCAAACCTTCCACATCCATATTTCAGAATTTCAGTAATTCCACAACACACCTAGAGCTTTACCATTCTTCAACTTTTGCACCACTTTACCTCCTTCATCTCAATATTATCTTCAGTTTCACATTCTATTTATTATTAGTTTTGTTATGAACGAATAACTTCAAAAGTAAATAGTAATTAAAAATTTTAATCACATTCTATTTGTTTAATTCCTCTATGAGCTTACTCTCACTTCTGTTCATTTTTCCTCTATCCGTCTGCATTTTGGTTTTGGTTAAATCAAACTTAAGATCATTTTTTTCAAAAAGAAGTTTCCGCTTCCCCACCACTTCATTCTAAAATATAGACTAATGAGTTTTAGACAAAACAATTCTCTAAAAATTTAATATGGATGCTTTTAACTTGATACATTTTACAGAAATGCTTGGTTTTCTAATTTAGGTTTCTCTGCGATCATTTATTACCCAGATAAGGTCCGCGGCCAACTTTAGTAAAACATTCGGTATATGTATCTATATTTAGATCCCCAGTACTCTTGAAGTGAATTTACTAGAAATGCTAAAATTGTTTTATGCTGAAAATAGTACTTTATTTAGTGTAAAGTATCCAAGTCGGCCAATTCCAAGCAGTACAACGGTTGACAGAATAGTACGTAAATTTGAGAAATAGGTGCAGCTTTAAATGATTGCAAGTGCAATAATTACGTTAAAAATGTCCTCCAACACCAGGAAAACGTTAATACCTCAAATATTTTGTCGCAATAGTGGATAATCCCAACATAAGAAACTTTGGCTTGCATTACTCTCAAGTTACCCGTGTGGAAACAGCAACCAATACTAGCAAGCCATTTTGCCGAAAATATCCGAGGGTGACGACACAGATCTAACGTTATACCACTGTAGCGACGTCAACGTTTAGATGGACTATTCCTATAGTGACGTCACACGCAATTTTTTCCCGTAAATGATTGAGAAGCATACAGTGGCGTACCAAACGTTACACCGAAACCATAACATACGATCTTTCATGGATTTCTGGTTTCTAATTTTACTATAGAGTATGTTTTCCAAATATACTGTGAACATTTCATCTCTTGCAAATGATTAGGAAATGTACATAACTTTACACCATACTATCCTTTACATGCAATTCTCACACAATTCCACATGGTTGCTGAAATTCTTCATATAATTATAATATAAAACACATTTTTAAACTATTATGAAAAAATTTCACGTTTAGTAAATGATTGGAAAATGCACATGGACGTAGCAAACTTTATCCTGCCATTCCATCCTTTACAGGCAATCCTCACACAGCTGCAGATGATTGCTGGAATTCTGTTATATAAATACAATATAATAAACATTTTTTAACAATAATATAAAAATTTATCTCTCGCAAATGATTGGGAAACATCCTGGGGCGTACAAAATTTTGCACTAAAATCAAACCTTCCTTTACATGCAATTTTCTTAGAAGTGCAGATGGGTGCTGAATTCTATTTTAGTATTATAATATAAAACACATTTTCAAACAATAACGTGGAAATTTCATCTCTCGCAAATGATTGGGAAATGCACAGGGGCGTAGCAAACTTTATCCGGTCATTCCATCCTTTACATGCAATTATTATACAGCTGGAGATGGTTCCTGGAATTCTGTTATATAATTATAATATAATAAACATTTTTTAACAATAATGTAAAAATTTAATCTCTGGCAAATGATTGGGAAACATCCAGGGGCGTACCAAATTTTGTACTAAAATCAAACCTTCCTTTACATGCAATTTTCTTAGAACTGCAGTTGGTTGCTGAAATTCTGTTTTATTATTATAATATAAAACACATTTTCAAACAATAACGTGGAAATTTCATCTCTCGCAAATTATTGCGAAATGCACGGGCATAGCAAACTTTATCCTGTCGTTCCATCCTTTACATACAATGCTCACACAGCAGCACATGGTTGCTGGAATGCTGTTATAGTATTATAATATAATAAACATTTTTTAACAATTATCTCTTGCAAATGATTGGGAAACATCCAGGAGGGTACCAAATTTGGTAATATTCATGGAATTGCTGTTACTGGAATTCTGTTTAAAAATACAGTTAGAAAAACAAAATTAAAAGGAAACGTGAGATATCAAAATTTGCGTAACAGTAGTCCATTTTATAGTTATTTTAATAATACTATCCAAACCAACAAAGAATTGAGTACACAATCTTCATCTATATTAAATCCTACTTATAATGCAGACTTCTTAAATCTGATTGCTAATAAATATTTGCCTTATTTTGCTTTGTGGAGTGTTATATTTTTGGCCTACGCCGCATATACAAAAGATGACCCCATTAAGTCGGGATTAGTAGTGCATTGCCCGTATCCATTTCTGGCCTCGTCACCGGATGGTTTAGTGGGTACAGATGGAATAGTGGAAATTAAATGTCCATTTGGCATAAGAAACCTTTCCCCTCAAAAATCCTCTTACTTAGATTCCAATGGAAAATTAAAATTTCATCACCAGTATTTTTATCAGATTCAAGGAATGATAGAAATTGATGTGATTTTTTTATTTTACCTCTAAGGGATTCCTTTTACAACGAGTTTTAAGAAATACAATATTTTTGTAAGCAAAAAACTTCAATATTTTTTTAATTTTTATATGTTGCCACAAATGGTATCACCATTAGAAAATATTCCAGTGAAGGGAAGACGATGGACTTTACCTGAAAGACAGTTTACATTTTTCGAAACTGGACTAGTAAATAATATATATTACTACCAAAATCTTAAATCTGACGGCAACTATGATTACACAGTGGCATCTTTCAAGAAAATAGAAAGTCCAGTGTAAGAAATTCTTATGGAAGATTACTTAAGTTTGAATGGCAACAACGATCTAATCGGGTTTGTTATTGATGCGGCCTTACAAATAATAAATAAAGGGGAAAGAATATATAACAATTCCTAGCCCATTTGCAAATCTATTATTCCAAGAGGATTGGCAAGGACACAGGATAGATTTTAGACTTAACGGAAGAATTGTGATGCCAATAAACGTTAACGGAAATCATTGGTATCTTTTGTTTATAAACTATAATGAAAAATAATTTACCTACATAAATCCACTTGGAACTATGAAGCGTGAAAGTCGGAGATATTTAAAAAAGTTTTTAGAATTCGTTTCCAATGTTTATAACAAAATTCGTGATGATCAGATACAAACTAATGGATGGTCTATTCAAATACCTCTTCAAAATGATTCCCTCTACGCTTAATTCAAAATGATTCCCATAATTGCGGAGTGTATGTTATATACTTTTTTTCCAATATGGTTAAAAAACAGCCACTTTCTATTCCATGTTCAATAGTAAAATATAGGGAGTAGATTAAATTTTCAATATTGAGAAATTCTGATAATATGAAACAAACTGTCTTTATTGTGGGATTAATATCAAAGAAGAAACTCAAATTTAGTGTCAGTGTCAGACGTATCCATTTGAAGTGCTTAATTTACAGAAAAGAGGAACAGAAAATAAAAGATTCTTTAATGTGAACCTTATGCAAACAGTACTCTTTAACAAAAAACTAAACTATTAGGTATATTTGTTCATGAAATGTTATCATTACTCCCATTGTTACCATTGTTATCAATCTTATCGTTGTTATCATTGTCACTATTGTTATTATTAATATAATTATTAATTACGTTGGTGTTTAATTTATTGGAAAGATTTACCTACTAGTGTTATAAGCCTCACAGATGATTAAGGAGCGTATAATGCATTTCCTGGCTTTGATAGTACACCTGGTACTATACCGATTACAGTCCAGCAGGAGAGAAAATTGCACGCCGCACACGATACCGTTTTACAACGGATTGAATAAAGCCCCTGTGCATTTCCCAATCATTTGCGAGAGACGAATTCTCCACGTTATTGTTTGAAAATGTGTTTTATATAATAAAACAAAATTCCAGCAGCCAATCGCAGTTCTATGAAAATTTCATGTAAATAAAGGGTTGATTTTAGTACAAAATTTGGTACACCCCTGTACGTTTCCCAATCATTTGCAAGAGATGAAATTTTCACATTTTTGTTTGAAAATGTGTTTTATATTATAATTATTAAACAGAATTCCAGCAGCCGACTGCTATGAAAATTGCATGTAAAGGAAGGTTTGATTTTAGTAAAAATTTGAACGCCCTTGTTTACCAATCATTTGCGAGAGATGATATTCACATTATTGTTTGAAAATGTGTTTTATGCTATAATTATAAAACAGAATTAAACCAACCAACTGAAGTTCTATGAAAATTGTATGTAAATAAAGGTTTGACTTTAGTACAAAATTTGGTACGCCCCTGTATGTTTACCAATCATTTGCGAGAGATGAAATTGTCACATTATTGTTAAAAAATGTGTATTGTACTATAACTATGTAACAGAATTCCAGCAACCATCTGCAGCTGTGAGAGAATTGCCTGTAATGGATGGAACGGCAGGATAAAGTTTCCTACGCCCATGTGCATTTTCAATCATTTACTAAACGTGACAATCATTTGCGGAGACGAAATTTTCACGTTATTGTTTGAAAATGTGTTTTATATTATAATAATTAATCAGAATTCCAGCAACCAACTGCAGTTGTGTGAGAATTGCATGTAAAGTTTGGTACGCTGAAGTACATTTCCTAATCGTTTGCGAGAGATAAAATGTTCACAGTATATTTGGAAACCGTATTCTATAGTATTTAGAAACCAGAAATCCATCAACGATCGTAATCCTAAGGATATTATATATATATATATATATATATATATATATATATATATAGTATATATATATTTATAGGGTAAAACTTGAATACCAGTAGCGTACCACGTTACACCGAAACCACATACATCCTTAGGGATTACGATCGTTGATGGATTCTGGTTTCTAAATACTATAGAATAGGTTTCAAATATACTGTGAATCATTGATTCTCGCAAACGATATAATATATATATATATATATATATATATATATATATATATATATATAAAGTTGCGTGTACATAACATGGAGAGGAGTGTATTTTGCATGCAAATGGTGGCTAAATGTCACCAGGATAGGAAGGACTAGTTTGTGTACTGCCTAATGCACATTCATACTTCATAATGAACCAAATGTGCAAAATTGCAGAGAATGGGCTACTGAGAATCCACATAACATGTCACAAATCAGGACCCCATATCCCCAAAAAATTAATGTGTGGGTGAGAGTACTGGGTCATCACATAATAGCACCATGTTTCATACATGAAAGCTTGACAAAAGAGCGTTTCTTGCTGTTACTGGAATAGGACATGAGTCCGGCGGTGGCTGAATTTGCTAGAGAAAGTAATAAAAAGATTTGGTTCCAGGTGGATGGATGTCCCGCACATAACAGTCGTGATGTGCGCCAATTTTTAAATTGCAGTTTTTCCAATAAAGTTATTGGTCCTAATTATACAATTGACTGGTCTGCAAGATCCCCTGATCTTTCTCCCACTAGTTTTTCTTTTTAGGGAAAATACGGAAGATCTAAAAGCTTGTATTCGAGCAGAGTATGATAAAATATCGCATTTTCAATTAGCCAACGTTAGAAGGCATTTTTATGACAAATTGGATTATTGTTTAGTAGTAAATGGTGGTTTACTTGAACGTTTGTTATAATATGGTAATACTTATGTATTTAAATTATGTATGTTTTTATATTTCGTCATGCTGTTAAACAGTATTACATTCTGTTTCAAATTAATTTTGATTTAATCTCTTAAAAAACCATTATTATTATTACTATTTATACTTTTTCGTAAGTTCGATCTGTATTATCCGAACCACAATTAAATTTAAAAATCAATTGACGTCAAACAACGATGACAAATAATAAAGGCGCATATTGTTTGTTTGTATCATTCCAAAGCATTACTGATTTTTAAAAATTGTAATTTTTTATTTTGTCCATATTTTACGGTTTAGAAAAACAGAATATTATAATTAATAGTATGGACAGTATTTTTTGTTTGCTTAAAACCTATTTACACTTTTACTCTAAAATGATTAAGGGGGCTACTGGCTAGTAATTGAATATTAAAAATTTACTATTGAAATCGCTATGCTGCGTCGCGCAAGTCACCGCCCTGTATCCGGTATACTCGAAACGAACGTATGTTTTTTATGGTTTGAATGCAAACAGACGATAACAGACCCCGGTTGCCACGCTAGTTCTTTGTAATGGGTGCTGTCGTATATGACTTCAGTAGAAACGGGCATCGAAAAAATTAGCTTTGTTATACCAACATATACCACAAAATAATTTTGGTTGATTTCATATGTAGCACATTTGATTAAAATGCAGTTTTGAAGCGAAATTAACTTAATTCAATTTTCTGTGGCTGCTTCAAATTCACGTTTGTAGAACTACGCTATAGCTCACGATGATTGAAAAATCGCTTATATTGCTAATTAATATAAACACTTTTAAAAACGTAATAGTGTAAAGCAATTTAATATTACATTCTTTTATATACTTCTGAGCATTATAGTATGTTGTACGATAGAACAAATTTTAAATTAATAATTCATAATGGAACTGCAAGTTCCGGTGCAATGAATTAGGTAAATAGAGCAAGCCAATCATTAGTATTTAACCTGTAAATGTTCTGATATAATTAGTCAGCCGTAAAATGTTTTTAACGTACATATAAAGATAAAATGTAAAAGTTAAAACGTAGTGTTAGTTAACATTTCAAGGTTTGTATTTGGCCATTGTTCAAAATCAATAATTAATAAGTTTAATATAACTTTTTAATTTTATTAAGCTACGCATATTCAATTGAACAAATTACATTTTGCCAAAAATTTTTCCATTTCCAATATCCTAGAATTATTTTAAGTCCGTAATTCATCAAGGGAATTAAAAATTAAAAATCCTTTGTACATTTTTTAAAGGTAGAAAAGGCATTAGTTTGTTATTTCTATTGCGTACACTTATAAGATGGGGAATATTGATGTTAACTTTAAATATGTAAAATAAAACGACTTATCCGATTGTAGTAAACCTAGGCTTGTTTAGAAGAAAAAGTAAGTACTTTTAACTGTCCATCCATTGGTAATAGCTCATAATAAAATTGTTAAGGAATTTTAATAATACCAGTATTTTGATTTTATTCAGAAAAATTAAATCATACGGTATAATTATGACATCATAAGCGGAAAGTAGCTTAAATTTGTAACAAAAACGTAAATAACGCAATTTGATATCTTTATTTGTTCCAGAGTTATGGCGAAAAGAAGACTTTTAACCGTTTAATTTAATAATTGATTGTTGCTATGGTTTCTTAAGGTGTATAGGTTGGATTAGTAATGAGGAATCTGCATTTATCATAGTCTGTGCCTCTTCACACTCTATCTAGGCTTAGGACTAGTCCAAACTAAGCAAATTGCAAAATTTGGAGCGTGTTTAGAGGCCAACGGGCCATAACAACGATATCAAAGTAATGATTGATTTTGTTTAAGAAACTTTTCAATAGAATGGTACAAAATCATGAACAACTGTTAAAAACTAGTGAAAATCTATAAATGTTCAAATTGACGGCCGTTTTGTAAAAACAACTATTAATTCTTCTTCTGTACGTTTATAACATCATATAAAACTTCTAAGGCATAATTCTAATGTGGTGTGTTTAAAATAATAATCTAATTTGCTGCGGAACAAAGTCGGCTCGTTTCCATGGAGGTAAATAAATTGAAAAGTTGTCAACTTACTTAATTTTGATTGATGTTGTGTTGTAAAAATTTTTCCTTCATTAGTTTTGGGTTTCATTGTACCTTATCAGAAATTAGTGCTATCCTTCAAAAATGTCGTATACCAATGCCGAGGCTTACGACATGCTTGCCGTGTATTATGAATGTTTTCAAAATGCAGATTTGGAACGACAATACGCTATCAGATATCCTGATCGAAGGCACTACACTAGAAAAGTGTTTCGGCGAATGGCAACACGTTTAAGACAAACAGGAAATGTACAGTATTCCACTTCCTGTCAGAAGACGTCGCATAAGAAATGAAGTAATAGTATTAATGTTCTTGCGTACGTAGAATCGGAGCCTCACGTAAGCATCAGGGAGATTTCCACAGAACTAGGTGTAAGTTGCTTCTGTGTTCAGAATTTAAGGATTTTAAGCTGCATCCTTATCATCTAGTTTTACACCAGGCTTTATCAGACACTGATTTTGACAGGCGGCTCGACTATTGCTATTGGCTGAGAGACATTGTAGTGAAAATCTTCGATTCCTTTCCAAAGTTTTATGGACCGATGAGGCTACTTTTACTAGCGGCGGCAGAGTTAATTTGCACAATATGCATTATTGGTCGCAAACAAATCCTCACTGGATGCGCGAAGTGGATCACCAAAACAGATGGAGTGTAAATTTGTGGTGTGGTGTTTTAGGTGACAGAATTATCGGACCATTTGTTTTCATGGACACCTAAATGGTGAATCTTATTTAAACTTTTACAAAATGACTTGCCCAATCTTTTAGAAGACATTCCCTTGACGTGAGAGCATCCCTGTGTATCAACATGATGGATGTCCTTCACACTATTCCCGAAGAGTCCGTGATTTCTTAAATGTTAGATACCCAAATCGCTGATGGGAAGGGTAGTTTGTTTCGTGGCCACCTAGATCCCCGGATTTAACTGTATTAGATTTCTACTTGTGGGGAAGAATAAAAGATATTGTTTACGAAACGAGACCAACCACCCGAGAGGACATGATTCACCGAATTGAAATTGCAATAAATTCGATTCCACGAGACGAAATCGAAAAGCTGTTTCCAGTACAGAAGAAGAATTAATAGTTGTATTTTACAAAACGGCCGTCAATTTGAACATTTATAGCTTTTCACTTGTTTTTAACAGTTGTTCATGATTTTTACCATTCTATTAAAAATTTCTTAAACAAAAATCAATCATTACTTTGATATCGTTGTTATGGCCCGTTGGCCTCTAAATCACGCTCCAAATTTTGCAATTTGCTGTAAGTTTGGACTAGTCTAAGCCTAGATAGAGTGTGAAGGAGGCACAGACTTTAATGATAAATGCAGATTCCTCATTTACTAATCCAACCTATCACCTTAAGAAACCATATGCAACAATCAATTTATTTAAATTAAACGGTTAAAAGTCATTCTATTTCGCCATAATCTGAACAAATAAAGATATCAAATTGCTTATTTACGTTTTTTTACAAATTTAAGCTACTTTCCGCTTATGATGTCAAATTATACCTATATTAATTTTAATAAAAGTGATCCAGGATTCTTCCGTAACAAGAAACATGGGTTAATGGTTTTTAACAACTATATTAGTCACAATTCATGCTTAGGGACAAATTAATCACTAAATTATATCGGCGTTTATTCACTAATAATCTTAATTTTAATAGCTCGTTTACACTTGTTAATAGTGAATTTTATGGTTCATATTTTGGTCCATATGGTAACCGTTGATATATACTGGAAAAGGTTCTATTTTTTTTATCAAATAGCACGAGAAAGCATTTTCAAATGTATATAGTGTTTTTCATAAAAGTTCTGTTCACGTCATAAATTTATTTGGCTAAATCGAGGCCTCGGAATATACTGGCCAGAAGCCTGCACTCGATGACGTAACAAACTCAGGCCGGCGTATGAATGAATATCAGGAATTAAATTTTAATAACGTAATCATCAGAAATCAACCGGTTAAATGGTCACGTGATCGTAATAATAACAATAAAACAATAGTTATTTGTATTATAAGTAAAGAAACGTATTGTTTTTCTTTACGAATCGCGATCTTTCTAATCGAGGCGCAGCCGAGGATTAGAAACGCGATGAGTAAAGAAGAACCTACTTTTCTTTAAGAATAATACATAAAATTTTTTCGGACACTAAATGGAAATGGATTACATTTTATAAGAAATTTTTTAAAAAATACATGACAAGCGCGAGAAGCACATTGCCGTTTCCATCACTGCAGCAACTAAACAAAAATAGGTAAATAAAAGTTTTGTCAGGTGCTATCGCGTGAAAATGGAAATAAATAATGGAAATCATCCTGAAACATCGGCATTAGCGCTTGAAGCTGTTGCTAGCTTATTACCCTTGTAATCACGAGATAGATATGAGAACCCCTACAATATTTTCAATTCCTGAATACATTTATTTATTTATTTTAAGTTTTATGTATTTGATTACAGATTGAAAGACTGAAATCTTCCACGCTGTGGTCGACATATTCCATGTTGAAAAGTACGTTAAGAATGAAAGAAAACGTCGATATATCGAATTATGGGAAGTTACAGTTATGTTTAAAGCGCCAAAGTGAGGGATATGAAGCAACAAAATCAAAAATTCTGTCGCAGGATGATTTGTCAAAATTTTTGACAGAAGCGCCTGACGATACTTTTCTTATGATTAAAGTGACGTTAATTTTCGGTCTGTATGGAGCATGTCGTAGTAAGGAGCTAAGAAACTTAAATGTGAAGGATATCGGGGTACCGGCTCTATTTTGGTTGTCACCCTCAACAGACAAGGAAGAAACGTATATTCATCGTTATGACGGAAATCAGAGGAATTAATGAGATTGAGTTGTACAGGGGATACAGTGGTTGGCCAAATTATTAGTTACACTATAGTTTTTTGTTTTTATGTGAACTAATTACTCTATTTTCGGCCAAATTGTTAGCACGTTCATGCCTGTGCCCGTAAATTTGCTGGGATACTTTTCCCCAAACAAAAAAGTCGTTCGGCGCGATATCAGTTGAGCGAGGAGGATCTTTAATAGTACCTTTTCCATTAATAATACGGTTAGGGAACCTAGTTTTCAAAAACTGTTGAACTCTGATTGCAGTATGAGCAGGACAGCCATCTTCTTGATACCAAATGTCACCAAAATTTATATTGAGGCGTTGAACAGCTGGAACTATCTGGTTTCTCTACAGTTCTAAATATTTGTCCGCATTCAAGCTTCCGTTGATAAAAACTGGACCAATTATGGAATTGCCTAAAATTCCTGCTTTGTTTTCCCGAGAGTAACCAACAGTGACAGACGGATTGTGATGGCCATGTAAGTTAAAAGAACACTTGTCGGTAAACAAAATATTTTCAAGAAATCTTTCGTTTCCATTAGCCCGATTAATCATATCTTCACAAAATTCCATACGCTTTTGATGATCTCCTGGGAAAATTTCTTGTGTACTTTGCAACTTATAGCAACGGTATTTATTCCTGTTAAAGATATTGCGAACTGTTCTTGGTTCAATATTCATTTCTTCTGCAATTTTTGTACTATTGCACGGGAAATTAGTTTCTCCTAAACTACATACTGCAATTTCTTGGAGTTCGCGCTCTTCGTTTAAGTTACGACCAGGATGCTCACCATCATTACCATCAAAGCTACTACATTTTCTTCAATTACTTAAACATCCACATCTTTCAAATTTACAAACAGTACGCATAATCGCACTTTCTGATGGAATTGGCCTATTTTCAAAGGAAAAAGGAAAACCTGTACATTATTTCTTGTGCAGTGCTTCCTGAGTAATACAACTTAATAATCTGTATTTTTTCTTCAGTGGAATAAATGAGTATTGTGTCGGACTTGTAAAAACACTGATTTTCAATTCTTGTTGGCATCAGCGCTTTTAGTATATTGTGTATTCTATCTCACTTGTGAACTGCTTGTACTGTCTTTGTTTTACTTACTATAAGTCAGACCCGCGATAATATTTTTCCATACCTGTATGTAAAATTATTTCTTCGCCCTGATGGCTTGATATTTATGTCTTGACAATATTACTTAACGTTTTGCAGCGTGGCAACATTGTTTGGAGACATTAGCGTGAAGTTAGGCGTCATTATCTGCCAGTCTGAATTTAAAATCTTAACTGAATGTTTATGATATTATTGTTTTGACAGGTATTATTAATTTGTTTCCCTTAGATCTCTTAAAATAGCATTACCTCAGTGTCTTTTTTTGTAAATATAGTGTAATTTTGTATAAATATAGTGTATTAAGAAAAAAATAATACATGGGGACTCGGAAAAATGGGAAAAGCCCAATATCTTTCTTCGGAAAAGATTGCAGAACTTTCTGAATTACTGCAACCGAATAAAGGCGAAAATTGGCAAACAAATACCTTTACCAAGTCAAAGAAAAATATGCACGAAAGCGACTCACTACGCCTCCAGCCATGAAGATGAAACGCTTGGCTTGGGCTAAAGAACACCGAAACATCACGGTTGCTGACTGGGAAAAGATAGTTTTTTTAATTTCAAACTATCGATTCAATTTAATGTTCATACATTTTTAAAATCTGCTTCGCAGATCGAAATAATGAATGACACATCTTCTTTTGTACGACGAAGACAAAACGAGAAATATCACCCTGATTTGTGTTGTTTGAACAGTTAAGGATCCCCAAAAGATAATGGTTTGATCTGTTATCAGTGGAAGAGGAACAGGACGCCTATACATTGTGGAGGGAATGATGAAACAGGATCAATACAAAAAAGTATTGGGGCAAAGACTCATTCCTCAAATCAATGAATGGTTTGCTGATCCTTCGTAATGTGTTTTTATGCATGATTGGGCTCCTTGCCATAAAGCCAAATCGGTAACTGCATTTCTAGAACAGAAAAAATCAAAGTTTTGCCTTGGCCTAGCAATTTTCCCGATCTGAATCCTATCGAGAATTGCTGGGAGCTTCTTAAAAGGAAAGTCTCGAAAGAAATTACCACTAATAAACAAAATCTGATAGAGGGATGAATTAAAGTTTGGCATCATGATGATGAATTAAAGGAGAATGTAAAAAAAATGCATTCAGAGCATACCGAGTCGAGTTCAAGCTGTAATTGACGCTAAAGGAGGGTCTATTAAATATTAAGAAAATTGTACAAATATTTTGTTATTTTTATTTTTCTAAATTATTTATTGGGAAAATAAAGAAAACTATGTCAAATCATATTGAGACTACTCAATTAACCCATAAACAAAAGTCGCTTACATAAAGTGGCACTATTTTTAATGTTATAGCGATAGAAACTGAGAAAAAACTTTTGCAAGTGTAACTAATCATTTGGCCACCCCCTGTATGCAAGCTTGCGTCCAAAACATATCAATCACTCAAGATTGTTCATATTTTATATGAACTATAAATGTACAATGCAACCTGTGGGAATCCACAGTTTCTACAAGATGCCGAAGAAAACTGTCCATTATTTTAAATTACTCAACCCAGACGGTTACACTAGACACTGTCTACGTCGAACGTCAACTACTTTTCTTGCTGAGGGTGGAGCGGATATCAGGAGGCTCCAAAATCATGGGGGATGGCCATCAAACACGACTTCATAAGAATATATAGAAAAAAGCATTAACAATAAAATGGCGACTTCGAAAATGATTTTTAATCAATCATCATTGTCAAACAGTGGATGCCAGAATCCTTCAGATGTTGTCCTAGAACGTACTGAATGGAGGAGTTCATCAGAAGGCTTTATCAAAATCGTCACTGTCATTTAATGATTTACAGTTAAAACATTGTAGAAGCATAAGTCTAGCGTTAATAGTTGTACCTTTAATATTTATTCCAATAAATAATTAATAATTCTTTATAAAGAAATGGTTGCTATAAAGAAAACAGATACTTTTCTTTATGATTTGTAATAAGGAAATATGGTCCATTTCCATTGAGTGTCCGAAAAAAAATAATAACATATATGTATAAATTAAGATTTTTAAAAATGTCTCACTCCTACATTTTAAATGAAAACATTGCATGTGTGAAAATAAATAAACAGGTATTATACCTGGAATAACAAACATAAAATATTACAAAAGTACAAAGATAAAGAAAACATTTTTATTCCTGTAATTTTTAATTTTTCTTTGGGTTTTTGTCGAAATATATGTGTTGTTTTGGTTTTTTCTGTAATTGTTTAGTTATATATTTGCAAATATCTTAATGCATTCTTTAGTTAGATTTAATAAAGGAACTGCACATTAATCACAAGTTTGTATCAGGAATTATATCTTTGTCTTTTAAAATGATAATAGACAATTGTACTAGATCACGCTTTTGGTTACTTTCTTGTAAAAACAATTTTTCAAATTTCTCCGAAATTAATATTTTAAAAAGACCAAAAACATTGATAATTATTTTCACCAAATATTCTGTTCGAAATTTCAATCCTTCACGATCTATTAAGAAAGTGTAGTGAAAATTCTTTCTTACAATTAACACAATTACTTTTTTCTGCAAACGTCAAAAAATGACGAGGTTTGCGCATTAATAATATGCTAAATGACACTTTTTTTTATTTTCCTACGTTACCATAACAATATACGCGAAATACATATTTCGCGCACTGCATGTAAACTCTATGAGATTACTGTATTTAACTTTTGTGGTTCTCAATCAAACAAAAATCCAAGAAAAAAATTATTTAAAACAATTTTAAGGGATATACATATTTTGATGGTTGTAGAAAAAATTTGTTTGTAACACGTGCGCAAACTACTTTGGTGATCTGGACTAATTTTTTTTATTCAAGGTAACATTTCGCGCACTAGATACAAAAATAATTATTTGATGTTATTTTATGTACAATGTAGCCAATAATGTAAATTACCACCATACTGTCATTTTCCTCTATTTCGTAAAATTCCTGAGACATTTCAACATCGTCGAACGTTTTGTGTCGTGAGAACGTTAGAATTGTCAATTGTATTTTCGCAAGAATAAAAAAAAAATTTTCAATTCAAATTTTCCGGATTGAAAGGACTTTATGTGTATTAGGTTAAGCATTTTCAGTTTTCTTTCTGATTGCAAAATTTGCTCAACTGGTATGTGATAGTTTGCTCCACTGAGTTGCCTATATTTCCCAAAGCTTGTTTCTAAATCATCCGTTTGGAATTTTCACAGCAAAATATATTTAAAATGTAAAGTATCAAAGAGATGCTCACATAATTCAATAGAAACTTTAATTGCATGGGTTAGGGCAAACTGTGTTTTTTTGTTAATTTTCCATTCCTATTTGACCGATTGGATACATTTTCTCCTTGAATAGGCAAGTCGTTCCATTGCGATAACCAGACTTTTTAAAAAAGAAAGTTTTTATCATCTTTGCTGTTGAGCCATATAAGGGTCTCTTTTTCGAAAACTTGCATCAGCAGATCTGCAATTCACTATCTTCCACTAGTTAGATATTATTTTCATAAAATCAACTGTATTATTTTTATCTGATATTCCTAATTCTACCAGGGCAGCAATAATTTTTATGTCAAACAATTTTTTTAAATTTAAATAGTTTTTATTAATATATGATTTGCAAATAATTCTAATTGGTTATGTTTTATTTTGTTAAGCAAACAAACATTTGCAGGCAGTAGGGTTGCAGCGATTAAACGTTTACAGTTACACGTTTAAACGTCCTTGCATAGGTGAAATGATGTAAGTTCGTGTTTAACCGTCAAAACCTTTTAATGTCAGCAATTTTTCAAGCCATACAATGGGAGTATTAAACCCACTATAGAACTACTAGAACTGCATCAAACAAGATAAGGTAAAAGCACAGCATTCATTCATTGAGTTGATGCATTTTTATTCAGAATATAAATTATTAAATTAGAATAATCTTTATTATTTACTATTGAAATTGTGATGATTCAAATAGTTATATTATATTTAATTTAGCTATGTAGCGGTAGTCTTTTTTTTTCTATGCCCACCTTACAAATTTAGGTCTGCTTTTTTATTTACTGCATACTGCATGTGGGGTCATACATCTTATTTCTATTGAATATACAACAATGAAAATGTGTTTTTATTTTGTACCATTTAGTAGTTTAGGATAGAGTTTCACTTATAATAAAAACTTTCATTTACGTAACTAAATACCTTTAAACATCACGATTTTTGTAGATTTTATGCTTCTCCTAGTCTTATTAGCAGATATTTAAGAACCTCACAAATTTTTATTTAATGGGCGTTTAAACGCGGGTAACGTGTTTAATATCAGTTTCTACTCGTTTAATAAAATCTATTTATTAAACTTTGCAACCGTAGCAGGCAGGAATAGTACAGATAGGAAGCAAAACTTGGCAAGTCTTGACGTGAAAATTTCGTTCACGTTTTCACTTGTAAACACTGGCAGAAAGCGCTCAGCTATATAAAGGACACGCATTTATTCTAGTTATTAGTAATGTTTTTGGTTCTGTGGGTAATCTAGCAAGGCATTTGGAGTCATGACAAGCCGGGGCAGAAAGGAATGTAGTATTTGGCGACATTTTGTAAAAAAGAAAGTGGTTGGCAAACTAGGATGCAGAGCAGTGTGTAAAAAGCGTGGTAAAGAATTGCAAGGTCTAGTGGACAGACTAAAAGTCACTGGGAAATCTTTGAAAGTAAAACTAGTGATATCATTGATGTTGAAACGCTTCGTGGTGATTGTCAGTCACAGCCTGGAACTAGCCAGAATGAAATTATCCAGTTGCAAAAGTAACAAGGAATCAAGAATTGTGAAGTGTAGGTGAAAGTGAAAATAGTAGAAGTAGCGGTCATTTGGGATCTTTTGTTGTGCACAAGATAAGAAGAAAGAAATGGGCAGACAAATAGCCAAAGCCGTTTACGCAACAAATTGCAGTTTTAGAGCGATACAAAGTAAGGAATCTCGAAAAGCCATAGAAATGCTAAGACCGGTTACGTTCTTACATCTAGATTGTAGTTATCGTCAACGCTCCTGAATGAAATATTTGAGGAAGAAAAATCTAAATGGTTTAAGAAGTTTTCTGACAGGCTGATGTTTGGGCGGGTTTTGTTGAATGTTCCCTAGACATTAGTTCAGCATTAGTTATCTCAGGAATTATAAATGTCTAGTTATCGTCAGACTGATTTCGCCAATATTGGCAATACATTTGAACCCAATCAAAAGAAATAAACATTTTTTGGCTTGCATTGTACGGATTTTCGATGTGTTTTTAATCCACGAGCAACAGTATCACACATTTTATACATTCTTCTGTTAACACGATTGTTATCAGAGAGAGAATTGCTACAATATTGTAACCTGCTTCGCATTATATTTTTTACAGGAAACAAACCTACAATATCTTTATTATTAGATAAAAGAGATGTTACCCTAAAGGCTTGCACAGTAGAAGCTACTTCTTTTTCTTTTGAGTCTGCAAAATCTTCTAATTTCCCAGCCCTTTATGAAATTTGAGTTGCTACGTAAACTTAGTCCAGTAATAAATTTACCATAAGTTCTTCTTCTTGTAATAATTTTGTTTTGTTTTTTGTATAGTTTATGTGAGCAGTATTGAGACCTGTATTTTGTAAATCTAATCTACTGACCATTCGTAGAAGATATTTTGGGTGTGGTTTATGATAAGCACCAGGAAAAGACAAATGCAAAAGACCAAATTATAGCATCGGTTGAATATGTGATTTTTTTAATTGTGAGGAAATGTATTTCCTCTCTAAAAAAATGTAATTGTACCGCATATAATAAGACAATTCCATATTGGCGTTACTTGCCAAATCTAAATATTCAAGAGTTTGTTTTAAGCTTAGTAGTTCTAACGAATTTGGATCTTAGTCTAATAAATTTAAAAGCATAGACCATCGGTCAAAAATTCCGTTGTCGCTTAATAAATTTCTAATTTCTGGATTCTCCAAACGATAATTTTGTAAATAGACTTCTACTTTTAAATCTTCATTTAGTTTGATAGAATATGTGACATGGGAGATACAATTTTCTAGTTTAATTCGATAAAAACAAACAAAATTTTTAATAATTGCGACAGAAAGTGACAAATTTTTTATTTGTTTGAAGTAATTTTTTTCAATTTCTTGAAAATTTTGAATGTCTGCGTTGTCTAATTTCTTTTCTATATTTTTCATTCTCTTTTAGCGATTACTTGTTCTCGTTGTTCTGGATCTTTTCGTTTTGGGGGTAGTTTTTGAGCCATATAAGACGGTTGTCCCTCAAAAGTTGTTGGATAATCATCGGTTAATTTGTGAATTTTTATTTTTACTGTCGACATACTTCCTGCGTCTCGGGCAACAATATCTTCGCCTATTATAAATCGTATCATCGAAATGTTTTTCACAAACAAATGAATATTTATTTACGAGGGATAAGCTGCAATTATTGAGAGTTGAAAAATCTAGTTACCCGTGCAAAGCAAATTGTTTATTAAATATTGCATTATTTTATCTGTCAATTGCAGTTTAGCTTGTGCAATTCGGTTGAATAGTGTCTGAGAAATAGTCCATAGAATAAGCTTCTGTTATCGAAAAAATGGAATTATCACGAGAGAACTTTCGGATAATGATTTACTATGATTTCAAGAGCGCGTGTGAGTGTGAGGAAAGTTTAAAGCCAGAATTTGGGGTTCTCGCACCATCATTGGCTACTGTTTATAAATGGTATAAAGAGTTTGAACGAGGTTGCAAGTCGCTGGTACACAGAAAAGGAGCTGGCCCTCCTTTAATTGCTGTTAACCCCGAAAACATCGCTGCGGTGAAGAAGCTGGTGGAAGAGGACAACCGCATTACCTATGCAATGATGGAGTCCTATCTGAAGATTGGATCCTCGCAAGTGAGATCAATATTGCACGAACATTTACATTTGAAAAAGGTTGTAACTCGGTTTGTACCCCATCATCTGACAGATTTACAAAAAGCAGAACGTGTTAGAATTTGCCAACAAACTTTAGATATGTTGAATGCTGGAGGCCATCAAATTATTTCTAAAATTGTAACTGGCGATGAAACGTACATGCCGTTTTTTGATGTTCCCACTCGCCAAGAAAGAATCTGGATACATGAGGATGAGGAAACCCCTACGATGGTGAAAAAACAAAGAGCAATGAAAAAAGTTATGTACGCAGTATTTTTTACAAGTACGGGTTTGGTGGCCGCAATTAAATTAGAAAATCAGAAGACAGTTACCGCTAAATGGTATGTGGAACATTGTTTGCCTACTGTGTTCAGTAAAATGCCAAGAAAGGGAATCATGTTACATCATGATAACGCGTCGTCCCATACAGCAGGGACAACTCTTCAGTATTTAGCGGAAAACAAAATCAAAATTATAGAACATCTTCCTTACTCGCCGGATTTGGCGATGTGTGACTTCTGGCTATTTTTTGAACTCAAAAAATATTTGAGAGGGAAAAGGTTCCAGTCAGAAGAAGAGATTGACATCGCCGTTAAGTGTTTTTTTGATAGTATCCCTAAAGACAGCTAGTTGAACGCTTTTAAACTATGGAAGGAGAGAATGGTTAAGTGCATTATTGTAAATGGCAATTACTTTGAACATGTTTAAAATAAAAATTCTAAAAACTTGTATGAATCTTTCTATTCTCAATGATTGTAGCTTGTCCCTCGTATTACATAGTCTGCTCTATTTATTTTCTTTAACCAGAATTTAATTTTTTCGGGAATTCCTTTTCCGCGGTGCTTTAACTAGCATGATTGCTTCTACACCACGGTACGCAACATGTGTTGGGCATTTTTACGGCTAAACCTAATTAAGAGAGTATAAATATTTATTTGTCGTATTCAATTTAAAAAACACAACAGTAAATTAATTACAATGTACATAAACCTGCACTATGAATTTCGCAAGCGCCCGGCCTTGGTTTGTTACGTATCACGGCGTACTCTATACCAGGCGGGAATATAGGATGTGTAGGCCTAGTTGTAATGAAATTCATTCAGCAGCATATAGAAATCGTGTAGTGTTAGGCTGCACCTACAATATTCTGTCGGAATATGATTCGCAAATGCCATGTACCGGATTCTCGAAACACCTGTCATAGTACTACTTTATTTAATATTACAAAATATCGCATTGTATAATTATAAAAAATTACGAAACCGTTATAAATCAATTGTGAGCATCAAAAAAGTTTAATAACATAGCGAAAATTTAAAGCATTGCAATAAAAGTGTAATTAATGGTTATATTTACTGGAATTGCAGTTACATATGTGTTTATTAAAAAAGGAATGGATATTTTACGAGTTTTAAGAAATGTGGTTGATTAATAATAGGAATGGATTACCAGCTATTTACTACAGTTAATGAATCGATGCAATATCCATGAAACATGCTGATGCAATTTTTTTGCAAGGACGTAATATTGTTTTGTCTAACTATAAAAAATTAAGAAATAATGTAATTGCAGGCCCGAAAACAAGTTTAGTGTCAAAAAGAAAATTAAAAACGTTGAAATGAATTCCCGACGTTTTTATTATTCGTGTTGCATTAGTGTCAATTACAGTTAAACAGGTAAATTATAGAAGTTATACTTAAATATTTATTGTGCTAATCACTTTTACATTAGAGATAAAGAATAACAAACATCGTTCGATTCTACGAGACATTATTACTAAGATTTTTTTTGTTTTGGTTTTTAGTCCTTAAAATTTAATTAAAGACAAGGAAATCTGTCCGTGACTCAATACTTTCCGTGCGGCAATCGGCCTACTGACGTCATCGTCGGAACTGTAACTGGGGGCTATATTCCCGCCTGGTATAGAGTACGCTGTGTACGTATAGCTATTTCGTACGTCAACACGATTCAAAAAGAGAGAGAAACAATCTATAACGTTGGCAATATTAACATAATTTGACGACGTGCAACGAAACTTGAAAAACCCTATATATAATGTATTTGTCAGCCTTTATAAATAATGTCGTTCTGGTATCTCAGAGAAGGCTACGTTTTAGTATTGTTGCAGTTAAGTTTGAGACGCCATTGAAATAATATTTTAATCGTTATATTTCTTATGTTATAATGTGGAGTTTTGTTTCATTAGTCTTACCTTCTTTAAAACCGTGCGGGTGAGATAACATTGTTCATAAGTTAATTATTTTGTTCTTTAACTTCAACAGCAACTGCAGTATTGTCATATTTTTTTAACTATTACTGTACAAAGCTTATGTATACTTTTATTATCGAATTACTTTTAGTATTCAAGCTCGATAGAGCAACAATTAATTAAATGTATGCAAGATTGAATAAAATTGCACTTCCATACGGTTCTTTGATTTCCAACGTTGTCGTTCACTTATTCATACATTATGTTCCAAGATTTTGTATAACGTTGTATACATGATAGGTCCTAACAGTGTTAAGGATGTTTGCAATGAATCACTGCAGTTTCAAATAGTTCCAATATTTTGAAAGTTAGGCACTTAAAGGGCTTATGGACCTACCAATGAATGAAAACTTTGATATATCTAAATTTTCAAATCTATGTGCATACAACAACAACAAAGTTTAATATCTAAAACAATTTGGAAATATGAGTTTAGGCTTGTGATTATTTCTTGCTAATTAAGTTGTCTGCTGGCTATGAGGTAGATTTGGAAGGGTGGTTTACGTATTTATTTTTGATTATCTGTCTACCTATCGAACAATTATCCTAGTAGGTTTTGTGATTTCTTGGTGTAATTGTAACTCCGCCCAACAAGCCTTCATTCATTGTGCGGTATTTAAAATGTAACACCAAGTAAACGTAAATATATTGGTAATGAACTGAGTACATGTAGTATATTAAATGATTAAAGTTTCTTGAAAGTTAGAGTAGTCGATAAGTTTGAGCTCCTCTTAAGTTAATGTACTCCTTCACTCTGCGATGCATGCTTCGAATGTGATGATTGGTATCTTCCTGTGGTATAGAGGTCAAACAATTCTGAAACTCATTCCGAAGCTTCTGAAAATCCATCGGCGCAGAGGCAAACGACTCAACCTTCTGCCTGTCATATCCCATACAAGTTCAATGGGAGAAAGGTTCTGTTGATTTTGCTGGCCATAAAAGAATAGTGGCGTTAGCTTCACGGAGAAACCTTTCGATGACCGATGCAGTGTGGTGCATTACCTAGATAGGGTTCTCTAGTTCCTACAGATACGGTATTCTTAATGACTTCCAAGACATTCTGAATTTATCCCTTGGCCTTTATGTTGCTTTCCAGAAATATTATATCTTACGACACTACAAACCATGAGTCATCTAGTAAGCGGCGTCTTACGTTCCTCGCAACTCTAAAAGTTTCAATTAATAGCAATAAACAATGATGTTTTGTTTTAGCAACTAACATCAGCTACTAGATTCCTCTTAAATAATTGCAAACCTTCACGATCATTAGTTCAAAAATTCAAAAACTATATTTATACACCAAAATTTGTTTGGGCCGCGTCAAAATTGATTCCTGGTCACTATTTGGACCGCTGGGCTGTTGCCCAAAGTCGATCTGTAAAATCTATATATACCAATTGCGTTGGGGTCCCGGATAAATGGATTGCCTTGATGACCAAAACCTAACAATACGTACTATGAGTATTCCGCCATAGCGTTCGCGATTTACATATGGTGTGGTTTACACACCTTTTTAATACAATTTTTGCTATTTCAGAACTTAAAATTTAATTTTTTTATTTACAAAATTTTAATGATGCTTTTTTTAATTTCTTTGGTTAGTAGCATTGTCAAAATTTGTTAATAAAGTATCTTACATATTAAAATAATCGGGTTATTTAGTTCACGCAGAAGGCGCGTTTTTCAATTCCACAATAGAATTGAAATCGATTAAAAACAATTGGGTTCCGTGACGTCAGCGTTGAGTTGTTGATTGTTGAATTTAAAAGAACGGTTTTATCTCAGTTTTGAACATTGCTTCATTTTAAAAATAGACTCGGTTACTTGCGTGATTGTTAAACATTTATTAAATTCTAATTGTGACAGTAACAGTAGTGAGGACAGTGAATCTTTGGACTACGTATTAAATAGCCACAGTGTAAATCAAATAAAACATGTAAAGATTAAGGAGTATGTTTCTCAAATTGTGGATAGATATACAGATATGGATTTCAAAAGTCATTTTAGACTATTTTTATTTATTAGTGCTTAAAGCTTCAGCTAATTCTAAAATGGCATTTCTTTTAGTTATTTTTGTTCCTTCCATCTCTCTTCTCTCATACGATTCCTTTCTTCATCAGATTTAATTTTACAGTAAAGATATTCACAGAGTGTTACGAATTTTTGCCTTTTTTCCTTGCTTCTCTCGATACAGATGAAGTATCAGAACATGACTTTACACTTGTAGAAGTGGAAGCACTTTCTTCACCATCTACCTCAAATGAGGGAGACAGTGGTTACCAAGTGTCCATCAGTAAGTCCTTTGCAGGATGGCTTGAAGATTTTTGTCCCAACACTTGGTCCATTTTATCAAAAAACTCCCAACTAATTGCTGATTCGCCTGTTGTCCTTTGCTTCTTTTTATTTACTCTGTATGTGGCTAACAAGTTTTAGTACTTCGAATCGCACATATCAGCAGTTATATCAGAAGAAATAACTGTCATCATTTCATTAGCAATACCACCCCACAACTTTTCCTTTCTACAAGAAGGATAACTAAATTGATCTTCCTTTGACAAACGCAATTCTAACAGCAATGTAATTGTTTTTAAATTCACTTTTGGCAACTTGAGTATCTGCAAAGAAAACATCTTTTAACACTTTGTGCTGATCTAATTTCAATTTCAATGCTACTACTACTTTATAGCGTTGAATGAAGTCAACGTTTATAGCTATACTTGTACTCTACAGTAGTGAAACTGAACTTGTCTGCAAATATGATTGTTGTACCAGCCATAACCAATTATTTGATTAGCATGGCTTCTAATAAGTACTTACCAACTACTATTGGATTATTTGCTTGAACTTCATGTGGATTAAATGGATATACAGTATCATCCACAATGTATACTTTCAATACTCCTTCCTTACAAACATGATTTACTGCATCACCATGTGTTCGTCCTACTTTTTGTTTGCATGTGAAACATGTATTATCCAGTATACAACCATGCAGATGAAATGGATACAAAATAATTATTGATAACCTTACATAAAGGTTATATTTACCTCCGCCATATTTCTTTTGTGATCATTCATCAACTATTAAAGCAGATTGATCCGTTGAGTATGCGGTATGGTCATCGATGAATAAAAAAACGCTTCACCGCCGCAATCCATAAAATGCGCATCAATTATAAAACACTTTGATGATTTATAGTTGACATCGATGGATTTCGATGATTTTTTTTTTCCTTTTGATATGAAGGTAATTTTGCGTAGAAGGAAATAACGGAACCATAATTTTATATAAATGTAAAAAATTAAATAAATATGAGTGAAAATGCTTAAGCTGTATTATCGATATTTTTATAGAAGCAGGCGGCTTTGGAATTTTTTTTGTTACGTTAACATATATTTATGTCTATTAATCTCTATCTGACATGAAATTTTAAACGTCATTCTGACATGGATTATTGTTTTTGTTTCTACAATGTTGTAGATTTAATTTTAACCGCAAAATTTTGCGGAAGAAAAGCTCGTATAACCTAAAATCTATATTAGGGAACCCAATATTGCCAACTATAACGCACATAAAGTTGCAATTGTGAATGTTACATAATGTTTCATTGTAACATTGTTTTTAATGAAAACAATTGTACAAAATCCTCCTTGTAACACCGAAATAGAAAAAATAATCATTTTAACACCGAAAAAATATATTTTCTTAACAAAATCAATTTACAAAGTTTTATAACACGCTTCCATCCAAAAGAACAAATAAGTGATACTTCCACATCCTTATTTTACTATTTCGTGGTGTGTTAAGAATTACAATACGATACACCCGTTTCAATCGAAGTTGTAATGTGTACTAAATTTCAAATGCAATAAGCGAAAGCTAACTAATTTTTGTGTTTTACTTTTAGGTTGGTGAGGGCGGCATAATTTTGCTACCAGGAGTTTCACTAGATGAATCTGCCACGGATGATGACGATGAATGGATGAGTTTTGAAGGTCAATTAGCATTTGACTTTTTTCCTCATAACCTCTCTTTCGGCTCTTGTAATGCGTGTACGTTTTTACAAGTATAACTCAATATATAATGTGAAAACGCAAGCATTAAGCCTGCTTATGTTTTCGTTTTCACATTTTTCATAAATTTATTCTAGCATCTTAAACAATGCTTAAAGAATTGACACTACTGAGGACGATAACTGTAATTATTATCAAAACGTATAGATTTAAGTAAAATATAAATATAAATTAAAAAGCCAACTATTTTAATTACGATGCCGAGCCCCAGCAATTATTCCAAAATTTCTCTATATTAAAGAAATTTTAATCAAACAAGCTAATAATATTTATAGAAGAACTGAAAATGGTTTTTTGCATAATCAAGTACATATTACTAGGAAGCCATTGCATAAAACCGATAGAAATCTTATATATTTACATTTAGAAATTTCATCTATATTAAATAGAGTGGATTGGGATAAAGTCGTTACAAATAAATTTTAACATCTCATCTAAACGTCAAAATGCAGAATTTGATCAATTATTCAAGCAGCAATATAACAGACAACCTTTTGATAATAACAGTTATAAACCTTTCTAATCATAATTTTTCAGATAATGCTATTGAAGTGTTTCCTAAGGGCGGGAATTTTGCAATAGCACCAACAATTTCTAATGTTGGGAATTATATCAAATCGTTATCGTATGCTGGTAATGGAGTTAGATATAAAACATATTACGTAAAGCAAAACCTAAATAAAGCAACTTATCCTTTCGTCAGCGCCGTGCTTTATTTGATATTAAACGTAGTGAAAATATAATAATATTACAATCAGATAAAGGTAATGCAACTGATATATTAAATATGAACGACTGTAGGAACCACAAGCTTATCGTGAGCTACAAAAACCAATAGATCCTACAAAAAAAGTTTCTTCTGATAACTAACTAAATTATCATCTTTTCCTGAAGAAATTAAAAAGAAATTAACTAACTAACTCTGAAGCTCTTTCACCAATACTATATGGTCTACCAAAAATCCATGAACCAAATATTTCTTTAAGCCTTATTGTTGGTACAATTGATCCTCCTACATACAATCTGCATAACATCGTACATTTTTATTAGAACCTCATATAGGTAAAGCAACCCATTGTATTAAAATGTTCTCCCGACTTCATTGAAAAAATAAACAATATCATAATTAAAAAAGGTGTTATAATGGTCAGTTTTGATGTTGTTTCACTTTTTTAAAAATCCCCCTAAAAAAAATTATTGCATATATTGATTTTTTTTTTGTTATAGCATTTCTTTTTCAGCATTGCCTTACAACGACTTATTTTCTGTGGAATAATACATTCTATTAACAGGTTGATGGTGTAACAATCGGTAGCCCTCTTGGCCCTGTTATAGCCAATTCCCGTTACAAAATGCACCCAAAAAACCTTTACACATTAGCTATTTGAAGACAAGAAGAAGAAGCATTACATGTATTTTTAATTATATAAATGGTATTAATCCTAGCATCCAGTTTACAATGGAAAAGGAGGCTAATGGAAGATTACCACTACTTGACATACTAACATCTAAAACTAATAATTCACTACCTTTTAAGGTTTACAGAACGCCGCCACACACTGATACATATCTTCATAAATTATCAAACCTCCATCCACGTCAAAAAATTTGCAATTAAATCTTTAGTTGATAGAGCAAAACGAATTTGTGTTCCTGAATTTTTGAAATATTTAGCTTCAAGCACTACAAGCTCACGGATATTCACTTAAAACCATTAATAATGTTATTACGTCTACTAGGCATAACCATGAAGAAAAACTAGTGCTTAATGGTGGTACTGCTTTTCTTCCTTTTATAACTAATGTTACAGATAGAATTGAAAAAATCCTAATTAATCGTGGCATTAGGACTGTTTTTAAACCTACAAGAAAAATTAAAGAACATTTAAGGTCACCTAAAGATGTTTCAAAACCATTACCATCTTCCGAAGTGCATAAGATATCTTGTTCTTGTAGAAAACTGTATATTGAAACTATAAAACGTTGATACAAGACTTAAAGAACACATGAGATTTTGTAGATTAGGATCACCAGAGAAATCTGCGGTAGCTGAGCTTGCTTTAAATAATTTAAATCATGATATTCAATTTGATAATAGGGAAATATTGTCAAGTCAAACTCATTATTATGTTTACAACGTGAAGGTATTGAGATATATAAATATCCTAATAAGTTAAATAAGCAAGAAGAAGGTCTCCGTTTAAATAGCGTTTGGCATCTTTTAATTGAAAAAAAAAGGCACAACGATATGTCCTAGTTTTAATTTAGCTTTTGGTATGTCGAGGTTGTTTGCTGTTTTTTCCTAAACCTTGAAGTAGATGCTTTACTAATTATATGTTCAGGTGCAAGTTCAACAACGTTTATTAAAATTTTTGGATACATTTAACAATATATACAATACGTATTACAAGAATATTACATTACGCAATAAAATAAGTAATAATATATTGAGTAGTGTTGGTGGTGCGCTGCTCAGAACTCTTCGTCTTCTTCAGCGCGTGAATTGCGTAGTTGTTGGGCTGTGTGTTTGTGTGTGATGCTGCTGATGCCTTGCGTATCTGATATAAATGGAAACATGTGTTAGATGTGTAAATACATTGTCGGTGTTAACAGAAGAGAATTTTAAATAGTATCGATACTGTATTCTTAACCTAGAGCACCAATCTTTGCTCCGAACTTTTGTATGATTGCCCGAAAAGGGCAACCACCTCTGAACCGTGCGTGAGGATCACACCCCTCAGGTCCATCGCAATGTTCGCCTGAGAGACGCCACCTTGCAGATGACAAGTAGGGCCGTCTCCAAATTGATACCTCCAAAGGTGGTCAATATGGAGTCGAACCCTACCTCCAAAGGGGGTCAATATGGAGTCGAACCCTAAGGCGGGTTGGGCAGACGGGGTAATGACAGCGGCGGGAGCCGCTCTCGGTATGTCCGCTTTCTCAACTTTGCCTGCAGTCGCTCAGGCGCCGCAGTCGGCGGTGTCCTCTTTGATCGCTGTTCTCCTTCTCTTCTGTAGCTAGCGGGGTGGTCCCCACCGCAGTTAACGCACTTAGTCCGGTCTGTACGGGGTTTCGTGCATTCGCAGGAACGATCTGAGTGACGGAAACCCTGACACCGGTGACACTGACCGATGCCAGATTTCTGCCGCAAATCCTCTACAGTCATGCAGAGGCAGGTGACGTACTGCACCTTCCGGATCTTATGCTCTTCCTCGGTCGGCAGCTCTACGATCACGAGGGGGATCGGACGTCCTCGCTACTTCATTTTGAAAACAGAAAGTACTTTAATGTTTCGTATTTTTAGCTCTGAGCTAACATCGACCTCGGATAGTACTACGGGCACGCCATGCATCACTACCTTAGCCAATCGCTCGCTCTTTACGTGATCGGTGTGGTACCACACCTATCCATATACCTCATCAGCCTGTCTGTCCTGGAGTGAGGCAGGCTGGATCTGGGTTACCTCGCTGAAGGCCTTGGCTCTCGTGAAGGCGATCCGTTGTCGGTCTAGTTCTGGGGAGAACGTGACCCAGTTCTGCCTTATAACGAACAGTTTACCGGCGGCACTTTCTCCCTGGTATCCTCTCGTCTGCTCCATGGCTGCAAGGCTGTCCGTGAATTCTTGTAAGGCCTGGAACCGGTTGTCGGTGGGCGGCGGCGTAGGCGGGCGAACCTTCGATGTCTTCTTCGGCTTCTTCTGAGTCTTGACGTCTTCGTCGGTAGATCCCTGGACTGAGGCCTTCTCGCTGGATAGGTGCGGGGGCGCACTAACGGGGCGACGCCTGGCGGCGGCGTCTTCTTGGCTCATCTCCTCTTCTGCTGCTGCTGTCGCAGTGGAGATGGTAGCATGCTTGGCTGGTAACCGTACCATATCGGTACGTAGGTACTCGGTATTAATTTTTTTCACGACTTAGACATACATTACATAACAATTTGATTAAATTTTGTTTTTGATTATGACATTTTTCACTGTTAAAGGGCGTTTTGATTTGTCATCGTCATGGAAGTTTAATATTTCATTTTATGAAGGACATATTCTTCACTAAAATTAGACACCACAGTTTGTTTTATACGTATATCAAATTAATAGCAGACTCATGTTTGCGTTTTCACATTTTTAATATTTCATAAATTTATTCTAACATCTTTAAAAGTTTTTAAAGAATTACCGCTACTGAGAACGATAACTGTAATTGTAATCGATATGTATAGATTTAAGTAAAATACAAATATAAAAGTATACCATTAAAAACCAAAAGCTAAGTGTTTTAATTGTGTGTAATAATGGTGAAAGTTTACATTTTTATTAATCACAGTTTTCTTCTATATAATCATATATGTAGTTTTATAAATTTTAGCTATATGGATTGTAGCGAAATGTATTCGAGAAACTGACACATTTGCAATAATCACTGCACTTAAAAATTCATTACATAAATTTACAAAGTCCATCTGTCGGTCTGTTACTTTTTATTTTAATCTTTATGCACTGTACCAATTAACAGATTAATGTCCCGGTAATTCTTTGTTTAATTTTGAGGGAAGTACATTATTTGTTAAGTTCCCAACGGACTCCTAATAATATTTTTTTGTAGTTTTAAAAATTAGTGCATGATAAATCAAACGGTAGGTGAATAAGACTACAAAAACCATTTGTCCAGATGTAATCCTATTGTGTACCTTTCACATGAATATTTTGTACACGTTCTGCAATATCCACATCGTCTTTGAGTGTCTAGACCGTCGTACCTAATTTCCAACAACACATTTTTACTGTATTATGACTTTGGTTCTCCTAAATAGTAGGGACTTACGTATAACCATAGAACAAATTTGCTCTATGGTATAACGCAACTGTTTAACTCTCTGGAGGAGACCATTGCAAGTACTTGTTGATATCAAAGCCACATGTGGACCACCGTTCAAACAGAATCGCACAAATAGCCAGTGCCATTTTTTGGACCCTTGTTCGATATAATCTTAGCATTCTGTCAAAGCGATTTACTCCTGCCATTTCCTGATTATAAATATCAATCAAACTTGGTTGTTCAACAAGTATATGGTAGTTTTACGGTTTAGACAAGCCTCCACAGGATCTTTTAATCAGTCAGACATAATCGTTGGTCTCATTCATGGCAACTGTTACCTTCCCATTATCATTCCACGTTTCCATGACCGACAACTTTGTAGTAAGTGCAAGTAATTGAAAAAATTGTCCTAGTAGATCATGCTGTCACTAGGAATAAATCCTAAGCAGAGTTTCTCTGAAATGCTCGTGTCAAAAGAGTTTCTGCCACAATAGGGGAAAAATTTTGCAAATACTTGCTACTTGTTGGCAGACCATATTCGACGGGATTTCTTGAATAAATTGCTTTGTCATTATGATGACCAAAATAAGGCTCCATTGCCTCATCCAATGAAAATGATGATCCAATCGGCTGATATAATTTCTGAGATATATTGTTTATGCAGTCAATAAGGAACTGATCCACAATTTCGAAACAGTTTCTCGAAATACTGTTACTCACTGTGCTGTTATAAGTATCTGTTTTAGTTTTCCAGTTTTTAGGATAACAAAATCCAGCGTAACTGGTCTAAGAATTTTGAACTTGCCTTCCCACTTCGTCATTTCACGTCATCTTCTGTATCCTTTTGGACCAATAATCTACTTCGTTCGCCAAAATTCACGCAAGTGCTTTATCTACCACCGACGCATAAGAGATCTATTTTAAAACACCTTTCTCTATATCTTTAAATGTATACAGTTCATCTTTATTATCGTTTCATCATCCTCGTCGCTGTCAATGCCATTTTCAAAACCCTTTTTTATCAAATCGTTTTTAAAACAATCTATTTTAGATGTTTAAATTTTCTTACACTCAGAAGTCCTGAAATGTCCTCTAAAATAAATTATGTCATTCTATATGATATGCGTCACTAAATCGTTATACATTTTAATAGTGCCAATAAGCTTACTCTTTTTTTTAAATATATCGTAACATCATGTTCAATTAATTATGTGCAACACTTATATAATTGTTCACTATGCTAAAATACAATTTATTAGCACATCACTTAATTCGAAATTCGAAAAATAAATTTATTTATCGTCTCATTAAGCTTCCCTCTCTACAAATAATAAAGTTATTTAAACTGTGTATGTGTGTGTGTGTTGTGTGTTGTGTTGTGTGTGTGTGTGTTGTAGTATGTGCAGGCGTGGCGTGCTGTCTGTGTCGTGTTTAAATATGAAATCTGAGTTTTCTACCTGTCAGGCAGTGCTACTCAAAATGTTTACCAAAGGAGTGGTTCTTCAGATTTTCTTAAATAAACACTAATCAATAAACACTGATCCATTCAATCAAAAAGGCCATTTATACAAAGTTGTAGTAGATTAAATTGAGCCTAAAATAAGTACTAGTATCGAGAAATTACTTGGATCATAAAGTTACTATCTTCTTTCGAATTTTCCGTAATTTTTCGACTTTTGCTCGTAAGTGCGATTATCAGTAAGAGTATAACAAGAATGTTATAATAGTAGTTGTTTATCTTTATTTGATCATTTTTTTACAACTTCTAATTGCTCTGCTATTTACATTTTTACATTTACATTCGTACCTCACTCTTTCTTCTCACTTTTGCCCCATCTCCCATTACCTGTTTTGTCCTTTTCCAAGTTTCCTCCGTCCAGTCCGCTCCTCTACCCTTTCCTCTAATATTTCTTCTCGCTATCACTTTCTCTTCCCCTTTCAGATATTCTGGTATCCCTTCTCCTTTAATTTTTCTATAATTTACATTGTATTTTTGTTTCTTTTATTTTTCTTTCTTTTGTACGTCCCTGTCTCTTCTTATTATGACCTCTCATACTCTCACTCCCTCTCTTAATCTCTCTACTTCTTCTTTCGCGTACCCGTTTCTTTTATAATATTCGTCTTTGCTACCTTGTCCGTATTTTACTCTCCCTTCCTTTATCTCTTTCCAACATGCCTGTAATATTTTACATTCGGTTCTTTCTCTCATTTCATCCTCACACTTTACTGCCCTGCTTCCCGCTTCTACCATTATTTTTTCTTCCTGCACTTCCTCCAATATTTTTGTTGTAGCCCTTCCACCTCCTTTTGCTCCTTCCACCCCACACTTCTGCCTCATATAACACCACAATTTTTATTAATTTATCACATAACAGCTTCCTTTTACTTAAGTCTATTCCAATCAGCCTTTCCCCCACACTCCTCACTGGACCTATTGTCCTGTCTCATCGTATATCCCAGGTATGTGAATTCCTTCACCTGCTGCACTTCCTCCTCCTTCCATTCCCCCTCATCCCTTTTCCTTCTTCCCCTCCCTTTCTGAATACCATTATATTTGTTTTCTTTGTGTTTACTTACAGTTCCCTTCTTTTCGTGTATCTTTCAAACGTCTTAATCTCCTTCATTTCTTTTTCTTTCCTTTCTTTTCATGTATCTTTCCAACGTCTTCATTGTCTCCATATTTTTCCTCCTTAGCCACCAGCACCATATCGTCTGCTGCCTTCTTGTTTCCTCCACATTTCCCGTGTATACCGAGAACAGGCTTGGGTTTAACGGGCATCCCTGTCTCAGACCCTTCCTTGCTGATCTTACCGTCCATCCTCCTCGTTTTCTGATAGATTTCCGGCATCTATTCTGTCCGTCTTTCATCTATCTTTTTTTTCCTCTGGTATTCCCATAGATTTTCCCTCTTCACTCTGTCAAACGCCGCCTTTAAGTCCACGAATAACGCCGCCATTTTCCTCCTTTTCTTATCTAATTCTTTATTAGCCAAGTGTTTTAATATATATTAACTTTTAAGGTATATACAGTAAAAAATTAACTCGAGTGGGACTTGATCACACTCGAGTTAATCTTTTACTGTATGTACTAAAGTTAATTTTAATAAGAATTAAAAATTTACTAATAAAAAACATAGCAAAGGCTACGGCCATGGCTTTGCTCCGGCTCCAAACTTATTATCCTCCACTGTTACAATGTCCTACCGTTCATGATACCTAATATACTATAACCGATATTTCCCGTTCATTGAACATTCCTTTAACAAAATATTTTTTCAGTGTAGCGTTTGTGCATCATGATATCCGAAAGTTAAAGCACCGATACTGTAATCAACATGGCTGACAAACGGAAACATGTACATAAATTACATTAGGTACATTAAAAAGCACTTTTTTTTTACTTATGCGAGAAGCACAAGTATTATTTTTAGATATACTATAGCCTGGACTAGGTATAACATTAACTCATTAGCGGGATTCACACGTAGACGCAATCACTCATTCTTGCAACGTGCCGTTCCAATCGCGCGTGATTGCGTGTGTGTGAACGGTGAGACATGCAAATTCTAAGAACGCATAATTCGCAGTCTAATCAAATCGCGCGAGACTCGCGTGTATCTGCAATTTGTGAACCTACATTGTTGACGCGCAGCGTTTTTGTTGTAAAATGGCTGACACCCTACTGGACGAAAGATTTCATGGTAAACTTCCTAGAAGAATATATGAGCCATGCGTGTTTGTGGAAAATACGTTCAAAAGAATACACTAACAAAAATCTAAAGAACGAAGCATACGAAAAATTGGTGAAGCTGTGTAAAAGTATTTATCCAGAAGCAAATCGCGATTTTGTGGTTAAAAAAATTCAGAGCTTACGAGGAATTTTTCGAAAGGAGGTGAAAAAGGTAAAAGAGTCAAAAAGAAGTGGTGCCTCCGCTGATGATGTTTACTACGTATCTTCATTGTTACTGTCCACGAAGGATCAGGAAATGCCCACAAGCAGTATAAGTAACACAGAGACTGATAATATTGTGGAGGATTTAGAGCACGATTCTGAACAGGAAGTATTACTATCGGAGCAGACTGTACCTCCATTGGAAATAAAGGGAAATATTGAAAGCTCACAAGTTAGTTTATACAGTATTTATTTTTGAACATCACATACATTTAACAAATTAAGTAGTACCTATTTTATTGAAAACAAGTTAACGACTATGAGAAGCGCATTACATTATTTCGTATTCTATGCTTTTCCTTTCTGAATCATTTTGTCTTGAAACTCTATCCGTCCATTCCCATTGAAATAATTCATATAAGCTTTACGGATCTCTTTTGCTAATGAACTAGGATTTCTTGGTGTACCTAATTGAAGACTAGTCAGTTGCATACTTTCGCTTCTCCAGTCCCTCATTTGAACATGACCATCACTATTATTATTATCAAACGTTGACTTAGTTGCATATGGCGTTTTTAGTTTCAACAAAAAAATTGTGTAGTGTGCAAATAGCCAATATTACATATATTATTTTAGTTGGAGCCATGTTTATTGCCGTATGTAGGATTCTGAATTTAGGTACAATTTGGCCAAATGCATTTTCTGATACGTTCCTAGCTCCGGATAATCTATAATTAAAGATTCGTTTCTGATAATTCAGGTCCGTTTGTGGAAATGGTTTGAGGAAACGTTCATGTAGAGAAAACGCTTCGTCTCCAAGGAACACATAGGATAAATTATTTGTTGTTTCAGTTTTATCTGGTAAATTTAGTTTCGACTTCAGTAATTTTGTGTAAAACTCGGTATATTCATTCACTCCGCCATTTGAAAGTCTACCGTTTTTCCCCAAATCAACATAAATGAATTCGTACTTTGAATTCACCAAAGCCATTAAAACAATTGAATAAAAATTTTTATAATTGTAATATTGAGCTCCTGAATTAGGTGGAGGCACAATTCTAAAATGCTTTCCATCCAAAGCACCGCCGCAATTTATAAATTGCCATATATTCTGAAATCCTGTTGCAATATCCATCCATTCCTCTTTGCGAGTGGGGAACTGGAACTGAAAGTATTATCAGTCAAATATTGACAACGGGATTATTAGGCACGTTAACATATAAAACCAGTCTATATGACGGACCCGACAAAGTGCCACTTCTCACGCCAAGTTACAGCAGTAGCACTTCATGCCCACCTAGTGCATGGTTATACACTTCTGGAGACGTTTTGCAGTCAGTAGGGTTAAGACAATTTTGAAAATATAATATAATATATATATATATATATATATATATATATATATATATATATATATATATATATATATAATATATATATAATAATTCCTTGGATGAATCCAGTGAATTTGCGCAACACACAGCAGCTGCAGCTAATTCCTAAACTCAGCTCATTCTAGACTTAGATGGGTCCAGACCTACTGCTACATTGTTCTACGAGAGATCCAATAATTAATATCCGAACTCGAGTAATAATTATTGAAAAGTTAAGTTACGTTTTTTTTTTGTATTTTTGTTATTGAAATAAAGTTTATTTTCATAATCATAAGTTATTTTTCAATTTATTTAGGCCACTAATTCGAAATTAAAAGGTCTTGATTATCAAGCATGTAAAGTAGTCTGGTGGAAGAGCAAACAAATGTTTAACGTTTCAAAATAATTTAAAAATGGGATACGAATATAAGATGTCTTGAAAACAATACGTTTACTACTAATAAAACTTACCTTCATGTAAAAAAGTGTTGCCTCTGGCGGAATGCTTTGCCTCATCACTGTATCCTGTTTCATAACCTTGGGTGCAATCATTGTCAATAATTTATCAAATGTTTGGGAATCTTTTCTTGGATAATTTCTGTAATCATCAGGATAATTTTCTCTCAGTTCCTGAACCAGTGGCATATGACCGTATAGATTCCGATCTTTTTTCCATTTTTTAACCCATTCTGTTCTTATATAAGCTGTTTGCACTTGTTTTGCAAAATTTTGCTGTAAGTATACATAACAGCGATGGCAATTACTCTTTTCTCACCAATATCCATCCTTCGAATTGAAAGTTATCTTTAAATAACGTAAAGTCGCAACAAAAATTTCAAGTTTACCTGAAAATCCAAACGCCACGCCGATCGCGAGGGATACTAGACACTTATAGTATTCAGACATACAGGATCTATCCTTACAGTTTTAAACCGTGCGAAAGAATGAAGTACAAAAGCTTGGCAATTTTTAATGCAACGATCTTAGCGCGCCATGATCTACTCCTCTCTCCAGAACTTGCGACAGGAACGGGACGTTCCTTGAATGAGTAATTGAGTCTACGTGGGAACGCCGCTATTAATGCACCTTACTAATTTTTTTTATTCGAAAGTTAGATAATGCAACTTTACGTTACGTTATAATCATTATATTTCAGGAAGTGCCTCATATGAGTCAACAAAATTTATGATTTTTATCCGAAGCTTAATTATATCTTGCAAATACAACACGATTATAAAAAGAAATGGATTTTTTTCTCAGAATGTAATTGCTAAAAATATTTTAGCACGAAAACGAAGACTAAACTCATATTAAATTGTTAAAAATTAAAAGTGTATTAACCTCATTAATAAATTCGCTTGTTCTATTTCATATATTAAAATTTGGGAAAGTATTATGAGTCGTTCACATGAAAATGGCTCATTTGCCACAAACAGTCAATATATCAACATTTTTTAAATACATATTCATTCATTAGTGTTTTTTTTTTTTTTGATAATATAAACGTAAATTCCATGCATCTTCAATTCTGTATTGTGTATATAAATACTTTCATTAGTAATATAAGCAAAAAACAATATCATCATTTAACACATAAACTAAATATAATCACGCATATCGTGTTATGGCCTTTTCCCACAGTATTTAACACACAACAGACGCAAATTATGTGTTTTAGACTCTGCCTACATGAAACAAAATTATAAATACGTAATATTTATTTTCATTCGACCAGTCAGTCTTATTTATCAATTAACAATGCCTACTAGTCTAGAATCTAGGGCCCTTTTTCAAAAGTGATAGTAACAAGCTGCATTTTCGTGAGCAGCTTCCTTTTACCAAGATGTCCAACTTTTTCTCTGCGAAAATTTTCGATAATGCGTACGTAAATCTTCCGGGGGCTGTAAACATATCGAGCATACAATTGTAAAAATATTAGTAACGATTAGTCTTTTAGCTATATTCCGAGATAATATAACACACACGAAAAACCGTGTGGCATACAAAACCTATGGTTTGAAGGGGGGTACCCCCCACTCGCAACATGTCATTTTCACAGGCTGAAATTAGTGATTGGTAACCGCCTAATTTTTTTTCTGCAGCTAGATAAAATCTTTTGAAAGGCGATTTTCATGTCTGCCTACAAATTACGTGGAAAGTTTTTCCAGACCTACGCTCGGAAAATGTCGAGCACACGGGAAAAAGTTTTTCCATTAGTAACTGTAGGTCAAACATACTAACTACATGATAGGCTGTTGTATCCTTTACCCAAATAAATAAGTGGCCTACAAAAATATTGGCAAATTTCGGCATACCTTTACAATTAAAAATACAAAATACATTACTATAAAACCAAATAAAAAATAATTTAATTTTCGTCCAACTCGTCTATGTATTCATCATCCTCACTGCTGCCATCATTATCATCTTCATCTTCTTTATCAGAAAAGTCTTCTTTGTTAAAAATAAAGAAAATATTAAAAAATAATTAAATTATTGAAACAAAATCAGTAAACAAAAATTACTAAAGATAGAAGAATTGAAAGATTACCTTCTACAGCGGTCAATTCATTGATGCATGAATATTCGTACTTTTGGTCAATCATTATCCATCCATAGTCATATGCTATCAATATACTGAGTTCTTATTTGTTGCAATAATTCCTTCTTCGTCGGAGGCAAGCTTGAAGCATCATCACCCACGATAGATTTTTTTAGCAATTCTTCGTTAGAATTTTAGCTTTTTTCAAACATTTCGTATCTTCCTTTACTAATATCATTTTTTACTTTTAATCAATATGTTCTGCACACATATTCCTCTATCACTTTAAATATCTCGCTATCGATCGTAATTTCTGTCATTCAAAAGTTCTAGGAAGGCCTCTTGGAATTTACTGTTTTTCGTATTTATCAACTAAACGCCAATTATTGTGTGCAAGTGCATTATACAGATACAGACATTCCAGTGATTATATTTATAATTATGGCTAATTTTAAGTACCTTAAGGATAATAGTAGAAAGGAAGCAGACTGGGACAATACCTTCAATGAGTGCGAGTGAGGAGGAAAATTGAGTCGGCGTCTCTCTCTCTCTCGGGGGCCCCGCCCATTTCCCACCCCCTTTTTTACAGTTTCTTTTCGGGCGCCATTTTCAACCCCTTGGTGAGATTTTCACCCCTAATTAGGGTCTTTTTGGCTGTATTAAGAGCAACCGCAGTAACCTTGTGCGCTCATACATTGTTCTGATTGGAGGGCTTAAGGGTAGGCCACGCCCCCTGGTTTCCGATTGGTCTTGACCCTTGGGAGGAAAAGTTGAAATTTGCTATTGTATCGACTTCGCCGCCCATTTTTGAAATAGTCTTCGCCCCTTGTCAAAAGGCAGAAATAAATCAAAGCAATCATCCGACCAATCAAATCAGCCAAAGCACGTTAAACCAAATCAATCAATCTTGGACAAATCAATTAGTAAAATCAATCAAATCAATCAGATATATCTCAATCAAATAAATTAATCAAATCAATCTGAATCAAATCAATCAAGAAGTTGAGCTAACAATTCTTCATAACCTCCAGGTAACGATTCTCTCAGTATATATACCGAACTCTCATGACCGACCGCTTGCTTTGTAGATAAGACCAACCGACACTCAGAGTTAGTACTCTCCCTAAACGTGAGAGCACCGGCGGGGAAACATTCGATCGCCCGCAAATCAATCTCAATTAAGTCATCTCAATCAAGTCATAACTTACAGCTTGAAAAATCCAGCTTACAATTCAAAAATACTGGCTTGGTTTAACTTGCAATTTGCAAAACCATCTTTCAATTCAAAAATACCTGTTTGGTTTAACTTACAGCTTGCAAAAACCAGCTTACAATTCAAAATACTGGTTTGGTTTAACACAGATTACAAATACCAAACTTCAATTCAAAAAACGGTTCGATTTAACTTACAGCTTGCAAAACCAACCCCAATTCAAAAATACCTGTTTGGTTTAACTTACAGCTTGCAAAAACCCCACTTTCAATTCTAAAATGCCGATTTGATTTAAGTTACAGCTAGCAAATACCAGCTTTCAATTCGAAAATATTGATTTGGTTTAACTAACAGCCTGCCAAAAACCAACCAACAATTCAAAAATACTGGTTTGGTTTAACTTATAGCTTGCAAAAACCAACTTTCAATTGAAAAATAGCAGTTTAATTTAACTTACAGCTTGCAAAAACCAATTTTCAAGTCTAAAATACTAAAATTGGTTTAACCTGCAGCTTGCAAAAACCAAACTTTCAATTCAAAAATACCGGTTTGGCTTACGCACACGCTCCTATGCCTACTTTTATGAGATACCCTTTAATATTACTGTCAATATACGCACATCAAATTAGCGTGTAATCCTATTGTACCACGCACACACACACGTCCACGCACACATACACACGCCACGCCACGCACATACCACACCACACACATCACACCACCACACACGCACGAACTCACATGCACACGCTCGTATATCTGTCTTATGAGATAGCCTTTGACATTGCTGAAAATTTACGAACAACAAATTAGCGTTTTGCGTACAGTGATAAAAATACGTTTTAAAGTTAAATTAGTCAAAATGCCTATACAATAACAAATATAACCAAACTCGAAATCAGACCACTACAATATTCTACATACAAGGAATGTCTTATCGGAAATACCTCTGGCAAAAAGGGCCCTAGATTTATAAATAAGCTTGAACGCACTATTCCGTTTTTGAAAATGGACAAATTCCTGGGGACAAATAAACAAGCTGACTTTCATTCCCAATTTTGATAATACACATGTGATTTTGAAACTAACGCCGATTTCAACTCGTAAGTCAACTATAGGACTCTGTGTTTTATTTTACCCAATGTACATCATTATTATTAGTCATAATAATAGTAGCACTCAAATTAGCGGGTAACACTATTGTCGAATGATAAAAATACGTTTTACAGTTAAATTAGTAAAAACACCTATACAATATCAAATATAACCAAACTTGAAAGTAGGCCTCTATATTATCTTACATGCAAGCATTATCTTTTCGGAAATATCTGACAAAAGGACCCTAGATTTGTAAACAAGGTTGAACGCACTAAGTCGTTATTTTAATTTTGATAATACACATGGGATTTGAAACATCGTAAGGCAACTATAGGACCTCGCGTTTCATTATCATTACACAACCAGAATAATAATAATTCCATAACACTGTAGATGGATGGATTAAGGTATAACAAGGGCGTGTTGATCGCGTGAAGGTTTACAGCAGATTTAGACCGAGATTTGGTGAGGAATCATAACATTAAAATATTTTACAAGTAATTAAATAAAGTAAATAAAATAAGGTGTAAGGGTTAAAATAAAAAACGGTCACTTACCATGGTTGTGGTGCATAATCGTATTGAAAGAACGTCTTGACAGGGTAAACAGCTGGGTTTTTTTGTTGCTTACAGTCACACGGCGCATCTCTGCTTTGTGTTTATAAATGAACAATATAAACTACTCAACGGTTTCCAGAAAGCATTAATATAAAGTAATTATTTTCAGGATTTCCCAGTTATGTAACCACAATAACCTTTCACCATTCAAATACCTCTAGGGGATTTTTGTAAAAGCACAGTAATTACCTAATTAAGTGAAAGGCAGGCAGACGTTGAAATTACATAAAAGGCATACAGACAAGTCGTTTTTCATTTTCAATTTTGTTAATACATTTCATACCAAATTGATTTAACTTACAGCTTGCAAAAACCAACCCACAATTAAAAATACCAAATTTATTTAACTTAACAGCAAAACCAACTCTCAATTCAAAGACAGCGGCTTGATTTAGCTTACAGCTAGGCCGAGAGAGAAAGAGAGAGAGAGAGAGACGCCATTTTCCATCTCACTCGCACTCATTACAGGTAGTGTTCCAGTCGGCACCCCTTCTACTGATACTGTTAAAATTATCTTTAAGTACTGAAACATCAACTAAATTCATTCGAAACTTGGAGAGCAGTTATATTGACCGCTTTCTATTTGCCACATGTTTACTGGAAATGATTTTAATCCTGCCTTCTTTCGCAAAGGGAAGATAAAGCTTTTTAATATTTTGCAAAAAAAAGTAAAAATATGTGTGCAGAACATATTCATTAAAAGTAAATATGATATTAATAAAAGAAGATACGAAATTGAAAAACGGTACCAAACTTGTAACGAAGAATTGCTGAAAAAATCTGTCGTTGGTTATGATGCTTCGAACTTGCCTCCGACGAAGCAGGAATTACTGTCACAAATAAGAACTCAGTATATTGGTAGCATATGGTGAATTGCACACATGTGAAATACGAGTAAATCTCCAGAAGAGAATGGATTGATAATAATTGACCAAAAGTACTAATATTATTGGTTTGATGGTCCTGAAAGTCCATCTACCAATCAATTAACCATTGTAGAAGGTAATCTTTCAATTCTTCTATCTTTAGTAATTTTTGTTGGGCCTCTCGGTAAAATGAAGCTGCTCACGAAAATGCAGCTTGTTACTAATCACTTTTGAAAAAGGTCCATGGATCCTAGACTATACGTTTAGATCGCTAGGTTGGCTTTAGCCTTCATAATTAGTTGCTATGGTAGTTAAAAGCATACATGACTCGTAAGTGATTACTTACCGCTGTACAAAGCGGGGAAGTAACAATAAATACGCTTCGTTTATACATTTGTATTTATGGAAGCCATGACTCCTCTATAATTTCATTTTATTAACTCAAGCAAAGAATAAAAAAGACATTGAATGAAAAATAGTTTAAGCATCTCGATCATTAAGGGTTTAACTGATCACAGATAGATATTTATTCGACCAGTAAACAACCCTTACCGTTCTTAATACTTAATACACTATTTAATTTGATCGGTTGTATCTATCATTTTACCAAGCGTACATTCAGCTACTTAGGTTGAGATTACCCTTTATAAGTGATTTCTATGGTAGTTAAAATCAAACACGACTGGTAAATGATTATTTAAGGCCCTACATGAACGGGAAGTAAAAATAAGTAGGTTTCGTTTATGCATTTTGATCTATGGAAACCATCCATAATTTTGTTTTCTTAACTGATTAAAAAAAGACATCGAACGAAAAATAGTATAAGCGACGACCGTTAATGGTTTAACTGGTCTCACATCCTTGCCGTTCTTAAAACTTAACATAGCATTATAAAATCAGTTCAGTATAAGGTTTCTGAATGCTGAAATACAGTAACATAACAAGCACATTAAATTCGCGGGTTCACTAATTTAAAAATGCTGTCTTATGAAGTATAGAGAAGCAGATAAAATTTAAGTTTGTCTGTATCACTTGAACCAGCTCGAATCTACAACTATTGATATATCACTGAAACATACAGTCAAATATTCGTTTGACATACAATAACAGTCTGTAAAAAGATGTGCATATCTGATATTTTGATTAGGAATATTGACTACTTTTCACACACAGTCTAAAGCAGCGGCTTTCAAACTGTTGATCTGTGGAAACCTTCAAATTGTTGAGTAACCCCTTTACGCGTTCAAATTAAAAAATTTACCACCGTCTATTATTTGAGTCGATAGTATAATGGGGCCACTTGAGACCTGGCGGCTGCATCTGAACTTCCTTCGCAGACACCTTTAATGCATTTTAATTGCCGAATTCTTTTCAGGCGCCATTTTCAACTCCTTGATGACGTATTTAGGGCCCTTTTGACAGTATTAAGAGCCTTTTTAAAGTTCATACTCATGACGTCATAATTAAAAGTGATAGGGGAAGGAGAGATTCGTCTTAATTCATTTGGCACCCCGGCTTTCTGATTGGCTCATAGACACCGCTCCCTACTCTGGCCAATCAAATCAAATCAATCTCAAGTACCACAAAACAAAAATGATTTTATTTATTAAATCATTTCTCTACGTCACCAATACATAACATAGTAATTATAATAAAACCGTTTTTCTAAGCCAGTATTAAACCGGTTGCTTCGCGTTTTGGTCCTAAAGAGTCCATTGAAACATCCTTACTCTACAATCATTCATTAAACTGTATACGACGACCATTGAAAAACTTATGGAAACGCCTATTTAGGTAGCACACACACTTAAAATCCAGCATCTCTACCATCGCTCTTTATCCGTACTTTGTTGATGTGATGTCCAAATTGAATATCTTGTAGTCTACCCCTGTCTCTAAACCCTTGACGCTTTTAAACGGTTTAAAACATGTTGATGCATTTTAAAATCCATATCTGTAAGTATAACATAATATTAAAAATCTGTACAAGTAATTAAATACAGTAAATAAAATAAGGGGTGAGTGTTAAAACCAAAAATAATCACTTACCCATATTTTATTGATTACGTCAATCTCTTGAGTCGTCTGGTGCTGCGTTTATTCAGATTCATCTTTTAGAACTTCCATGAACCCCACAAATTTCCAGATCCCATTTTAAACTTTTTATCTTTAACAGTAATTGGTCTATTTGTGCAGCAACAGCCGGTTCAGACATGGCCACGTGAGTGTATAACTGCTGGTTTTGTTACTTCCCCAATCATTAATATAATGTAATTATTTTCTGAATTTGTCAATCATGTAATCAACAATAGCATCCTTTCACTATTCAAGTACCTTTAACGTGTCTGGGAAAACCCCTAATTAGTTAATTACGTAAAAGGTGAGCAGTGTTAGAAATACAAATGCGATGTTTTAAGTAATTAGATCGAATTTTATAAAAATCTGTGTCTTTAGCAAATTTATGAACAGATTTTTAATTATAATCCAATTTTTAAATTGCCAAGTAATATAGAAATAAATTTAAGATGTTGGTCTGTAACCAGGTTCTATCAAGGCATCTTGGTTATATAGGCAAGATTTAAATTTCATCCTTAACATGTTGATTTGAAATCAGCTTCCGCCATCCTTATTCGATTTAACACAAAAACAATGTGCAAGTCTAGGATGTTGATTTGAAATAATTTTCTTAAACCTGTTAAAAGTGTTAAGGATTCAGAGACCGGAGTAGAATACAAGATATTCAGTTTGGACATCACATCAACAAAATACGGATAAAGTGTGGTTGTAGAAATGCTGGATTTTAAATGTGTGTGCTACCTAAGCGTTTCCATAAGTCTAAGGGTCGTCGTACACAGTTTAATGAATTATTTTACAGTAAAGATGTTTCAATGCGCTCTTTAGGACCAATACGCGATACAACCGGTTTAATATTCGCTTAGAAAAACGGTTTTACTATAATTACTACGTTATGTAATGATGATGATGTGATTGGTTTAATAAATAAAATCATTTTTGTTTTGTGGGGCGGTGTCTATGAGCCAATCAGGAAGCAGGGGGACATGGTCTAGTGCCAGATGAATTAAGACGAATTAAGATGACTTAAGATGAAATAAAATGAATCTCTCCTTCCCCTATCACTTTTAATCATGACGTCATGATTATGAAAAAAGGCTCTTAATACTGCCAAAGGGGCCCTAATTACGGAGGTGTGGACCATAAATACGTCGCGACGCCGGGCATCGTTGTCACTCAAGTGGGCCCTTTCTACTGTCGATTCAATCAAATACATAAGTTAACTTTGAATGCAGTCACAGTTTTTTTAGTTACTGCGAACTAAAGAAGATAAAATCCACCCTACTCTTTATCCCTCAACCCCATCACCATCACAACCACTACTAGATATAACTGGGTTCTAGACATTTAAGTTTTCGTGTTTTCGTGTGGACAAATGAAAATAATATTCACTCTTCTTACTTCTTACCCTGTAGGTCTACCACCGCCAAGAATCTCCAAGAAACTCACAATTAAGTGATAATACTGGTGTTAAATTTTAATACAATTACTTTTCAAGTTTTTGAATCCAAATAAAATCAGCTAACTCCCAAATCAACCACCACCAAATATCACTGGGCTGTATACAAAATACATATGCCAAATTTGAATACAGTAGTTACCCCAGCTAGTAAGTTAGCGGCAACACGATCTGCTTAGCATTCGGGAGGTTCGATTCCCGTTACGGTTAACCGTTAACTTGTATAAAGTTTTTTCAGTTGTTCTCCTCATATAGAGAGATAGCGGCACATCATTGCGTTGTAGTACATCATGTAGGCGAACGCGAAGGTAGAACCCTAACTCCGTTGTTTCCGATCCTACCCTGACCGCACATATCCTTAATCTCACCATGAATATATGCTAAATCCATGACTGTGGCTAAATGAGCTTGGAACGCTCAAGCAGCCTGCCCTCTCTCTTGGGAAGGGAACGTAATACGTTGACATTTCACTACTTTAATACAGTAGGTTTTTAATTTTTTGTTATCGCGTTCGAAAAAAATCACATTTACCCCCTTACCGTTACATCGCAAATTCACTACCACTAAAAATCATAAATAGGTTGAATAAATTTGCATATTAAGTTTTTGAGATATCACGTCCGAAATATTTATCACAGACACTCATACGCACTCTCTCGCACGCACGCACGCACATACGCACACACACAGACATTTTTGACATCTTTCAAAAACTACATGTTTGGACTCTGTGGAAAAGTTGAAAAGTATATATTTTCAACAGTAATATATTAAGTGCATAGTGACTTGCCGATAATACGGGCTAATGGGACGCATGAGCGCTTGTTGCGATGAAAATTTGCACAATTGCGAAGCCGGAGTGCGAATTTTCGCAAGCAACAAGGTCGAATGCAACCTTAGCCAGTATTAGCAAAGCAAAGTAACTACATCCGAAACATATTTTATTTTATTTTGCCACCATAATGTTCTTTATACGCCCCCAAATGCGGGCGTAATGTGGTCTTATAGCACGGAAATGTCATTGTTGCTAAGCAGCATGATTGACAGCAAACACATCACATGATATGTTGCGTTTTCACCTTCCATTTTAGAATGCAAATTATTTACAAACAAACAGTACCTTAGCAACAATTTAGCAATATCACAGTATCTTAGTAACAACAAATTAGCCTACTGTGGACTTTATTTCACTGCATTTGCATTTAAAACTTGCCGAAAATACTGAATCTTTTTAAAATGTTGTTCCAGTTTCATGCGCAAAATAAAATAAAACATTGTATGGACCACGGAATAATTGTAGATTATGGCTCTCAGGAATATAGAGCCCTCCGCTTCGCGTCGGGCTTTTAACATTCCCTCGAGCCATAATCTTCTGATTATGCCTTAATACATAAATATCTATTACTTAACTATTGTATAAGTTTAATAATAAAACAAGGTAACTAATTTATAATAATGATATTGACACGGAATTTATTCTTCAAAATTCTAACCCACCTCAGACGAATTATTAATATTGAAATAATTAAGACAAAATAATAGCATATTAATATTATGAGCTGATAAAGGAAATTCTGTTGTGATAGTTAATACTGAATCATAAAATGCAAAATTTATTGAAATCATCGGAATATAAACCTAACAATTCGAATACTACTGATTATTTAGAAAAGAAAAGATTTATGGTCTTCCAAAAATTCACAAAGGAATTGACTCGCCTTTACGTCCCATTGTTAGTGCGTATAATTCTCTGACCTACAATCTTGCAAAATTCTTAGCGAAAAACCTTCAACCTATTTTAATATAGTGTTCTGCATTTAGCCTGTGTGCTAAAACTTCTAATTCAAGCAGTTCTCTGTTAAAGGTACCAGCCCAAGTAGTCACACTAAAACGGTGTTGAAACCGCAATTGTCTAACAGCATGTGGATTCTGGAGATTCCATAGATGGTAGTTATGAGTGCTACTAATACCCTCTCTAGTAAATTGGGCCTCATCTGTCCATACTATTCTAGGTAAAAATATTTAATCTTCGGCAATTTTTTGTTACAACCAAGTACAACACTCTACACGCTGGTCGTAATCTTGCGGGCGTAATGCCTGGACACGTTTAATGTGATAGGGGTGTAATTGTTCGCCATACGAAGTTTTGAGATAGACGAAAATGCGCTGCGATGCGTCTAGTGATCAGTGTGGGTTGTCCAACATCAATTACATTTTCTTCGTTATTGACAATATCTTCTCTAGAGTGATTACCTCGATCATTACGTGGAACAACAATTGAACCAGTTTCTTTGAGTCGTCGGAAAGTACGGCCAAAGCTCTGGGACACGGTTGACGTCTATCAGGAAATCTTCGGCGATACTCTCTGGACGCTTGAAGACCGTTAGCATTACAATACCCATACAGATAAACAATATCTGCATATTCAGCTATACTAAACTCACTCATTTTGACAACTATCAACTTAAATGTTTCACAAATTGTGTTGTTTATTTCCATGGCTAATAGATTTTAAAGTTGTACTTTAATGATTATTTCTAATTCAATAAAATTTAAATCTGATGTAGTAAATAAACATAATACGACCTATCTTCATATAACATTGAGGAGCATATTCCAAAATTATTTTTGAATATACAGGGTGGCACAAAAATAAAGTACATATCAAAGTTATATTTTTTCTTATGGAACATCCTATAATTTTTTATATTTTGAGATACTATAGACCAAATAAAGGTAAGTTTCTGTTACACTTCCTATACCTAAAATTGAGCGTTTCTGAGAAATTTTGAGAAATATAAAAATACCTATTGTAATTTAAAAATTGCTTACACCCTGTAACATAGAACGAGCTGCTCATAATTAAATCTACTGGTTAGCTGAAAGGTTAAGGTATACTACCATATAAAAGTTTTAATTCAAAATTATACAGAATGATGAAAAAAATTGCTCCAAAGTTTAGGCATACATTTTATTGAATAACTTCTGAAAGTTAAATGGAACACCCCGTATTTAGTTTCTTGTTTCGACGCAGAATTAGATTCCCTTTAAAACTATATTAGGGTTCCCTATACCTATCTCTTATGCTTTTTACGCAAACGGCGTTTTACATTTTACTTATGAATAATTTCTTTATCGTAAATGTATTGTAATGAAAATCTAAAAGCATTTTATTGAACGGTTAACAAACTTAAAATTATTATTTTAATAAATGTTCAAAGTTGTGTCGATTATTCCCAATACATAAGCGAACTCTTTTTCGAAATGATTGCTGAACCCTGGATAACATATTTGGCGTTATGGAACGAAATGCTTCTCTTATTCGTACTTTCATATCGTTAGGTGTCGTTGGCGGTGTATTGTAAACAATATTTTTAATATATCCACATACAAAATAGTCGAGACTTGTTAGGTCCGGAGACCTGGCTGGCCAGTCCTGTGGACCTACTCGTCCTATCCATCTATTGTGATATTGCTCATCTAATTCATTCCTATCACGTCTATCAAAGTGTGCAGGAGCACCATCTAGCTACATCCACATTCGTTGACGAATATTAAGCGGAATAGTTTCCAATAGTATAGGCAAATTGTTCCTAATAAATCTAAGAAACATGGCGCCGTTTAAGTGGCCATCAAAAAAGTATGGACCTACCATTTGCGTTCCCATTACTCCACCCCACACGTTATCACACCATCTGTGCTGGTGATCAAGGGTTCTAAAAATATTAGGATTTTCGTCACTGTAGTAGTGAAAGTTATGTCTATTAACTAATTCGTTGTTATGAAAACTTGACTCATCGGAAAAAAGCACGTATTCAAAAAAATTTTCATCATCACCAAACTTTTCTAGAACCCATAAACAAAAATTCAGTCGTCGATCATAATCTTCTTCAGAAAGTTGTTGATGTAGTTGTATGTGATACGGGTAAAATTTGTGTTTTTTAATTATTCTTTGGATGCTCTGTCTGCTTATTCCAGTTGCTTCATGTATTTTTCGGTGACTTGTTTGAGGGTCTTCTGCCAGGATTCCATCACTAAATATTCATTTTCCTCATTTCCGGTAACCGATTTTTGTCGTTCGGGCTTAGTATAAGACACACTGCCTGATCTGCGGAAAAGCTGCAACAACTTTTCCAATGAACGCTTATTAGGATGATTCCTGTTAGGATACCCTTGGGCATATACTCTTGACGCTAATAAACAGTTTGCTTCACACTGACCGATTACCAAGATCATATCAATTCGTTCTTCCTGGGGGCATGTTCTCATTTTAACTAATGAAATGTAACAATCTCGAAAAACAATTTTAAACTACTTTAAACGACGATAATGGTTTGACTAACAAGTAGTGTCACTGTCAAATCATTTTTTTCGAAATAATTAACGCCATATTGGCCAAAGCCTACTATTACTTAAAAAATAGTAGGATAGGTATAGCAGATATGAAGTAAAATATAAACACGCTGTTTGCGTAAAAAGCATAAGAGATAGGCATAGGGAACCCTAATATAGTTTTAAAGGGAATCTGCGTCGAAATAAACTACTAAATACGGGTGTTCCATTTAACTTTAAGAAGTTATTCAATAAAATGTGTACCTAAACTTTGGAGCAACTTTTTCACCACTCTGTATAATTTTGAAATAAAAATTTTATATGGTAGTATACCTTAACCTTTCAGCTAACCAATAGAGTTGATTTTGAGCAGCTCGCTCTGTGTTACAGGGTGTAAGCAATTTTAAATTACAATATGTATTTTATATTTCTCAAAATTTCTCAGAAACGATCAGTTTTAGGTATAGGAAGTGTAACAGAAACTTACCTTTATTTGGTCTATAGTATCTAAAATATAAAAATTATAGGGTGTTCCATAAGAAAAATATAACTTTGATATGTACTTTATTTTTGTGCCACCCTGTATATTCAAAATAATTTTGGAATATGCTCCTCAAGAACCCACATATGATTGCGCTAAAATTATTTCCCAACCCTTTGCGTTTCTCGTAGAAAACCGGGGCCAATGTGGTGGGCCACCGGTATGTATATATATATATATATATATATATATATATATATATATATATATATATATATATATATATATATATATATATATACACTGTGTCTCTTGAATTTCTGGACATAGGGAATTCTCATGTTAAAATAAACTATTGTAAATATTGGCTCCCTAATTATTTTACAGTAATATGTCAAATATAAAACTTCTTAAGGAAGAAAGGCTGCTTCTTATGTTACAATTGCATTTACATTTGGTTCATCAGTTAATAAGCCATGTAAGTGTCAGGATAAACACAATAAGGAGCACAAATAAAATAAGTCTGTTATAAACAAGAAGATGATATTCTCAATATACAAATTAATTATGAAAATTGGAAAATAAATAACAAAAAATCATCATTTCTACTATTTGATCAAGTGTTCAAATAAATCTCCGTTTGCAGCTAAACAATATCCAAGTCGATCATAGAACTCTCGCCGAACGTTTGCGAGCATGTACTGGGAGACTTCGTGGCTGTTTGCTAAGATTGCTTCTTTTAAGTCGATCAGACTATTAAACGAGTTTTCACTGTTGTATAATTTGTTTTTTAAATAACCCCAGAGGAAAAAGTCAGGGAGCCAAATCAGGGGAGCGTGCTGGCCAGTTTATGGTACGACCTCGATTTATGCAACAGCCGGGAAACGTGAAGTCTAGAAACTCACGTGCATTGTGTGCTGGACACCCATCGTGCTGGTACCAAATGTCTTCCTCCAGGTTCAAGTCTAACAGCGCTGTGCCAATTTCTTCTTGAAGCAGCTGAAGATAACGCTCTCCAGTCAACGTACCATCAATAAAGAAAGGACCTATTAATCTATGGCCCAGTATGCCAATACATTAATTGTGTTGCGATATTGACTTCTACTCTTTATTGATAAATGCAAATTTTCAGTATTCCAGTAACGAAAATTTTGGCGGTTATGAATACCATGAGTTGAAAAAGAACATTCGTCGGTGAATAAAATACGACTTAGAAAGTTTCTATCCATGTTTGATAACTCTACTAACCTTTCGCAGAACTCCATTCTCATGAGTTTATCTTCATCAAAAATTTCCTGCTGCAAGCTATACTTGAAAGACTTGAACACTGGAGTTTGTTGCTTTAAAATTCGATGGACGGTACTGTGAGATATTCCTAAACTGCACCCAATTTGTCCCACACTTTTATTTTTCTTCAACAACATTAAGTAACACATCCAAATCTCTGTAATTTTGCCCCAGAGGTTTAATATCTTGACAATTACATGGCTTATTAACGTTACCGGTAGATTTGAATAGGTTGATAATTTTTGAAATTGTTTCTGCACTTGGAATTTGCCGGTTTTGATAACCAGCCGAGCACAGATCTCTGATATTTGCCAGAGTAATGCCATTCAATAAATTTTACTTTTCTTCAATGGTGTAATAATTCATTTTTATATACAAATTTTTCTTTAAAAGTAATAATCTGTCCCAAATAAAGTTTTAATGATGAATGAATTGTTTTTGAAAATGAATGATTTACAATGACAATTAATAATTATTGTTAGCATTGTCTGTCTAAAGCAAAGCAACCTTGACCAGTTACGAAAAAGCCCTTAAGTTTTTCCTAAATTTCTCGAAAACGGATGAACCAAATGTAAATGCAATTGTAGCAGCCTTTTTTCCTTAAGAAGTTTTACATTTGACATTTTACTGTAAAATAATTAGGGAACCAATATTTACAATAGTTTATTTTAACATGGGAATTCCTATGTCCAGAAATTCAAGAGACACAGTGTAATATATATATATATATATATATATATATATATATATATATATATATATATATATATAGGGTGTTTCATTAAGGCTGGCCACCGGCCATATTTCAGAAACTAGTGGACATAAAAAGTGGAGAAAAAATTCATTATAAAAGTCGCCACGAGAAAATCCTGGAAATTATTTTTAAGTTCCGTAATTCATGCAAGGGGCGCAATTGAAAATTAAAAATAAAATTATAAATTTCTCCGAAAATTCCACATTAAGGCATACCTTTGGTAACATCGTTAGAAAGCTTAGACAATTCTGCATCATTTTGGTCTAAGACTCATTGGCGTACCGACCTTAATAAGAGTGGGGAAGCTATTGAATGTGTAATCATTTAAATCGCTGTTATTTTTAAACGACTTATCCGATTGTAGTAAACCTAGGCTTGTTTAGAAGAAAAAGGTAAGTACTTTTAAATGTCGCATCCATTGGTACGCGATAGCTCATAATAAAATTGTTAGAGGGCGCAATTTGTAATAATACCAGTTTTTTATTTTATTCAGAAAAATTAAATCATACGGTATAATTATGACATCATAAGCGGAAAGTAGCTTAAATTTGTAACAAAAACGTAAATAACGCAATTTGATATCTTTATTTGTTCCAGAGTTATGGCGAAAAGAAGACTTTTAACCGTTTAATTTAATAATTGATTGTTGCTATGGTTTCTTAAGGTGTATAGGTTGGATTAGTAATGAGGAATCTGCATTTATCATAGTCTGTGCCTCCTTCACACTCTATCTAGGCTTAGGACTAGTCCAAACTAAGCAAATTGCAAAATTTGGAGCGTGTTTAGAGGCCAACGGGCCATAACAACGATATCAAAGTAATGATTGATTTTGTTTAAGAAACTTTTCAATAGAATGGAACAAAATCATGAACAACTGTTAAAAACTAGTGAAAATCTATAAATGTTCAAATTGACGGCCGTTTTGTAAAATACAACTATTAATTCTTCTTCTCGTACTGGAAACAGCTGTTTCGATTTCGTCTCGTGGAATCGAATTTATTGCAATTTCAATTCGGTGAATCATGTCCTCTCGCGTGGTTGGTCTCGTTTCGTAAACAATATCTTTTATTCTTCCCCACAAGTAGAAATCTAATACAGTTAAATCCGGGGATCTAGGTGGCCACGAAACAAACTACCCTTCCCATCCACCGATTTGGGTATCTAACATTTAAGAAATCACGGACTCTTCGGGAATAGTGTGAAGGACATCCATCATGTTGATACCACAGGGATGCTCTCACGTCAAGGGAATGTCTTCTAAAAGATTGGGCAAGTCATTTTGTAAAAGTTTAAATAAGATTCACCATTTAGGTGTCCATGAAAACAAATGGTCCGATAATTCTGTCACCTAAAACACCACACCACAAATTTACACTCCATCTGTTTTGGTGATCCACTTCGCGCATCCAGTGAGGATTTGTTTGCGACCAATAATGCATATTGTGCAAATTAACTCTGCCGCAGCTAGTAAAAGTAGCCTCATCGGTCCATAAAACTTTGGAAAGGAATCGAAGATTTTCACTACACATGTCTCTCAGCCAATAGCAATAGTCGAGCCGCCTATAAAATCAGTGTCTGATAAAGCCTGGTGTAAAACTAGATGATAAGGATGCAGCTGAAAATCCCTTAAAATTCTGAACACAGAAGCAACACTTACACCTAGTTCTGTGGAAATCTCTCTGATGCTTACGTGAGGCTCCGATTCTACGTACGTAAGAACATTAATACTATTGTCTTCATTTCTTATGCGACGTCTTCTGACAGGAAGTGGAATACGTCGTACATTTCCTGTTTGTCTTAAACGTGTTGCCATTCGCCGAAACACTTTTCTAGTGTAGTGCCTTCGATCAGGATATCTGATTGCGTATTGTCGTTCCGCAATAGCTGCATTTTGAAAACATTCATAATACACGGCAAGCATGTCGTAAGCCTCGGCATTGGTATACGACATTTTTAAGGATAGCACTAATTTCTGATAAGGTACAATGAAACCCAAAACTAATGAAGGAAAAATTTTTACAACACAACATCAATCAAAATTAAGTAAGTTGACAACTATTTCAATTTATTTACCTCCATGGAAACGAGCCGACTTTGTTCCGCAGCAAGTTAGATTATTATTTTAAAACACACCACGTTAGAATTATGCCTTAGAAGTTTTATATGATTTTATAAACGTACAGAAGAAGAATTAATAGTTGTTTTTTACAAAACGGCCGTCAATTTGAACATTTATAGATTTTCACTAGTTTTTAACAGTTGTTCATGATTTTGTACCATTCTATTGAAAAGTTTCTTAAACAAAATCAATCATTACTTTGATATCGTTGTATGGCCCGTTGGCCTCTAAACACGCTCCAAATTTTGCAATTTGTGCTTAGTTTGGACTAGTCCTAAGCCTAGATAGAGTGTGAAGGGAGGCACAGACTATGATAAATGCAGATTCCTCATTACTAATCCAACCTATACACCTTAAAAACCATAGCAACAATCAATTATTAAATTAAACGGTTAAAAGTCTTCTTTTCGCCATAACTCTGGAACAAATAAAGATATCAAATTGCGTTATTTACGTTTTTTGTTACAAATTTAAGCTACTTTCCGCTTATGATGTCATAATTATACCGTATGATTTAATTTTTCTGAATAAAATCAAAAAAACTGGTATTATTACAAATTGCGCCCTCTAACAATTTTATTATGAGCTATCGCGTACCAATGGATGCGACAGTTAAAAGTACTTACCTTTTCTTCTAAACGAGCCTAGGTTTACTACAATCGGATAAGTCGTTTAAAAATAACAGCGATTTAAATGATTACACATTCAATAGCTTCCCTCACTCTTATTAAGGTCGGTACGCCAATGAACCTTAGACCAAAATGATGCAGAATTATCTAAGCTTTCTAACGATGTTACCAAAGGTATGCCTTAATGTGGGAATTTTCGGAGAAATTTATAATTTTATTTTTTAATTTTCAATTGCGCCCCCTTGCGATGAATTACGGAACTTAAAAATAATTTCCAGGATTTTCTCGTGGCGACTTTTATAATGAATTTTTTTTCTCCACTTTTTATGTCCACTAGTTTCTGAAATATGGCCGGTGGCCAGCCTTAATGAAACACCCTGTATATGTATATGTATACAGGGTGAAGCTTATCTAATCCGCCAAAATTAAAGGAATACTAGAACTCATCATTCTAAGCAAAAGTTCATATGTACATGGGTCCGAAATGCTTCGTTTCCGAGATACAGTGTCAAAGTTGAAAAAGAAATTGCGTTTTCTTCAATATATTTCGACTGTTTCGAAATAATTTCATGAAATTTCGTATACGGGGGAGTTTTTTAATATTAATTTATTTTCTTTTTCTTTTTTTAATGTTGGATATTTTAGTGCTCCTTACAAAAGTTAGTTTTAAATAAATAAACATTGTGAGCTTTAAATGCGTTTTTCTCGGAAAGGGTTGCTCCTAGCGACTTCACTAAGATATACCTTTTTTTAGCAGAAAAGATAGGAGAATCGATTTTTCTAGTTCAAACTGGCATACAGTGTAGCACAAAAAAGTTGCAACGATTTAAAGGGGTCGAACTGGTTGGCTGGCGCCCTCTAGAAACCACAACTAAATGGACCACAAATTTGAATTTGTCATCCCAAAAAACCCTCGTATACTAAATTTCATGAAATTATTTCAAAACAGTCGAAAGATATTGAAGAAAACGCGATTTCTTTTTCAACTTTGACACCCGTATCTTAGAAACGAAGCATTTCCGGACCCATGTACATATGAACTTTTTGCTTAAAATGACGTGTTCTAGTACTCCTTTAATATATATATATATATATATATATATATATATATATGTGGACGTTTAGGTTGGAATAAATTCAATATCTCGTAAAGCACAATTTTTTTCAAAAATCGCTCGGACCAGTCGATTTTATATTTTCTCGGGCATATTTTGCGAAAAAAATTTTTATATAGGTGTTTCAAAAAGATTTGCTAAAAAATTTTTTTTCAAATTGCAACCAATTTTTTATTGCATTTTGGATTGCCCTTACAATTATAAACATTTGTCGTGTAGCATGTGCTATACCTAAGTCCACGCGTTTTGCAGTTATTCGCATTCAAAATTTAAAAATTGAAAAAAGATCATGAAGAAAACGAAAAATAAAATAATTTTTATAACGTTTTATTATATCGAAAACAAAGATTCGTAAACTTAAAAATAATTTTATTTCAGTAAATGTTCGAAATGTCCTCCGTTAGTCAACTGACAATAGCCTAATCGATCTACAAATTCCTGCTGCACATTTCGAACCATTTCGGGCGTTATTTGACGTATTTCTTGACGGATGCGTTGTTTTAAATCATCTAGATTTGCCGAATCTTTGTTTTCGATATAATAAAACGTTATAAAATTATTTTATTTTCGTTTTCTTCATGATCTTTTTCAATTTTTAAATTTTGAATGCGAATAACTCCAAAACTCTTGGACTTAGGTATAGCACATGCTACATGACAAATGTTTAGACTTGGCAATCCAAAATGCAATAAAAAATTGGGTTGCAATTTGAAAAAAAAATTTTAATCGACGAGTCCGAGCGATTTTTGAAAAAATTGTGCTTTACGAGATATTGAATTTATTCAACCTAAACGTCACACGGTATATATATATATATATATATATATATATATATATATATATATATATATATATATATATATATATATCTGTGTTGTTTATAACTAGAAATGATTTATTTACAAATTTTCAGTTACCACCCTACTATTAGATTTGTAGTATGTTTTTACCATAAACATCAGATATTTGTCCACTACAAAATAAATGTGAGGATTCTGCCAGTTTATTTTATTTCCCTTTGTTTCAAAATAGCATTCGTTGTAGTACCTTTTTTTTTGTTTGATTAGATATTATTTACGGGAAACGAAAGTGTTGCCTTAGATAAACTAAATTTAAATTATTCTTGGTTCCGTTTTATTGTATGAAAAGGGATTCCCTGTTGAGTATCGCCATATTTTAGAAGATTGCACTAACATACCAAAATGATTACGGTATTTAAATAACGTTAATAATATTGCAGGTTCATTATTTCATTTCATTAGTAAGTGTAAAATTAAAATTAATCTTCTAGGAATCGTGTCGGAACCATCGGAAAAAACATTGATATTGAAATTTTTCTTGTCTTTTCTCTTGTTATACAATGTTAACATTCACATTCAAGGACAATTTAAATTTAAAAATAAAAGAAAAGTTAAATGTTGGAAAATTTAAATATCTACTGAACAGTCCCAGTTCTTTTAAATTAAATAATTTGCTATAAAATGATGAAGGATTGGGAGCATATAGTTTTGCTGCATTTTGCACAGAACCGCTTCTATTATTTCTAAAAATAAACTGATTTAATGAAATTATTTTTTAAGTTAATTTGTAACGTTCGGAAATAGGTACACGCTACAATAATTTAAATCCCCATGCCTTTTCATAAATAATGACTATAATAAATGAAATGAAATTATGTCCAATCAAATCAATTTGGTCTAAAACATGTGTTGAAAATATTCATCATAGGAAGCATTAAAAGCAAACCATAATATTTACATAGCAATTTGTATTATCAATTTAAATAAATGTTTAAAACGATCAATTACAATAAATAACCATTATTCATTTGTGATTTTTTTATTAAATGATTGTAAAATATCTTATTATGTACATTATTGCAAAATATGTAAAATATCCTGTGTACGGAAATAAAAACTAGTTTATCTATTATTGTATATAAAAATGCTTATTTATTAATGTGGTTAATAATAATTATTTGATTTTACTACCGTAAACAATAAGAATATGTAGAAATTGAAAACCGTTATGAGTAATTAATTTTAAAGTGAAGGTCAACAATCTTCATAATTAGCTACTGTCAGTTTACTATTCAAAACATGCTCTTAATTAACGTCTGCCTAATACCTTTTGTACTACAATGAAATTTGTCGCACTTTATGTGAAAGTAGATTTCCAATTTTCTTAGTATTAGTACAGCTGAGTTGGTCCAAAATATCTGTTAATTATAATTAAAACGATTTATTGAAACAGCTTTCATCTTCATTTATTCTAATATTGATTATTATGTTCTTATTATAGTTTAAAGTATTTACAGAAAAGTTAAAATGCGTGAAAGGTTGATTAAGAATTTATGTACAATAAACAAAAGTTAATTAATGTTTTGATTGCGTTTTTATATCCCTAATATTAGATATCAGTAACTAGGTTGCATTTCAGTGTTATATTCCCCTATCAAAATAATTGCTAAATTTTAACGAGAATTTGTAATTGAAATTGCAAAATTTCGATCTCTTATTCAACCAGTCACATTTTGCAATTCGAATTACAATACATTGTATTTTGAAATAGGAAGCATGATTACAATCAATTATGATACAGTATTTGCACTTGATTATTGAGATACAACAATGTAAAAAGAGGTCAATGTGGACAATATTTATACATTATTTGATTATATTAAGGATAAAGAATAAGGAATTAAGGATAAGGGATCATTAGTAAGTCTAATTGAACTATTTATTAATTTGTTGCAATCAGAGTTTCTATTAACAAACTTTAAGGCAATTCTTTCTGGTGATTAGGTGTGCCAAAATAACGTCATTATAAATTTTTACAATCTTCTTAGGGGTTTAATTTAAATTGTCATATACATACTAACAATTCATTTACAAACTTTTACCTCACAATACGAAAGTATTTGGAGGTATTGTAATCGGTCACCGAACTTTCGAGTGCAGCACTTTAGTTTTTGTCAATTATCGCAAAATAGAAAATAGATAGAAAGAAGATCCCAGCGTATTATTAAAGAGGATTAAATTTTCTTTAAAATGAGCTACCATACTTAAAAATTGCTTTACGTAAGTTGGGAAAAAATAGGTTCAAACATGAAAGTTTCAAAATGAACGTCTGTCTGTCTGTATGTGTTCTAGCGCGATAATGTCCACAAAGATAACCCGATCGTCATGAAATTTGGTACCCAGGTTGGGATCCATAAGTAGACGGAATGTAGAGTGTATAATTACGAACGGCTATCCGTAGCAAACCGGCACGTCTTTTTCGTTTGTTCGTGAACTCCTCTGGTAGCGCAGTGGCAGCGCGTTTAGTTGATGTCCCGGCGTCTCGAGTTCAAGACGCACAATGTACGAGGTTTTTTTAATCTTATCTTATTAAACGTGCTAAGGCATTTCTGGCCATTTGAAACGATATTTGAAATAAAAAAATTTTTGGCCCTTAGGTCAAACTTTTTTGAAAATTTTTTTTGCATTTTTCTCGTTTTGAGCCATTTCTGACCATTTCAGATGATTTTTTGGAAAAAAAATTTTGGCCCTTTGGTTAAAAATTTTTTTTTGCACACACGATGAATTTTAAAATGTCAGAATTCTAATCACTTTTTTTTATTACTAAGTAGAATTTATGTCATTTAGGAATTATATAAACTGTTGTTTTCGCGTTTATAAAAATTGTACTTTTATGCACATATTTACACGTCTTCAATTTAACCCTTTGAGGCCGGACTTTTTTTTGAGGAAAGTTAAATTATAATTGTGAAATATTGGTTTATTAGACTTTATTTAAGAAAAAAAAACTATATTACAAAAAGTTCAATCAAAGGATTATCCTGCAGGATGTGGTCACTGAGAGTAACCACTAGGTACTTTCGAACAGTAAGAGGACGAGACATGTTCATTAATTTTATTTTGTGTGATACTGTGCAAAACAGTTTCTTTCCTTATTAAGACATAATCCAACATTGCAGGTAAAACATTTCCAAATTGTTCTGTGTACTTTCTTTATTGTACTGCAAAACGCACATCTAAGGGAAGTTGTTCATTTGGGGTCAGATGAGCCACTTTTTTGTGACGTACCCAATGGTACAAATTTTTCAATTTATTGACAGGCTTGAAGAAGGTCTACCCATTTTCGGGCGTTTGGGTATTCCTATTAGCCCCTGACTAACACATAAACGAAACTCTTTAAGGGTCATCGATTTTAAACAGCTAATTTATAAGACACGTGTCCACAAAATAGAACATTATTCGGTGCCACCAGTTGTGGGATTTTCTATTGATTTCATATAGACTTTTTAACATGTCGAACTTATCAACAAATCCAATATTTTATTATAGTCTTTAACCATAATCGGACAGTTTATTTCTTGTGTAGTACCATCCTTTTCTTTTCTTGAAACTTTGTCCACTAAGAAGTCATGGTAATTACTTAGCAGCATACATTTTAGACGGTCCATCCACTTGATCGCTACTAAGGCATCTTCTGAAACACGCCAGTCTGTATCTCCTCTTCGCAAATTTTTATCTGCAGTCATTTTAGGAAAATTCTTTCGTCCTTTTCTCATTGTGCCACATAAATATATTTTGTATATCAATATTTTTTTCTGGAGCTCCACTGTATTGAAAAAGTTATCAAAGAAGATTTTGTGGTTTTTTCTTGTTAACGTTACTGTCAAGTCTGATACAACTCTTTGGCCCAAATTTTTTTCCGCAGCTGAACCAACTTTGCCGGTATATACTTGAAATTCACACATAAATCTTGTCGAGTCTGCACGAACCCAGATTTTATACACTCGTTTGATTGGTTTGTTGGGCATATATTGGCGATGCTACTACGCCCTTTGAACCGGATCATTGATTCGTCCACGGCCTGGTACACATTAGGCTTCATAGAACTGTAGAAAGTATCTTGAAGTTTTGTTAGAAGGGGCCTCACTTTGAACAACTTGTCATAGTTTTCTTCTTCCTTTTTTGGCTCTACAGAATTATCATTCAGGTGTATATTTGACAGCAGACAAGCAAAGCGGTCTCTAGAAATGACACTACTAATAAAATTATCTCGTAAATCGTCTCGAGACGACCAATAGTCTTTAAAACTAGGCATCCACTTCACGCCCATTAATATATTCACACCGAGAAAAATTTTTATTAAATCAGCATTAGTGGGATCATACCTTGTTTCAGGACCATTCTTTTGAATAAAATATAGATTGGTTTGAAATGCAATGTGTTCCACTAAACTTTCAGGAAACAGATGAAGAAATACCTCCGTAGGAGTTTCCACTGTATCTGGAACGTTCGGGCCCGTTTCTTGTCGAAACTCCTCTGGTTTCGTCACACTTTGAGTTTTGGTTGTCCAAACTGGTGGTGAAATGATTTCGAGCCTTTTTGCCAAATAAATGTCATCATCACTATCCCACAGTGTGTCATCCTCTGGAGGATTTTCTGCGTTTATTACATCACCGTCGTCATACACAATCTCCATATTTACAATATCAAATAAATCATTTGTCTCACCTGTCGTGACTTCATAATTTTCCTCCAAAGGTATTTCGTCATTCATTACTTCTTCAATATCTTCCACTACTGATTCGTTATCACTGGGAATCTCGTCTATTAGGGCCCATATATCGTTTTCGCTCTGTTTTTCCTATTCGGACAACGTCCATGCTTTTTTTGCTGAAACAACAAAAAACTATTAATATTTCGAAAATTCCTACTGGTTATTATTGATAACCATGCATAAAAACAAAATTTTTATATTTTACAAGCAAAGTGCCTTCTGGTTACTGCTGGTAACCATACAAAAAACATGTTTTTATGCATTATTTTTTTGAATTTAACATATAGTTATATACTAAGTAGTCTAATTAGCTTCAAGGAATACTTACTTGTCATTTTTTCTACACTTTTCACAAAAAAAAATAATTTTAATCAAAATAAAAGCTAACCTCACTGTGCTCGACACTTCGCGCCTAACGTAAGCTTCACAATAAGTGAAATAGTATTGGAACGGCACAGAACATTGGAAATGTTAGTTCTAATGTTAGACAACACATCATGGCCATCCAAAAGTACCAGTAGGAAAAAAAGTAAAAAATAATTGAAATGTGGTTTTAGTAGGTAACCACTAGTCCTGAAAGGGTTAAGAATTAAATAAATGTATACTGAGTGATTATGATTACTTACTTTCTCTGATCAACTTTTTCGATCGTGATCATTTTTGTTTAGTACGTCAAGATTTATAGGTATTATTTAAATAATAACTTACATTTAAGATAATGTGTCTTGGTCGTCATATTTAATTGTTTTTGTCCAAGTATTACGATTTTTTTAATAAAACAATTTAACGATATGAAAAAACTATACAAAATTTTTAGTAGCAAAAAAAATACAGTACAGTGTGGTTCATTTTCGATGTTTTCTTATGGGAAGTACCATTTCTATTACAGATAGACAAAAAGTAATATGGGTTCCTTGTGCTCGATTTTGGTGTTAATTAATGTCATAGTCATAAGCAAGATATCTCTGACCGTTATTGCGCAATTAGCCAAAATTGAAAAAATGGAAAAACTTGAATAACTTTTTTATTTCTAAATGTATCGACAAACTGTAAAAACATTCGTAAGGCACTTTTTTAAACAGAATCCATTAGTGCATTCACATTTTTAATACCTCCTTAATTTAAAAAGATATGACATACAGTTGAATTTTTTTATATGAAAACCATAGGCTATGACATTTTTAAATGACATTTTTTTTTCTTTTTAAAAATATATAACACCTATATGTTATTTTAATAATTAAGTTTTTCTTAATTAGTATATTTATTAAGAATAACAGTTGACTTAGAAAACCAGATATGAAATTGAATGAAGGTATTCTACTCAAAAAAGAAATTTGACTTCCAAAAAAATATTTTAGAGACATTTTGTAATTCAAATAAGTTTAATTGTAATGTTGTTCTTGTGGAATGGTAACAAAGTATAAAATCTAAAGATTGAATATAAAATTATCAAAAAACCTCAAATGCAAATTGAAATGAAATGAAAGTAAACAATATAACATCATCAGAAATTATGAAAAGCTAACAGCAAATCAATTTTTATACGTATGTAAACATCTAAATCAATAACCGAACAAAAATATGAACACAAAATATCAATATAAAAAACTCACTAAAACTACAAATATTTTTCAAACTGTGCGCCCTCTTTTTGGATGGAGACTTCGCATCATCACCTAATTGAATTTATAGAGTTATATATAGATAATAGTGTTAATTGTGTAAAAGCCACACGAACACTTTTTTTTAACTCATTCGCAGTATTATTAGTTCTTTTGTACATAATGTCTTTAAAAAAACTCATAAAAAGGAATCTAGAGGTGAAAGATCGGGTAAACGAGCAGGCCACAAAATTGGTGCTGTCGTTCCCATCCAGCTATTAGGAAAACGTAAATTTAAGTAGTCACAAACTACACGGGAATTATGTGCGGGAGCTCCGTCTTGCTGAAATATGACATTGCAATATTGTACTAAAGGAAGACTCTCTAGAAATCCCTCCAAATGAATTCGTAGAATATCGAGATATTTCATTGAGTTTAATTGTTCCTTCATACATGTGATAATAAAAACGTCCGTTTTTAGTGCAGCACCACACATTTATTCCAAATTTCCCTTTCCTCGTGCGGACAAAAATACCATCACTACTTATATGCGCCTCTTCTGACCATGCAATAGAGTGTGAAAAATTAGATGTATTTTGGCACTGACTTATATACCAGTTACAAAACTCAGTATGCCGCCTTCTTGTCGTCTATAGTCAAAAAATGTTCTTTCCGAAATCTATAGCAGTGGTATTTGTGTTTCTTTAAAATTCGATACAAAATTTACATCGATTGGGGCTTGAATCTCGATAGCGCAGTTGGTTAGCGCGGTACTCTGGCAAAGTACAGGTCGTAGGTTCAAATCCTACTCGAGGTAAACTTTTTATTTATGTATTTAATAGAATTAATAATAATTTTTAATTAAGATATTGTTTTGAGCTAGCAAAAATTTTAATTTCTATTAACTATACCGTTCAAAAATATTTTTATTTGACTGCTGTCTTTCAGGAAAATTTTGTAAATATAATTCCGATGCCACATTCTTATCACCTTCGGATAATATAAAACAATTTAATATGCAAAATTTTTCTGAATTTGTATAATTATGCATGTTAATAACTAATTTCCAAGATCACTTGATTGCACTTCTAATTTTTAATTTATTATTTGACATATAGGTTTCATTTGTTTTTTACTTAAATAAATATATGCCTACTGTGTATTCTTAATATAAAACGTAAATAAGAAAACCTTAAAAAATCAATGAATTATAAAGTAGCATAGAAGTGTTAAATATTTTTGAAAAGCACAAAAAAAATCTCATTTAAAAATGTCATAACCAACTATGGTTTCCATATAAAAAAATACAACTTTGTCATATCTTTTTAAATTAAGGAGGTATTAAAAATGTGAATGCACTATCGGATTCTACTTAAAAAAGTTCCTTAAGAATGTTTTTACAGTTTGTCAATACATTTAGAAATAAAAAAGTTATTCAAGTTTTTCAAAATCGCCATTTTTTCAATTTTGACTAATTGCGCAATAACGGTCACAGATATCTTGATTATGACTATTGGATCTTAATTAGCACCAAAATCGTGCACAAGGACCCCATATTACTTTTTGTCTATCTGTAATAGAAAGGGTATTTCAATTTTACTTGTGCTTGTTTAGATTATCAATTACATTGTATTGTGAGGTCATGTGTTGCACACATCAGATTTTTTTTAATACTTACTGGTTATACTTGCAGACCTCTTACGATCGAGAAAAAATAAAAGCGCCCAATAATTTTAATGTATACAGCCCTTAAGTTATTATTTTACGGACCTAATAAGTAATCAGCAACGCAATGTGCACATAAAGTACAGTGAATTTCAGTTTTAATGTTTAGTTGCTTTATTTCTTGATGTTATGAATACAATTCTATCAGAGAAAGTATGTATGCATGAAATTAAAATTAGCTTGCGATTAACTACTCCTAACAAAACAAAAACTAAATTAGTCACCAATTAAACTAAGTAAATCAACACAAAATTAATTGCTATAAACAAAACATGGATAAACTATTCACTAATATGACTTGTAATCATTTACATACAAGAATGCCACTGTTCACAATACAAGTACTCTTATATATATATATATATATATATATATATATATATATATATATATATATATATATATATATATATATACAAAACGATTCTAAAATAGGTGGTCAAAATTAGGAGCTGATGCAGGATGGCAATGCAAACAAAAGTTCCTATCAACTTGGGTCGTAAAACGCACCATTACGGAGATACAGGGTGTTTTGTTTTCAATTTGATAAGTTAATTTATTTAATATTTCCGTTAGTTTTCAATAAATAGCTTTCAAATTTGTAGCATTGCCTATGATTCTTATGCCGAATAACGTGATTTATCTTTCAATGTATCGTGCAGATGGCGCTAGTTGCCGCATATTTTTGTGGTTAAAAATGACGTAACTTTTTCTAACAAAAGTATCAACTTTTCAAAGGCACGATTGGATTCTGCGATCATTATTGCATAAAAAGGTATACCTTATTGAGCTCGCTATCTGTAACCATTTCCGAATAAAACTCAATTTCACATTTCAATTCTCAATTATTAGTATTATTACAATTCGGAGAAGTCAGTAGAATATTATTGAAATAAATGATTATAAACAGATTTAACAGAATATATGAATAAATTACCGATAATGATATCATTTCAATTCTCAAAGTGTCCTCCATTTTCCTGTATACACTGTTGCAGTCTTCTCATAAGTGGAAAGTGGAACTTTGAAGTCTCAGACTGCTGATAGGGAAGACGAAGGACGGTGAGATCAGTTGCAAATGAGGAGAATATTTTGAATATTAAGGAGAATGCCGGTATCTCTCCTTTACACTAGAACAAAAACCCCACTTAAAGCTCTAGAAAAATCCAATGTGATCTACTCTATACCGTGTTCGGATTGTAATAGGTTATACATTGGTCAAACATCGAGATGTTTGTTGGGTAGAATAACATCGTATAAAAGTGATGTGAAGCGTAAGAAGTTATCTTGCGCTCTAGCCGAACATGCTATTAATGAAAAACATGGGTTCGATTATAGTAACGCCAAAATAATAGAGTCCGTGTTAAATTATGATAAAAGAATTTTTTTAGAGACGATACATATAAATCAAAATCCTACGGTCAACAAAAATCGGATATAAAAAACCTTAGTAGTATCTATAGTTATATCCTTACATTAGATAAAGATTAATCTTTTACAATAGTGTGTATTATGGGTTGTTTACGTGTTTTACTTTGTTAGTTAAATTATGTTGTTTAATTATTTCAGATTATACGTATTTTATGGCTTTATAGTTGAATTTTTACTTAGTCTGTTTTATCGTATATTAATATCTCTTTTCTCCCAATTGTTATGTATAATATAAACAAATTGCAAACAGGTTATCTCGCCGTCCACACGGTTACAAACTTGTCAATATTGTATTCAGTCGTGCTAGTTTTAATTTCTAATAATATAGCAATTTAACTTCAAAGTAATAGTACACCGCTGTTTTTGTCATATAATCTTAGGGGGTTTTTTCTCTGTTATATATAAAAATTAAAAATAAAAAAAATTTTATGTTTTAAAATTATGTATTGGTGTTTTCCCGCTGTAATAGCAAGATTAATTGAGGTCCTTCTGTTTAAGAAATAATATTACTTCTATTTTAGCCTCCCGACATGTAAGTTTAATTATTAGATTATTTATTGCATGACATGCTCCTATATAACAATTTTTATCTCGTTGTTCTTATTTCCAGCTGTCTTGAAAAAGATTAAAATTTATCTCGAAAGCTTGACAAATATCAAAGAGTTTTCTTTTAAACCCTGGCCTAATTAGACATTAATAGATGACTGCTCCTCAATATAAATTGATCAATCAAGTACCTACTCTATATATATATATATATATATATATATATATATATATATATATATATATACATATACATATCATACATATTTTTAAACGCCTTGACTGATAGTTCCCTTAGCATAGTGGTCAGTTCATTATACGAGCGATGTCCGGTTACTAATGTATATTTGCACGGCACACCGCCTACGTTGCTCCGATTAGGTTAAAACTTGCAAGCATTTTAGATGTGTATATGTACTGCGTAGATGGCTATTATGATTGTTAACGGCACAGTCGCAAAATGTCAGTTCCAATAGAAACTTACTCCAAATTTTATGTGCGAGCGGTCATTCGTTTTTTGCTTGCAAATAATGAAACACCTACCGAAATTCATAAAAATACTGAACACATACGGAGAGGGCATTATGAGTCGAAAACAAGTTTATGTTTGGTGTCAGCAGTTCAAAAGTGGACGCACATATCTGAACGGCATGGAACTTTTAACGAATTATCGTCAGGAAAACGGATTTCTAAAGTCTATAGTTACAGGAGACGAAACATGGAAGCATGTGAGTTCACCAACACCGAACAAATTTAAAATTCATCAATCTGCAAAAAAACAATGGCAATTGTGTTCTGGGATATGCAAGACATTTTGCTCATAGAGTTTTTACCACCGAAAACGACAATCAACAGCGATATTTATTGTCAAACTCTCGAAAAACTACACCAAGCCATTCGACGGCCATTCGAAGAGGAAGGTTGACAAAAGGAATTGGGTTGTTGCATGACATTGTAAGACCGCACATGTTAGCTCAGAAGAAGATTGGCTTCAGAAACATAATTGGGAAGTTACTGTCCATCCGCCCAATAGTCCAGACCTGGCTCCTTCTGATTTTCATTTGTTTGGGCCGTTGAAAACTCCTTTGTCGGGTAAAATGTTTGACAACGACGACGAACTTCAATATGAAGTAATTTTGTAGAAATTTGGGGTTGTACCTTTTACGAAGAGGGCATACAGAAGCTTGTGCCTCGCTACGATAAATGCTTTAATATTGGCGGTGATTCGTTGAAAAGTAGCTAAAAGTTCGCGCTTTTACTTATTGTATATTTAATTTCAATAATAAAGTAGTCTGTCTGTAATTCACTAATGTACCTAAGTAACCGGACATCCCTCGTACATTAAGTAAATGTTATATGACAAAGATCCTTCAAAAATTGTTCTTTTGTGAGTGGGTGAAGTTATTTTACGCGATGCTTCAAGTTTAGACGGTGTATGGCCGTACGATAGGAAATTTTATTATATAAGTAAGGATGTTTATTAATTATAAGAGTAATTTACGAAAAAAGTGACTGAGTGCAATTTCCTTCTGTTTTCCATGTTAAGCCAACCACAATCCATCATCTTATGTGATATATGATCAAACTTTCTCAGCCCGTATATCAACCTTAAACAGCAATTCTGTACCCTTTGAATTTTGTTCTTAGTATCAACATCCATGCATGGATTGTACACAATGTCACAATAATTATATATCGATAATACTAACGAATCATACAGCATTCTTTTCAAACTAACGGATAGATACATCTTGTGGGGATAAAGTAATTTAAGAGTCGTGTAAGCTTTTTGGGTATATTTGGATATATGTTCTTTAAACTTCAGTTTCTCGACTATTATAAGTCCTAAGTTTTTCAACTGATCCATTATTGGGATTGAAACATAATTAATTTTAACGTCAACTGGAGACATATATTTCATTTTTCCATTTATTTCCGAATAGTATCATGTTCAATTTACTGGGATTTATAATTAGCCCGTGATTAGATGAGGTTTCAGATATATCGAGAACATCATGCGACATATGTTGTAAACCAATCTGAGTACTACTTTCATGAAATGAGTAATACAATTGTATATCATGATCGTACATTTGCATAGAGCAATAATGAATCTTTTTCACAAAATAAGAAGTATACCATTTAAATAAGAGGAGGCCCAAAACAGATCCCCGCGGATCACCTTTACTAATTATTCAACTGGATGATTTACAACAACATTTTGCATTCTGTTACCTAAAAATTGTTGCATTAACTTTAAATATATATTACAAAACCCACAACTTTTTAAAATTAAAAGCAGTAAGTTATTTGTTAACGGTGTCGAACGCTTTATAGAAATCTAACAGAAGCAAAATGGTCAGTTTTCCTTGATCATTAAATAGTATTATGCCATCAGCAATATTAAGCAAAATTTTTTCAAATATTTTTGAAAAAATGTGCAATAAGATGATAGGTCGTAGATCTTTAAAAGAATTGGGGAATTTCATTTTTGGTAAAGGAATAACATGTGCACATTCCCATAAAAATGGAAACTCTCCGGTTAGTATGCAACTGTTGATTACATTCGTCAAATATGGTATAATATAAGTACAGCACAACTTAATCATGTCAACATTAATACTATCACAATCCACTGCATTGGTTTTAATATTTAGGAGGGCATCAAGGACTGAACTTTCAGGCACGGCATGAAAATAGAAGGTAGTGTTCGAGTTTGAAACATTATCTAATGCAATGAGTTGTTTTGTTAACCAAATCTACGTGAAAACTAATATGAATGCCTTCTCCTTTTTTCACTCTTCCAGAATAAAAAAAAACCGGGGAAGAAATATGCAGGAAATCCAGAGCGCAGCTACATAAGTAATCCAATGTGAATACTTACTTTCGTGATAAAATTCGTCTACCGCATCTTTCTTTTCTTGGCTATTAAACATGATTTAGAAGTATGTTTATATGCAAACTTAGTTATTCGATCTCAAAGTGAATAGGTAACCAAAACATCTGTAAGTATAAATGATGGAACAGACGATATATGAGGAGTGACCTATGTGTAGTACGGATCTCCTACTTAGTAGGTAAGTTTTTTTACCTTTGAACGTTTTATACACGTCCCTAATTTTGTAATGAACGATCCCGTAAAAAATAAATTACTGTATAAATGTATTAGATGAATTTATGGTTCATTTCAATTCCCACATTAAAAGATAACGCCGCTGGTTTTATTAGTTACCTTTAAATTAAACAGATTAACCCCACTTTATTTACAGTTAAAGATGATACGAAACTTTTTATTTTATTAACAGAATTTATTGCTATAAAGTAATGTTAAACTTACATAAAAATACTAAGTACTCATAGTATCTATGAGTTAAAAGAGGTACTGATATATTTTTGTATTTCGAACTATTGACATTTATTAAAAAATGATTGCATTATACGATAGTGGACTTTGATTTTTAGTACTAAAGTAAATGTGCTGCTTTTGATTTCGTTGCATAAATGGTACATTCAAATTTATCACTTTCAATAGATTCTATGTACTAAATTGTGGTGCCAGTTGACCCTTTATTAAACACAGACTTGTCAATATGACTTTCTGCTACATTTATCACCTATATGTGCTTTAAACGTCAGCAGATCAGTACCTGCATGGATAAGAATGGTACCAGAAGTATTACCGCAAGTTAAAATAGCCTAATTGTAATAAATATATGTTACATTTCAATTCAGAAAATGTTAAATACGCCCTTTAATACACAGTGAATATAGTACGTACCTCATGGAGGATGGAGAGGGCACTCATATGGGCAACTTTGCGATAAGTTTACTTTCTCCCAAAATAATAGAGGCAGTTATAAGTTATAACTAACAAATAACAAAATGCACAATGCTTACTTGATTGTAAGATATTTATATATGTAGTTTAATCATTTTTTATTGGTTGTTTTCGCGCACATAATGTTTGACATTTTTTTGTGAATGTATTTAACTATTTTTTAATTTATTTACGTTTTTCAGTCTCCTTTTGTGCGGTTTACATTGTGAAACTGAATACTCAATTGAAATGATCGTGCTGTCAAAGTTTCATATTGTCATTTAATGACATGGAGATATATTATTGTTGTATAGTGAAAGTCACACTGAGAATGCAGTGTGGAGTCTTATGGAGCACACCGTTGCCAGTTGTCGTTATGCTGGGATCGGTTAAGCCTCAAGTCCGGTCTCAGGCAAATTTCGCCGCTCTCACAGATTCGCTAAAAACTTGTTGGAAGTTTGATGATGTTTATACCTTCGCCTTTGTTTAAATGTTTTCAATAATTAATAATAATAAACAATAAATTTCAAAATTACAAAAGAATTATTTCAGGCAAAGTTAATATAAGAAAAAATAAACAGAGAAATAATAGTACATTTATAAACAAATAAAATATTTACACTTTTAACACTATTTGCACCCGACGTTTACTATGTTTTCAATAATTAATAATAATAAACAATAAATTTCAAAATTCCAAAGGAGTATTTCAGGCAAAGTTAATTTAAGAAAAAATAAACAGAGAATTAATTGTACATTTATAAACAAATAAAATATTTACACTTTTAACACTATTTACACCCGACGTTTACTATGTTTTCAATAATTAATAATAATAAACAATAAATTTCAAAATTACAAAAGAATTATTTCAGGCAAAGTTAATATAAGAAAAAATAAACAGAATTAATTGTACATTTATAAACAAATAAAATATTTACACTTTTAACAGTATTTACACCCGACGTTTACTATGTTTTCAATAATTAATAATAATAAACAATAAATTTCAAAATTACAAAAGAATTATTTCAGGCAAAGTTAATTTAAGAAAAAATAAACAGAGAATTAATTGTACATTTATAAACAAATAAAATATTTACACTTTTAACACTATTTACACCCGACGTTTACTATGTTTTCAATAATTAATAATAATAAACAATAAATTTCAAAATTACAAAAGAATTATTTCAGGCAAAGTTAATTTAAGAAAAAATAAACAGAGAATTAATTGTACATTTATAAACAAATAAAATATTTACACTTTTTACACTATTTACACCTGCACGTCGTCGTCGCTGCAGTCAAACTCAATTTTTCATCATTCACTAAATGACAAATGATATTGAAAATTATAATTTTCGCACTCGCATGGAGCATTCGTCTGCGTTTGAATTTCTTAAATTCCATGTTACCAGTAATAAGTCACAAACAAGACTGAAAATCATTATTATATTTAGGGTTGTTTGTTTACTTTCCAGTTACATTAAAAACTCATTACGATATCTATCCGCATAAGCTTGGTTTGAAATGACGTAAATGCATTGTAAGTAACTTTGTAATTAATATATTGTTTAACGATATTTTGATCGTCTTGAAAATTCATATTTGAGAATTTTGATTGATTTTTTCAAAAATAAGGGCAGTTTACTCTTACGTATCGTTCGCAAAAAATAAAAAAGTTTTTCATTTGTGTCCAACTTTTTGGCGGCACTGTATAATAACTTCAGACCCGACCCTGTCACAGCCATCGGCAACACAGTGTGCCGGCCTCCCATTACAAATACATTGCCTATACCCCGCCACACAGCATTCGCGGTGTGACTCGCACTATATTAAAATTAATTGTATCTTGCTTGAAATAGTTACTATTTGCTTATAAATGTTATACACTTGTTTCGTGCATGTAAATTTTGAATGATTTGAAGTAGAACGATCTCAAAATAGAAGTAATATCAAAATTGAATTTCACGCACGTGTAGAAAATACTTCATTTCAAGTTGTATGAGGGCGCTGTTACTTCTATCAAATTTAACATTGAGTGTTTACTCGCGCTCCCCTACGTCCTACCTCATTTATGAAATCATCTTGATGTAACATTGCTAGATTAAAGATTAAATCATAATTAATCCACTAAATGTAGCAATGTATCAAGTAGTGGCATATATCATTGATAACTGGTATTTCTGAAATTGTGACGGGTGCAGCATTAGTTGAGATCAATTGTACTTGGACTTTCAATTAAGTCTTGTTACTGCAAACAATAAATATAGTATATATGTAATAAATATTTAATAATATACGCAACTGGGATTATTTAGTTTCAGAATTTCAGCTAAGTACACGGAATTAAGGCCGCTTTGTTTAAGTTATAAGCAGTTGTTTTTTTTTTCATTGAATATACTAGTAAATCTTATTACTTATATACATATATATATATATATATATATATATATATATATATATATATATATAATCGATTATGGCTTAAGCACGCTTGTAACTGACTGCGACGGAGCGAGCCAGGGTTTGCGCTCTCTCGCACGCAAAGCGCTGCTTGATAGCGAACACAATGCTATAAGCAAATCGGCCGTCGTTGTATAACCTAAGTTATATACCACCGTAATTCATACCAAACAAAACATTGACATTAATAACTCAGTGAAACAAAACTACTTTAGTGTTCCCCAACTAAGAAGTTTTAATTTTCCTTGTACTGTTATGTTATGCAATATACATTACGTAACAATTCTTATTTTCATTACGTAGCTGTATTACGTAATGGATAATTTACACGTATAGTAGATAGTTTCGTTATTCGTGTGTTACGTGTATAGGAAATTCATTATTACAAAGTAATGAATTTTGTTATAGGGAAATGTAGGTGCTAACTAACATGTGACTGACAATGACATCTAAGAACATCACCTCATGTCACACTTAACAATGGCGGATGTTGTTTTTAAAATCTATTCTTCGAAATTTGTTGACATGATCGTAACTATGGTTTTTGTTACTAACCCAATTTATGTTGCTCTCAAGTTCGCCACTCGTTGCTGCGCAAATATTTCCTTCGCATCATAAATTCCGTTCAGGTAATAAATCGTCTGAATTTAATAGAATAATCATCCTACTCGTGGTATTACTATTAAAAATACATACGTTCATTATTATTGGCCAATGCTGAAGCGTTGATTTTAGTAAATACTTCATGTACATGTTGCTTTGTAATGTATGTAAGTTTATTACTAACAGAATTTTGATAGCTTTACTTAATTACATGTATTCATTTTTAATGTAATCTACTTTTAATATAATTTTAACGACATTCTTTCTCCAGAAACCATTAGTTTCAAATTCAGTTTAAAATCAAGAAATCTGTATTGAAGTTTATCTCTAAACACACATTTTTTTGCTGTTATTCTTAATATTGTAATTAACAAAATTAGCAAAGAAGTGAAAGTGATAGTGTTTTTCTATTCGTGCTTAATTGGATTCATACCACCGTCATTATGTAATATACTTTTTTGTGCCTTCGTTCGGTAATAGGGCATATGCAGACTACAAATGCGTCCGGACACTATGCGTTTTCGGGCCTAGACCGGAAAAAATAATACTAAATTACAATTGGTATTCGTTGTAGTAACAGAACAGAACAGAATATAAGACATAATCGACATTTGATATAACACAAAGTCTAACCGCGTTACTGTGTACGTGTACGCATCAGTTATTATGTCTGTATTACTTCCTTGTAAACTACAAATTACATCTATAAATTATGATGAAGTCAATAAATTGGTAAAGTACCTACAAAATTCGAGTAATGAATAATTTCGCAATTGAATTTTTTAGGTTATATTGGTTACTGTCAGTTGTCAGTGTTGCCAACTTAATTTCAACAGGTATGAAATTTTAAAAATTACAACAATCTTGCTTATTGATTTTAACAACAATTGTTGATGTCGACACAAAAAATCTTGTGTATCACTCTATCATAAATTGGTTTACGAGTACTCGCAAACACCCATTTTCTGGTCTTGTAATACAAATAACTATTTTTTTTATAACAAACGTCTACAAGTATGTTTTTGAACAAACGTTTCCGGATGATACCGCTACAAATGATATAGTCACACCTGTGAAATTTTTTTAAAGTTAAAGCCTAAATTTTTCCGGGCCAAATGTCCGCTAGAATACAGATAAAGTTCATGTTTCCGATGTAGCTGATTGGAATACGCTGTGATTCTTACTGGCAACTAATAATTAATATAACGCACGTTACAACTAAATAAAACGTCATGAACACGATCTAAATTATTTACTCACCTTATCCTATAAAATTTGCTTCAAAACCGCTTACGTAAAAGTTCATGAAGGGTTTTATGTTTTCTCAACAAATCCGAAAACAATCTATAAATCACTCAAGAAAATCTACGATCAATTTGGTTTCACAACTATGCGCACTTTAATGTTATATTAAATACGGACACTCTTAGTTGCCCATTTTGAAACTAGGCATTCTTAACAATAATAGTTCACAATGACTGGACACACTACCAAAAGACATGGACATTCCCTAGCTCAACTTAAAAAAAAAAACTGAGAGCTCCATAACTATAAGTATGCTTGTTAGTATCCGAAACACTAAATTACTCAGCTTCGACGTTTGGTTGGGCCAACAAACATTGGACACTACACTTATCTCACAACCGACAGACGCTTGGTACAGCGGTCCTTCTAAACGCCACGTTACTGTACTACATCTTCACTGAGTTCTGGATCTTAACTGACTAAAATGCAAGCCACTCGCTATCCCTCTTCCACAATTTATTAAACATGTTATTCAGTCAACCAAATGAAAAATTACGATAACTCTGTCAAACTGCAAATTGATGAAAATCACGCTGTTCCCTAAAGTAACCGTACTATCTCAATTGATTTAAGTTTCAGATAGCTAGACTACAGTAAAGCAAATAAACTTTTAGCTACAACCTATGAACTTTTAATAATCAATTCGGTCATCATTCAACACGGTAAACCTGACAAAAACAATTTTAGAAGCGAAAAACGCCGTTAAGTGTGAATCATAAAAGATTCTACGATAATTGGATAATAAAAGCGCTATTCAGCATATTATAATGACTTCCTTAATTTAATAAAAAACTATAAATCTCGCAATTTTAACCAAACCTAGCTGAAAGCAAAAGAAAAAATCCTCCAAACCTCTGCTCTAATTTATTGCACTAGAACATTTCTACACCTCAAATCTACTTTTTGAATAGCGTAACTGCACCATGGAAATAATTATAAATTTCTTAGCTCTCAAGAAGGTTACATAACAACAAAACTGTTTCATTTTTTCTCGCTTTACGATTCCTTTATGTGCATCATCAATGCCGCTCGCGGTGTGCCCTTAACTTGTCCTTAACTTTCCATTATATTTTCAACGTTTCGCAGCCACCTTCAAGTCCCCTTCGGCATACGAATTTATTTACCGCGCCGTGTTACAAAATTGTCCTACTTATATATTTTTATCAAATTAGCATAATTCTTTAACTTCATACAATCTCAACAGTCAACGGCGGATGCCCACAACGCATTTGCAACCTCTAATTCAACATTTCCAAGAATACTGCAATGTACAGACAGCGTAAATTTTTCAATCGCTTTAGAAAGAACTGAAACATGATGATTTTGAAACGGATTTTTATGGCTTAAATAAACAAAATCCAAATGGTATGAATTATTGAACACTGTTTTATCGTATTTTGTAATACAGTAATCAAGAGTCACGAAATTATATCGATAGAGTACCTATTAGAGTCATATTAGAATGAGAAATACATTCTGACGTCGTATGCACAAAGCGAGAAAATTTGTAAGGGCGAGTCCATGGTAGCTTTTAAGGGTGGTACATTGATGTTCGTCTACAGGTGCTCCTTTTGAAAAAAAAATTATGTATTAAAACGAGTGTAACTTGCCACTGATCAATGATATACGTACAAGAAGTGCTGATGTTACCATCCACCTCTCATTTTGATACTACTCTAGTTATGATCCTCGACAACAATTATAGGTGAGAATTAAGTACCCTCTTGTAAGTACAATAAAACCCTCAATCCACTGGTTGGGCAATGGCTGCTTGTAATATTGTTGGTTAAGCCTACTTAAAGATTTTGAGAGACCATCCCGCTCCAGTCTTTGTTTAGTTATATCCAACTAATGAATAACTCATTATTCTTAATATTAATTTATGGTACTAGCGTGATGGACCGTGTTCCTGACTTCCTCCCCAATTAGCAGTTAGGAGAGGAAAGACAATTTTTTTATGGTGCTACTTTAAAGCGAAATCTATTTTAATAAACAAGATTCTATTGAAATATGAAAAGGAAGGACGCAAAAAGTAATCCAATGATTTGCGTTTTGCAAGGTAAATGGATTCGGGTAGGTAGTTTTTTAAGTTGTTTAATTTAATAGTTATAATGTTTTGTAGTTGTATATTTTATATAATTGCTGTATTGTTCCTGTGTTAAATATGAGGCTGTTTCAAATGAAATGCGGATTGACTGTTAAAACCGTTTTTTTTTATACTATTTTATTGATGAACATTATTATTTCTCCACATAATCCCCAATAAACCTTTTTCCACCAATGCTTTTATTCTATCTAAAAAGAACTTTGTAGGCTGCGTGCGAAACCATTTATGCGCCGCAATTATTACTCCTTTTGTCGTCCGGTAAATGCAGGCTAACGAAATCCATTTTTAATTCTACAAATAGGTGATATTCAATTGTCATTAGATCTGCAGAGCACGGTGGTTGTTCTTATATTATAAAACCGGGTGTTTGATGTGTTATGTGGGCACTAGGAGAATAAGCGTTATCGTGTTGAAAGAAAAAAAACATCCTTTGACACAAATTACTGCATTATGTCCTTACTGCTAGTTTCAGGATATGTTTCAACAGGATACAATAGGTACTATCACCTGTACTACCCTTACTTACGTAATCTTCAACAATGATGCCGTTTTTGTCTCAAAATATCACTTTTCCCGAGGCCGGTGCTATGCATATGACTCCATTCCTTGTTTGATTGTGGTTGATAACGGTGTACTCCACTTTCGTCCCCATTCACTATTTTGTTCATAAAAGCATCTGCGTCTTTTTCAAGTCATCGAAGTAAAGGAACGTATGCTTGAACCCTTTTTTGCGATAGTTAATGGCTTTTGAATTGATCCTTTGGGGCCTTATGGTCTAAATCCGCTCTCGAACCTCCTCTGACGTGATTACACTATACATCTGTTCAAAGCGCGTAAATGTAAGGAATGTGCATACTCAGCAGGTAAAAAACCTTACAGCTAAGCGCATTTATTTGCTGGTGACGCCATTGGGGGCTGGGTAGGTAGATGGATGCGTGCTTGCGTGTGTGTAAGTGCGAGTGTGCGCATGTTAGTATATCCACGATTACTCCAGAACAACATGTACGTACTTAAAATTTCATATTTCAGCTTGTTTTCATTTCTCCTGGAGCTTATTTAGTTTTGGAAGAAATTCAACGGCGGAAAGGGTGTATAACAGGGACAGTTTTTTTTTTGTTTTTACCAAATATTTATGAAACAGCTGCATGTTTCAAAGACATAAAAATACTAGCATATAGATTATAATGCTATAAATAATTATGACTATTGCATTATTTGTTCAAACATTTTCAGTATCTGAATAACGTTCAACTGTATGAGAGAAAATGTAAACAATTTTTTAAAGATAATTAAACTTTTTTTATAAAGTTCCTTAACACAAAGCCAAATAAGCGTTAAAAATTAGAAAAATACGTTCAAATGCTTAAACATTATTATTAATATTTTTATGGAAGCGGGCGGCTTGGAATTTTTTATTCAAGTTAGGATCTAGATGTCTATTAAGCTCCATCTGGCATTAAGGTTTAAACGTCAATCTGAAGTAAATTATTGTTGTTGTTTTTTTACAATTTCTATTATGAATGTACTACGAAAGCGGTTGCTTAATAGAGTGGTATACTGTGATAATAGACTGGAAGATAATAACATTTTATAAAACAGATATATTCCTGCCCTTTCGAAAGTAATCTTTTAGGTGTGAAACATAGTAATAAAATAAAGTAGCATTGCAAATACATGTGTGAAATTGCAAAAGGAACCAGATGTTTAAGTAATTGACAAGTTTTTACCAAAGAGAATTTCATTTATTTTATGTAATTAGATATTAGTAAAATTATGGACTTAAATTAACTGCCCATACTTTGATATCTAATTGCATACAATAATTAAAATTCTCATTGACAGAAATGTGTCGATTATTTAAACGTTTTTTTTTTTGCAGTTTCACGGGAGTATTTAGCACTTTGCACCGAGTAGAATCTTCTGCCATTTGGCTTACGATAGATATTGTTTCAAATATGCTATAAATTTTGTCAATCGTTTAAAACCTTGTAATTTGTTAACAAATTCAAATTATAAAATGGACGAATTGTACTCAGAACAAGTTGTAAATATTATCTTAATTTATGTTTTTCACACTCATAATAATACTTTCCATTGTCTGCAGTAGTAAGGCACCTTCGCCATCTTGGATTTTGACGTCACAAGCTCGCCCACGTGGAGACCGGATTTTCCACCCTTATTTTTACGCTTACGTGTAGGACGTGTTTTCACCCTATTTTTTCACATCCACGTGGAGACCGGATTTTCCACCCTTATTTTTATATACCTCGTGTGAGACCGGATTTTCCACCCTTATTTTATATATTCACGTGTGAGACAGGATTTTCATCCTAATTATTTTCACATCCACGTGTGAGACCGGATTTTCAACCCTTATTTTCATCCACGTGTGAGACCGATTTTCCACCCTTATTTTTATCTCCGTGTGAGACCATATTTTCGTCTAATTATTTTACATCTACGTGTGAGACATTTTCACCTATTTTTACATCCACGCGTGACACTGTGTTTTCAACCCTAATTATTTTTATCTTACGATAGGACATGTATTACCCTAATTTTTATTATTTCTTTTGGGTTAAACCTTATGGTTGTATTAAGGACCTTTTGACGGATAGGACTTTTGTTAACGTGAGGAACTGGTCCTGGTCTTGGTGCTGGAGCTAGGGATAAGTCTTAGAGTTTGGCCTTGGTGGTGGAGCTAGGGTTTAATGTATTTAGGTTGGACCTGGGGCAGGACTTGGACTTGGTCTTAGAGTTATTTCTAGTAATTATCTTCAACCTAATTAAGGCTTTTGGTTGTAACCCTGAGGCACGCATATAATTGCATAATTAATAAGATATTATTATTTAGTCTATTATTTTAAAATGGTCATATGTTATTGATAAGAAAACGTTTCTAATAAGGAGATGAGATAGCAGATAGGATTAACCATGGGGAATTTGAATGACAGTAAAATTTAATTATAGAACACTTATTTTTATATCATAATTAAAAATCCTCAGTAACTATAAAAATTCTGCCATTCTAAAAAAAAAACATTTTTATTAAGTTAATTACATAACAGTTTGTCTTTTCTAAAACGATTATTAAAACATAGTTTACCTGCATTGAAATAATATCCTATCCGTCCGCTAAGAATGTTGTACGCCTTAATATTTTAAAGAAACTTAATGCTTGATGTTAACTGTAATTAAAAATCTGTAAATAAATAAAAGGATTAACACAACATACCAGATCTGTAACGTTTTAAGGCACTGAGTGATGGTCACTGCTTTTTGTTGTCAACTAAACTTTCTAGTTGTGTAAAAACTAGCTATTGATTTTCCATCATTAGAATGTAAATATACAACCTCATTGTCTTTATCAATTCAGCAACATGCATTTACCTTTCTCTTAAAATAAATTGTTTGAAAATATTCGTATACGGACACACAACGTGTTTTTAAAAACCATATTAAGTGTTTGGAATGTTTAAAATATGTAGTAAGAAATTACTGCTCACGTTTACTAATTACCGTGTAATTATATAACTTTTGTTTAATTTAATAGTCTAAAAAACCAATATAAAATGGTTAATATATTTTCTAAAAAATATTATTAGAGTTGATACGCCGTTTTATTTCAAGTAACAATATATATAAAATGTGTAAATTATTATTTGTTTAATTTAACAAATTAATTATTTAATAACGATAAATATTTAAAAAATGTATTTACGATTTTATTTACCCATTCAAAACAAACCCATTTTTTAAACACAAAATTTACTTTTATAAAAATGTTTAACAAACCTGAATTTTTTAAAGTTTTGACGTATATTTGGGTTTATAAATTTTTAAAAATATTTTAAAAAAAAATTTAAATTTTATAAAAAAATGGTTTTTCTTATTTTTAAATTTTAACTTTTTTGTTTTAAAAACCTTTTAATATTGTTTTATCTATATACGAAATTTTATTTCCAACAGCATACTCATTCTACCTTGGAAAATTGTTAACCTAAGAAACAAGTAGGTTTGAAACTCAAACAACCCTCTGTTACCACTCTCGTCAATTAGAGGTCCAATGCTGGTCTGGTTTGTCTGCAGGGTCCGTGTTTGATAATCGCACTCGGTCGAGGTGCGTGTCTGGGTAGTTGATTAGAAGCACATACAAGTCGAAAACACATTCTTATTGTGGCTGGGGTCGATTTCAAGCATCTCAACACTTCTGCCGCAAATCTTTGTGGATTTTTATCAGATGGGATTAATAGCAATGTCAACTAAACGTTTTTTTCTAATTTGAAAATAAGAGTGACGTAATCTAATTTTATTTGAAATTTCATAAATCATCATCATCGAACTTTTGAGATACTACCATCTCATCGTCTTCACCTTGAACGATTATATTGTAACCTATAAAAACTAATAACCCTAATTTATCAAATATTCTGGAATAGTTACTAAATTAAAGGTTCACGTGTCTGGGAATTTTAAACTTTAATTGTCTTTACTTTCTTTTTAATTTTTTGACTTTTTAATTAATTTTTTAATACTAAACGAATTTATACTTTCGTGTGAAAATTTTTTCTTTTTTTTTACTTTTTTAATAATTTTAATATTAATATCCGTTAACGTTCATTTGCTCTTGTCACCAATGGCTATACATCATGTCTTTCACAGTAAAGAAAAACGACGATTTTCAGCAGGCTTTCTATGCACGTGACGATGTTACTCTCACTTACACACAACACAATACGACGCTCAGTCGCACGACGTTCGCACCCGTGTACGTCCACGACGTATGCACCATCACGCACACAGCACCCCACACACGAAGCAAACGCTAAACGAAAATTGTAAATTAAAATGTAAAGTTGGAGACAGAAAAAAGGTTTATTAACAAAACCGAAGGAAGCTTAACGTTTTAAAATATTTTATTATTAGTATTAGTCTTAAAGAAACTTATTATTTATAACATCTTTAAGGTTTTCCATCTTTTGAACGTGAGTGTCTAATACTATATTTTAGATTTCCCCCCCCTCCATGGCTTCTTTTTTCTGATTATTGGTTAGATAATACAGCCAACACGCTGTTTCACATTATTCTAGGTTTGTTAAAGTTTATAACAAGTGAAAATCAAGTCGATGCTCATAAAAGGAATACATTAAGTAGTTATGGTTCCTTAGAGAAACAAGTACTAGACCATAACATAGAGGCTTCCGGTTTAATGAGTTATAAACAACTTATTTAAGCTAAACAAACAGGCTGGATTATAATGTAAGTCAATATCAGACATTTTCTAAGAAATGTCCGTATTCTACCATTGAACTGTTACTGATAAATCTATGCGCAGATTGACCAAATCTAAGCTGCTTATGTTTAGATAAAATCGTACACAAAAAGAGGACTGTTTAGATTTATAAACTATGTCTCACCAGCTAAATGTTAAGTGTTTTAGGTCAATACTTACAGACATCACCTCAATATTGTTTACCAATCATTGCACGATACGCTTGCGTAAGACCTCATAAGTGATGCTCGTTACAGAATCGTTTACTCGTTGTTCGCATTTTAAATATTGTGTTAACTGTATCGAGTGAGCATTACTATAATTGTATTTCCTGTTTATGAACCCAACATTCACGACCATTGAGATTTACACTTGTTAATAAATATTAAACCATAACCGTTCCAAGATAATGATGAAAGCGATGACGTGGTTGAGCTGGATGTATCTCACATCCAAGATGATGATTCACAGAAGAGAAAAGAATGAGGTAGGGGAAGGGCAAATCTCAAAATCATGATGATGATGATGAGGACGACTCACGGTTCAAGAAGAAGAAGAAAACCGATAAAGCATGTTATTAAATAATAATGATGTATTGTTGTTTATAATAATAATAATAATATATTTTCAAAACGTTAAGCTTTCCTTCGGTTTTGTTAATAAACCTGTTTTTTCTAGGTGCTCCACCGTCTTGATTCATGTTTGCAAGTTTACAAGTTTTTCGCTTTAGCGTTTTTCGCTTGTGTGTGTGTGTGTGTGTGTGTGTGTGTGTGTGTGTGTGTGTGTGTGGCGCATCGTGCGTGCGAGCGTGACGGGCGTAAGCGTGAGCTTGCGTGCGAGCGTGCGTACGTTGTGCGTACGGCGTGCGGCGTTCGAGCGTTCGAGTGCGTGCGTACGTGCGGCGTACGTGCGAGCTGCGTGCGTGCGTGCGTGCGTTTTTCGTTTGATCCTCGTGCTAAAGCAGTGCTAGTCGATTGTATGTAGTTGTAGCCTATTGTGTTGACTAAGAGCTATAATTGGAACGTTTGCTATACCTGGCCGTGGAGTTATGTTTAATCAGCTTTTGACAGATGTATTTATTTATGATAAGATCAGGCTTGCATGTAAAGTAATAAGAGGTGAAACTACTAGCTATGTGTTTTGCTGCTACACGTATCACAGTATTGAAGATTCTGTTTATGTATTAGAAAACGTATACAGCTTCGAAACAGAGTGCAATAAAATTGAAGAAAGTGAATACGGTACAACTTCGGCGAGCAGACTTAAAGGTTTTAAGTGTAAGCATTCCAGAGCAGCGTTGAAACCATTTAATTTAGGACTAACTCATGTCCATGTAATAATGTCTGATAAACTATTAGGTTATTAGCTTCTTTATAGGTTACAATATAATCGTTCAAGGTGAAGACGATGGATTAGTATCTCAAAAGTTCGATGATGATGATACTTCATGAAATTTCAAATAAAATTAGTACGTCACTTTTTAAATTAGAAATTTTTAAAACGTTTAGTTGACATTTATTAATCCCATCTGATAAAAATCCACAAAGATATATGCGGCAGAAGTGTTGAGATGCTTGAAATCGACCAGCCAAATAAGAATTGTTTTGACTTGTATTGCTTCTAATCAACTACCAGACACGCACCTCGACCGAGTGCGATTATTAAACACGGACCTGAAAACCAGACCAGCATTGGACCTATACATTGACGAGAGTGGTAACAAGTGTTTAGTTTCAAACCTACTTGTTTCCTAGGTTAACAATTTTCAAGGTAGAATGAGTATGCTGTTGTGAAATAAAATTTCGTATAGATAAAACATATAGTCTAAAGTTAATTAATAGAAAACATTTTTAATAACATTTTTCTTAGAATAATAAAATATTCATAAACCAATATACGTCAACTTAAACTCAGGTGTACATTTTTTATAAAGTTTAAATTCTTTGTTTAAACTGATTCCTTGTCTGAATGTAGATTTATAAACCTTCATGTTAATATACTAGTATTTTTGAAATATCATCGTTATAAGAATAATACAGGTTTGTTTAAACGATCTTCATCGTATACTTTAACAGTAAACCTTTTCAGATAGTTGATCACCCTATTAAAATGGAGCAAATAGTTTATAGAGTACGGTGTAATAAAAAACGCTACATAGCGATTGTGTTATAAACTAGTGGAGGTCGTTATTAATTCGTGTATAAGTTGATTTTAAGAAGGTTACAACAAATAATACAGGTCCACTTACACATTTTATATATATTGAAAACAATTACTTGAAATAAAACGGCGTATCAACTCTAATAATATTTTTAGAAAATATATTAACCATTTATATTGGTTTTTAGACTATTAAATTAAAAAGTTATATAATTACACGGTAATTAGTAAACGTGAGCAGTAATTTTTCCTACATATTTTAAACATTCCAAACACTTAATATGGTTTTTATAAAAAACTTGTGTGTCCGTATACGAATATTTTCAAACAATTTATTTTAAGAGAAAGGTAAATGCATGTTGCTAAGTATGATAAAGACAATGAGGTTGTATATTTACATTCTAATGATGGAAATCAATAGCTATTTTACACAACTAGAAAGTTTTTGACAAATAACACAAAGCAGTGACCATCACTCAGTGCCTTAAAACGTTACAGATCTGGTATGTTGTGTTAACCTTTTATTTATTTACAGATTTTAATTACAGTTAACATCAAGCATTAAGTTTCTTTAAAATATTAAGGCGTACAACATTCTTAGCGGACGGATAGATATTATTTCAATGCAGGTAAACTATGTTTTTAATAATCGTTTTAGAAAAGACAAACTGTTATGTAATTAATACTTAATAAAATGTTTTGTTTCATTAGAATGGCAGTAATTTTTATAGTTCACTGAGGATAATTATGACTAAAAATAAGTGTTCTATAATTAAATTTTACTGTCATTCAAATTCCACGCATGGTTAATCCTATCTTTCATCTCTCTTATTAGAAACGTTTTCTATACTAATAACATATGACCATTTTAAAATAATAGACTAAATAATAATATCTTATTAATAAATTATGTTGTAGCTCCAGGGTTACCAAAAGGACCTTAATTAAGGTTGAAGATAATTACTAGAAATAACTCTAAGACCAAGTCCAAGTCCTGCCCCAGGTCCAACCCTAAATACAGTTCTAAACCCTAGCTCCACCACCAAGACCAACTCCAACCCTAGCTCCACCACCAAGGCCAAACTCTAAGACTTATCCTAGCTCAGCACCAAGACCAGGACCAGTTCCTCACGTTAACAAAAGTCCTATCCGTCAAAAGGTCCTTAATACAACCATAAGGTTTAACTCCAAAAGAAATAATAAAATTAGGGTAATACATGTCCTATACGTAAGCGAGTAAAAATAATTAGGGTTGAACAAGTTCACACGTGTGTTAATAGTGTAAAATGTCTCACACGTAATGTGTAAAAATAATTAGGGACGAAAATATGGTCTCACACGGGAGTATATAAAAATAAGGGTGGAAAATCCGGTCTCACACGTGGATTAAAATAGGGTTGAAAATCCGGTCTACACGTGGATGTGTAAAAATTAGGATGAAAATCCTGTCTCACACGTGAATATATAAAATAAGGGTGGAAAATCCGGTCTCACACGAGGGTATAAAATAAGGGTGGAAAATCGGTCTCACACGTGGATGTAAAAAATAGGGTGAAAATCGTCCTACACGTAAGCGTTAAAAATAAGGGTGGAAAATGGTCTCCACGTGGGCGGTTGTGACGTCAAAAAGATGGCGGCCAAGGTGTACTGTCTGAGTCTATAATTAATTAATATACCAAATATATATTATTTATTTTCTAATTTCATTTCGTAAGTTGAAGTTGTGTTTTTTTCAAACAGATATTTTATATTAGTTTTGTACTGTATATAATCCACTTAAATCAGCTTTTCGATGGTTGTACTCATGTTAGTAGAAACTGTATTTGGAGCTTCTAGTCACACAGTTTAGTAGTTATGAATAAACCAAATGACAAGAATCAACTAGAAGTAGTAGTAATTCATCTTTTCTAATAATGACAACATATTATGAAGACTCAAACTCCAGGTCTAGTAGTTTATTTTTACCTTGAGTGCTTGATTAGATTAAGTAATAACAGAATCTGTTTGGACTTTCAAGTTGGTAAATTCTGTAAGTAATAAAATTGAATTAGATAATATTTCGAAATAGTACAGATTCATTTATATATATATATATATATATATATATATATATATATATATTATACATTTGGTACTTAGACTATTGTCACAATAAATGTGTAATACTTCGACACATTAACGCCAATTAGGGGAAAACCTACACAGAGTGATGTCGTTTCAATTACATTGCAAGGAGTAGATATTGCAAACTCTATAATCAAACATCCACCGTTTGCTCTACCTACAGTTCAATAAACAGGGACACGCTCTTCCAGCTATCTGTGAATGTCGGTGCAACTTTTAAATTGATAAATTATAGCACATAAGGTGAAAAAGGAAGAGATCGGAAAGCAGTGAAGAAGTTAATGAATATGAGACTTTAATAATTTTAATGTCATATAAGTACATATTAATATCAAGTACTTAGTACATCAAGACCATAACACGGTTTCCCAAAGTAGCGAAAACTTTTGATTCGCTGCTTAATGTTTGCTAAATCTAAGGTGACTGCATAAACTGCATTACAAAAATAGTAATGAAGTAAGTGCAATTGACAACACTGAAAATACGAAAGTACACTGAGCACACAAAATACAAAAATTTACGGTAAAATAAAGATAAACTGCACATAACTTCAGTCAATATTAATTTTAATTTACTACAGGGAAGAAGGGTAACGGTGATCAAACTACGAAATGTAGGACAACTAAATTTGTTAGAAATTTTTCAAAGGAACAAATAGTTCATACTCTATAATTAATAAATTAAAAAAATGGATCAACAGTAACTTAATACGAGGGTGTAATGTAAGAGGTGTATTTACAATTACAATCGAGTTTTAGCAAAAAATATATACAGGGTGGTGCAATGGCATGCCGATCCATTGCAGCTCTTTCATTTTGTCAAGAGCAAAAAATATATTTGATTACACACGGTACCCCGAAAACGTGTGGCGCAATTAAGTTAATTCTGTTTTAATGGAGCTTTATACATTTTTTTTGTCAGGCTTTGTCATTTGGATGCCTCATTCTCGATTAACTTTTTTTCAATATTTGTTACATCATACGGAATATTATAGATCTTCTTTTGTTAAATACAATCCCCTGTTTTCTGCCTCATTCACATTTATATGCTAATTCATCTTTTGTTATTCAGTTTATACAGGGTGTTTGTAAACGAGTGCGAAAAATTTTAGTGGGTGATTACCGAAGTTATTTTGTGAAAAAAAGTTTCTATAAATGTAGGTCGAAATATGCTTCGTGTTTTTGTTTATTTTATTTATTTATTTTTATTAATTATTTCAAATAGTTATAAAGAAACGCTTTGGAGAAATAAATGACCTTTTTTTGGGGTGATCCGAATATTTCTACTTGCCCCAGTGGCATTCGTGCGAGAATGCCATAACTTTTGTTAAGAAAAAAAAATGGTGCGCCACTGATTCTTTCCCGTTACTTTTGTAGAAATCCCCCATCAATTCTGAATTAATTTTGTCTCTTGAATTTTTTTGCAGGACGCGCCGATTTTGAGAAAAAAAAACATACTTTAATTGCAAATTGTGTATTTTTAATTTCTATTGATACATCATTATCTAGTAGGTTGCTCTCAATATTTTTAAATAAAATACAACCATCTCGTCCAAATGTCACGTTAGCATTTTTTCATTATTAGTTTGCTACAAAATGTCGATAAGTGAATAATTTTCGTGTCTTCAAAAAACAATGGAAAATTTTAGAAATGCGGAAATGACAGATATGCATTTTTGCCCATAGTCTGCAAGCTTGACGACTGTATACTGAGTTGTATCCAGAACGTAGGATACCTCATTGCACAATATTTGCTCGCCTTCGCTAATGTTTCGCGAAAATGGTACATCTATGAAACGAACTGCTCACTGTGGGTGCCCTCAAGAAGTACGAACTGTGTAACTATAAGAAGCAGTTCTCCATATAGTTTCGGACTCACCTCAACTAAATACTCGAAAAATTTCCAACATATTGAATGTAAGCAACTTCACCATGTTTAGAATTCTAAAAGAGCAGCAATTGTATCCGTTTCATATTCAACGTGTACAGGCGCTACTACCTCGAGACTTCTTACCGCGTCTAGTTTTTTTGCCAATGGATTCTCAATGTAACCTCTCAAAATCCTAATTATTTAAATGGCGTTTTGTTTACTGATGAGTTTTTCATGAAATTCTATACGAAATTTTCGTAACAATCACTTATAAGCTGACGAAAATCTACATGGAATCTTTCAAGCTCATTTTCAGCATCAATTTTCAGTAAATCTGTGGTCTGGAGTACTTGATGATCATTTAAATGGTCCATATTTCCTCCCATTACGATTAAATGGCGAATATTAGCATCACTTCCTACAGCAAGAGTTACCTGCACTTCTTGAAGAAATTCCCCTTCGCCCCAGAGAAAATGTATGGTTTATGCACGATGGTGCATTTTAGGATTAATATACATCGTCACTTAGATACAGTATATCCAAATCGTTGGATAGGTACGCAACATTGGCCAACCCGCTCTCCTGAATTAAATCCCTTAGATGTCTGCATTTAAGGTTTTCTCAGGTCATTAGTTTACTACAATCCCATCGAAAATGTTGAAAGCCTTAGGAATCGAATTACAGCCGGCTGTGAGACAATAAGAAATACAGTAGGAATATTTCAGCCAATAAGACAGTCATTGAGGCGAAGAGTTGACTCTTGTATCACGTATGTCTGAACATCTGTTTGCGCCTATTTAAAACTATGTTTATTACTGTTATTTTGTGTTATTGTTTTGGTTTAATGTTACTGTATTACATAATCAAACTTTTTAGAAATATTGACAGCAACCTACCCAAAGCGTTTTGCAAATTTCGAATCAATACCTTTAAAATTCTTTGAAATTATTAATAAAAATAAATAAAAAATTAAAATTTAAACAATCTGTACCTCGCAAACGAAGCATATTTAAACCTACGTCTATAGGAACTTTTTTTTCACACAGTAACTTCGGCAACCACCCCCTAAAACCTTTCGCACTTATTACAAACACCCTGTATAAAAGTGAATTGCTGTAAAAAGATAAAAACGTTTAATTTTGTACCCTTGGAATTCGACAGTATCCACCATTCACCTTTATCGAAATCCATCTTTCTACGAACGTTGTATTTCGTATCCTGCTATTATTTTTCTAAAATAAAATCTTGTTTTTTTCATTATACGGGAAGAACTAACAGTTTTAGGTGTAGAATTGAAAAATCAACATTAGCCGTGTATGAGAGGTAATTATCATCTCCTAATAAAGATTTAACAATGGGAACAGAAATACGCATTTCGCTCAATGATTAATTACACTGTCACGTAGATATTAAAGGTTAAATTACGTTCAGTCTTATACATACTACATTCGAAAAATTTTATCAAACAATTAACATCTATTCTGATACCATTGCAAGTCATACAAATATACAATATTAAAACTTTAACAAACTTTAATATTACAATATTTAAAAACTCAGATTTCATCCCCTTCTTCTTTCCTAATTTGTTATTGTTCAAAAGTGTCATTATCCAGTACTCGTTTAAAGAATCCATACAATGTTACACATACATAAAAGGTTGCATTGCAACAGACTTAAAAAGAGAGGAATTTATTCTTTTACACATTTTAGTATTAAAAACAAATACCGACCCTCTAGACATGGTTAAAATTCGTCTGCATCTTGTATAAATTCAAGGTTAACGAGTAGTCGAGTTAGTATTTATTTTTATTTTCTTTCACATATGTATGGGGAGGTCTTTTGATACGATATTAATAGCGACACTATATCACTGGTCATATTCACCTAAAAAAACCTATCTATATTGTATGACAAAGGTTCATAAGGATTATTTTTATCTTATAATCTTTAGAGAAACGTATCAGGTAGAAATTGCAAAGCAACTATTTGAAGTATTTATATTACCGTTACTCTCGCCTTGTTAATAGTTGAATATTGAAGTGAGAATAAATACGTTAAACATTCAACCATATGTAAAAATACACGTGCATTATAGTAGCTATAGAGATAACACGTGTGTTGTATTCAATTACTTTATGTACCATTCGATACCACCACATGCCATAACTATTGAAATGAATTATAGCAATTAAATTTAAATAAACTGTACAGGATTACATTTGTAATTTGCGTGTTGGACGTATCATTAGTTCTAAACTCATATTTACAATTTCGTATTAAAATTGAATTTGAAATTACATAAAGTGTATGTTTACAACAGTTGCATTAATTTTTATAGCAAACCTTTAAATTCTCGTGCACTTTTAGACAACAAATTAAGACCTTCAATGCTTCATATCTAATGTGAAAGTATTTTATTAATATAAAAAATTACAAACTCAATAAAAATTAACGCTTCCCTGATTAATGAAAATCACTTATATGAGTTAAAATGATCATTTAATTTAATATTAGGTAGGATGAAAAATTACTAAAGTAATTTTTTTTTATATAATCATAACATTAATAATAATTTATTCGGTGCTATGTATTTTAGGACTTATGATATTCAACAAAAAGTTCAAAGCGTTAAAAGTTTAGAATTTAAATTCATTCTATACCCTTGAATGGCCTTTGTAATACAGATTTCATGCTGCAGTCTACAGTTTCTAGTATTAATTATGTATTTTAATAATCACATTATCCATGAATTAATTGATAACTACTTATACACTCAACTAATGTACTGATTCTGTATTGTAAGTGTTTTGTAGCTGTAGTTTCATATTAGTTGAGTTGATCGGCCTATTTCCACTGTTTTCCTTTTTGAGCGTGACGTTTCGGAAGCGCACTTGAATCGAATTCATGTTATATATAATTTTTTCCCAAGCACTTGACTGCTCTCAGATTCGAACTTGGTACCTTTCCACTTACTAGTCTGACACCTTTACCGCTTAGCCACTGTGTAATCCAATATGTATTTTTCAGAACTTATATATATATATATATATATATATATATATATATATATAAAACTTTTTCGTGGTTGCGCGATCGAACCTAGAAAGGAGAGCGGTCATTTCCCTTAAGAATGACTCAACGATCAAAATTCTCCCGGCAGACAAAGGAAACGCGACTGTTGTAATGGATATGGAGACATACAACAGTAAGATCCAAGAATTACTAGACGGGGGCGAGTACAAACAAATACCAAAAGACCCTACACCATCAATGGAAAGACGGATATACCTGACGCTGGCAAAACATAAGGGGGAGTTCTCATTAGCACACTATCTCTAGGTATCATCTCACTCTTATCGGGAAAAACCGAGTCTATGGTTAAGAATGCACAGCACTTCGTGGAAACCATCAGAAACTTCCAACCAAACCACGAAGAAATACTGGTAAGCTTAGACATTGTGAATCTATTCACAAATGTGCCTACAGATAGGGCACTAACTATCATAAGGGACAAGCTGGAAAGGGATGAAACGTTAGACGAATACACGCAACTCTCGGTAAACACAATAATGGAACTTATAACAATATGCATTAGAGCTACATATTTCCAGTTAGAAGTCAAATTCTACCAACAAGAATTTGGGATGACGATGGGTTCCCCACTATCACCCGTAGTGATCAATATATATATATATATATATATATATATATGGAAGACTTCGAAGACCAAGCGATATCCGAATTGACAGAGAAACCAAGGATGTAGCTTAGATACGTGGACGATACTTTCGTAGTTTGGCAACACGGCAAGCATAAGCTAGATGAATTCCTAGATCTTCTAAATAGCTGCGCACCCTCCATGAAATTCACATTGGAATTGGAGTCGGAACAAAAACTGCCATTCCTGGATGTACTTGTACACAGGAATGACGACACTTTCACGACAAGTGTATACTGGAAACCTATCCACACGGGGAGGTACCTACACTACAACTCCAATCACCACAAAAACATGAAGTTAGGCGTGGCAAAATGCTTCTACGATAGAGCAAAAACAATATGCTCAAAACAAGAGGACCTGAACAAAGAAAAAGAAAATATCGCTTGAACACAAAGAAAATGGTTACCCCGATCTAACACCTAACCTAAGCAGGGAAAGGGTAACCGAAAAAGAAGAACCTAAATATACAGCGATAATACCATATATATATATAAGGTACCTCAGAAAAAAAGCGAAGGATAGGCAACAAATACAAGATACTATATATAAGTTCTGAAAAATATATATTTGATTACTCAGCAGCTTAGCGGTAAACGTGTCAGACTAGTAAGTGAAAAGTACCAAGTTCGAATCTGAGAGTAGTCAAGAGCTTGGGAAACATATCAATTCGACTTAAGTGCGAAAACAGTTCTTCTCAGGACTAAGCCTGATGACGGAAGCAGAGTCCGCTTCCGAAACGTAGCGCTCAAAAAGCAAAAACTGTGGAAATAGGCCGATCAACTCAACTAATAATATACTGCTCTATAGATAAATACAACCTGACACAAAAATGTAAACTTTCACCATTATTACACGTAATTAAATGGTGTATGTTTATATTTATATTTTACATAAATCTATACGTTTCGATAGCAATTACAGTTATCGTCTTCAGTAGCGATAATATCTTTAAGATATGTTAGAACTAATTTAAGGAATATAAAAAAAGTTGAAAACGTACACATAAGCCTAGTATTAATATAGCAGTTTGATAATCGTATAAAGAATAACTAGATCCTTAATAAAATTAAATATTATTAAACTACCGTGAAGATGACAAATCAGAACACCCTCTAACATGCAAAGGCTAATAGTAAAAAATAGCATAACCAAAGAGCAAACTTAACAAAATTTAATCAAATTATAATGTGAAATTGTGAAAAACTTTAATTTGAAATTGATAAAAGAAACTTGACATGCCAATTCCATATGTAGCCAAATCTAACAAAGAAATAGTTTTTTGTTAATAATTGTAATTGTTATTTTACAGTGAAAACACAATGTAGTACGTTTAATATGATTTTAATTTCAACTACATATGTTAAATTATTATAACTAAAATTAAAATTAAGACGTACCATTGCGCCTGTTTTTCATTACAAGATGCCAAAACCTAATTAAATGGAGACCTTGTTCTTGCCCATTAAAGTTATTAGGATGTTTATATCGGTCGAACATAACGAATTTGTGATCCTGAATTTTTGAAGGATGAATATAAATATTTAACAAAATCACTATAATCTAATAGATATGCACTTAAAATATTAATAATGTTATTACACCTGCTAGATATAACTATAAAGAAAAATTAGTGCTTAATATTGGTACTGCTTTTCTTCCTTTTATAACTAATCTTACAGGTAGAATTGAAAAAATCCTAATTTATCATGGCATTAGGACTGTTTTTAAAAGTGCAAGAAAAATTAAAGAACATTTAAGGTCACCTAAATAAGTTTCAAATACATTATGATATTCTGGAGTGTATAAGTTATCTTGTTCTTGTGAAAAAGTATACATTGGAACCACAAAACGTAGCTTTGATACAAGACGTAGCTGAGTATGCTTTAAATAGTTTAAATCATGACATTCAATTTGATAATGTGGAAATATTGTTAAGACAAACTCATTATTATGTTCGTTTACAACGTGAAGCTATTGAGATATACAAACATCCTAATAACTTCAATAGGCAAGAAGAAAGTCTCCGTTTAAATAGGTTTTGGCATCTTATAACTTAGAAAAAGGTACAATGATACGTTTTAATTTTAATTTTTTTGGTATGTCTAGGTTTTTTGTGTTCTTTTCCTAAACCTTGACGTAAATGCTTTACCAAAATATATTAAGCGCTAGTGAAGTAAAAAAAATGTGTTTCTCTTATGTCTGTATATATATATATATATATATATATATATATATATATATATTAAAATTTAAAATACATACAGAAAAAGAATTACTCGAGTGGGATTCGAATCCACGATCTGTTCTTTGCTAGAGAACTGCGTTACCAACTACGCTACCGAGGGAGCGAATCTCACTCGATTTAAACTTAATTTGTATGCATTTTTTTATATTAGTACTGATGTACACTAACTTTATTTATTAATGATCACAGTCAACTTTTTGTACTTATGTTATGAGAGCCCGCAATTCGCTAGGTTTCACACATGACATGTACATGACTGGGTTTAAATTCATTTGCGAAAGTAACATTCATTCAAGACAACTATAGAAGCAATTATTTTTTTATTTTTTGAACAGTTCATTGAATATACAAATCGTATGTAAATTAAAATTTAAAAATACATACAGAAAAGAATTCCTCGAGTGAGATTCGAACCCACGATCTGTTCTTCTTCCTTTTCCCACCACTCTCGTTTTTTTCTTCTAGCCACGTCTCTTGTAATCCCACCACGCCCTGCTCCCTAACAAACTCCCAGCAATTTTGATCTTTATTCCTTAATCCCGCCACATTCCAGAACAGTATCTTTATCGTTCACCCCTTCCTGTATTCCCCTACTTCCATTTGTTCCCTTTGTTGTTCTTTTCCATGTCATTTACTCATTTTCCCGGTACTCTGCCGATTCGTCATCCTCCTTTCCCTTCCCCCCCACTTCTTTTAGCTTTTTGGCCGTTGTTCCGCTCTGTTCCTTATTTCTTATTGTATACTCCTTTCTTCCCTAGTTAGGTCGGGGTCTATGTAAATTTCTGTACCCCTCAATTTTTTCTTCTCTGCCATAATCTTCTGCCTCTCCTCCCAGCTCTCCATTTCCGCCACCACCATCTCATTTTCCCTCTCCCTGTTTATCACCATCACTTCTACTCTTACATTTAGTTTCTCTTCCATCATCGCTTGTGATCCGTTATGTGGTTCCTTGCTTCTCCACCCTTTTAATTATGTTGTTATTCTTCCTTTTTCTTCTCTCCTCATCATCTACTTTTTTTCTAATTTTTCTACTCTCTCTATCAATTCTTATTTTGCCACCTTCCATTCCTTTTCCCTTTCTTCCATATGTTCTTTCATCTCACGAATTAATTCCTTTATTTCCTCCATTTCTTTCTCCTCGTTCCTCTTTTCACTTTCCACTATTGCGCGTTTCTCCTACCTTTCTTATGCCTGGTGCCTTTCCACTTCCTCTTCTTCCCTCTCCCTTTTATTCAGTCCCTCTTTCCCTTGTCTCTATATGATTTTTTTTGCACTTCTTTGTTTCTAGTAGTAATTTAGTATACTTCCAATTAAATTAAATTAATTCTTAAATGTTTTAAAATATTTTATATATCAACAAAGTAGGTTAAAGGTTAACCTCTATCTCTCACGCTCGCGATATGTAATGTTTATACACAGTTCCAATTCTATTTATTCTATTAATATCTACTATTTTCAAATGTTTATAAACAAATTAATTTCTTGTCCTCTCACCTTTCCCCGTCACTCACACCATTTCATTTCCTACTTCACCCCCAACAACACTTAAAAAAAACTCTCTTCAATAACTAACTTAACGTAAGCATTGTCAATTCAAAACACGTCCTTCTTCACCCAACCACAACACATGCTCTTATGTTTTAGCTACTAAAATACTTCGCAGGCAGCAAACTTACGATACGTATACAAGACCGAACTTGTTACTCGTTTTAAATAATTTAAAATGGATACTTGTTCTCGCGTGCCCTGCGATGCGCCTTTATACGTTCCAAGTTCATTGCTAACAGGGGAGCTACCGATAAAAGAACCATTAATATATATTACTATTTCAAGGCCACTTATGGTATTAATACCTAACCAAATAGCGCCATACTTGCTTGTCGACATCATAAATGATAAATCAAATGACAAAGGTATGGTTAGGTATACGTAGATATGGTATTAACTACAATTGTTTACTCCATAGTTTATATTAATAAAATTATCGTTGATTTCAAAAGCTTTCTTTTCATTTTGTGAAAAAATCCCTTACAAATTAAGGGCCTCTCAAAGTTCTAAGTTACGTAAGAAAATTTGTTGATGTTATGGTTTCTGACATATTTATCAAACAATATCCTTTCAATAAGCATAATTAATTTTTAATTATTTAGGATGAGCAACAAATTGGATTTTTAATACGTATCGAAAGTAGTGTTTGAGGAATATTTTAATAGCTAACATGTAAGAGCAACAGTTTTTTTTAGTGTACTTAGAACGTATAAAAGTGCGTCGCAGAGGATCCGCTAGAACAAAGTAGTAATTTTTAATTGTTTACAACGAACAACAAATTCGATCATTGATACGTATCGAAAGTCTATTGTCTGAGGAATGATAATTCAGTAGCTAAAGCATAAAAGGAACAAAATTGTTTAGTTTATGTGTAAGTGTACGTTGCATAGGGTCCACGAGAACTTACCATCCATTTGAAATTATTTAGAGCGAGAAATAAATTCGGTGTACGTCTATCAAAAGTATATTGTCTTTGCAACATTTCAATATTTAAAACAGAGCAATTTGTGACGTGCGTAATTTGAATTTCGCCACATTTACACATTTACAATTTGTTTAGTAAATTTTGTGCAGTATATGTTACGCCATTGACTCTTGTATATCATTCATTATGTGTTCTCTAATTAAATTGTAATTTTCTATTTTGTGGGTATAAATGGTTATTCAACTCATTGTTATTAATCTTCATTTTCATATTATTACTCTGAAATTAACTTAATGACATAATTATAATTCATGAAAATTTATGACATCTAGTGGTAGAATTACAATATAATATATAAGACAACCTCTTTCCGAAAAGATATGGAGTTGAAAAACACGTGCTTTAGAATTCTCTGTTTAACTTTTAATTAGAAAACCCAAGTTAATTAAGATATAATTCAACGCAGTATTTATATTGAATAAGTGCTACTATCAACATTATGGTTATGTTCGAAAAATAACCTCTACGATTCTAGCTGAAATTTCATGGTCATATTTCGTCTACATTCAAGATTAGTTACTGTAAATGTAAACTCAATTATCTACACACTACCGGTACACCTTTGACTTTGATAGGTTAGTCTACAATTACATTCATTTCAGCAGGTTATCAAAGCAATCAGTTTATAACTAATTATATGTACCAATCTACTGCCTGTTTGCACAAATCGAAATTGTGTAGCCATTATATTGAACATGATGATTTCAATTGAACTATTTAGTTATGTTAGTTGTACGGTTATCTACAATACTGAATTCTACGTATAACATTTATTTACTTGTTTATTCTCTAATTTGTATACGTGTGTAACTTGTCTCTAATAACTATTAACCATTGCTTACTTATTTGCTCTGTCAATGTACATTGACAAAATATATCAGTGGCTCTTGTAGCACTGATCCTGTAACTACTCTTTGGGCTCCCAACGTCACTTAGAATTATGTATAAAGAACCTTAATGTAAATTATATCTTGTTTGTATTTATCCTTCATTTAGGGTAGACACTTTGTGTCACGAGCATTGATATCTCTTTATTATTCACTTGAAATACAGACAGTATCACATAAAGGTCGATTTGTTTAAGGTTTAACGTTTTACATAGCACATACGCCCTTGAGCTCAACGGTTCTTTAAGCTTTACTTATAATTATTGCGTTGAGTAAACAATAATCTTTAAAAATAACGCATACTTACAGTTTACATTAATTTGTGCCTTATTGAATGAAACAATAATTCGAGTAACTTAAAATCTGATTTCTTTTTTTTTAAAGTTTGTGAAATAAATAAATTTCACTTGCTGGATACTTAATTCTTGTTTTGATTTATCTGTGTTTTTATATATGTGCTAATTTTCTCTTTCAGCTCTGTTCTCTCTACTCCCTTTTTGAATTTCCAGGGATGTATGTTATAAAATTCATGGCGCTTAGTATTACTATTAAAAAGGTTGACTATTACCAATGTAAAGCACTGTAACTACTTCGCTAGCTGCTGAGTTATATTTCTAGATTATGCTGCGTTAAAGCCTCCCAGCTACAATCGTTTTTCGATATTGTAAAGGAGCCGTTATAATTTTTTTTTAATTTTCAAAAAAAATTTTTTCGGGTCAGGAACTCTAGAACTGCAAAATATAGTAATTTAGCTAGTCATCTCTATTTTCGATGTGAAGTTAGCACCCCATTTTTCAAATTAAAATTTGGAACCGTTAATGAGCGGAACTGTTTTTATTTTTTGTAAAGTACTTCTTAACTCTTTAAAAAGAAGCTAGAACTCTAATTAGAACTATTAGAACTCTATGTCGGGGTGCTAACTTGACACGCGTATTGGTATCACCTTTTGCATTAGCTGTTTTTTTTTCACCGTACTTCCATTAGCAACACAGTTGCACTATCGTATTTAAATAATAATTTGTATAATTAATTTGTTTTTATGTCTACAATCAAGTTTTTTAACTGTGTTGAAATATTTTCGCTGTTAACTATGGAATGACGTAATAGTTCATCACCATCACAGCAATGAATTTCCAATATTAGCGAATCAAATTGAAATGTCCGTTATTTTGCAGGATAGACCTCTTTATCGATCTTGACCGTACTCAGATTTGCGAGCATCTGGCCACTTTTCTTAACTTACGAAATATACAAAACTTTTATTTATTTGGTAAAACTGTATACCGTAGAATATGAGCATTTTTATAACCTCTTTGATTTCTAAATAAAAGAATATTTCTCAAATTTGAGATTTTAATTCAATGTTCCATTATGAATGGTTTTATTGTGTTAATTAACTTTTACATCTAGTATTATTCTTATTTCATATTTCAATACAAAACAACTGTTTAAATTATCACCAATATTTAAATTCGGCCCATTTTCTTGTTTAGTTTTTTTTTAAAATAACCAAATTTCTTTTATTAATTAATACTCATGTATACTTACTTTCATTCTCTAGTGTCAGATTTTTTAGTAAATTTCACGAACGTTTATTATTTGGAGGTAATAAACATTTACAAAATAAACACCTTTTTCTCATGATTTCACTTAAAAATGAACCTTGCATAATGTTAGCATATTTTAAATACTTTAAAAGAGAAATGATTACAGCTTACCTCATGCAACACTTATGTTTATTGTATACCTACTATTATTACTTACAGATAAAAAATATTTAAAACTGTAATGAATAATAAACTGAGATAATAATGATATATTATGCCACTCCTCTGCAGTTTACATATATACTGGATTTTAATGAATGATAAAAATACTGTTTTACACGCCATAAATCTAGCACTTTTTATTCATAAAATTTTTAGGCTATTTAAATTATTTGGATAAGTCTAGACAATATTAATTAAGTTACTCGATGATTTATTAATATCATATACTGTATAATTAATTGATAATTCAAAACTAGAATTTACTTACTTTGCTAAATCCAGTGAAATAAGTTGGATTACTTAGCAACCATTTGCTAAGATAGCAAACCTTGCTCACCAAGAGGCATTCCCAACTACTTAAATTACAAAAAGAATGTTTTACATTGAAGGAGGGGCTGGCGAGTGAATATTTGTCAAAGGGCGAGATACAAATTGCATCCCAAAAATTTAACTTTTACCTGACCAGGAAAAGGTCACACCCGAATTGCATCCTGTCTCGAAAAAACTCCGCCGCAACGTTGCTAATTTGTGCTAAAATTCTTGAAATATTTAAAAATCAATGAACCGATTAAAAGTTTAGGTAATTATTTGTATTTTACACATGGTGGTCTAGACCTAGCGTCAAAAATTTTTGGGTGATGGAACAACATAAATGTGACCCCAATACACAATTAAACAACTCAATTTCACGCACCCTCGTAAAGAAAAATTATTTTTTATTCATCACCATTTAACAGTTATGCCAGTTTGAATAGTGTAAAACGTGGTTTGAAAAAAATGATAATTCAACTCTATCAAACTAAAAGACATGGACATTTTTATTATTATGGCTATAACATAAGGTTACACTTAATTTTTATAGCCCACCTTATGTTTTGTTTGGATACAGTTTTTTTAGTGGTTTGGATCAGTTACTCATTGGCAGTGATCTCAGATGTCGTTTTCAAATCGGGAATGTGTGTGGAAATGCATATCTGTACGTGATACCTTATCTCATCATAAGGTAAGCTATAAGAATTAACTGTAACCTTATGTTATAGCTATAATAATAAAAATGTTCATGTGTGTTTTTTTAGTTTGATAGAGTTGAATTATTATTTTTTTCAAACCACGTTTTATACTATTCAAACTGGTATCACTGTACTTTATGGTGATGAATAAAATGTTGTATCCTGTCTTCTAAAAGCTTAGATTTTGAAGCAGTTTTTATAGCATTTGCTACTGTCTAGCAATTTTTTTGAAGAAACGTGTGTATAAGCTTTTTCTTTTTTTTTAAAGAAAATGATAACTTCACAGTTCTAATCAATGTAATTAGTGGTTGTGTACATTCAGACTCATCATAAGCTATCCATCCTTACTTGAAATTTAATGTAGAATACATAGTAGTGTTAAAGTTCGACAAATGTATCAAAATTTCTAAATTTTTGAGTAAATGTTTTTGGAAAAAATCGAAATAATTTTTCTTTAAGTGGGTGTGTGGAATGGAATTTTTTTAATCGTGTATTTGAGTCACATTTACATTTTAAGGCTAGGTCTAGACCATCTTGTATATTCGGAAATAAATCAATTTCTGTGTATATCAAGGTGATATTTTGCATTTTATAGTAAAAAAAATTAAGGAAAACCAAGATATATTGTCAATAAAATAAATTCGTTTAGTAGAAAAAGTATATAGTATTTATTTATTTATGATACAAAATAAAATTGCAACTCTTGTTATATGCTATGGTCCTTATAGTTGATTTATACGTTTGATTCGTTTAATTATTCTAACTAGAATATCTTGAGTTCAAAATATAAAGATTTAACCTTAAATCCCAGGGATGATTTTGCTTATTCTTATAGAGGTATATAAGGTGTTAAGATCTTTTTTAACCCTTTCCAACCCAAATTAATTTTTATTCAATTAAAGTGATGAAATAATTGAATTATGCTAAACAATCATAAAACAATTGTTTTGAAATATCTATTTCAGCTTAGAAAAATTAACACATTGAATAATTTGATAAAAAAGGAAAAACACTAAACGAAATCAGTTGGAAAGAGAACTTTTTCTCAAAAATTCGATTTAGATCTCCCTTCCTAATGATTTCATTTGGAGTCACTTACATGAAAACTGTAAAAATAATTCTTTTCCTTATTGAGGCATAGAAAAACTCTACGTTTCAAACATTTTATCTTAGAATATGACTTAATACATAATTTACATCTAGTTTTACGATTATCATGTACAGGCCAATGACCCAGACTATCAAACTGGACATCTGGCACTTGTCTCTGCTGTAGGGCATGCCTTGTATGTGTTGGTATTGAATTTTCATTAGATGGTTTGCCTCTTTTTCGGTCAATAATTTTACATAGAAAATGAAAGTGTATTTACCTAATTTGTCCTTCCAATTTAGAAATTTATCTCACCTGCTTTCAACAGCGCATGGCCTATTTGTGATCTGAATTGCAACAGAGTCATGTATTTGCACAGTATCGACGATAAAGTAGCCACGCATTTACAATGCAAGTATCAAGTAGATGAAATACAAATCGGAGATAAAACCGTTTTGTTCTAATGTCTGTTGGATATAATTCCACAAGCATGTCGTGTAAGCCTCCTCCGCCCATATAGTTACTGTACTCTTTTATTATTGGAGGACGTTCAATTTCTACATATTTTTGTTTTCGAACACCATCGTTTTACAGCATCAATGGGGTTACTACCACTGTATGTTGATGCAATTATGACAGATTTATTATCATAGCACTTCACTGCTGTAATGTTTTTTTCTAAGATGTATTTTTATATCATACGATCCTCTGCCTTTCTTCATTAGACACTTATCATCTTCAAAGATACGATTTCTTACATCCTTTCACCCTTTTTCTGGTAAGGCTACTAACAAATCATAAGAAGTAAACCAATTGTCGGTAAAAATGTTAAAATTTTGTTTTTGTTTCTCTAACAATATCAAAACAATATCTCCAATGATGCCTAATCCTTGTTCTTCTACTATTTCGGTTCTGCATGCCCTGGCCAATACTTTTATAAAATACTATGTATAAAAGGTCTAATTTTGAAGAGTTTATCATAATTGTTACTGCCTCTTGGAGGAACTCGCGTATTGTCATTAATGTTCAAAAAAGACCGGAGCTTATCAAATCTATTACGTGACATTACATGGCCACAGTATCATGTCTCGTCTCTTGAGCCCGGTACATTCGGTAGCTAGGCACATGAATGATGATGATGATGATTGATTTGCGTGTTTTTTGTGTAGAATATAAATTTGTTTGATATACTACATCTATAAATATGCTATCATCACAAAACAATTTAAATCATTAAAAAGGTGTAAAAAAAATTTGTGGGTATGTGATGTGCCATTGAATGTAATATCTACGTCGTTAATATCTGATTATCTCCAAATTGGTTTTGATTCATTTCTCTGACTCCTCTGCGTCTACTTGTATCTCTTCTATTTCTTCATCTTGCATTTGTCCTTCTTTTGACATCTGTGCAACTTCTTCTGTTTGCATCTCTTCTGTTTCACTTGAAACGTCCATATCTTTTGTATCATCTGTTTCTTGAAATTCTTCCTCGATTTCTTCATCGTCTGAGACTCCCACATCTACATCTGAATCGTCCAGCAAGGCAAGTAGTTCTTCCTCATCTGTTAGATTTTCCAACAATACTTTTTTTGTTTCCACGGCGCATCTGTAATAGGGAAAATTACAAAATAAAATACATGTTATTCACAAGAATAATGCCTGTGTTCTACTAGGCTATAGCACAATTTTACATTACCCGAATACCGAATGATTCCAATTGGATTTGCACTGAGTGTCCAATGATTCCAATTGGAATCATTTCAAGTTTGAGGAATTATAAAGTCATTTTTCGATCAAATGTCAAACTAATATAAATTATGTTAACGTTAGAGTATTTTTTGCATCGACAAATAAGAATATGTTTATGGATTTTTCCAATCCAATAGAGGTTTTAAATAAAATGATCACCATATTAGCCTTTGATTGCAGGCATTAAAATGTTTAGTGACACATTAACAAATTTTATCAAATACTGTAATAATTGTCATCACATGAAAATAAAACGCGCAACTGATATATCTCTTACTTAAAATAATTTTTACATAATCTTACATCTTCTTCTGACGATAAAACCAGAGAACAAAGACCGCCAACGTTCAGACAAAATGCAAAGGAAATTTATAATTTGGCTGAAGACCCATGCCGGAATTTTATATTAATTTCGATATCACAATACTTTATATCAAGTAAATGTGACAACGCTGGGATGCAACTCGAATTTCCGTGTCAAAGTGTACCGTTATGCAGTGTAATAAAAGTGTTCATGTCTGTAAAACTTCAAGGGTGCCATTAATGTAGACATTCGCTAGTAAAATCTAAAAAACCGAAACAAATCGACACAAGGGAATTTAATACCCAGAAAAATAACATGATAAATAAACGTACACCTCATACAATTACCGGAACGAATGCAACGGGGACCCTTGTGATATCTGCTGCACCAAAAAGAGCGTGGGCGTTTGTAGGACGTATCTCACCCTCTGTTTCAGAAACTGATATGCTGGAGCATGTCAAACAACAGTGCGGAATGTGAAAAATTAGAAGGAAAAGGCAAGAACTCCTGCTTCCGAGTTGCAACCAATATAAAAAATGCTGAAATTCTTCTTGAGCCCAACAATTGGCCCGAGCACGTTAGGGTAAGTCGGTATATTTTTAGATTTGCGCGTCCAAACACAGCCAAAAATTAATTCTAAAAAAAGATAATAAAAATTGCCACAACTATACGATTTAAGCCATACGCAATTAAATGTTGTCCATATTAATATTCACTGCGTGAGAAATAAACTATTAGAACCAGAAGCTTTCTTGTATTTGAATTATATAAACTGTAATGTTATATGCATCAGTGAACACTGGCTTAGAGACAACGAGATCCGTACTATTAAATGTGGAGAATGGTTCGTCGCCTCAGCATTTTGCAGATCACTTTCTACTCATGAGATGTAATGATACTTATAAAAAACGAAACAAGTTTTAAAATATTACAGGACTTAAATCACGTATCTGTGGAAAATCATTTTGAATTTACTGCAATTCAACTCATTAAATTTAAAATCTGTGTTGTTGGTATTTATAGACCACCGAGTGGCGATTTTAAGTCATTTTTAGAAACTTTAGAAAATCTACTGGATAAGCTATGCGTGAAAAAACCATAATTTCCGGTGAATGAAATGTAAAATTTGGCACTAACGAATCAAACACAAGTCGCTTATGTGACTTCATGTCTTCATATGGGTTTATTCAAACCATATTCTCATTAATTTCGATATACAAGATTATAACGTCCCCATAATACTACAACTAGGTAACTTGAAAATGATAAATTTCCAGGAGATAAACAGTAAGTTTCATCTTGGTTATGTTTATATGTTGCAGTATTGTGCTTTGTGAAAAATATTTGTTTATGAACAAGTTATCTAGTTGTAGTAATAAAACATTGAAAAAAAACCAAAGATGTCTAGTTTTAAAGTTGGGAATAATTAAGGAGATTCAGATGGCAAAGTAAAGTAAGAAATACTTTTTTACAAAATAAGAAATGGTTTTTCAAAAAAATGTTCAAGGAATTTTACTCGCTGTCGCTCAGTTCGCTACCAGAATGCACAAGTGATAGTTTCGTCCCAGATTTGTTGTCTAAAAACGGCAGGCTTTCATAATAGGGTTTAAATTCAATGCCAATAGCAGGAGGAGTTGTTCTAAACAACGACAAAAGGTCGGTGTATTTCTCCTTTTTTAATGGGTAATTTATTTTCGTATAAGGAGTTGGGAACGAATGCTCCGGAAAAAGGTGATTTTATTTTCCGATTACAATATAAAGTTCTGAACTCTTCATCATAGTCTTCTTTAAATCTTAAGATCAATGGCCTAGATTTTGTAAAGTTCATGTAACACATTTTTTTCCAACGTACCGGTTTATTATTGTCTTGTCTGAAAATCAGGTATCGTTCTGCGTGAGTTTTCCAATCTAATACATTCGTGTGACTTATTTCGTGAAGAATATAAGGTTTGTCTCCATTTCGTCTAGCACATTTAATAATTGTCTTCCAATCCTGTGGCCAAAGTGCTTTACCAACTCTTTTAAATTCTGTAGAAATTGCAGAGTGCATAGAGTCGCACTCCATTTCACTTGTCCGACCACTAGGAACATAAAATCTATATTTTCCAAATGTGGGATTTATTGTAAAGCCGTCAGCACATACTAGCTACGTACTTGTTCAAATTATGGCCCCCACATCTGTCGCTGAAACACTGAATCTGAGATACAGAATCTGGTAATAATTTAAAGTAACTGTAAAGACAAGTTGCAATTTCACAACTGCCACGTTTCCCGTCAACTTCTATCCATACAAAACAATCTCCCTGTTTGGACACTGTGTTATAAATAATAAAATTAAATACCTTAAAACGTTGTTTATAGAATAACGCATTATTTGTCGGGATCATTTGGTACCAGAAGCACTTGTTGTAAGTCGAAATTGCAACTGATTATTTCTCCGTTACAGTTTTCTGCCTGCTGTTTGCTTAATCTTTTTTCTTGACGAGCTCTGTCTTTTGCTGCGATATGGGCTAGGTATTCAGTCTCCATAGCAATTTTATCACTTGAGGGGCAATTATAAGCCATGCAAACACGACACTGATCTTTACGAGGCCTGTAAAACCCCAGGTTATACTCATCTGAAAACACTTTCCTGTAAATAGCGGAGCTAGCTGCTGGTTGGTTTTTCTCCAAGCATTCGGTTTTGTACAATGAGTACATAATTGTTATATTCAGGTCTGAAGATAAATATTTACGCTGAGTTTTTGCACGACAATAATGCGAAGACATTACCGGAAATTTCTCAATGTGGTTTCTCAAGCTAACCAGCATTTCAGGAGGTGTTTGCCTCGCTGATCTTCAGTACTTGTATTTTCTTCTGTTCTCTTTTGCATGGCAATGTCCACAACTCCCTTTTTAATTCCAAGCGTGTTGATAAACATTGTTTTACATACCTGAATTTTGTTGCTATTTACCGGTAGATAGAACATAATGGTAGTTTGGTGGCTGGAGTTCTTTTTGGTGTGCCATTTTTTTTGGTTCCTTTCGGTGTGACTATGAATAAAATCACGTTTCCTTTCATAAGACCTTAACTGACAATATCTTCGAAATATTATTAGCCTTTCATCACTCTGTTTTCTTGTCTTTGCAATATTTCTTTTCCATCCTTTTTCATTTCTCTTCCTTTTCCTTGGTTTATCAGTCTTAACATGCTGCTCTTCCATGCCATGCAACACACTGTCATTGCCTTGAAGAGTTAAATTTTCAGGAGCGAGATCACTGTCAGAAGAATAATCTGAATTTAGATTGTACTCCGAATGGTCAGGAGAATAGGGCTCCACGTCCGATTCCAGATCTTCGAAAAACGGATAATAAGCACTTGGACCAGCCACAGATTCCACTCCCCTAGCTGAATTTTTGGTTGTATCATTCTGACCTGAGAAAGAAACAACCGGTTGGTACCTTTCAACTGCTTTCTTAATTTATCAAATTAATAGTGTGTTGTGAAGAAGCTTACAGCTTGTTCCCAACCAACACTGTACTGGTTATGATCTGAACTGGTCTTCACAGTCCAGTACGCCAGCTTATTGAAAAAAAATACTAAATTGCCAATACGAATTCTAGCTCAGCGAACTATAAATAGTGCTTAGTTACCTTCAGCTATCTCCTCTCCCAGTAAAGATTTTTCTTCATATAAATTAGCCTGAGAGTCTGCAATATCCTTTAGTAGCAAATGTTTATCAACTTCAATAACTGAAAATAAATGAAAAATGTTATAATACGCTTACAATCCCACAAGAGTTTATTGGGATTACTTATGTTTCAATAATTAAATTACCCAAACTAATCAGTAATGAGAATGAGAAAACATAACCTAACAACTACAGTGCCAAGCTTTTATGAGAGTTTATAATAGTAAAAATAGACATAATTGCCTTACCTTTTGTTTTTTCGAATTCCTTACGTGTCAGACCTAATATTCGTTTACTTCTTTCCGACATTATTAGATTAATTAAGACCACCTTCAACGAAAACTAGAGTTACTATATGAAAAACAAACATCTACCTGGAACTGCACAACTAGATATCTCATAGAGATCACGAAAGTGGCCACGGCTAAGTCAAGTTAACCATGTGCACAACTAGACATCTCAAATTGTACAGTTATTGTATTGAACCGTTGCCGGAATTTGAACTTGTCTGCATTGTGCTACTGGATTTCTGTACTATGGAATTCAGATAGAACTTATCTAGTTGTAGCATTAAAAAGAGCGCAAAAAGTTCTTTAATGACAACTAGATAACTCAAAATGCTAAAAAATCGAGTTACCTAGTTGTAGTATTAAGGGAACGATATTGCCTCTACCACGATTTGTGACATATCTGATCATCACAGTCAACAAATCCAACTCCCAGTCGCAATAAATAAGTGCGAGACAAAATATAAAGTGTTCAGACCAATCACAGTAAACGGCTGTAATATTCTTCATAACATTTTAGAAGGGCTATCTTGGGATTTTCTTGATACGCTTGCAATAAATGTAAATATTAAGTACGACAAGTTTCATCAAATTTTTTTGACGCTTACTTTATTGCGTTTCCAGCAAAAAAGATTTATTGTGGAAGTCGCGATTCATGCATTGAGTGGTTTACATCCGAATTAAAACGTATGAGCAACTAAGGTTCTTAAATCTTTTGTATTTAAAACGCAGAACGAACGATTCGCTTGTTTCCAGAAACATGTGCAAGTATAAATATATACGTGTATTGAGGCAATCAAAAATTGACGCAAGTAATAGTTTTATTCTTAATTCTACCAATCGAAGGAAAGCTCTTTGGAAAGTAGTTAATTCCAATAAAAACAGACAAGCGGTATCTCATAATAGAAAATGCAGCATCTCCGCTGACAACTTTAATGAATATTTTATAGGTATCGCTAATAGTATTGTTCAAAACCTCTCTGTTAAAATAAATTATCAACCTGATAATGTAATAAGCTGCCTTGTAGAGACAGAGTTTAAATTTGTTTCAGTTAGCTGTAGCCATATTCGAGACGTTGTTAAATCGCTAAAACTAGTAAATCTAAAGATGTTGACGGTTTTTCTACTCATTTACTAAAATTAAATTTGTCCACATTAGCATTGCCACTAACTAAACTAGTCAACCTATGTATAAAGGAAGGATACTTCCCAAATCAATTAAAAACCGCACTAGTGACACCTCTTCATAAAAAGAGAGAAAAAAATATTCTATGTAATTATAGACCCATATCTATTTTACCCACCTTTTCTAAAGTTCTTGAAAAAACACTTGCTATACAAATTACAAATTATTTTGAAACAAACCAACTATTCAATAAACAACAGTATGGGTTTCGTAAAAACAGGAGCACCACTGAAGCGATAATAGATTTCACAAATTTCGTAATAACGTGTTTTGAGAACAAAGAGATTTCAATGGCACTATTCTTAGACCTCACCTAATTTAGTAATCGACAAACTGAGAGCATATAATTTTGATCAAACCAGCATCAACCTTATCAATTCTTACATTTCTAACAGATTTCAATTAGTTAACTTTAACGGTTTCTCAAAAAACTTCCAATAGCAATAGGTCTCCCACAAGGTAGTATTCTGGGACCAATACTTTTTTTGATTGATATAAACAATTTTTCAATTGTCTCAATATAAATGTACATCAAATTCTGTTTGCTTATGATACAACCCTATTGATGAAGGGTGATTGTCTTCAAACTGTTCTCTAACAAGTTAAGGAAATGGAATCAAAGGCGTCTGCATGGTTTGCTAACAACAAATTATGCACCAATATAGATAAAACCCAAAAAATGGCATTCACGTTTAAAAACATCGAGTATATTAACAACCCAGATTTTAGGAGTTCATTTAGATGTAAAGCTAAATTGAACAAGTCATACTCATGAAGTGGCTACTAAATTAAGCAAAAATATCTATGCGTTACGTAATTTACAAAACTCTGTTTCTTCGGAAGTGCGTAGAACAACATATTTGGCCTTTTGTCACTCGCTTATTTCGTATGCTATTCTTATATGGGGGCACTCGAGCGGCAGTAATCGAATATTCGTACTATAAAGAAGAGCTGTTCGTATTGTAACTAACTCGCCATATAGAGCAGATACCAAAAATCTCTTTATAAAGACAGGTATTATGATGTTACCTTGCATATTTATTTTTGAATGTTTAATGTATGTAAAAAAATATTCACTCCTTTACCAAACAAAACGAAATCCATAATTACAATACAAGAGAACGCGACAAATTGTGCAAAAACAGTACAGGACATTTAAATCCCAAAATGGCCCAAACTATTTAGGTGTGTTATTCTATAATACCTTACCAACGGATAAGAAATTTACCTGTTTTAAATTATGAAATGAAGATAAAGCATTTTTTGCTTCAGAACGGTTTCTTTGATACCAAAGAATTTTTAAACTGTGATCTTAAATTGTAACTGTCTGACGTGTGTAAATGCTTAGTGCATGTTAACATTAATAAATTATTATTATTATTATTATTATTATTAAGGCATTAAGGCATTAGTAATCAACTCGTTAAGTGATGTTGATAGGTATTTAAATTAAGATTAGCCGTGTGTGCGTTGTGATAAACTAACAATAAGTGTGTATCCTATAGAATATGATTTATTGTTGAACTCATATTTTTATAGTAAAAATAATTTCAACAACGAAAGTAGACTTTTAAGCTTATAATCTACTGTGCTATCAATGGAAAATACTTTTTTATATAGAAATTATAATGGTTTTCAAAATGTACTAAATTTGACATTATAATCCATGATTAAAAATTATTCAATTTTGAATAATTTTATAATGAAATTTCTCATTTTAAATCCATAGTGTTGTAGGGACTATATTTTATTTTTATCTATGATGGGTACTTATTGTGAATGTTTCATAAACTTTTTGGTTTATATATTTTTTTTTCCTTCTGGTTGACGTACAGAAAAAAAAATTATTATTTATAGCTCTATATAGTTCATTTGAAGTTGTTCATTATAAACAAGATTATCTCTTTCTTTTATCTCTCCTTTGCATACTTTTCCTAAGTTTAGAACATAAAGTTTAAGTTTTTTTTATATAATGCTTAAATGTACCGCTCTTAGACAGCAATATGAATTTGCTAATTTTTAAACATTAAGTTAGAGCTTGGGTCAATGAAAAAAAAAACCTTAAATTATATTACTGACTACTATACTTATAAAAATAGTATACAAATAAAATAATTTTCTTATTTGTATTTGTATAATTGTGGATGAAAGACATAGAACGATGTTTTTGTTTTTAAATTCTTTAATATTTAATTGTTATAGTAGAAATAGCGTCAAATATGTTTTTTTTTGTGTTAATAATTGATTTTTGTGTAACGTGTCAAATGTATAAATATGGGAACCGGCAAACAAGTCTCGAAGACTTCGTTGGACCCAAAAATTGTAGATATTTGGATAAATAAATCATTCATTCATTCATTATTATTATTCTTAATTAGAGATGTCCCATATCAAGTTTTCAATAAATATTTGCCTGGCTTAAATATTTGAAAGATAGCCATGGATTGATGCTATTTTCTATAGACTTCCAAAAAAAAACATCTTAATTCAAAATACGACATGTACAATTATAACCCTTCACCGTTATTCAAATTAAAATAAGAAACACCCAGATTGCGTTAGAATGTATTTCAATGACAATAACCACATTCACAAATAATGTAATGGTAATTTAAAATAAATAGTAAACCACGAAAAATTATAAGAATGTAGCTCCCGAGGTAACTGCTTCCCGTTTCATAACTATTCCATTTTTAATCAGTGTTCTATGAACGTACATATGAATTAATTAACATTATTTGCATTATTTTTTGTTTTGTTAATGAGTACGTTAAAAAATCGACCAATAATGGGATAGAAAATTATAAAAAGGTAACAGCTTGTCATTTTATAATCATTCGATTTTTAATTAGAGCATGCATGAAAGCGTAGGTATAGACATGGATTGCAACATATTTCGTGCATTTTTGTTCGTTTTGTTAATAATAGTAAGTGAAAAACTATATAAATGTAATTCTTGTCCGCTTTGTAATGAATACGATTTTAATTACAACATTCAAAATGTGTAATTATAGATACTTCTTGCTTAATTTTGTTCTATTGGAAAATGAGGGGCCAAATATTTTGGTGTCCAACAGCCATATACCACTCTATTTGTCGCACACTTCTGATGTTCAATAACCAATTATGATAATAATTACAAATGCTTATCTTTTATGTTTTTAAACTCTTGCATTTCAATTCAAATTATACAAATTCTATACACGTGTAGTGTCACAAGGTACCCTACCCTTACAAGTGTAATTCCAAGTTACTCTCAATAATTAAAAAACTATAAAATCTTCAAGAGCGTAATATTGAACTTATTTGCAATGATGCAAATTACAAACAAATAGCTAATTCATGTATCTTGACTTTACTGATAAAAACGTTACCCTTACTAAAATTAGCAATAATTAAAACCTTTTTATGTACAAGTCTAATATTGACCGTCTAGTGGTAGGGTAGGCTGTGTTAATTGAATGAGATAGTTCAACTTGTTAATTTGCGAAACTGAGAAAGAGTCACCAAGAAAACCCAGTTTATTAATAAATAAGCAATTTTACAAGTACACTTCTGTTCACTGAAAAAGCATACAAGTCTTGAGAACGATTTTTGGTTTTTTTAAGCTTTGTAAATTTGCTCTAGATCTATTTCCATGCTTGCGAGTGAAAATGTTGACGGTCAAATGAATGTCAAAGTATTTTGATGGTTAGATGATAATGGCATTGACAATAACATTAAAGAACGAGTTACACAACTCAAATCTAAGTGTATGTAGTTTCCGTGAAGAGAAGTGTACATTAATAAATCAAAAACAAAGAAACAAAGAAATGGTTCAATATGTCAATATAGCAAAATACCACTAAAGGTTAATGTTCGTACAAAATTATAAAATTAAGTAACAGAAAAAATGTCAACAAAAATTCGTACAATTACAGTAAATTATATATATATATATATATATATATATATATATATATATATATATAATGAAATCAGTTCGCAGACAAACAATTCTAAATAAGTTTGGTGAATCAAAGACAAAAAAATCATTAAAACAAAGCCTTGCAAGGGTACAGTGCAAATCAATCAGTTACGTTAACAAAGTGACCGATAACCTACTCGCAAGTAATGACGCGAAACTTTGAGTGACTGCGTTAGAAACTACAGGATTCCTTTCTCAACTTGCACGTTCATACATCGCTAGATATTTAAAAACAATAAGAACGGGTTAGTTTAACAGCTAAAGCAACCAGTGTCTAGTTTTATGAAATCCGGGATTCGAGGTTGTTTTAACGATATCTAGACCCGTTTCTGTAAACCCCGGTATCGTTAATAACAACAATTAACTGAGGTTTATCATGCCACGTTTGACCACTTATTAAGTCCCCTACGCGGGCGAAAATATTAGTAAACAATCAACAATGCCAACTTATGCAGAAATGAGGGGGGAGGGTGAACTGTACTGTCCGACGCGGTGTCCCTTTTCCTTTAACAGATTTCAACTTAATAAACGTGCTTGCGAGATGGCGTATTGGCAATGAAATTACTGCCGTATAGGCACCTTTGTTATCAAGAGACTATTCTGTGAGACTCAATATCTCGTTATAATTATAGTCTGTCCAGAAACGAAGCGAAGGAATAAATTAAAATAGTTCATTTATTTTACATATAAGCGGTACACGATTTTTGTATTAAGTACTTAAACTAGTTTTAGGATATACCACTTCCATACAATAGCGTTACAACGTAAGTTATTTCTGAATAGCTGCTAATCCTTTAACACTGTACTTGTTGAGTTCTAAAGTAAAGTAAAGATCATAGGCGTGTACGATTGCAATGTTTTATTGAAAACTCAACTATAAAAAGTGATTTTGTAATATATCATTTAATTATAAAACACTTCGTTTGCTAGAAATGATTTTATAAAGTTTTTAAATTTAACATAAGGCAACAATTATTCTATAATATACTTGTACATATCATAAAACAACCCAACGCCACTGGAATCTGCCAAGCATGCTGATTTATTCCTTCTCTTCGTTTCTGGACAGATTGTAGATAGTAACCTCTTGCAAGGCAACGATCGATTTTTAATAGGTTACACCAGCTCGCTGAATTACTTGCCGCGAAATTTAATCTACATTGAAATACCTGCTTACGCTTGAGTATAATCCTTTAATTAATCACTTATTCATCAACAGTTAACGGGTTATGATATGTTCTTTACCCCTCGTTGCTGATTAAAACCAGAACGATGTAATTATTTATCAATATCTTTGTTTACACGGCCCCTTTAATTTTGTGAAAAACTTACATAAAAACCAACACAAACAAAGAAAAGGACAAATTCGCGTCTTTAGTTTTTGCTAAAACGGAAACGGTAATATATGTATAACCACGACAGTTGGCAATATGGTTTATAACAAAGCAATAAGAACGGTACGACTCAATCGAACCACCAACTGCAACTAATTGTTTTAAGTTCTAAAAAACAAGAAATATTACGTGGGAATATTTTCATATTTACTATTAAAATAAGTATTAATTTTTAAAATATTCAGTTGTCCGTAGCAATCCATATGTGTCTCGAATGTCAAGTAATGAACAAAGCCATCTTTTGATTTGCGGTATGTCCCAACGTAATTAATTACTAACCGGCGACGTTTATACCCAAATTCCGCGCGTATAAAAATGCTAACCTATTTGTTACGGTCGTTTTCGAGTAAAGTTTCGAATCACTTGGAAGAATACCTGTTTTTCTACCCGAACATGTGTTCTTTTCGTTTTGAACCCTTAATTAAATACACTCAAATCTTAGTTTCATAAAATACATAAAATAAAACTTCCCGTAAAACACTGTCAAATTACGACTTATTTACAAGATATTAAAATCCGTTATCTTCTCTTTCGCGGTAACAATTGCCATTTGAAAAATTTTATTGCAATAATAAAATAATCAATTTTCCTCAACGAAATTGATGAACTATAAAATACAGCTCTTAGGTCATGGATTTGAGGCAACATTATTTTTCACTGCTCCCAACTACTAATCTTGGAAAAGTTGCACTCTACACGAACAGAGTACATAAAGTGTCGTATAACTAAAACGAGAAGTCGATAGGTGGTCTAGATGCCAAGTTATATTATGCACACACAGACACACAACATTTGCTTTTTTCTGTAACTTATGTATATAAGAGCACGCCTTACATTTCAATTCTCTTCTTGTTTTTTTTACACGATGCTTTACTACATAGTATACGACTATGAAGGAGTTATCTTTTACCGTTGCGCAAGCGACAATAATAATAATAATAATACAAAGTTGAACATGAGTTGATTTGGTGGGAGAAAATATACATAATAAGTACGCGAAAATATTTTAAAATTTTATACTTGTCTTTTAACTTAATGTTATATTAAGCCGTTTAGAAGTATTTACAGGGACGGGCGGTCAAAGTGCGCTCAATATGAAGATATTTAGGACCATTAGGCTTATTTCGCACTATTTTCTATCCATACGGTGTGTGTAACGTATCTTTTGAGTCCTGTAAAAGAGTATTTGACCCCGGAAAATTTTATAAGTGTATTTTTCAAGTGCTACTCCATTGATATTTTAGCGTACTGTAAAATGTCGTTATTAATGTTGACAATTGCAATCAAAACGAAGTCATTTGCAAGGTTAAATTAATCGCTGATTATATTAAATTTAATGCTACTTAATGATTAGTCTTACGACAGCTTTTCTCGAAAGCTCGGCATATATCAGTCTTCTTAATCCTGGCCTAATTAGACCTTACAAAATTGACTGCTACCTCAAAAACACAAAACTCTAATATTAAGTTAAACAGTCAAAAGTACCTGTTTTCTTTATATATATATATATATATATATATATATATATATATATATATATATATATACAGTGCGTTCAATATAATTGGACGCACTCAATAACTCTTTTGTATTGCGTTTCACAAGAAAGTGTTTAAATAGTTTTTTATTCATTTACAAATACTCTATTAAGTGATTGGTTTAGATAATTTTTTAAGCTTCCGGTTTGACCGGAAGCGCACATAATTTTATTTTTTTAAATCACACTGTATATATATTTTTGCATTTTTGCATTGCTTATTTTTTTCTCAATACATACGTATAAAATTCTTATAGTGTTTTATAAAAAAAAATTAGAGAAAAATACCATCGAAAGTTTTTCAATTTTATTATATGATTAGAAGAATCAAACAAAACCGTAGGCAGCGTACGTCAACAAAATCGCATCGCAATTGTTTTTTCGTTTATTGCAATAGACAATCAGATAAAAGTTTAATTTGATTTCAATCGAAATAATTTTTTAAATGAATAACAGTGAAAAAGTTGACCTGTTGTTAATTTTCGGTGAATTTAAACGTAATTATCGACGAGCGGTAGAATTATACGCACAAAGATATCCCAATAGATACCATTCTTCCGAAAGTTACATACGAAAAATTGAACAATTGCTTAGAATGCGTGGAACATAACCAGGAGTAAATTATCAGAATTTAGAACAATAAAGAAATGTTTTGACCGAAGATATTGAAGTACAAATATTGGGTTATTTTAAAGTAAATCCACGGTCATCTATTAGACATGTAGCGCAAGAAGTAGGTGTATCAGTTGGCTCAATTCACAGGACATTAAGAAAATTCAAAATGCTGCCGTATAAAGTCGATTTGGTTCAACACTTGCGGCCTCAAGACTCTGATCGGAGATTAACTTTGATTGCATGGATAGTTGAGCAATGTAATCACAATCCATTATTTTTAGCTGATATTTTATGGACAGATGAATCCAAGTTTACAAATAATGGAGTTATTAATAAACAATATAATCGTTATTGGTGACGAAAATCCTCATTGGTCAATGAAAACTAACCATCAAACCGTATGGGGTACTAATGTTTGGTGCGGTTTAATTGGAAACCAATTACTAGGGCCTTATTTCTATGATGGTAATCTAAACGCCAATAGGATAACGTGCTATCAACAATGTTCAATGAGTTTCCTCTGCTTCTGCGACAACAATTGTATTTCCAGCAAGATGGAGCTCCAGCTCACAACGCGTTGATAGTAAAAGAATATCTTAACCAAACGTTCAATGAACGATGGATAGGAACTAACGGCCCGGTAGAATGGCCTGCGAGATCACCCGATCTTACACCGTTAGACTTTTTCTTGTGGGGTCATTTAAAAACAGTGGTGTATGCCGATCCACCTTTAAATGTTATAGACTTAAAGAATAAAATTACAGCTGCATGTGTTAATTTAACTACGCAGCAAATCAAAAAAGCAACTACCCATGAACTCAGGCGACGATTAGAAGCATGTCTAGAACAGAATGGAGGCAACTTTGAACAATTTATTCGCTAATTATAACTGATTTTGTTTAATTTTTCTAACCATATAATAAAATTGAAAAACATTCGATGCCGTTTTTCTCTATTTTTGTTTTATAAAACCCCACAAGAATTTTATACCTATGTATTGAGAAAAAAATAGGCAATGCAAAAATGCAAAAATATATACACAGTGTAATTTAAAAAAATAAAATTATGTGCGCTTCCGGTCAAACCGGAAGCTTAAAAAATTATCTAAACCAAGCACTTAATAGAGTATTTGTAAATGAATAAAAACTATTTAAACACTTTCTTGTAAAACGCAATACAAAAGAGTTATTGAGTGCGTCCGATTATATTGAACGCACTGTATATATATATATATATATATATATATATATATATATATATATATATATATATATATATATATATATATATTGTTAAATGTTTACGTGACTTACAGAGTATTTTAAATCTAATTGCAGAACTACAAGCCGTGCCAGATTTATGGCGTATATACAGTGTGTCCGTTTTTCGAGCGCCAGCATGCGGATCTCGCTTATCTTTAGAGATAAACAGTCAGTTAAATTAGGGCAAAGATGCGCATTTTTATGTTGAACAATAATCTGAAAGAAAATTGGAGCTGTCATCTTTGTGTTCCCAAAGTTGTAAATGTTAGTTGAAAACCCCACTCTGGGGAGAACGTAATGACATTAGAGCGCAGTTGTTAGAAATGCATTCATAATAAGAGAGATTATTTTAAAAAATAAAATGTTTATTATTAGATTTTCATTTCTCGAACTCTTGAAATTACCGTGTGCTAAAATTTAAATTTACTAATATGCTAAAACGTGGTTTATCATTTAAAAATATACTATAAAATTTGTGTGAAATACACGTTTATTTACTGTTTATTACTTCTGAAAGAAAACATTAATTTTTTTAATTGTTTATTGTAGAACTAATTACCTTTACTGCTGATAACTTTATTTTTCAGATTTCTATGCTTTTCTACGTAATTTGTGCACTATTTCATGACTACACTGAAGACATAGTAGTAAACAAAATAATACAAGTATCATTAGCGCAATATTTTAAATTGTAAATATATTTACATATTGCTTAAAACTCATCGCTGATGTCATACCAATATTAGTCATGCTTTTACGTAAAGCAGTACGAAATGACAAATTTAATAATGAACGCCAATGAATAAATTTGTTTTAGCAACTACAAATACATTTTTGCGTTATACTGATTGTAACGCTTATGAACATAAAACGTATACAGAAGAGTTATCGTGGTATTAGAACAGTTGAAACGTGCTGATATTTTACCAAAGTAATCTGTTAATAAATAATTATTTATGAAATTCTGGAAAAGTTTAATGAATTTGCAATATCCTACATAACTACATACATAAAGGTTTTCTATCGAACCGAATTCAAGGACTTTATAGCTCCGTTGGTAGAGCCCTTGTCTAGACAACAAGATGTCATAGGTTCGAATCCCCTTCGAAGAAATATATTTTCATCCCTTTAAATTAGTAATTTTTGAAATCTACATTTGATTGTACAGTGGTTACAATGTTATTTAGTTGCTAGTGGTTGTTTTAGACTGTGAGAGCGCTTTATTTTACAAACAAATGCAATTACATTATATTTAAATTGTAATTGCGACAAATCTTATGTAAACTTACCTTTCATACAGATTCATTAATAATGGATCCGTATATTACGGGGATTTCTGCGGAAAGCATGATTCGACAGCAAAAAACGGTCATTTCCATTATTTAGGTGCATGCAACAATGTCACAACTGTTTATCTGTTAATGACAAACAAACAAAGTACTCACCGAGTTACTCCCGTACATCCCTTGACGGTTGCAGCAGTAATTGTGTCAACGGGACAGATGCCTAGGTCTCGTTGGAGCTTACTTCAAATTCCTGTTAATTAATTAATACGCCACTATGTAGTTTAGGATACAAGCCCGTTGCAGTACCCGATACGGCGCTGTAAAGCCAATGGACCATTAATTAGCTCGTGTCTCTTATTGCCCTACCTGAACATCTAGGCCGAGTCCACCCTAACTGGTTTATTAGTTTCGTATTAGGTCGACACCTTGGGCTATCCAAAAGGCAGCACCTTTGAACGGATCGCAGTCGTTACCCGCTACCGTGACATGAACCCATACTAGTTAAGCATCGACTGATACAATAAGGGTTCAGGGATATATCCGGATACATGCGCCAGGGGTTTTACCAAAATACAACATAAACTCATAACAAATACAATAATAAATAAATAGTTATCAAACAATACAAATCATATTCACTTCAGTAATCAATTTCACCTTGAAATAAACACCTTGCAAGTACTTTAGACCTTGTCAACTTCTACCACAAAACTGACGTTATTCTAGACCGCCCTCAATTATGAATTATGACCGGTCGGCTATATTTTAAGCTTTTCTTAAATAAGGGTGTCGATCATAATGAGCACACTCCTTCATAATACACTCATTTTTCACCTTATCCCTTCTCGTTTATCATTTATTTTTCTTTCTTGGTTTTTTTTGGACATACCCATGTCTGACTTCCATACAGTACTGACGGGACAAACACGCCATTATTGATCGCTCGTTTCGCAGCTAAGCTTATGCATCTGCACTGAACATTCTACTCATACACTGGTTTCACAATTTGATCATGTAGGGTAAATACTCTGCTCTCCTTTTCACCTTCCCGATGGAACACTTCAATTTTTGTTTTGTTCGCGTTTACCTTGGTCCATGCTCTCACACAGACTATATAAAACTTTCTCTGAGCTGTTTGTAGCTCATCCGCATTCTCGCTTAATAAAACTGTGCCATCTGCATACACCTGAACTCGTACGTTTATGTCACCAACCATTACACTAATTGTATTGGTACATGGTTACCTAACACATTTATCCATGTATACATTGAACAACCACGGTGACATTATACAGCCTTGTCGCACTCCTTTCTCAATATGAAAGTATTCACGCACACCCCCTCTTACCCTAACACATGCTCTGCTACTGCCCTTATTCCGTTTATTAGACCTTTACTTACGCCATATTCATTTAATATTTCCCACAGTTTCTCCCTATTCACTCGGTCATATGATTTCTCCAGATCTACAAACGCACAGTATAGCTTCTTTTTTTACACTAAACCACTTTTCTATCACCTGCTGGAGAGCAAGCATCTGATCAACACATCCAATCCCTGGCATGAAGCCACTATGCACATCCCAAACCTTAGTTTGGGTTTCACGTACTCTATCAATCAGTACTCTTCAAAATACTTTATTATCACTCTTGTTTCCCTTACCCTTATACAGTGGTACAATCAACGCGCTCTTCCCATCACTCGGCACTTTTCCACACTTAAGACATACGTTGAATAATTCACACAATCTTCGCATAAGTATTTTAGCATTTCACCAGTGATTTCAATCACTCCTGCTCCTTTACCGTTCTTCAACTTTCTTACCGTTTTCTCTATCTCATTTAACTAAATATCCTCCTCAGGTTTATTCCTTCTATATTCCCCTTATTAAACTCTTCAGGTTTATTTTCCTCACTTCTGTACAGTTTTCAGAAATATTCTTGCCAGCATTCCCTTACTTCACTTTTTCATTGTACTATTTTAGGAACCGTTCTCGGTTTTTAATCAATTTGTTAAGAATTAGAAAGAATGTACTATTGTGAGCGCTATTTTTTCGGCCCGGAACAAAATGTTTGGGGTTGTACTACTTTTTCTAGACCTGCATTTTTGTTTATAGGATAGCTTACGGGAACTGATTTATTTGGGCATTTTGGAAGTCATCTTTCATCGGGAATAAGAAGGCAAAATGATATTAGTAGTTTTTCATGTAAAATTGGGTCATCAAGAAACCCCACTTAAGGACAACCCGATGAGTTAACGTGCAGATTAGATCCATGTTAATTCGGTACTTTCACACTACTTTGTTTACTTAACATCTAAAATCTTTGTAAAAGAGTAGAAATTTTAAAAATAAAATTCACTGGTCAGAATACAAAACCATACGTTCTTTTGAAAAAATCATCAATCAGATAATTGGTTCTTAATGGTAAAAGTATGTTATTTTATGGTTTTTATTGTCCTAAGTATTGCATAGCGATTTGCATGTGTTGTTAAAAACGTAGAAGCTAATCAAATTAATTATGTCTAGTTATTTAGAAGGTATGTCAATCTGCAAAAGTTGGACACAGCGCATTACTTGTTCTGTGTAAAGATGGCAAACAATTTATTACTACATTTCTGAATTTTCTCGACTACACAGGCATTCCTTCACCTCTTTAGGTTTATCCTGGTGCAAGGGTAGAACGTGAAAAAAAGATACAGTGAGTAAGAATCTACTGTAGATGATGATGGTTATATTGAAAATTATCTTAATAGCAAAATCAGTATCGCGGAAAGTAGTGAAGAAGCGAATGATTCTGAACGCCGGGAAATTTAAAGTAGATATGAGGGTTGAAATTCAAATTACATACACTGGGAAAAGTGGATAATGGTGAGACAATGATGTACGCAGATGCTGTGAGTAAAGAGTTGAATGTGAATGAAACAATGTGGAACGAACAAATAAAGGACACTGACGTTGAAAGTGCATGGATAAGCTTGAAAAACTGGGTCAATTGTGCCGTGCGGATAAATAAGGCAGTATGTAACAATATATATGCGTACATGGCAATGATAGCTGCAAAAAATGAGACTGAGGAAAAGCGATTGTATGAGGTGTACAGATTAAGAAACAAAGAAGCGAAGGAGGCAGTGAGAATAAGTAAAGAGTAAGTGATGGCTGTAGAAGGAGAGAAAATGCAGAATGATTTTGAGGGAAACAAAAACTCTTCTGGAAATGGGTCAAAAATACAAAACGTGGCCCAAAACAGAACGCTGCAAGAGTGATGAATATGAGCAACGAGATAGTATGGGACGATTATGAAGCGAGGAAATTCTGGCAATAATATTTCTGAAAGCTGTACAGTAGTGAGGAAAGTAAGACTGAAGGGTTAAATAAAAGAATTTATGAGGAATGGTGAATGAAACTGAGAAGGATATTGGGACAAATGAGGTAGAGAAAACGGTAGGAAGGTTGATAAACGGCAAGAGAGCAGGCGTAGATGAAATCACTGGTGAAATGCTAAAGTATGGGGGTGCAAAGCTTATACGAAGAATGTGTGAATTATTCAATGTATTCCTTAATGTGGAAAAGTGCCGAGGGATTGGAAGAGCGCGCGATCTTTGTACCACTGTATAAGGGTAAGGAGAACAAGAGTGATTGCAAGAACTACAGAGAAATAAATTTACTCAGCGTGCCTGGTATAGTATTTGGAAGAATACTGATTGATATAGTACGAGAAACTACACAAACTAAGATTAAATGAATATGACGTAAATAAAGGTCTAATAAACGGAATAAGGCAGTATACAACGGTAGTCGGGCATGTTTTAGGGTGAGAGGAGGTGTGAGTGAATACTTTAATATTGAGCAACAAGGAGTGCGGCAAGGCTGTGTGATGTCACCGTGGTTGTTCAATGTATACATGGATAAATATGTACCGATACAAATGGTGTAATGGTTGGTGACGTAAATCTACGACTTCTGGTGTATGCAGATGACACAGTGTTTAAGTGACAGTGCGGATGAGCTACAAACCGCTCTGAGGAAGTTTGATACAGCCTATGAGAGGATGGACTTAAAGGTAAACGCGAAAAAACTAAGATTGTGGTGTTCAATCGGGAAGCTGGAAAGGAGAGTAGAGTGTTTACTCTGTAAGATGAAATTGTGGAGCAAGCGGACGAGCTGTTATATCTGGGTAGAATCTTTTCTGCAGATAGTATAATGGAGGGCGAGATTAGACGAAGGGTCAATGCTGGAAGGAAAGTGAGCCTAACTGAAAAACGAGAAATCTATAAAAAGCACGAAAGAAAAATAAATACCGTGGGTATGAGATTCCTGAGAAGTGCATGTGGTCAAACGAGAAGGTAAAGAAGATAAAGAATGAATGCATAATGACGGAGTGTGGCGAGGAAAAGACGATGATGGATAGATATAAAAGTAGTACATTACGCTGGTTTGGTCACGTTGAGAGAATGAACAACGTAAGATTCACGAAGCAAATATATGTGGGCGAGGTTAGAGGTAAGGCCGTGCCTGGTAGGCCGCCTAAAACTTGGCTGAATGTAGTAGAATGTATGATAAAGGAAAGAAAGATTTTAAAAATAAAAGGGCATGTTAGAGATAATGTATTAATCTTGCGGAAGCTAGGGAGGTATGGGGAGATAGGAAAGCATGGAGAAAGATTGTGAATGAAAAATAAATAAGAGGCAGGGATTATTTTGCCTACCCCGCAAAGGAATGGCGTGAAGGTTAAGTTAAGTTAAGGGAAAATCAAATTGTTTTGTTTATTTATTTTACGGAGAGGTGATCCGTTAAAATTGAGCATAGTAAAAAGTAACATTAGGTAATAATGAAGCAACTGTTACAGTAAGCGGAGCTTTTGTTGCAATTCTGACTTAACTTTAATTAAGAATATGAGAAGTTACACAAACAACAGCAACTAACGTTTATCACATAACTTGGTTTGAAATGTAACCGTTGGTAAATAAATAGTTGTTACGTATTTTAATCAATCTAATGTTTTGCTAAATTATCCCAGTAAGCTTTGATAATCGACAGTTTTAAATATAACTAACTACCTTTACAATTACTCGTAAATGTTTTAAGTATGAAATTACCATAGACGCGCATGTTTATAAATATTAATTACTCTACCGGTTGTAGAGAATATTTTTAGTCTAATTCCATCAAATGTTATTACATACATCGGTAGTATTTTGTTTATGGATTAAATTGTATATACCATGCACTAAAACCTTTACCCGCTTACGCTTGCGCATTAACCACTAAAGGGATGAAAAGGTACTTTACTCCTGTGGTGTATCCACTATTTTTTATTTCGAATGAATTAATTAAAAAAAAATGATACGAATAATGACAATTAACGCTGCGTTTATTTCTACTTTGTGTTAAATATAGCGTTGCGATTGTATAAAATAATAGTAGTTGACCTTATGTTACCTTGGCGTATAATGTAATATATTTTATTTTCAAGAGACTAATAAACTTGGTCATTATTACTGTCAGTTGCGATAGTCTAAGTTGTGTTTTATTTGTGTATTTCAAATCACACACGCATTGTGCCATTATTCATGTCAACATAATAATGAGACTGAAGTTGAAACTAATAATGGTGCTAAGACAATGTGATTTTGATAGAAAATTTCAGTTAGAAACAATCTGTCAGAATGACGCACACTTGCCATCAGTTATCACTCCGAAGGAGACTTATATAAAATAGTATATTGCGTTCGACGTGTAAGTTGATCAATATTTCGCTCAATAATGATCAACTTACACGGCTTACATAATAATCTACTATTATTTGTTATTCATTCGTAAATTACATTAAAAACATGCTATTAAGGGCAGTTGCAAGTTAGTAGCTTGTAAAAGTGATTTTATATAGTTTATGTTTAGTTAGGTTAATACATGTTTACAATAATTAACGATTGTAAAATGGCATTACACCACAACGTAGTTTATTCAATGTTATGTCACATTAGTAGTACCTAAGATATCTTTAAACTTCATTTTTTTGGTTGCCCAATTTTATTTTATTTCATAACATTATTTCAATTAGCCATTAATAAGGACTAAAGTCTGTAAAATTTTTTAAAACGTTTTCCTAATTTTTTTTAATTTCCTATTTCTCGAGCTGTTTATGTGACATGTTGAATATTTTTTTTCTGAAACTCCCTTAAAACAATTACTTTCGTCTGTAAAAATGGCGAGGAAAGTGAAATTTTCCTCTCTAATGAGGAAAGTAAAAACAATGTTGCTGCGTTAAAATTGAAAGATACCCGTATCCATTTCTTTGTTATTGGACCATACTACGGTTCTACCGTTACTCGATGCTGTGTGTCTACACACCTAACCTACAAAAGTGACAAATTAGTTCTTTTTAGTTAATTTCTACTTCCTAAATATTAATTTAACATTTTTATATCAAGAAACCATCAAACCATTAAACAAGTAGGAACTAACCTAAAAATGAATAATATAGTTGCCAAGCTAAACATTACTTACTACATACATGACAAGTTATGTTGCGAACTTCATTAAAAACTCGAGAAGAACGTGTTTTTTCAACTCTCGTGTGTCAAACTTTGACAGTGATTGGGTTTTCTCCTTTTTATTAAATTATTTCCAAAAATATTTTCGGTGGCCTTTGCACTTCAACTTCACAATGGCATAAATCACAATACTATATGACAATAAACGACTTTAAAACTTCCATTTACTAAGAAATCTAACCCAATATGACAAGATTGTGTATAATGTGAGTACAATCTGCACTTATTATGCCTTCCAACAAATGTAACGCTGCTCAATCTGTCCACGCACATTGCCATCAATATTTAGAGTAATGTAATAATAAAAAAGAATTATATTCTTAGTATTCAAATAATTGCATTTAATGTTTATTAAAAATAGATATAAACATGTTACAAGCCGATTTTGTAAAACAACACAAATAGTTATTTGTTTCACTAGGCCAACAACGATAGTTTTGTGAGTCTAAGCAAAATTGCGGGCCGGCGCATCAGCTATCAGCGAATGTTCATGTATGAAAAATCAGTACTACCAAACTAAAAATTGTAAGGTTTTTCCGGTCAAGGCCAGAAACAATGAGTTTCTGGTAGAGTTTATGGTCCGTATTTATGGATAGAAGGACAACAAAATTATTTACTGGAATGTTTAGGTACAATAATCGGCAGCGTAAAGACTTACATTATAATCCTTTTGTCAGAATTAACTCAAGTCAATGTCACAGCTTACTCTTTGTAGGATGTGTCAATAAAAAATCGTTTGCAATAGAAAACACTCATAACAACCTTTATATAAGCACATATTTACAATTATCAGGCTTGCATATAAGGAAAAAAAATAAAAACACGACGGCACATAAATATGCCAATGGGCTTTAGAAGGGTGACATTAAATAACCAGAAGTTTTAACCATCTAAATATACTCAGTTCTAAAAAAGTGACGCGCTAGATTTTTGACTTCACTTTAATGTTTTATATTTTTCAAGCCAGTGGGCCGACTTTTTAAATTTTTTTATTCATTGATAGGTAATTCCTGGGCCTTTCAAAAAATTAAATAGGTGTATTTTTTTCAAAGCCTCCTTGATGTTAGTGAAAAAACTCCAACCATGTTTTTTTCTTAATTATTGACTCACCCTGTGTGTTAATCAATCAATAGTATATGAATGACGCTTCTTTTACCAGCATTTTGTTTTTTTATTCATTGATTTATCTCTAACTTTGTCTGAAACCTTGCATATTTCCAACTTTCTGAATTGATCGAGAAACAGTTTTCTAGTGTAATAAACTGATACGGATTTTTAAAATATTTTTATTGAACATAAGATTATAATCTGGAATAACTTCTTAATACCGATAGACAAAGGAATTACCTATCGACGAATAAAAAATTAAAAACGGCCCACTGGTTTGAAAAATATAGACATTAAAGTTAGGTCAAAAATCTAGTGCGTCACTTTTTTTTGGAACTGAGTGTAGTTATAGTTATAAGTATTTATTATACCGTTTTAACTATGCTTATATTTAGAGACGAATTCAGTAAAAATGGATTGGTATCATAAACCAACTTATAGTTGTAGATACCTTAATACTCATTCAAATCACCCGTTAAAATCTAAATTAAACGTAATTATTATTACTGTTGACAAATGGTTGAAAATTTGAGATCCTGAACTTAGAAAAGAACATATTGGTAAGCTTTTATTGAATTTTCAGAAAAATAATTATAGAGGATAGAGGATAAAAAAGTAGTAGGCCTTGATTAAAGTACAAATGCACCATATATTTCGTTCGTAGCGCACTTCGTTTTTTTGAAAAATTCTAATAAATGTCAAAATAGGTTAAACTTTAGAGCTCCATAAGTCAAAATCTATTAAGTTCAGGTATAGGGCATGCTACATACAAAATTTTTAAAATTTCTCGTAGAATTAAAATATGCAAAAATATACTAGGGTTGCCATTCAAAATAGCCAAATTTTAATATTTTCGGTGAAACCTGATTCTTAAAATGTGAATATTACTCAACCCAATCGTTAACCGAAATTTCAAATTTTTATCTTCTGAAGCCGTTTTAAAATGCGAGTCTGGGATATATATATATATATATATATATATATATATATATATATATATATATATATATATATACATATACACACATACATACATACATACATACGGTGCGTACGAAATTTATGGAACCGGCTTTGTTATTTCAAAACTATTCAAGCTAAAACGATAAAATTTAATATGCATTCTGTTCACAAAGCCTTCTACTATTTCCATAGTTTTGTTATTTTTTTAACTGACAAGGTCGTGAGGCTGCACAGCTTAATTTTTCTAAATAGGAAGGGGGGTCAAATCGCATACTGTTTGAAAGGTATTTTCAAGTAGAATTCAGCGACATGCCGCTTTTCATGTATGTATCTAAAGATAACTTCGCTATTGTAAATTAAAGATTGGGAGAGGTATTAACTGGATAACTGAACCTTTAGTGAGCGCTGAAAATAATGGTTAGTACGTGCTTCTTTGAACAACGTTTTTCGGGAAAGGTGGATTGGACGTCGAGGACGTATTGAATGGCCACTACGATCACCTAACTTAACCCCATTAGATTTGTTTTGTGGGGTTACCTGAAGAGTCGTATTTACCTCGATATAATAACTTGAATGAACTAGTACAACGAATTCAAGAAGAAACAGCAAATATTCCTCGCGATTTCATTTTGAATTCAGTTGAATCCAATTTATTACTGCCAAGAGGTGAATGGGGAACAGTTTGATTTTTGTGCTAGATAAACTCATAAACTTAAAACACGGTTTCAACAAATCTGATGTTACATTAAACACCATAAAACAATTCCCATGCTAACTGGATCTTATGTTATCCAGTTAATACCCACTCGCAATCTTTAATTAATAGCGAAGTTATCTTTAGAGATAATTTTGGCAAGCGGCATGTCGCTGAATTCTACTTGAAAATGCCTTTCAAACGGTATGCGATTTGACCCTCCCTTCCTATTTAAAGGAAATAAAGTTGGCTCTGCAGCACCCATCAGTTAAAAAATAACAAAACTGTGGAAGTAATCGAAGGCTTAGTCAACATATTAAGTTTTATCGATTTAGCTTGAATAGTTTTGAACAACAACATATATATAGTCTGTACCCGGATTGAGTTCATAATTAGGTATGATGGACCAAAAATTTTCGAATTGAAATTTCATATTTTGGGATCTCTTCCTACTTGGTCTGAAACTTGTTTTTAGTTTACTTTCGATTTGTTAAAATCAAGTAGGCCTTTACAGTTGAACAAAGATCCGTTATTTGTCAATTTCGTTTCAAGTAAAGTACCTTTTCCGTTCATAGTACGCCAAAGTGGCACTAAAAAAAATTTTCACAAAGATCAGCTCACTTTCATTAAATTCGCGTTTTTTTTTTGTATGAACGAACAATTGCGTTGCAGTAAAGGAAACAATTTACTGTCATTATTTTAGATAAGCTCAAAACTTTGAAGTATTTGTTCTAAATTGATTAGTTATCTCGGTAATTTGCAAATTACTTGTTGTGTAGTTTTTGTATTAGAAATGTTGACTCTCGAACAGCGCATCCACCTAATACAAAGTTATGAGCATCGTATGTTCATGTTATTAAGTTTCACGAGCGATTTCCAATGGTGGCAATTTCTGTCAATGGAGTAAACTGAGTAACTTGTGGAAAAGTTTACAGAAACTGGAATGTTGAAAATTTGAATAAAAAAAAGCTAGCTCATGATCGTGAAGATGCTGCTACACTGCTGGTGATAGAATGCGTAAAAACTGATAATCAATTAGAAAATAAAATTATACCATTTAAACCCACGTTCATTCATAAATTAGAAGCTGGAAACGATGGACAACGATTGCTGTTTTGTTTATGGGCTGGTGAAAAGATTTTGAACGACAGATATTTTTATAAAAAATAATTGTTTTAGATGAGCCAACTTTTACAACTAATGGAATCTTGTCTTTACAAAATTGTAGGTATTGATCTGATGAGAATCCACATTTTCGTATAGTAACTAACAGTCAACGGTACAAGAAAGTAAATGTATGGTGTGCAATAAGGTACGATAAAATTACTGCCCCATATTTTTTTGACACTAATTTAAACCAACATTCCTATTTGGAAATGCTCGACAACTTTTTTTTACCTGCCATGGAAGACGTGAATTTAGAAGATTTCCATTTTCAACAAGACAGATCATTCAACTCGGTTGATTACAAGTTTTTTGAATCAGCATTTTCCTGAAAGGTGGGTTGGTCGACATAGTCCAATACATTGGGCAGCAAGATCGCCGGATTTGACCCTATGGATTTTTACTTATGGGGTTATTTGAAACAAAAAGTTTATTCATATGATCTTCATAACATCGACTTATTAAAACAAAAAATTAGGGATGCTGTAGATGAAATTAACCCAATGACCATAGCGAAAGTATACGATTTTAGAGTTAGGATAGAAAAATGTGATAATCTTGGAGGAAGCCAAATAGAGTAGATGTAGTTTCATTTCTTTTTTTGATAAACTGTAAAAATTTTAATTTTAATTTGAAAATTTCTAATCACCCTGTTTCTTATATAAGATTTATCATGTAATCGTAAATAATAAAAAATATTTTTCTCCCATTTTCTACTTCTATTATCAAAGTATGCCGGTCTTTCTGAATTGCATAACGCCATAACTTTTCATTCTGAACAACTGTTCTTAGTAACACCTTGGCGTACTATGAACGGAAAAGGTACTTTACCTGAAACGAAATTGACAAATAACGGATATTTGCTCAATTGTAAAGGCCTACTTGATTTTAACAAATCGAAAGTAAACTCAAAATAAGTTTCATACCAAGCAGGGCGGAATCCCAAAATATAAAATTCTAATTCGAAAATTTTTGGTTTATCATACCTATTAAGAACTCAACCCGGGGACACACTGTATGTAGAATTTCACCAAATATGCGAGAAAAAAGTTAAAGCTTAAAGAATAGCCATATATAATTCCTGGTTTCGTAATGAAGATTTCGTCTAACGCATGAAAACTATTAGAATGTCTCTCACGTTTTGATGATTTATTGTTTGACCTTACCTCAATTTGCACATTAGCTAAACTACCTAATATACATATGTAATTGACAATTTAATTGTTTAGTCAAGGAATCTGTTAACTTCTGATTGGGATAAACAACTAATTAACGTCATCCTTGCCATAATGGCAAATATACGATGAAATTTCCACCTCTAGTCAACTAAACTTTGATTTTATTGTTTAAATTTTGTACGTGTTAGAAGCAACTCATACAGTGTTCGACGAACGGTCTTTGAAATACCATCTGTAAATTTGAATTGAACTATAAATTAGTTAACCGTAAAGAGATTGGACATTGAAATTATTATATGCACGCGATCAATTCATATGAGTATTAACAGTTTATTATAATACAAAATTCAATAGAATATCAGTTCGTTGTAACTTGATATTTTCTGATGGTAAGATTATTGGATAACTTTTGTTAGGTTTTATAGACATTCATCCACGTGCATTTGAATTCACGACCTACTTTTTTTCCTATTTATTTTCTGACTTAACTCCCGTACTGTCTAGTTTAACTAAAATAGCAACTCATTAAAGTTCCCCTAAGTTTGAACTGTAAACTATCAGTCCATTAAATGCATTGTTGAGGTTTTTATCGTTCTTGATAGAATTATATATTTGGAAAATATGTATAGGGTTGATTGTTAATAAATTATGATAATACATATTATTGGCGTGTCTAGTTTTTGAGTTATTACTGCGATTTGAACTTTGTTTAGACAAAAACAAGCGAGATTTATGCGTGAAACGCTGAGCATGAAATTTAATTATTCCAACAATAAATAATGATTTTCTTATGACGGTATTGTATTATACAGGGTTCCCCATTTTAGACTATACAATTTAAAAGGCGAATAAAAACTTTCTAATCAAAGTAAATTAACTTTTTAATGAACTAATATGTAGCTTATTCTTTGGGATTTACGACTAAAGTAAATAACAATTCAAGTTTTAAAGATCATGTCTTCCAAACGCCCTCCTTCGACTTCAATGCATTTTTGAATTCTAAGTTCAAAATTTATCATCACTCGGCGAAGCAAATCTCCATTTATTCCTGCAATTTCATTTCGAATCTGCTCCTTCAGCTCCGGAATCGTTGCGGGACGACTTGCAAAAACTTTTTGCTTTAGATATCCCCAGAGAAAAAAATCGGGGGCCGTTAAATCGGGAGATCTCGGTGGCCAATTCAAATTTCCAAATCGGGAAATTATACGGCCGTCAAAAAAAATCTCGCAAAATTCTCATAGTGTTTCTGGCTGTGTGAGCCGTTGCTCCATCTTGCTGGAATAATATGGCGCCATTTAGTCCTCGTCTAATTAGTTCTGGGATAAGAAACGTTTGCAACATGTTTATGTAGCGTTCGGAATTAACTGTAACAGAACGGTTATTTTCATCCTCAAAAAAATAAGGTCCGATAATTCCAAATGATGCTACACCGCACCAAACAACGACTTTTGGACTGTGGAGGTTTTTGGTAAACAGTTCGTGAGGATTTTCTACTCCCCAGTATCTAAAGTTTTGCTTGTTAACAACACCGTCCAAATGAAAATTTGCTTCGTCGCTCATTAGCAAATTACGAATTTCTCCACGATGCTGATGCAAAAATTCTTCACAAAATGTCACCCTCGCTCCTTTGTCTAGATCACTGAGGTTATGTGCCATTTGATATTTATAGGGGTGAAATTTTATATCTTTATGCAGAATTCTGTGGAGACTTCCCTTAGATATTCCTAGGGCAAGTGATTGCCGATTAGCCGATCTCTTAGGACTTCTTGTAAAGGCAGCTCTCACTCGTTCAATATTTTCAGGTGTACGCACCGTTCTTCGACGTCCAGGTTTTTTAATGTTTTGCACAGAGCCATTTTCACGCCAATGACGAACCCACGCCGCAATTGTAAAGCGTGTTGGTGCATCGCCCCTATTATTGTTTCCAAACTGCCATCGAAATGCACGCCGAACTTCTTCAAATGAACCAGTTCTAATGTAGACTTCCACAGGAAACACACGCTCTTGAATCGAATAATTCATAATGCAATGAAAATTATTAAACTGGAGCAATTATATCGTTTGCGTATAACGCATATTTGACAGAAACACTTAAGTCGTTGTTTATAGACAGGCGCCTCCTTGATCTTTAAAACTTGAATTGTTATTTACTTTAGTCATAAATCCCACAGAATAAGCTACATATTAGTCCATTAAAAAGTTAATTTATTTTGATTAGAAAGTTTTTATTCGAATTTTAAATTGTATAGTCTAATATGGGGAACCCAGTCTAAGGAATAACGTGTGTATTAACTTGAAAATTGTCAAGAAATGATTGTGCGTGTGAGCGTGCGTGCGTGCGTGTGTGTGCGTGCGTGCATGCGCGTTTGTGTGTGTGTGTGAGCGTGCGTGAGTGCGTGTGTGTGTGTGCGCGTGTGTGCGCGTGTGTGCGCGCGTGCGTGCGCGCGCGCGCGTGTGTGTGTGTGGTGCGTGCGTGCGTGTGTGTGTGTGTATGTGCGCGTGCGTGCGTGTGTGTGTGTGTGTGTGTGTGTGTGTGTGTTTGTGTGTTTGTGTATGTGTTTGAGCATGTGTTTGTGTGTGTGTTTGTGCTTTTGCGTGTTTACGCGTTTGTGTGTGGGGGGTATTTAATCGGTTTCCTTGGTCGTTGGCTGTGGTCGTCTTCGCTTTTTATCGTAGCGCATATGGGATATCATCTATAAGGTTCTCGAATTCTTGAGGAAGATTCTCGATGTTCTGGAGGTTGCTTAAATTTGTTTTTCTGTTTATTTGATACGGAGAATGTTTTTGTGGTTTGTTTCGCCTAATATCCTATGGTGCGTGTAGTTTGTTTGTAGCGTGTTGAGTCGTTGTGTGATATATTTAATGTTAGCGCGTTGTATGGTGTTTCGTTGGGTGTTCTGTAGTGTAATCGGTGTATTCTTCTTACGACTCGGCGTTCACATGAGGCTATGGATTTTAGGTCTCTGGGTTTTAGGGTAGCGTACAATGGCGCACGGAAGTCTACGACGGGCCGTATTAATGTATTGTAAGTATGCTGTAGGGTTTCGGGTTGACAACCTCCTATGCGGTCTTGAAGGGCGCCTAGGAGGTTGGATCGGTTCCGCACTTTGTTCAGAGTCTTGTTTACGTCAGCATTCCAGTTAAGGGTCCTGGTAAATTTAATTCCTAGCTAGGTTATGTCGTCACGTAGCGGTAATCGTTCCCCTTGCAGGGAAATGGTTACGTCGTTTTGTGAGAGTCGTTTGTGTTGGGTGGAATAGGGGTGTCGTAATAGGACGGCTTGTGTTTTGGTCGGGTGTACGGAGACTCCATTGGTTGGCCATCTAGTGGTGTATTTCTAGGACTAATGAACGTTTTCTGTAATAGAGGTGGCTCCATTTAACTGTATACTTTTACGCGAAATTTGAATTTATTTGTGGCATTATCTAGCGGTGTATGAATGAACTAATGGATGTTTTCTGTAATAGAGATTGATCGTGATTCCACCTAGTGGTATATTTTTAAAAGTACTTGCAGGGCCCTGCAATCGTTAAGGCGGGAAATTTGGAATAGTGTTTCTGTAACAGAGGTCGATAAAAGATTTTTGTTTTAATTGAAAACATAAAAACGCGCAAAAACGAAAATACGCTAACGCGAAAATACGCATTCACGAAAACACACAAACGCGAAAACACGCAAATACGAAAACGCGAAAACATGCAAACACGAATACACGTTTCTGTTTCTGTAATAGAGTTCGATTATCGATAATAAAAAGGATTTTTGTTTTGATTGAAAACATGAAAACACGCAAAAACGGAAACACGCTAACGCGAAAACACGCATTCACAAAAAAAACACAAACGCGACAACTCGCAAACACGAAAACACGCAAACACGAAAACACGCAAACAGGAAAATACACAAACCCGAAAACACGCAAATATGAATAACACATAAACGTGAAAACATGCAAACACGAAAACACGCAGCCACGCTTCTGTAATAGAGTTCGATTATCAATAATAAAAACATTTTTTGTAGTATAAGTCAAGAATGATTTTATTTATTAAGTCAATCTCATCACTACATAACGTAACAATTATAAAATTGTTTTTCTAAATGAATATTAAGTTAGTGCTTTTCCTACTGGTCCTAAAGATCGTTTTAAAACAACTTTAACCTTCAGTTGTTCATTAAATTGATGTATACGTTGGTCCTCGGCTTTGAAATACTTGTGCAAACGGTCAGGTAACACGCATTTAAACTCCTCCAGTTGCACAACGACCTTTTCGCCGTACTTTATCGAGTATCCTGTATTACACTCCGGCCTCCAAATCCGTAATGTTTTTGAATAGTTTAAAGCATGTTGATGAATTTAGAGCAGATAAATCCGTATCTGTAATTATAGCATAACATTAAAACCTGTATAGGAAATTAAATAAAGTAAATAAATAAAATAAGGGTTGTAGCCAGAAACAATCACCAGTGCTATATTGAAAGAACTTCGCGGGAGATTGACCCACGAGTGAATAACTGCTGGTTTTCATGTTACCTATAAGCGCACAGTCCATTCGCTTCTGTGTTTTACCAGTTCTAGCGTGTTGGGAAAAAACCCATTAATCACCTAACAACGTAAAAAAGACAAACAAGTCGCCCTTTACCTCCAATATTTTTCCGGACTCCACGGTTATGTAACCACAATAACCATCTTTCTCTATTCAAATAGCTCTAACGTGTCTGGGGAGGACTCACTAATTATCTAATTACATAAAAAGGTGTGCTGTGTTTGAAATACAAAAACAATGTTTTAGGTATTGTAATTAGATTGAATTTTATAAACAACTTTTTTAATTACATCTCATTTCAATCTTAAACCGCTAAGTATTTGATCTTGCTTCCAGATTGTAAAAACAATTTTTTCGGTTCAAAATACTGTTTTTGATTCAGGTTGAAAAAACAATGGACCCATTTTGATATTAAAAAGATAAAATATATAATTGATTTTAAATACGCTGTTCAATTCTGTATAATAATAATGAAACAGTTAATGGGGATTGCATAACCAGTTAATTACCTTGTCGTTATACGAAAAGTGAATGTACGATGTCGTAATTGGATGTAAACAATTATAAATTCAGATATGTACATATCTGAGCATTAGCTATCGTAAGCCAGATAGCTAGAGATGCAATGAAATTGGATAAGGTGTTATAATTAAATCACTAAAAGAATAATCAAACTCTTCGTGTTGGGGGTTGAACTGATTGATTGCTTGAGATTGATTTGATAAATGATGGAATGATCAAGTTACTGTATAATACTTGTTTTTCCAAAATTCTGCTCTGGTAAATAAAAATTGACAAATGTCTTATTGAAAATGATCAAACGGGGTAATTTGATCTTACCTTCTTTGTATGAATCACCAAAATCACATCTGAAATCAAGATCTGAGACTTGCAACTTGAAGTTTGTTTCCCTAAAAATACAGCCATTACCTTATCAGTAATTGTTATTTTTGTACTGAAGCTATATAACGGGTTTTGGCTGCTGACGGTTTACACGAAGAGTTTGATAGAAAATTGTTCTGTTAGTGATTTAACTATAACACCTTACGCAATTGTATTGCATATCTAGCTTATCTGGCTTACGATAGCTGATGCCCAGATATATACTTGTACCTACGTAAAATATGTATGGAATTTATTATTGTTTACATCCAGTTACGAAATCGTACATTCACTTTTTGCATAACGACAAGGTAATTAACTGATTATGCAATCCCCATTAACTGTTTCATTATTGTTATACAATATTTAACACCGTATTTAAAATCAATTGTCTATTTTATCTTTATCTTGATTACCTTTATAATATCAAAATGGGTCTATTGTTTTTTTAACCTGAATCAAAAACAGTATTTGGATTGAAAAATTGCTTTTACAATCTGGAAGTAAGATCAAATACTTAGCGATTTAAAATTGAAATGAGATGTAATTAAAAAAGTTGTTTATAAAATTCAATCTAATTACAAGATCTAAAACATTGTTTTTGGGGAAAACTCACTAATTATGTAATTACGTAAATTGTAATTAGTAATTCGTGAGCTTTCCCCAGACACGTTAGAGCTATTTGAATAGTGACAGATTGTTATTGTGGTTACATAACCGGGGAATCCGGAAAATATTGGAGGTAAAGGGCGACTTGTTTGTCTTTTTTACGTCGTTAGGTGATTAATGGGTTTTTCCCAACACGCTAGAACTAGTAAAACACAGAAGCGAATGGACTGTGCGTGTATATAGGTAACAGAAAACCAACAGTTATTCACTCGTGTGTCATTCTCCCGAGAAGTTCTTTCAATATAGCGCTGGTGATTGTATCTGGCTTTAACCCTTATTTTATTTATTTAATTTATTTAATTTTCTGTACGGGTTTTAATGTTATGCTATAATTACAGATACGGATTTATCTGGTCTAAATGCATCAACATGCTATAAACCATTCAAAAACATTAAGGATTTGGGGACCGGAGTGGAATACAGGATACTCAACCTGTGCGTCATATCGACAAAGTATGGCAAAAAGGTCGTTGTGCCATCTTCTGTCAGCTACCAAAACAGCTGCTCGTAAAATAGGCGTTTTGTACAGATCTAAGCAGTACTTTACCTCTCGATAACTCCTTCTGCTGTATAAGGCCCAAATTCGGCCTCATCTGGAATATAATTCTCACCTTTGGGTTAGTGCTCCCCAATACGCTCTCGATATCGTTGATCGTATTCAAAAGAGAGCGATTAGGCTTATAAATGACCCGTCCTTAACTTCTCACATACAGTCCCTTGAGCATAGAAGGATGGTTTCAGTTTTTTCTTTGTATTATCGTTATTACAACGGCTATTGTGCTGGTGAATTACATTCTTTGATACCATCTCCGGCTATCTTTGCGAGAAACACTCGGTTCGCTCATTCTCATCATCAGTATGCAGTACAAATCTACACTTGTCGTACCAAACGGGCGCAATCCACATTTTTCTACACGGCTTCTAAACTCTGGAATGATCTCCCTAGTTCCTGTTTTTCTCTCACTTATGATATGAGAAAATTTAAGGTAGCTATGATATGAGAAAATTTAAGGTAGCATCTATTGGCAATTCATTATCCCTCTATCCATCCTCCTAAGTGTTCCTGAGTGCTTTAGCACGATAGGCCTTATTTAGCCTGTTCAGGTCCACAATCATAAAAAAAAAACTGGGGGAGTTTAACTGCGTGTTACTTGAGCGCTTCTACAAGTATTTTAAAGCCAAGGACCAACGTATACATCAATTTAATGAACAGCTGAAGGTTAAAGATGCTTTAATACGATCTTTAGGACCAGTAGGCAAAAGTACTAATTTAATATTCATTAAATAAAACGATTTTATAGTTGTTATGTTATGTAGTGATGAGATTGACTTAATAAATAAAATCATTCTTGACTCGTGCTACAAAAAATCTTTTTATTATCGATAATCGAACTCTATTACAGAAGCGTGGCTGCGTGTTGCCTGTTTTCGCGATTGTGTCACTTATTACTATTCCAAATTTCCCGCCTTAACAATTGCAGGGCTCTGCAGGTACTTTTAAAAATATACCACTAGGTGGAACCACGATCAATCTTTATTACAGAAAACATCCATTAGTTCACGCATACATCACTAGATAACGCCACAACTAAATTAAAATTTCGCGCAAAAACATACCGTTAGATGGGGCCACCTCTATTACAGAAAACATTCATTAGTCCTAGAAGTAGACCGCTAGATTGCGCCACAAACAAATTCAAGTTTCGCGGCAGGGGGGCCATGACAGTAGGGCACAGACTCTAACACAAGTTCCTATAGTTGTCTTAAAGGCTATTATTAGGCGCTCCATATTAGAATACTATTTGCAACCATGGGGGCCACGGCAGGGAGGCGCAGACTCTAACACCAGTTCCTGTACTTGCCTTATGAGATAACATTAGGGACCTCTTATTAGAATTCTATTTTCAGCCATGGAGGCCACGGCAAGGGGGCGAAGGCACAAGAACAGGTTCCTATACCTGTCTTACAAGTTAGCATTAGAGCCCCCTATTAGAATACCATTTTCAAATTTCCCGCCGTGATCAATCATAATGCAGAGCGTTAGGCCTCCAATCAGAGCACAGAGGGTGGGTGGGGGCGTGATCTAGACTTAGGGCCACTAATCAGAAGATTGTATGCGCGTGCATTTGCCTACCCTCCAGGGGACTGCCAAAAAGCTTTTATACTGCCAAAAGGGCCCCGATTACGTTATCAAGGGGTTGAAAATGGCGTCGGAAAAAAAAGCGGTAAAATGGACGAGGTCAAGCCTCAAAGTCACATAACGTCCTCCACGTGGGGGCGTGGATTGTGACGTCATCGGAAATTCCCAAGGTCAAAAGTGAAAGAGGTGCCCCATTCTACTAGCAAGATAATCATAATTACAAACACTTATCTTTTATGTTTTTAATCGCGTATTTCATTGTAAATTATACAACTCTACACGTTTCGTTATCGTTAATAATGATTTCAAGTAGCAAACAAATTTACAAAATTTGATAACTCAAATAAGCCTGCTCTTTCAAATACATCCATGTCTTTGAAAGCCTACTATTGAATTTTAAATAACTAAATCTTCAATAAATAATATTTACAGAACATCAACTACGGATGAAGGCTGGCAATAAAAACCCCACTATCAAAAACAAGTTTAACATAATTTCATCACAGTATAATATCGATGCAATTGTGTGAAAAACTTTCATTTGCAATTAGTAAAAGCATTCATAGCTAAAAATTAACACATGCCAATTAAAAGATCTGGGAAAGTCATAACAAATGCAACAAAAGGATGAGTAATTTTCGGTACTACTTAAAGGCAGAAATTGCTACGATACATTGAACAGGATGAATACACTTATATAATTTTACTTCTTTAACTCCCGACTTTGAAATTTCAATTGGGAACCATACTTTTTTATTTCATATTTGGGTTTATCGGGAAATTCTATGTTAGAGTACATCTATATTTTTTTTAAAGGCTCTAATGTACCTGTTTTTATCTTGAATATTTGATTCTATAAGGAATTTAACATTTTATCTTCTAATAATACACTAGGACCCTAAATAGGGCTACAAAGTTGACTTTGGGTCACTTAATGGCCCAGAATGGTGAATTTCTCACTGGATCATCCATCATGGATAAAAATAAGGTGTACACTTCAAATCCAGGGGGCTTTAAAGCCTTATTAAAAAATCTTTTAAATATATTATATATTACTTTATTGGATCAAATGCTCAAGGCAAAAGTAAGGTACAAAATTTTAAAATTTGGTTTTTGATATACAGGATCCTCCTAAACCATGTTAAGGGTTCTTTAAGAGGGACACTATAAGGAGCTAAATTGTAGAATTTTTTATTTGATCAAATACTGAAATTAAAACAACTACAAATTTTTATATTTTTGCTATTCAAACCCCTTTTAGAACTATTTTGGACCCTACGAAAGGTCCTCAGGCCCCTTACAAAGTAAAGATGTTTCCTGTCGTAGAATTTCGAACTGATTACAAATATGAAAGAAGAAATTATGGTTCCCATATTAATTTTTAAGGTTGGGGACTAAAGGACGTTTTTAGGGCCATAGGGCCTAAAATCTGATATTACCATTCGATTCCTCGATAAAAATTAGTAAAGGAGCCACTTTTCCAATTTCCTTTGTTTGGCTTGAAGAAAGTTATTAAACCTAAAGGTAACAAAAGTTAAAATTAATACGTAGCATCTTATCTTTGAAATTTGATGCCAAACATAAAATAATTATCAAAAGACATAAGAATGATTTTAACCAACGCTTAACCAACACTATATGGTTTACCAAAGATTATTAAACCTGATGGCCCTTTAAAGCCCTTTGTCAGTGCTATTGGTTCTACTATATGATTAACATGACAAAACATTTTGCATATTCATTGCAAGTCTTCTATAGAAAAAACATATTTCAAAAATTTTCCACCTTTCATTGAAAAGATACGTAATTTTAATATGCAACCTGATGGAAGTTTATCATTTTTGGACATTAATCTAGAGGGTGTTCTGAAACATCATTTTCAAGAGATTTAATAGTATTTAATCTATTAAACATCTATTTATCGTTACTAAAATAAAATAATATTCCATAGTAAGCTTTCAAGCACATGTACGTAATTTATTGTTGTAGCAGACTTCTTCTTTACGTGTTTAAATTTTATAAATTTGTTTTGACACATGAATTCTCGATAATTGTAACTGTTATCAAAACGATTATAATTTATGTTGAAATTAATGATTAAAACTCTAAAGGGTAAGTATCTATTTCTGAGTAAATGCGCTTAAGCGTATTACAATAGTGGAAACATTATTTTAAGAGATTAATTTGTTGACTCTTACTTCTTAAAAGTCTATTTATTTATTTTACTTTGTTCTCAGTGTTTACAAGGTGGCTTGTTATTCTATTCTTTTATAAAAGAAGTATTCGTATTAAACGACGTCTTTTAATTATAGAAATAATATTATAGAGTTAAATTAATCGACTCTACATAACGTAGATCAATTATTAGTTAAACGTAAGTAATGAATGTGTACTGTAATATAAAATATCTGGTGTGGAACACCACACGACCTTCCAACCTACAAGATGGAAATTAAAAGAAATAAACTAATTTTGATAATTTTTTTAGGATAATTATGCAACCTCTTTTATAAGAAGTTCATTACGAAAATAGGCAACATTGTAAACGCAAAAACAATAAGCTGTCAAACAGACAGATGTTAATAGATATCTAGATGCTAACTTAATTAAAAAAGAAATAATTTTAATTTAATTTTTTTAGGATAACTATGCAACATCTTTTTTATACGTTCATAATGAAAACAGGCAACATTGTAAAAAAACAATACTCTTTCAGAATGACAGTTAAAACTTCATGTCAGATAGTGATTAATAGACATAAATACATGTTAACGTAAAAAAAATGCCAAAGCCGCCAGCTTCTATAAAAATATCGGTAATACAGCTTCAGCATTTTCAATCATATTTATTTAGTTTTTACATTTATTTCGCTTTACATTAAAAAACTTTATAAAGAAAATTTATGTAAAATTAAATTATAACATTAATCGTTACCTATTCAGATAATGAAAAAATTTTAACTAACACTTAAATTCTACCTTAGGAATTTTTCTGCCGATAAATTACGCGTCATATCAAAAAAATGCGTAGAACATAATCAGTATGTTTAAGGTCTATATCTAGGTATTTTTATACTTTTAAAATATGCAACTGATATTTGATAAAAACCAAAAACTGTCCCTAATAACCCCCACCGCCGCTGTATTTCTCCAAAAATCTAATCAGCTCTAAGCCAAATGAAAACAAGCTTAAATACAAAATTTTAAGTATGTTGGTATTTTCGTTTTGGAGTAGATACAAACATACATACACAGGCAGACAGACATGATGGCCGATCTTGACGAAACTTGGGCGAATAGTTGTAAAATGGGAAATAAGTTGATTTAGCGATAGTGAAAAAAAAGTCGATTGTATAACCTTCAATACCTACATATGTATATGTAGGTTGAAAGGTAAAATTATTTGATTTTTTATTTTTATAGAAATTATAATTGTATAAAGTTAATAGCCATTACTTTATTGATTGTATTTCCATCCATATTTGTATTTGTGGATTATTTCATGTACCGGTTGATCTAATGTGAAATTTAACTATAAAATTAATATGATTTTCCAATCACTAACCTAAACCGTGCCAGGTTTAGAACCAATAACTATTTCAGATAATTACTGTTTTCTTTGAATGTAAACTTAGTTTATATTCAAAGTTGTTTTGTACAGTAATAAGAAATGTTTGCTATTCATTAGCTAAATATTTATACCTTAGACCGGTGTGGTCTACAGGTTCACGCAAGCAATGAGGAAGTTTACAATAACAGTTTTTTTTTTCATTTAAACACGTATTTTTGTACATGACAACATTTTAACATCAATAACGTTAAGCCATTGAATTACGGAGGAAACTTGATTTGCAAATATTTTATATAAAATAGTAATAATTAAACTTCTTATTGTTAAGTAGGTTATGCAGGCGCCATTGTTTTGCTTAATGCACAAAAATTGAACATACACTTTACACTTTGATCACAATGAATATCAGCAATTATTTAAGTTTCCTGAATTATAAGAAAGAATTTTTGCAATTTTTCTATGTAAAATTGAACTTTGTATTCTTAACCAATAAATTTCCTAATGTGACATGCCTAAAAGCTTTCTTTGTATGTGTCTGAAATATCGATTAAGGTGTAACAATGTAAATTTTATAAATCGGCAATTGTATATTCGAGCAAAATTTGAGTATTTTTAGAATACACACAATCATGACTGCAAACTTTAAGAAGATAAACATGTTATATTTGACCTACCTGGAAATTAACCGCATTCGGTCATTGGTCTTCGCTTCGGTTATTTCCTTTTTTTGATTTATAATTGCAATATTAATTAGTCTCGTAAAAAAGTCTTCTCGTATTATATATTTTTCAATTGTACGTATTAATTACTTTCATTTGTCTAAGTTAACCACATGCTTTAATGTCTACCGGAACTTGTGGCGTTAGTGACGTTAATTCTTTGTCATTTCCTTTTTTTAATCTTTTTTGCTTTCCTATGTACACTTTTTGGGTCTCATGAGAAAGTATTTTATGTATATTTGCAAATATATTTATTGTCAATGCCTTTTTCACTAGCATTATTATATTATGTTGGTTTACCGTTACGTCTGGGCCAAAGCACTTTCCATAGTATAATAAAATTAGCAGTTAAATACATAATAGTATGATAAACTCTAAAAGTTCATTGTATTTCCACATAATTAATTATGATAATTGATATTGATAATTTTTTATTTTGATTTATTATTAAGTACATTCGGTACTAATCTTCATATTTGATGATCGTATCTATTTTAAGAGAAATTTGCACATGTGTCTTAAGTAACTTCTTAAGTGTTGGCACAAAAGAAATTGTAGTTAATACATAATAATTTCACGGTATGAACACAATCGAAACGGTAAAGAAAAGTATATACATTTTAGAAGTTGTAGTTCTAGTTACTCAACCAGAAGCGTTGAACCAAAGAAAATGAAACTGATATTACCATAACTGTTTAGTAAGTTTGCTGGTCAAAAAATTATACGATATGTGTTACTTCTAAATTGAGAAGAAAAATACTTTACTCCTATTCTTTTATTTTAATATGTTAATAAATCATGTAATGGTAATAAATTAATAAGTGCAGAAAACGTAAGTCATGTGAGCTAAACCGAAGATCAGAAATAAATCAAGTTTAAGATTTTACTGATAATCCAAATAATCCACAAAAATAGAAAATAAACAGTCATATTCACAGATGTCGGTGACATCCAAATTACATTGATAATAACAGCGTAAAGTTCACTAAACTGTGATTTCACTCACATTACTATCATTTGTTAACAAATAATAACAACGATCTTTATTTACGATAAACATTATTAGATTGTTAGTAAATTATTATTAACTGAAATTTGTTGTAAAAGACAATGTTATTACAAAAATTAAAGAACTGTTACTTTTGTGGTGAATAGCAACATAGAAGTGATGTACCGTGTGTGCAAGTTTCAATTGAACCATATGGATATTTTTTTAATTAGTGATTAAGACCATTAACAGCCTTAGACGCTGAATCTTGTGATTACTTGCACGATCCGTAGTTTGGAATAGTATCCTGGTTCGCTATCAGAGTTTTCATAGTACTTTATGACAACCACTGCACTAACACTGTCACCCAAATATTGTGACTTCAACAGGAAACTAGCCGAAATAGAGCGAAGCAGTAAAAGATAAGAATGTTGCCCAAGAGATAGATTTACGCACCAAAATTTCTGGGGACGCGGCAAAATAGAATTTCTGGATGACCAAGAGCTAAATACCATGATGCATGAGTGTTGGTCTGCATTGAGGTCGATTAATGCCCAAGTTCTATACTTAGGCACCAATTTCATTGGGACTGAGACAAAATTAATTACCACGACCTCAAGAGCCAATTTATTTAACCCAAATTGAATTATGTTCAAAATCTAGGTTGATACACCAACTTTGTTGGTGACGCCTTGAGTTTGACCTTTCCTTTACTTGCTCTATTACTATTCCGGTAAATAGAATATTCTTTACTAAAACTTGATTTGTGTCAATGTTGTTAGTTTAATTCAAATTTATTTTCAAAAATGTTTCCTGTCTAAAGGTTTAACAGCAAGTTTTGTTCTAGTGTCAACGTATTCAACATTTTTTCGACAAGACTAAAGTCCAAGAAATTACCACCGTGTTATTTAATTCAATATATTTTAACGAATGGATTTAAATATACAATATATGCGTTTATGGATGCTTCTACTGAACTGCAGGCGTTTGAGAATAATTTTTACGGTCTAGTGGTTCTAGGTGAATATTTCGTGGCCCCACTGTGTTTTTGACAAATTTTGACAAATTTACACTAAAGGTAGCGATGCTAGAGTGGAAATCACTAACACTGTCGAATGGTTCTTATTACTTTCTTGCTACTCGGCCAGATTAACACTCATGAAAGGGCGGGGTTTTTACTTATAAAAAAATACTTACTCGGGCACTTGTTATTATTCAACCAAGTATCAAAAATCGGAAAATAACAGTCAATAAAACGCCTTACATAACAGCGCGCTAGTATTTTAACTTTAAACTTTGTCCAAAATCCGCAAAATTACGATTATTAAAACTCAAAGTCCTCCACGTAAATTATTAACTCGATTATTAATAATAAATACGGAAACTTAAGTGTGGACATTCATCAAAATCAACACGCGACAAAAAAATTAATGGTTACGGCATGACTTAATTGTGACTCAATATAAACGGTAACGCATTACTGAAATTTAATTCAATAACATTCATCAAATGGCAGACCTTAAATAAATCAATCAATTTATGTAAAATCAATCATCGTACGTAGAAATTGGTGGGCGTAAATACACGTTCAAAATACTATGTTAAGAATTAACAAAGAAAGCAAATTATAATCAACAAAAAATAAATGGAACGCAGCGATAATCGGAGACAGCTAGGTGCCAACTTAATTCCTTCCGTTATAAACACTCACATAAAGTATGCTACATTGCTATTCTCAGCTCCTGAGCGTATTGAGAGGTAAACAAACAAACGATTACGCCTCCTTACGTAAGCATACACAAATGTATGTAAATGAACAACACAACTTTCCATAATCAAAACCATTAGTATTATTAATTCATCGGAAGTTCACCTAAAACGTTGATTAAAATTTAAGCTTAACTAAATCTTTGCACCCTCGGAATACGGGGATAAACATATATCACACAAAATATAAGACGTTGTCAAAGCTATATTGATATCGAAATTCCACCAAACACTAGCTAGGCACTTCTACGGCGCACAAACACTCATCTTTACGGAATCTTAAGTTGACGTATTGTTTTAATTACAAATACAAGACAATAATAAGGATGTGAAATTCCAAGCACGTGCAAGAGTTATTACTTGCAGGTTACAATAATAACGTCGATATACGTAATAAATCTCCACATACGGGACAACTTGTTAGATCTGTCGATGTATGACGGTAATCCTAAAAATTCCAAATTCTGTAATATATACCCGAACTCTGTATTCCTCATAAGCGCGAGAATGCTTTCAAGTCCTAATTACCTACAGCGCACGACGCCGGCGAAGGTCAAGTCAACAGTTAGACGCTTCCTTCTACAGACCTCCACAGGACAATGTTAGGAGACTTCGTACTCTACTCATTAAAATTTAGAGTTCCCAAAAAATACGGTAAACACATTCGCTTGAGGTGTATAAATATTTAATACCTGGACAATGCGAACCACTAAATTTTATAGCGCGCCAGGTCTACATTTCCAACAAATTCTGGATGGCGTCACTAACTTCAAAACTGTAGCAACGATTGGCCAAATACACTAGGTACGTAAATTACATCTTAACCGTGTGAAAGTCTAATGTCAACCACCTAACGGAGACTACTCTCGGTCCCCTCCTACAATTCGTTATGCCCTTCCGCCGATCAAAAAAAAACCTGTTAGGAGCAATATTGACGGTATATGTCAGGGCGAGATAACATTTCTATCAGCTGGATTGAAATAGGCAAACAAATTCTCGACTAAATTTTAAAAGAATTTTAAAATAACATATGGGCACGATTTAATTTCACGAAAATATGTCAAATTCGTACGGCGCTGAACACAAACTGCTATGAGAAAAATTCCACGGTAATTGAGGTACCAAACAAAGCGTGACACGGAAAATCATAATGATGCAATTGAATTTAACAACCTAAACACACCCGCGTTTTGGAACATCTGTAATGAACTAATTAATCCAATTTGATCCAATAATGCAATAGTATATTACGTAATAAGTGTTGTAAAAGGCATATTACACACGAATGGAGAAATTATGCACGCAGCCGCGTAGCGGCGAGTGCATAATTCTATGAGTGCGTAATTGCTCTACAACACGTATTACGTACTATACTTTACCTACGACCAAAGACACTGTGCCAAAAAAGTCTGGACTACTTTTAATATTTTCATTTTTATCAGGTATTCATTTTTATCAGGTATTGTAGATGATGCTTAAACACGTCGATTTTTTATTTTAGTCGTTGTTTTTTGTTGTTTCATGTATACATAGAGATCTAAAAACTAGTAATCTTCATTTCTTTAAATGGGATACTCTGTATATTATTGCATCTTTAGATTTTTGATCAATTTTATTTCAAACAATTTTACAAAATTATGTCTCACAACTTTGATGATCATACACGATATAATTCGTTCTATTTACTACTACGTTGGTTTAATTAACATTAGAAACGTTATAATAATTATTTATGGTTACTGTACAATTATCACGTATATTAGAAGTATCTCGATTTGTCGATTCATATGACATTGTAATATTTTCATTTGTTAATATAGTCAAACTGTGCGTTTTGTTTAGCGTGCGTAATGACGAATTTACTGAGGCTGTGTGTCGTGTGTTTTCGTCTATTTTCTACAGTGGTCGTAGGTAATAGTAGATTTCGCAACTAGTGCGCTGTTTACACATTTCTTGGTGCGAGGCTGTTCTTTTTTACCCGAGGCGTAGCCGAGGATAAAATATATGGCCGAGCACCAAAAGGTGACAGCGCACGTGTTGAATACATTTTGTAATCGTTCACATAAAATTAGAAAAAAATTAAATTTTGAAGTATTTGTTGACAAATGTCAAATTAAATACATAAATAAAAAAGTTTATATATTTAGTTATATACCACTTTTCACTTTATGTATTAAAAGTAACGATTACTAAAAATACTTTTCCACATTACGCCTTTTCTTATAATAAGATTCACGCATAGAATAAACATTGAATGCAACACACGCATAATAATGTTTTGTCCAAATACATGTATACTAAGCATCCAAACTTTTTATGGTTATACATAAACGTTATACATTATCTTTAATCTCCAAATGAAGTTGAAAGTGCTGCTACTTGAGAACTTCTTTTGACGACGAATTAATATCATGTAATGCTTATCATTTCATGCGAGCCCATAACGTAAACACTTTTTGTTTAAACCATTAGTTTGTTTTCTAAATTAAGTTTATTTGTGCACTGTCCAATTTAAAATTACGTACACGCAAAAAGCCTGGGGGAACTCGTTTGTGACGTCTATATTCGTGAAGTTTCTAAGCCGCTTCATGCTTGCAACTTAGTGCATTTTATAGATTTATGGATTGTGAGATTGTAATGATCCGAACAATCGTTTCTTCTTTCAGATTATTATAAGTTTTTTTTTTTTTATTTAGAATTTACATCAATTATACATACATAAAGACAAAAGTTACATCGATTGGGGCTTGTACTTTGATAGCGATGGTAGCGTAGTGGTGACACGACCTGCTTAGCATTCGGGAGGTAATGGGTTCGATTCCCGTTACCGTCTACCTTGTATGAGGTTTTTTCAGGAGGTGTTCCTCATACACATGTAGCGGCATAGTCACTGCGTATATGCACACCATGTGCGGCTGCTTAGGTCAATGCTGGGGTAGTATTTTCCCCCTCAGAACCATAACTGTGTTCCTTCCGATCCTATCCTGACCATACCCATCCTTAATCTCACCATGCATATATACGTAATGTATGTATCTATGCTGGGAATCGATGATTGTGGCTGAAGGAGCTCGAAAAGCTCGAGCAGCCCGCCCTCCCCCTTGGGGAGGGAATGAAATACATGACCTTTTCCTTTTTTTTTCGATAGCGCAGTTGGTTAGCGCGGTACTCTAGCAAAGTACAGGTCGTAGGTTCAAATCCTATTCGAGGTAAACTTTTTATTTCTGTAATTAAAATTATTTAATTTTATTAAATACATAAATAAAATGTTTACCTCATATGAACCGACTCTAAATACCGCGCTCTAGCCAAGTACAGGTCGTAGGTTCAAATCCCACTCGAGGTAAACCTTTTATTTATGTATTTAATAAAATTAATAATAATTTTTAATTACATATTTACCTTTGAACTCATTCGTTCATAACAAAAACCTCACCTTCACGATAATTACACAAACGCTCACCAGCTCCATTCCCGATTCATTCGAACAGTTCTATATTATTAATATTTTTATTATTCGTAATTTATACAATAATTTGGTACTTATATATTCTAAACCTGCTCTCATGAAACTTAAAAAATTCAATAGTGTGAATTTGCATTTGTCTTTTCCACGCATTTCTTTTCTTAACCCCCTACAAAAAAGGGGTGTTATAAGTTTAACATGTGTATCTGTGTATCTCGCTATTGGTCTGTGGCATCGTAGCTCCCAAACCAATTTTTAATTAGTTTTTTTTTTGTGTTTGAAAGGTCAAAAGTGTTCTTAGCTATGATTCAAGAAAATGTGTTCAGAAGTTTAAAGGTCATCAGAGGTTTTAATTTGTTTTATTTATTTTTTTTTTGAAAGGTGATTTGATCTAGACTGTTCTTAGCTCTGATTCAAGAAAAATGGTTACTTTTTGGAGATTTTAAAATAATATATTGTTCAACGAGTGACGAAAGTGATATTTTTTTAGAGAACAGTTTACCAAACGAGGCTAAGCCGAGTTTGATAGTGTTCACAAGCTTAAAAAAATGTTTTCGACGAATTCAACACTATACTTTTCTATGACCCCAAACTTAAAAAAATAATGCAAAAGATTCAATACAAAACTATAAGTTCTGCTAAGTTTTAATTATTTTTGATTTAAATAGTGATTAATTACAACATTTGAACAATTATTCAATATTATAGGGGTATTTTGAACGACTATTTAACATTATAGGAGTTTCACAGGCAAATTTTTTATGTAACGAATGTCACTGCAGATGAAGATGCGCCGTAATTAGACCCCAGTGCTGTTGTTGCATTTTTTACAGACTGTAAAATTTTGATCTTCCACGACGGTACTAAACTTCCAACCTCCGTAGCGTTTTAGTTGAAGACGGTCTCACCTCCTGAATCCACCAGTACCGTAGCGGAAGTTCTACGAAAGCTATGTCCAGTATATTCTTGAGAAAAATGCAGATTTAAATACTGAGCTATTTCCATAGGAAATGTACTAAATCTGTTAATTCCGACAACTTGCCTACTACACTTTCCATTCTAATAGTTAGTAAAGAATCTTGATTTAATTTATTCCATATTTTGTGGAAATTTCACAAAAATCTCCAGAAATATGACACGAACCATTGTTTTTATGTTCGGTATTTCAATGAGAAGTGCGTTTGCAGAATCTGTGACATTATTAACTGTCAAATCTTTCAATTCGTGACTGCGGCAAGCGCCAGACATTCCAAAAATCAAGGCAACCTAAAATTAATTGTACCACTAAATATTCATTTGTAGAAACAATACATGATTACCTTACCTTTGTCAGTAAATATTTTGAATCGGCTGCATTTGTTAAGAACGTATTTACTTCTTGGGCAGAAAAGTTCTTTTAAAACCGCTGGATTTTCGTTTCGGGAAAGAATGTAAATTGGGATATTTACTGCTGTCAATATCATTTTTTATTGATACTGTTGTTCTTAATATCGAATTTATTGAACATAGAGTCGATACCTTTACAGTTTCCGACAATTTTGCAAAATATGCTAACAGCACAGTTTCCGAAAATGAATGTACTTGATTATCAGCCCCCCAGTTCCATGAATTTACTATAAATTTCTTTATACCTCTTCTTTGATTTTTCAGGTAATAAGTCCGCAGTTGTTTGCTCTGCTCGATTTCTTACCTCTGGAAGAGTATTTGGAACATCCACGTCACTTTCTGAATCAGAATTCATACTAAAACTACGACAAAAACAAACTAAGGTGATTTAATAATGACAACGATACAATGACAACTGGCAACTAGATATCGGTGAATGTTAGTAGGTTATTTTGGTCTCTAGTGACATTATGGGATTTTCTTTCGCTAAGGATGATTACCTTGTAACGTCAAATAAAATATTACTAACAAATTTATCTAAATGACAATTTTTTGATTATTGATCAGACAGGAGTACATTGTAACGTCAAATAAAATATTACTAACAAATTCAAAACCTTTATTTAATAGTATATTAGATAACAAGGGATTGAAGTGACCCATTTAATCCCGCAACTATTCAAGGGATTAAGGAACTTCAATCCCGTGGTTTTATAAATGAAAATAGAAAGTACAGTTAGTATTGTTAGATATATTAATTTTTATTTAAATATTTTACATTATTAGTTCTTATTTCCATTTTTTGTAGTAATAATACTAGTATTTAACGAGTTCAAGGTGCACCAATAAAACAAAATAGCGTAAAACATTCGTGGATAACTGGTCTTTAAGACACTTACTCTATTTCAAGCACTCCGGCTGCGCCGTCGTGTTCGAAAAATCGCACGTGTTTTAAAGATCTTTTTATCCATTTATACTTTAATATAATATTTTGTGTCGGGGTTTTTTTAAATTTTTAATTTAATATATATATATATATATATATATATATATATATATATATATATATATGAATGCCTATTTTCCTTGGTCACGCCATAAATTGAGAACGACTTCACAGATTTCATAGATTTTTTTAAGTTTTATAATACTTTGTAGAAGAAAAATTAAGAAAATTGGAAAATTTCAGAATACTTAACGACTATTTAAACTTCGCGCGCCGCAAATGTCATTTAACAGCTGCATCGGTCGGGATTTGTCGATCGAGGGTGTTCTTTGTGAAGTGTAGGTATCCACTAAGAAAGAGTTTTCCGAATTCCACCCCTAAGAGGGTGAAATGGGGGGTTGAATTTGTTTTGTGAAACTCTTTATTCTATGGGTCGATTGACTCGAAAATTGGTAAACATACTCTTCAATTAAAATTATGAGACACGTGTATCACAACGTTTTAATACCCCAATTCTGAGATCGCAGCAACGCGCGACTGGTACGACTAGTGTTATTATAAATGTAGTTATTTCTGACACCCATTTCTGGTGATGTGTTTTCTATCCTTTTACTCAATTCATCTTTTTTGTTTTCCCTTTCTCTTCACTCATTTTCTAAAAAAGTCCCGAGGTTCAACATTCTCTTTCTTAGATTCAAAAATTTTCTTTGTTTTTTACTTAAACATTTAGATATGAAATTTGAATTTTTAGCCGACCCTTTAAGTTCTAATGGTTCACGTCTTTTTAATTTTCTATACTTAATTCTATGTTTTTTTACGATTGATGGTTATGTACTCATTGGTACGATCACGTTTATTAGTGTCTTTATCCAAGTTTGCTTTAAAAGGCATTATAGTATGCATTATATTACGGTATGTCAATTTTTTCGTTTCCTCATTAAAACCGTTAGTTTTGTTCTTTGAACGTTGCTTCTTTGGTATCCTTTTCAATTTATAGTCCTAGGAGCGATTTTATTCGATGGAGGCGAATGCACTCATGTGGTGTTTTTTTACATGCAGATTTTTATTTTATTTAATTCTTCATATTGATACCAAAAAGTATAACACTTGAAGGCATTAATAATTTAAGTACTTTAAGCACACAACATGTGATATGTATCAGGTATTATAATTAAGTAAACAAGTGTATTGAATAATATGAGTAACATCCATTTCTAGCAACGGTGGGTTATCACGGTTTGCGTGAGACAATGCACAGAATGCAACAGAAATTTTTACACAAGTCTACACAGGCTTTTATCAACCGCCCAGATTTATTCTCTGTAAGATATTTTTAGAAGGAAGCTTTGATTAACGACGAACTTCGCAGCGCAAGGCATTCATCTTCAAGAATGGATGAAAATGTCGACAATCCGAGATCGTGCGCGTGCAGAGATTGTCGCTTGGCAGTCAAAATAATTGGAGAAAAGTTTCATTAGGCTCACAACACACTCACAGATTTTGGCCAATGAATCAGGGATGGGAAAAATTTGCTCTTCAGCATCTTTAATCACCCTTGTAGTTTGATTTCATGTGGTTTTGCTCGTTTCGTAATTGAAAAATCACCCCTAGGGTGTCATTTTGGGTCACTGAAAAACATTCAAAAGTCTGTAACCAATCCGCAAACGCTATTCCAGTATCTGAGTTCCAGTGTTGCTATGAAGAATGGCTGAACCTTATCCAACGATGTATGGATTTTCAATTAAGTTACTTTGAAGGCGACAATGTTGAATTGTAATATTATTCGAATAAAAAAATTGAAAAAAGTCGTTGTTACCTAATTTACACACCTCGTACATGTTTCCACTCACTTAGCAGGTAGTCATCTTCAAATTAAAATTAAAGAAAAATAAACAAAATGGAGGTCAAACAATTTAAAAATTTATCTAATCTTAATTAAAAACCTTGATTGAACACGTAAATGCTGATAATGACAAGTATAGCAATATTTTATCAATACAAATATGGGTATGACACGCATTATTAATATTAGTACAAATAATTTTCAATTGTTCCAAAAGTTGAAACCATGCACAGATGTAAAGTAGTAAAAGGTGTCCCAACAAGAGCACCGGATTTAAATTTGCCACCATTTTGTTAATACGGGTTGTACGGTGATTTTTTTTTTTGACAGTTGTCATGTACAGGCTGTCCCAAATTCGAGGACAAGCATGGGGATCTCGCTTATTATAAGAGATAGGATATAGGTTTAAATTCGATGCCGAGTAATAATCTGAAAAGAAATTTGAGCTAACTCGAATGGGTTTGGTCTTATGCTCAAAAAACTAAAAATTTCGTTTTTCGCGTTTGGCCACCTTATTATTAGGAATTTTCAAAATTCGATTAAACATTATTAAGGCAACTTTTTACGCACACTACTAATACGGTATTAAAAATATTATGCGACGTTTTGTTTATTCTGAACCATCATCAGGTTTATTCTTTCTTATCGGGGTTAAGACATATTTTTATGGCGTTGGTTGAAGAATGTTATGCTGATTTTAGCAATATATAATACTTCATGGTTTGATCGACTGCGAACTAAAATACTCTTAAATTAAAAACTAAATATTACATTATCACGATACCCATGAATCAAAGAAAACTCAGGAGTTGGCTTTTGTCATGTCATTTTCTAATTGTAAAAAGGGTAATAACTGCAAGATCCTTCGTGTTAGTGCTTTAAAATTTGCAAGTTTCTTTAGAATGTTTTCAAATTCAGAAAAACAAGACATGATAAGGATATTTTGTAGCTGCAATTGAAATAGTGTCAGAGCAGGACAAAGATATTTAGAGGAATATCCGGAGAGGCAGCAACCAAACCAGAGATATTTTTTAAAATTAGACCAAAATTTGCGAGAATTTGGATGTTTTCAGAAACCTCGAAATGCATGTGGTAGCAGACTAGACAGAGATGCCGAAGAAGAAATATTACATCAGGTACTATTTGTTAGTATTATACTAATTACAAGAATTTCCACTCACTTCACTGCTAATTTCAGCAGACATTTTTTTTTGGAGAGTTATGACTTTGTTATCCATCTGAGGTTCAAGAAAATCCTTCAACATCTACCAGAGAAATAGAGCAAACTATTGAAGTGCCAAAAACGACAGTTTGGCGAGTGTTAAAGCAACACCGTTATAAACCATTTAAGTTACACGTTAGTCAAACTCTTCGGCCTGGGGACGATATGAGACGGTTGAATTTTTGTAACCAACTTAATACCAAAATGCTGGAAAATCGCAACTTTCTCAATCAAATAATTTGGACGGATGAGTGCAATTTTTCCACTAATGGAATGTTTAATCGTAATAAAGAGCACTACTGGTCCGTTGAAAATCCACGAATTATCTGGAAAATGCGAGGACAAGGCCACCGGTCCTTTAATGTGTGGGTTGGAATCTGGAAGGATAGACTCCTTGGGCAAATTATTTACGAAGGTATCCTAACATCTCAACGCTACCTCGCATTTCTAACTCACGAAATATCAGACCTTTTGGATGATGTTCCGCTAAACGAAACATGGACTCTCTGGTGGCAAATGGACGGAGCTCCTCCTCATAATGCTGCGATAATAAGTGAATATCTTAACGGCGAATTTCCTGATAAATGGATGGGAAATAGGGGACCACTTAGGTGGCCAGCAAGAAGTCCAGATTTAACCCCTTTAGATTACTTCCTCTGGGGCTATTTAAAAAATATGATTTATAAGACGCCACCGCAAAATATAGAAGAACTCCAGAATAGGGTTGTTAATGAACTTCGTCAAATTCCCAGGCGAACCATTCAAAGAAGCGTAAACAATTGTAGAAGAAGAATTCGTTACTGTATTCAAGAAGGAGGAAACTTGTTCGAACATTTATTATAATAATTTTTGTTTGTTTGTCGGTGTAATTATTTTGTTGTTACCTATCGATAAATTTGCGTTGTCGCTATTATGACCGTGTTACATAGACATACTTGTTTGAGTTGTTTGTTAATGTTTTTTTTTAAATTGTTTAAATGTTTTTATATTTTTTTGGATGTTCTAACGAGTTTAACAAATTAAATAAGTAGATCTACTGTAATCATTCCTTGCTGGATCCAAGAAGGCGGAATCTTTTCTTCGTATTTTTCTCATTATTTTAGTTCGCAGTCGATCAAACCATAAAGTGTTATATATTGCTAAAATCAGCATAACATTCTCCATCCAACGACATAAAAATACATCTTAACCCCCATAAGAAAAAATAAACCTGATGATGGTTCAGAATAAACGAAACGTCACATAATATTTTTAATACCGTATTAGTATTGTGCGTAAAAAGGTGCCTTAATAATGTTTAATCGAATTTTGAAAATTCCTAATAATAAGGTGGCCAAACGCGAGAAACGAAAATCGAAATTTTTAGTTTTTTGAGCATAAAACCAAATCCATTCGAGTTAGCTCAAATTTCTTTTCAGATTATTAATCGGCATCGAATTTAGCAAAAGTGCCGGATTTAAACTTATATCCTATCTCTTATAATAAGCGAGATCCCCATGCTTGCCCTCGAATTTGGGACAGCCTGTACAGACCACGCGGTTTAAGAATATGGAGAAGTATTCAAACGAACAACGTTTAATTGTTGTAAAAACACATTAAAAAAATTAATAATAATTTTTAATTACATTAAAAAAATGGTGAAAGTTTTGCGAAAACAGTTCGCCAATTCCGTCAAGTTTTCGGTCGCAATAATGCGCCAGATGAATCGACAGTGAGACGTTTAATTAAAAAATTTGAGACCAAATTTACGCTGATGGATCAGAAGATCATTGTTCGTCGTCATCCTTGTCGGTCACTCGAAAATATAGCCACAGTAAGGGAATCTGTGGCCGAGAATCCATGGCATCGTGGTCAAGGATTAAACATTTCCATAAGCACTATGCAACGAATTTTGGCAAAGATCTGCATTTGCACACGTACAAAGTTCAATTGGTGCACGAAATCAAGCCATGGGACCATCACAGGGCCGTGGATTTGCTGATTCGGTGTTGGAACATCATCAAATTAATGCGGTTTTTTCGAAGAAAATCATTTTTTCAGATGAGGCACATTTTAACTCGACGGATACGTAAATAAGCAAAACTTTTGGATTTGGGGTGCTGAAAATCCTCGTGTGATACTCGAAAAACCAATTCATCCACCGCAAGTAACTGTTTGGTGCGCATTTTGGGCTGGCGGAGTGGTTGGGCCGTATTTATTTTAAAATGCGGCTAAAAATGCGCTAACTGTTAATGGTGTGCGGGTATCGCGAATTGGATGTAATTGATGTGGAGGACATGTTTTTCCAACAAGACCGTGCGACCTGCCACACTGCACGTGGAACAATGGTGTTGCTGCAAACCAAGTTTTCAGGCCGAGTCATTTCTCGATTTGGCGATCAACATTGGCCACCAAGATCGTGCGATCTAACTCCGATGGACTTTTTTCTTTGGGGCTATGTGATGGAAAAGGTGTATGCGAATAAGCCGGAAACAGTAGAACATCTTAAAGAGGAAATACGGCCACATTTATGCGAAAACGTTATTCAAAATTTCAACAAAAGAATAACCCTGTGCCAGAGGTTTCCCGGTGGCAGTTTTCCTGATGTTGTATTTCACGTTTGATCGGAACTATTTTTCTTTATGTTGAAATAAAAATGTTTGCTTAATTAAAAAAATAAATGTATTTTTCTTTAAAATTAAATCCGGCGCTCTTGTTGGGACACCCTTTATAATAAGTAAGAAAAACAAAAATATCTGCAGATGTTCTGGTGAAAATACATCTGTTCATGATCCCTCAGCACAAGGATGTCCAGTATACGGATAAACTCTGTTACATTGCAAAAAAAGTTACGTAATTTAGAACTTATCGATTTGAAATTCATGATTTTTTTTAATTCGCACAGTAATTGGAAAGTAAAAATATTTTCTTATTGACATGTTTAAGCTCTAGAAAATAGTCTCTACAGATTTTCATCTGTGAAGTATCACCATCAGGTTACGACTTGTATGCGCCGAAAAAAGTCAATAGCCGTTTTAGTCCCAAAATGAAGCTTTCCAAGCTATCCTCTAAAGGACTAAAAGCTCACAATTTTGAATGCGTAACTAAAAGACATTCCGACCTTGTTTAATTTATTACTTAACCTGGAAACGCGTAAGAATGAACCAGCCCAACTGTGCAGCTACATCGTAGAAAATTAACCTTAACTTTTGTAAAATCTATTACAATGGCACTCTTGTGGCCTTTTCTTCGGGCCAAATAAATTAAAATGGGAAATATCATTTGCTGAATTGACCACGGGTAAAAATTTATTCTAGGCTTTACGTACCTAGGTCTAAGTTTAAGTAATATATTGGTATGTATGTAAATTATTCTTGGTTAAAATAAACTTAGTGAATGACCTTATGACTTCAATTTCTACGCCACTGTAATCTTATATGGGTATAGACCAAGATCTTATGGTTGTAAATTTTACATAGAATGGATGGATGCAGCCATAACTGGTAATATCGGTGGCTCATTTTAGGTTTTCCTTTTAGACTATCGCTTACATCGGCGACGTTATCTGCAGTACCAACATTTATTATTGGTGTTATGTGTCCTTTTGTGTTTGCGTATGATTCACGACGTCATCTACTTGTTTAACAGCTTCCGCGATCAGAAATTCCATCATACTAAAACAACCTGCGATATATGAAATATTTTTCACATTTTTCGAATATCACTTTTGTGTGCTGAGGAGAGGGGTTTCTTGTTCAATTTCGAACTTTCGCCAAGATCGGCCATCATGTCTGGATGTCTGTGTGTGTGTGTACGTCTGTGTGGATTTATGTTAGTATCTATGGTAATTCCAGAACGAAAATACCTACGTACTTGAAATTGTGTATTTAAGCTTCTTTCATTTGGCTTAGAGCTGATTAGTATTTTGGGAAAAATCCAGCGGCGGAGAGGGATATGTTTATTAGGGATCATTTCTGGTTTCTATCAAATATTTCTAAAACAGCTCTGCATATTTCAAAGATATGAAAATACCTAGATATAGACCTTAAACATATTGATTAATTATGTTCTATGCAATTTTTTGATATATCGCGTAATTTAGCGGCAAAAAATTCCTAAGATAGAATTTAAGTGTTCAAATTTTTCATTATCTGAATAACGATTAATTTTATAAGCAAAAGTGTAGACCTATTTTTTAAAGAAAATTTAATTTTACATAAATTTCCTTTATAAAGTTTTTAGTGTGAAGCGAAATAAATGTAAAAATTGAATAAATATGATTGAAAATGTTAAAGCTGTATTATCGATATTTTTATAGAAGCGGGCGGCTTTGGAATTTTTTTTTTTACGTTGACATGTATTTATGTCTATTAATCTCTATCGGACATGAAGTTCTAATTCTGACAAAGTTTATTTTTATTTTTACAGTATTGCCTGTTTTCGTTATGAACGTATAAAAAAGAGGTTGCATAGTTATCTTACAAAAATGAAATTAAAATTATTTCATGCCTTTAATTTAACCTCTGTCTGTCATGAAGTTTTAAACGTCTGTTTGACATAGATTATTGTTTTTGCGTTTACAATGTTGCCTATTTTCCTAATACATTTATAAAAACGGTTGCATAATTATACTAAAAAAAATTATTCATTTCTTTTAATTTCCATTTTGTACGTTGGAAGGTCGTGTGGTGTTCCACACCACATATTTTTACATAGGTGTAAATAGTTGGGCACAACGTGTTTCTATTGTAATACTATCTTACCAATATGTAAGCCTTATTAATTGCGCTTATAAATAAAATAACGACACAATATGAATTTTTGGACTTTTTTACAGTATCTCCACTTTACTGGTTAGTATCCCAAACCTAATTTATATTAATGTTGGTGTTTTACAGGTTTTATATAATTTTTTTGGGCGGATTGCCAGAATTATTTTAATCCCGGAATTAAGACTAAACATCAGTCCTTTACGTCAATCTATAAAAAATTGACCAATCATGTTGCTTAATCCTAGGGTTAAAATAGTCCAGGTTTAACCCTTTGTGACACCAAAAATGGCAACTTATGATGTGCTGTAGTTGGCAATATCTGTAGCCCTAGTGCAGATTTTGTGTTATATATTAAAAATATGTTCGATGCCAATTTTCACCTGCGAACCAATGAAATTGAAATGACCAGTATTTTAAATTTGTACAAAAAAAATAAAATTTACGCTCCAAAATAGAAAAAATACTAAAAAGCGAGTGTTGTAAAATACCCTATTGTTAAATTTGCATTTTGAGGCCACTCTTGTCACAAGATGCCTACCACATATTGCAATAACTGCCATTGTGACACGTGTTTTCAATACACTATTTCGCATTTAGTATTAGACAATTGTGTCACGTTTATTAGCTGCCAGGAGCAATTTCTGGAGCAAAAGTACTGAAGAAAAGGATACTTGTAAGATCTCCATAAACTATAGTTTAAATTTTGTAAACAATAGAAATGAAAATTTGTGTAAATAATTGCTTTAATATTTCAATTTTTGTAATCGTTAGTTTACACCGATCATTTTCAGTTAGAATATTTCCTTTTGGTTCACTTATACATAATCTCGAACAGTATATTTTAGAACTCATCCTTTTGGTAAACTATTTATGAAAATTCAAATATGGAAAAATTCATAAAGAATTGTTTACATGTTCCACCTTATGCAATTTACACCTTATGCAATTTACAAATAGTCTTCATGTGTAATATGTAGTGTGAATTGTGATTTAACAATTAAATTAATACAAGTATTTTTTACAGATGAAGCTTAAATTTGTGGAAGCAGTTCCAGAAATATATGAGTACCCTTCAGAATCATCATTTTTGGATGATGTTCAATTGCCATCAAGAGAATCATCGCCAGGGCAAATTGTTCCTAATATCTCAGGTAATTTAACATTATAATATTTACAAAAAGAAATACAGCACCATATTACATCAAATGTAAACATTAAAATGCTTGACCTTTTCATTGGTTTTACTTCCCAAGAAATTATATAAGCAAACATTAAAGCGTAACATCATCACTTTAATTAGATGATGTATTATTTAATTATAGAACATAATGCAGCTAGAAATTATTTTATAAGACATATTGAGAAATTATGGTTTTTTTTAATGTAATAATGTGTTGGAATAAAATATATCCCAAAACTGCAGTAATGGTTACTAAACAAGTTTATTAATTTCTTTATCTACTATAACGAAACAATATTTTAATTATTTATAATAATTATGGACAATTTGCAGGTTCCTCATTAGCAAGTTACATCCCAAAAGCAGGGACAACAGAAGGATTTCAACTTGGAATTACACGTAGTGCACCAACACCACAACTTCTAGTTGAAACAAAAAATAATAGTGCATTTATAGAATCTGAATTACAAGAAATCGATGAACCAATGTTATTTAGTGCTGGAACTAATTCTGATATACTGTTTTAAATTACCTTTTGTTTCCAATTACACATAACTACCTACATGAGATGTTAATTTTTTTATTACCAATTGTTACTAGTATTTTTATTAACTTTAGCTTTTTGTTAACAGTACTGATATTTTGAAGTAACTGCTAAAAGATGCATTTATTTCCAAGATGTAAAACTGTTCTAGGATGCCTTAAGTGTGAACATTTTTATAATACATTTAAAACAAATGCGCTTAGTATTTGCTTGGTAAAAACTATTTTGTAAGTTGTATATTTTTTAAATCGTTTACTTTGTATATTAGTTATTTTAATTGTTCTGGTTAAATAAAGACTGTGATTTGTAATAATTATAAATGACCAACATTACACTACTAGTAGTATACATTTTTAGATAATTATCATTCCTTTTGGTAATGGTAATTAATTTAAAAATTCATGTGATTTCAAATTTAAATTTAGGTCATTTTTGATGTTAAAACAATTTTGCTGGGCATATTTTAAATATGTATTATATACAGTCTATAAAAATTTATAATTAGGTAGGAACCACATCAAATGTATACAATTTTTACTGCTCAATTTGAATTTTTTAATATAGCTCATTAAGCATATAAGTACTTTATACATATGTTCAGCTATATTGCAGTGTCTATTTTTCATGTGATTTAAATGTAATGATTGTGTAGGTAAATTTTACAAGTATATTTTGAATTGTATTTAATAAGAAGTATTAATTGTATTGTATCGTATTAATGTAGGTTATTTATTACTTATCTTCATAATGTACATGTATGCCTTATGCTTGGTAATCCTTTATAAAAAATATCGTATTAAAACATTTTTCATAATTACAGATTAATTTTATTCTTAAGTGAACTAAATATCTTTAATTAAAATTAAAGCAAAACTTTTATATATTCCAAAAGTATTTGCTCAAATGTGGTCTATCATCTTTCAAATAAAACTAGATTCCACAAAGTTTAAAATCAGTAGTTTTACAGTAGTAATGCAGTCTTACATAACACTAATAAAAAATGTAGCATAGAAAATCACCTATATCTAGAGTATCTTACAAATTATAAGGCCAAGATGGAAATTTATAAAAAAATTCTCTTAACCTTAAAGAACATTTTAAAAACTGTTATAGACAATGTGAGCTTGATCTGTCATTTTCAGATTAACACAATCACTTAAGATGTGATGATTTCTACATAGTTTATTGCTTGTGAATGCTGATGTACAATGAATACTTTCTTTTAGCTTTAATGTGATTCACCATCATATCTCACTATATTAACCTTTCCACTGCGTTACAGTCTACTGCTAGAGGTGGGTCCTGAAAGTCGTCGTTGACGAGTACACACACTCGGAGCAGTGGTTCGTCTTCTAATAAAATCGTCTGGAGATATTTACTTACAAAATGTTTATTTGTATTTAAACAATACATTTTCTTAGAAGCTGATTATTACATCACTATTTTCTAATAAGTGGTGGAATTCATCCTGGGTTAAATATTTTCGTGTCATTTTATTGGGCAATTCTAATAACGTTACTACGCAGTAAATGCAAGCATGTGTTATGCTATAGATGAGCATAGGCGTTTTGAGCAATCAGTGCAAAAAAATTGCATGATTGCATTGGTGGGGTACAATGTAGTTTTTAACTTCGTGATATCTCACAAGAGATAAAACTCGACTCCAGCAAGAAACCAATAAAATACGGCATGCGAATGTATCCACTTTGAGCATTGAGGTCCTTTCCAATTAGTCTCGTTTGGAGCAGTGAAAAGGTTAAAGCAAAGTACATTGAAATCATGGCATCTTAAGTTGTTGGGTTAATACAAAAGTGGACGCCTAAAACTTACCTTACCTATAATCAAAGAGTATGTAATACTGTTTGCTATAATACACAATATAAGACAGTAAATTACAATTTTATTCTTTATATTTCTAATCAAGTTGAGGAATGTGGTAATGAACATGTAATAAATTCTTGGCAAGAAAGTAAGTAACAAAACTAATTAGTTGTCATGTAATGAATATTTCATCACCAATATTAAAGGAATAACATTTATCCGTTGACGCCTTTAAAGTTTATATACAGAATATTTTTTTCAAACTGGGAAAATTTTATAAAATGTTTTTAAGTTAATATTGTCCACTATTTCCATATTCTATAAACATTTATCATGAAGGGTGACATTCTATTGGTTTGTATAGATACCATTCATAAATAACCTTTTGTGTTTACAATCCACACTTGAAAAGAATTTTTATAACATTTTTGCAATTATAATTAAGCTTTTTAATTAATTTCCAAGCTACATTGCCTGTAAGTAACTTATTTAGTCAAAACTAGTTACGTAGGAGTATGATTCATTGCAAACTTATCTGATTAGTACTTACGATCCTAAACATTTTTAACATCAATGTATCTATACATTTGTTTTAAATTTAGAAAAGTGTATGAAAGTAAATAAGCAGTGTCATACAACATTTAAACAATACAACTGTTAAAAATATTTGGTATAATCATAAAATCAATCTAAAGGAATATCAGACTTTAGATGATGTTATATTACTGATTTTTCATAACCATTAAAAATTGCTTTTGTAATTTTTATTTTCAAAAAAGGTGTGAGAGATGAGCCTAACAATTGCAGGCCTATTTCATTTTTGCATACACATTCAAGTCCTTTGAGAAGGTAATAATTGAATACTATGAGTACAATACCTTGCTTTATGTTCACTAACATGGTTACTAAAAAAGGAAAGATTATTGTTTTACTAGCGTTGAATTAACAAACAGTACTTTGAAAGGTTTGAGAATGGCCTGCGTGTTATTTTGGCATACAACCATTCATCTCTCAAGGGCTTTTTATTGAGTTTCACATGATTTTTAATCGAAAACTTAAACTAGTTTATTATTTTAATATTACGAGTGTAACCATTGATTACCTATTTGACATTTAGAAAAGATTTTAATGTGTTTCATTTAATAATGAATGTCAATACTTCCACCAAAGATTAGTGTTCCTATTGAAAACACATGTGGATCAAGGTCTTGTTGCATTTAAAATTTACACACCTATCTTGTACACAAATACACATGTGTAACAATATATTAAACATGTAACATATAGATCGTATTTTTTAAATCAAGGAACATACAAGTCGTCCTAAGCAAGAATGATGAGATCAAAGTCGACGGACTGTGTGAAAGATAGCTGCTGTATTTTATATAAATATTTGAGGATACACAAACTCTCTGCCAGATGCGAGCATTTGCACTTAGTCAAGAACAAACACGATCGTTTGGCAATTTCAAGGTTGTGTTTGGCGACATATAACCGCAACGATTTTTACGCCATTTTGTGGTCATGGACGAAACATGGATAGATACATCATAACACATCAGAGGCTAGAGAGTAATCAGGTGAATAGCTTAGGACTGTCCGAAACTGAAGAAAGGGAAGCTCTGTTTGTTCTTGCTAGTATTCATGTCCATCTCAAACTGTTCTCACTTTGTATAACTCAGCACTCATGCAGTGACGAAAACTTGTTTAATCTTGCAAACCAACGTATTAGTAGTTTAGGTAACTCTTGAACAGCCCAAATTTTATCCATATTCACTGCAACCCTATTTTCAGGCACTAGGTGCCCTTCAAATGTTGATCCAATACTTCTTCCAGCACAGGCCTCTCAGAATTGTCCTCTCAAACGTTACAGAAATGTTATATAAACCATAGGGCATCAGAGTAAACTGCTTTAGATCTGAAATCAGTTTTTCCACGATATTTAGCTCCTACCCCAATGTGCCAGTAACTGCTTGTACAGAGTTGAAAACCGCTTTACTCCAGTAACTGTCCTTCTTGACTTGATCAGTTGCATGTAATGTTTTTCCTTTTCACAAATCCGATTGAAAAAGTCCTTTGACTACAAGACAGTTCAATGAACCCTTGATCAGCCGTAACATTAACGATGTTCTTAGCTGTATTTCTCTTAACCCATGTTTGGACGTTTCTTGTATTAATTTATGGGCAACGGTATTCCTTATTATCACTAATCGAACGAGAAGGCTATGAACTACAGAGTGGTTGTTGCGCGCTTCCAATAAACCAGTTTCAGTTTCTGCATACAAAAATATTCCACATCTTTATATGGTTGTTAATCAAACGGTTTTCATGAAGATAAAAAGTCTAAATAAATGCGTTATTATTTGGAAGAGAAACAGCGTAGGCAGCCAATCATCAAAAGCTAACACAATCATCCAGAGCGACTACGGTTTCGTTATTTTTTACAGCATTGTCCGGTGAATTACGTTCTGTGCGTTCTTCCTTGCAAGAAATATTTACCAATGACCAAAGAAAAAAGTGTATTTTGCCAACCTATTTTCTGAATAGAGCCATCGTTCCAGTGAGATAATTAGGTACTTGGTGGTTTTTGCGGTTGACTAATTCAACGAACATCAATAGTTTTGAAAAATTGTTACCATTATTTCCTTAATGAATTATACTACTGCACATTCGAGATCAATTACTGCTTACACAGTGTTAACGTTTTCTTTATCAAGAGTTGTACGCGGGAAAGAAATTGAACATATTGAATACAGTGATTGGAAATCCCGTATCTTTAGAAATGAAGGGTTTAGACTAGTTTACACCTATTGACGATCTATTACCAAACAGGGGCAACCTTATCTAATTTAAATTGTTTTAAATTAATTATTACAATATTTATAAACAATTTTGTAATGATTCATTTCTACATTAGCTTGGCTTATCAGATTTTCTGCTAGTGCAATGTATGTGGCTTCCTTGAGTTTCCGGCGAGTTGCATTCTCGTCCTTCGCCACTATCTGTATGTTATCCCAATGGATGGGATGGTCTTCGTTCCAGACCAGTTCGGCCATTCTTGATCTTTCTGTTTCGCCTTTGCGGATGTTGTTCTTATGTTCCTTAATTCTCACTTTGAGCGATCTACTGCTCTCTCTTATGTATGCTCTGCTGCATGGTAGGTTGTATACACAATTCTTGTCTGGTCTTCATTGTATGGTTTGGTTTTGGTTAGTATTCCCCTGAGCGTTCTGGTCGATTTGAAGGCAGTGATAATCTTGTATTTGCTGCCTATCCGTATCTTGTCTGAGGTACCTTGTATATATGGTATTATCGCGGTATACTTTAGGTTCTTCTTTTTGGGTTACCCTTTCCCTGTTTAGATTAGGTGTTAGATCGGGGTAGCCATTTTCTTTCTTGCGATTTTGTAGTTATTGGAGTTGTAGTGTAGTTCCCGCGTGGGAGGTCTCCTGTATACACTTGTCGTGAAAGTGTTGTCATTCCTGTGTACAAGTACATCCCGAAATGGCGGTTAATTGTTCCAACTCCAATTCCATTGTGAATTTTGTGGAGGGTGCGCGGCTATTTAGATGGTCTCCAAACTTGTGCTTGGACATTTGCTTGTAGAATTCTCAATAGTTTTTTTGCAAATGCTTAATACCAAGTAGGCGCCTTTTTATTAAAAGTTGACATCTGTTATTACTTTTATCGTGGTTCTGTAATACCTTACACCTCTTATTAATTTTTCAAAGGTGATTTACACAACCGCCGAACGGTTATTTTTATTTATGGTTCTAAAAACCGTTGTGCTCGACAAACTGCTACATCATTTAACACATTACATCCCGGAAAAAAACGTAAGTCATCAGTATGTTTTAGGCCTAGTTTTAAAATTTTAACAAACCGGATCGGTTATCAATAAAAAAAGAAATCAACCTCGACTCCTACATGAAGCTGCTCAAATTGAAGTTCTTGGTCAAATTACAATGGATCCCTTACTTCGTCGGATTTCTAAATTAAAGCGGTTTGGTCATGAATCTGCTCGCCAAGTGCAGATAATGCACAAATTTCATCCCCTATAAGATCCATATTACTCAAGAACTTGGCGACGATGATCCAGATACGCGAATTGAGTTTTATGACCACTAAGATTATAGATGAGCCTAAATTAATGAAAAATATTTGTTTTAGCGACGAACGCACCTTTTACTTTTTAACGGTCATGTCAACAAGAACTGTCAGTAGTACCGGGACACCATCCCCTCCACTTTTTACGTCACAAAAGTCTTGGACACCGAAAATGTCTTCACACTAATATTTAACATAGGAGATTATGGATTACCTAGATTTGAGAATGTTTTCGATAATTTACTGTAGCACCTTTTTTGCGACCCTGATCTATATAAATAAAGAGTAGTTAATATGTATTATAAGCTTTATAGCTATGAATATATTTTACTGTTTTTAAAGAAAGTATGATATTCCATATCAATAATCAATCAATTTACGTAGTTTAATCTGGGCGTTAAAACTAATGCAATTGATATTAAAACGTCATCCCTAAACTAACACACTTACTTATGAGTGCAGTATTAAGAGGATTCCCAATTAATCATTATTAATACTAAAACTAAAACAATTATTAAAATCCAAAACAATTTTTACGCCATTAAAAGGAACTCAAAACGAAATGTAAAAACAATCTCTAAAGCATATGTGTAACCATTTAATGCATTTTATTTCTGCTTAGACCTTGTATACATAATTTAACGTTTTCAAGGTCAAAATCGTTTAAAGCGTGTTTTGGAAGCAAAAGTTAATTACTCATTTTTAAATATGTATCACGTTGAAGGGGACTTTCTCAAGGTCAAAATAAGCATGTTGTAATAAAATTCGTATATAGGTAAAGACCACAACCCTCAAATTTTAATAACAATTATGCAGTCTCCTTTATAATAAACCCTATTAGGAAAACTCATTGTAAAAAACAGTTATCTAGATCAGTATGATATTTAAAATCAGATAAAAATTAATAGTCATAAATACAATATGCTAACTTCTGACATTGAAAAATTTGAGCTAGCGCTTAAATTTCAACATTAAAGACTGCACAGAACATAATGGTTTAAGGACTAGGTTTTTATATCCTTGATAAAAATCAAAACGGGCCCTAATACATATTAATAACAGGTTAAATACAATCTTTTTATTACGAAAACACTTGTCATCTTTACATGTCTTACCTATTAATTCTTCCCCATTATTAAAATACAATTTTTACGACAAGGACGAAGCCCGTGAACAAGTTGCCGTCTTACAAGACTGGGGCCCCTTATTAGAGCAACCCCCAATGTATAAATAAATTAGGTCACAATCTGTAGATGGGTATTAAAAGAAATGTAATAATAATTGTAATAACAATTATGCAATCAATCTCCTTTGATAAAAACAACCCTAATAAATATTAATAACAGATAAACCTTTTTATTCTCAGGTGAAAAAAAATACTATCCCCACGTGGGTATGAACAAAAAGTGAAGTGGAAGGTATCCCAATGGGCAGGGCTTGTGACGTAAAAAAGTGGAGGGGATGGTGTCCTGGTACTACTACTGTCGTTATTGGAGTAATGGCAATCTTTATCTTATTAGGGAACACAATACTCAGTATCCTGAAAAAAATAATGTCTGGGCAGGTATTGTATTATTAGACCGTTATTTATTAATCAAAATTTAAATGGTGAACTCTATTATCAAATGTTAGATAAAGCAATACAACCCCTTATAAGTCACGAATTGGAATATCAAAGAGATGAAAATCATGAACTAGTTTTGAATGGCAATTTGTTACATTTTCAACAAGACGGATCCCCTCCACATACACTACGTGTTAGAAAGTGGTTAGAGCACAATTATGCAGATTATTGGATGGGTAGCAGAGGACCAGTGGAATGGCCACCCGGTCTCTAGATTTGACTTCATTAGATTTCTTCTTATGGGGTCACTTAAAACCTGTGGTCTATAAAACTCAGCCCCAGTCTATTGCAGATCTGCGGCAACGAATAATAGAAGAATGTCCAGCTATTACGCGACAAACTTTTGTAAATGTACGACATAAATTTAAGAACAGACTTGAGAATGATGGAAGTCATTTTGAGCATCTAATCTAGATCTCTATGGGTTATTGTTGAGTTTTTCTGGTCATTTTGACTACCTATTTGTAAAGATTTTTGGAAAATAGTACCTAATTTGACATTTAAAACAATCAATTTGAATACTATTTTTCGTATTATTCAGAAAATAATCGATTAATTAACATTTTGTTTGGTGATGCATGGCATTTTTAAATGGTTTCCTATATACTTATATATATATATATATATATATATATATATATATATACATATATATATATATATATATATACGGTTGTTCGGATAAGGAGCAATTTATCTTGACAGTGATAACGCTAAGTTTGGAAGAAATCCTATATAAGAAGGCAAGAGAAATGACTGAAAATTATTTTGAAGTTAGTAACTCAACAGATAGGGGGTAACTGCTACGAAGAAACATAAAATTTATGTTATCTCGGAAAATTTGGTGGTGACCAATAACCTGAAAATTTAATTTGAGGACTTGTGTGATACAATACCGCATCATTTTGCTTTGATATATATTTGTGTATCTCTCATAATAAAGGAGGAGGGGGGGAGGCCAATGCATTTTCCAATATTTACATTTTAATACCTCCTGAACAACTCTAAGATTCGAATATTCTTAGTCTGTTTGAAAGAGCAATTTAAGCTTGGGTGATAACGCATCATTTTGCTTGACAATTTTTCCGTATCTCTCATAATAAAAGTGGGGGGAGGCCAAGGCATTTTCCAATATTTACATTTTAATACCTCCTGAACCACTCAATAGAATCGAATATGATTAAGTCTCGTTTGAAAGAACAATTTATAGTCTTTAATATACTTCAATACATTATGGTCTCACTAAACAAATCACGGTCAGACCTGCAGTGTCCACCTAAATCTGGTTTTAAAAATATGTAGCAGAAAAAAAACGTACCTCATCTAAAAATAGACAGTACATCAACATGTTAAAATAAAAACTGTACTTGGCAGTAACATCTTCTGTACTATGAATATAATGGTTACTGGAATTTACATAATCCTTCCTAAATAATCTCTGTTCGCGCAGTATATGTTTTATACTTTTTACAGGATATTATTTATATTACTTGAAATGTGACTATGCTAATGTTATAATATATATTCTAATTACAACAAAATAACGAATGAAACATATTTTGTATGAAAAAACATATCACTTTGAAAGAAGATTAGTAAGTTTAGAACGTAACATAAAATAACACCTCAAATTCTGACACAAATATTCTCTGAAAAAAATGGGTCATACAAGGATAACAAAGTTAATATAAGTAAAACAGAACCTCAAGTCTTCCCTTAAACAATGAACTTCTACAATACATTAAGTATCTTAAACACTTCATATGGTAATCTACATATTGGGTTAGATAATGGTTTCTTGAAGGCACAGAAAATAAGTCAGGAGCATCAGAGTTGCAAAAGAAAAGGAAAACAAATACAAGTATACTACCAAAAAATGAAGAGCTAAGTAATGTTTACCATTTCAAGAGGTTTCTGATTGTTCATTCAAAAGATATCCTCCTTCTACAACTACTAAACCAACAGTCAATTTACATTCACTTTAAATATGAGATACGACAAAATTCAGAAATAAAATGCTATTTTATGTGATAGCACTTGTTTTTATGCTACTTACTTGATAATGAGTACAATAGTAGTTTATTATATTCATATTATTTCTAATCACCTTTTTCTACTTCCAACAAAGTATAAACATCTTCCATTCTGTACACTTCAGCAAAGTAATGGTGGGAATCAATATTGTAGTCAGGAACAATCTATAGTACATGCATATAAAAGAAAACCTTACTAAAGAAATTATGCTCTTTTCAGTACACTTGTATTTCACCCATAATTGATTCTTTACATTAAATAAAGGTATGAATAAATGTTGAGTCATTTCAGAGGCAATATGATCTAGTCATCAGTGTTTTTATTTGTGACACCCTTTACCGACAGGTGCTATGATGACATATACAGTCCGCACGCCCAAAGAATGCCTGAATGTTGGATGCACATTCGTCCAACTTCAAGTCTCTTAAGCGTGGCATGTCAATGGCGTCGCCACCAAAAGCGCGTTCCGTTTATTATCATGTATTACACTAATTAATTATTTATTTCTATTATTAATTTACATACGTACTTGTTAATTTAATTTTATTACAATTATTGCAAACCACAGTGAACCATTTTGTCCTATGTGAATTTTAAAGTTCATAATACTCAAATTTATTAGACAAATATGTATAAACAACAAATACTTTCACAATACATAGTAAAATAAATAAGTAGTTTTGCGGCGCATGTAATGCTAATGGCATTTGCTTAAATTCTCATTAAAGAAATCCTAATAGTTGACACTTTTCCCCAAAGTGTATGGAAATTTTTTCCTGAATAATACTCTTAAAATACAGCCTATTCTGTTTCTATAATTAAAAATCGAACTTATACTTTTTTGATTTTCATAAACGATTAAACTGTTGTGTTCATTTGTAATTCAAATATAAAATTTATTACTTGTCAACATGGTTATTTTTTTATTTTATAAATGTTTAAACTATTACTGTTCATATGTAATTCAAATAAATAAAATATTTTAAAATTTCTTGTGGTTTGGTGACGAATAATTGAAAACACGACACCGACGCCATTGGTAATGCTTTCAGTCGCTATTGCATTAATTAGTGCGGCCGAATGCACGAACATCCATGCGTGACACGAAGCATTCTTTGGCCACGCGGACTGTAGATATAATAAGTCATTCTAAACAAATAACATTAACTAATACTTATAACAACTAATATAAATTTAATTATTTTCCTAATTTGGCAAATAGTCACTATAACAGGTACAATACAGTAATGTCTCTAAGCGTATTATTATAATAATAGATACTAAAGTCTATTTTATTTTTGTAATTATAGGTAACTGTTCCGTAGATGAAAATTGTATAACCATCTCTCCATTAATTTCCATTATTTTTGCCCGGAGTTCTTCAATGCCTATTAAAAACAAAAGTGTAATTTAAGTAATACCTTTAATAACTAACCAACCTTCATTAAAACAGTTGTCACACTTTCATCTTTATTTACAATATTTTTACGTATAGCCATCACAGCAGAATGATCATATCCTATTAAATTTGATACAACAGTCGAGTCTACTTTTACTTCTAAATCTCCACTTTCATCTTCAATTAATAATTTTAATAACCACCCATCATCTGTGACAGTTAATTTTTGAACTACTTTTTTAAATTTTGCCCTGATTATAAATTCACCTTCAGCAGCTTTATTCTCTAGCAAACTTGCTATTGATACAATTTTATTAAGGGAGTTTTTAAATAATCATTTTCTTGTTTGTCTATCAGATCTAAATGTGAATCTATATCCATATCTTCAAATATGCTATCATTTGGAATTTTCTCAGGACTTTCCTTCGTTAAATCCACACATTCTGTGGATATCTTCCTCTCTGCTTCTAAAAATACACTGTCGTCTTCATCCAAATGTTTTTTAATATCTAGTCCGTTAAATGCAGCAAGATCAGCTGCCATATCTCTTTCGACTTCTAGAAGCATATCAACCTCATCAGTTATAGTTTTGTCAAAATTAATAGAGGGTTTGGTAGAAACTACAGATGCAGGGTTATTATTAGAACCTCTCTGTATTGTGCCTGTTAAATATTGTTCTATATTACTTTGCACCTGCCTATTATTAACAATGACTTCTGGATTTATTGGAGTTACCTCTTCTTCAACAATGTTAGGTTGTGGATTTTCAGGTAACTGCAAAGCTCTTGCCAAAACATTTTCATAAGCATTACTTATTAACAGCTCGTCTACTTCACCTCCCAGAAGAGATGTATTTTTCTCTTCTAACATTATTTGGCCTCTGCGAACTTGAACAGGTCCACTAATTTTAATTTTGGTACCAGGTTTTAAATTTGCATTTAATACTTTAATTGGTTTATATTCTATAGCGTGAATTTCTTGTACACCGTCTGTTAATAATAATTGCAGCATCCGCTTACTTCCTGTATTAAATTGCTGTTCTTGGTAATTAACTTTTGAATCAACCAACACATTTGGATTTCTGATCTTTTGTATTTGAGTTAGCTTTGGTTGAGAAATATCCTGAACATGTAATATTTGTAAACAATATTTATTGTGTAGAACTGTTTTTTTGAATTGAACTAAATTGGGAGGTAAAATACAAACTTCTACATCTCTTAAATCTAATAACAGCCATTGAGCATACACAACGGAGTGTAATGTTTCGAGTGAATAATTTAAATTAGGATTCTCCTCTTTGTACCACTGAATACAACTTTCTAACCAATAATCTGACAATTTTATATGATGAGATTCAAAAAAACGTTTAGTTGATAGTGATTCATTCATTTTTAAAGTACTATGCCTTTTGAATTATTCAATGATAAAGTTACTCACATAACACCAAATAATTTGAAAACCAGCTTTTTTCCATACAATGGCGGTTTTCAAATCAAATCTTGCGAGTATTGCCAACATATTTTTGTGAACGAACGGGTTCATAGACAAAAGTTGGTTACATTCAGAAATTATGGTAGAAGCACAAAACAAGCACTGGTTTATGGTTTGATATACATACAATAGTATATTGTGCCACTGTGACACTGTCACAAGGACAGAAAATGAACTTTAGCAGCCCACGAGCGAGCGAAGAGAACCGAGGGCAGCTAATAGCTAAAGGCTGCTAAAGCGTCTTCTGCATGTGTGACACACAACTGTTTTTCGCCTGCAAAAAAAAACAAACTAAACATAGATACTTTTCGTACTGTTGTCTTGACTTTGTTGGTAACAAATTTAAAGAAACATTGCTGGCTTCTTCTTGCAAGTCTGGTGGAGTATTCGTAAATTCTTCATCACTCTCTGAATTACTATTCATTTTCACTAATTCGCACAATTATAACTTTTCATAATCAGAACGTATTATTATTTTACAATTTTGTTCTCTTGATTCCAGACTTTGATAACACGTTTAATGAAAATTTATGTGGCAGTCAAAGGTGTCTAGATAGTGGAAAATTACAAAATCGTGCTGTTATGAATTTAGCAGCCCAATGGACGATAAATATTACTTTCGGTCATATTTTTAGGGTTGATATGATTCATTTTCACATATGGTAGGCGAAAAAATACTTATAGAGCCATAGATAACAGTATATTAATAAACTAATCTCATAAGTTGCGGTTATATTGCACCAGTCCAAGTTTAGAAACCTTTCTAATGGACAAGTGCCATAATAGTATATTAAAAAACAAGTTTCATAAGATCAGTCTTGTAGCACGAATTCAAGTTTAAAAACCGTTTTTTACAGAATGAGTGCTTGAAGGTCTTACGAAACACATTTTTATGCTTTTTTTGTAATTTGATCTTTTTTAACACATTTCCGGCCAAGCATAGAAAATAGTATATTAAGTATTAAGAACAGTAAGAACAGTTTACCGATCGACGACAGTGTTTGGCGACTGAGCGAAGCGAAGTCGCCAATATTGGAGGAGATCGGTAAACTCCTTACTGTTCGAAATGCTTATGCTATTTTTTGTGCGATCAACAATACACTTGATGGCAAAATGTAGGCAAAACACATTTTATTTTATCTAAAAATTGCTTAAAAGATGACCACAAGCCGAGCCCCAAGCGTATGTATTGTTTCCTTAGTAACCCGAATGTTAATGTGACAGTTGTAAAATAATTGTGTCAGAAATTCTGCTAATCAAGGTTATGAATCTCACTTACAGTTCGCTGAACGGTAAGTAAATTACTTACCGTTCAGTTAGACTCATTAAACAGAAAACGCCACCTACTGTTGTCAAAACAGTGCCAGTAAGTTGACAAATATGAACGATCGCACAAAAAAAATTTAAAAACAAATTTTATTTCATACTAATACGTTATAAGCAAATACACCCTTAGTTACCGTAACCATAAACACGTTCATAACTCCTTGGTAAGTTATGAACTGGTATCTAGGTAGTTATAGATCTATAACTTCCCTCTAATCATTCTAATGTATTTAGACAAATATTTGCAAACTTGTCAGTTTTTATATCCATAGTAACCATGCCTACTTAATTTTGAAAACAACGTTCATTTAATTTTAATAACCAAATAAGATTATTTATCTATCACGGGAGTTATGTACCTTAATAACCTCGGGATTACTTAACAATACCTCGGGACTAACGTCCCTCGGGATTGCAATCCATTGCCTTCGGTAATTAACATACCCATAACTCCCTTGATATATAAAATAACTATTTATATGTATTTACTATAAAATCAACATATGATATGTTTACAAAATATGAAAATGTAAACTTTCACATAATAAAATACTTATCTTTTTTGGTTTTTGGTGTATTTTAAATTATACAATCTTAACGTTTCGGTAACACTTACAGTTATCTTCGTCAGTAGTAATATTTGTTAAAAGTTGTTAAATATGTTTTTTTTCAACTTTGGCACACAGTTTTAGAAATAGTGCGTATGCGCAATATTGGCCGCATCGATGAAGTTTACAAGCAACTTATGAAATTCCTTAATGTATTTCTTACACAAATGAATAGTTTGACTTTTGCACAATTTATACCGTCGACGAATTCTTTCTTGGTGCTCTATAGTAATATGTCCCTCTCTGTCCAGGCGCACTTCTCTTGGTGCAGGACCTTTGGAATGTTGTCTCACGACATGACCTCTGTTAGTGGATTCACCACTTTTTAGCAAACGTACTGCGATATATGAATTGAAATCCAGCTGTGACATATTTGAGTTGTTTGCTGTTCTAAACAACTTCCTGCAGTTGACTACGGGTGACCGTAATTAAACAGCTGCTAGAAAATACTTCATAAATCATCATCTGTTTAATTACGGTCACCGTTAGATTTTGCGCCTGGCCTTCACGATAAGCATCAACCAAACACACGGTCAGTCATTAAGTATTTTTGGTTTCAATTTAGAAAATTCGTACTTTTTTTCATGGGCAATTGTACTTTGCTTGCTCCCGAGTTTATACACCAAAAAAATTATATATTTATTGTCAAACTAAAACAACCAAGAATATTGTTTATACTCTAGCATTAGTATAAAATAAAAGAAATTTCGGCGAATCCTAAACTCTCAATAACTTCTCATCTATGAGGTTAACAGCCAATTGGTAAGACTTTATTGCTTCATTTTCTATGAAGAAACAGATGGTATGCTTTTGGATAATTTGCATACATCGGATGCATTTTTCTCGTAAACCGTTGGTCCTAGCGACTTCAATAAGGTATACCTTTCTGAAGCAGAAAAGATGTGAAAACAAATTTTTCCAGTCGAAAATGGCATACACTGTAAGGCAAAAAACTTAGGACCGATTCAAATAAGATGGAAATCTGTATGTGGCGCCCTCTATCAGTAATAAAATAACTAAGGTCATATTTGAATTCTGCGTGACAAAAAGCCCCTGTATACAAAATTTCGTCCGCTTATTACATTGATTCATTGAAAAAAGATATTAAAAGAAAATTAAACTTCAACACCCTATATCTTTTAAACGAAGGCGTGTTATAAATATATATATATATATATATATATATATATATATATATATATATATATATATATATTGTGTGTGTATACAGGTGTGTTTTAAATCACCGACAAAGAAAACTGGAGATTCTTGATTCAAAATATGACAAAATGATCATAAACGCTTTTCCGAAAATGCTTCCTTACCGAGATACAGGTTGATTAAAAAATAATTTTTTTAAGATTTTTTTAAGATTCCTCAAAAACTACAAAAGATATTACATTGAGATTTGGTACACTTAAATGTCTAATTAAGTACAATTAATCAGGTGAGTTTGAGTTAAATGGCTCCATCCAGTAGCGTAGAATATGTTAAGTTAATCACTTTAAGTAAAAAAAAACGCACGTCCCTGCTTTTTTTGAAGAAATATTTTTTTGTTAAATTCAACATTTAATTCTGCAAATAAAATCATACTTAGTATTTGTTCGATTCGGCACCCGTTTTTGAAATATTTTGCATTAACATAAACGACTACATTATTCAGTAATAACCAAATTAAATAAATCCGAAATTACTTTGCATTTGACAGTTACATATCTTATGTTTGCTAAAATAGTTGCATTTACGCATGCTTTGTAATTCATTGTTTGTGTCTAATTACTGTAAAAAAATGAATTATTCCAAACGAGAACTGGTCGATATGCATTTATGTTAATGCTGAAGATGTACAATTTGTTAGAAACTTATTGACCACTGATGAGTGTATTTTTTTTCCGAAATGGAATAATAAACTTGCATAATTCCCACAAATGGTTAGATGAAAATCAGCATCCAACAGTAGTTACAGCTCACCAACATAGATCTAGCGAAAATATTTGGGTAGGTATACTAGACGAACTTAATTGGACCTATCCGTTTTCCTCAAAGACTTACTGGCGAATTCTACTTACATTTTTTGAGAGAAGATTTGCCAGAATTGTTTGACGACGTACCCTTAGATGTTAGAATGAACATGTATTTCATGCACCACAACATTCTACACGAAAGTGTAGTTCTACGACGAGGAAGTGAAGTACCGTGGCCGGCACGATCGCCAGATTTAAACCCATTGGATTTTTTTGTGTGAGGGTATCTGAAAACTCGTGTCTATTCTGTTCAAATTGATAATCGAGAGCAACTTTGGAATCGCATACAGATGGCATGCGATGAGATTAAGGCTATGCCACAAATTTTTCAGCGTGTTAGGTTTCATTTGCTAAGAAGAATACAAGTTTGCATTCAAAAGTAAGAAAGACATTTTGAACAATATGTATAAAAATAATTATTATTCTGTTTTCGATTCCTTCAATATCTCTTTAATAATGTACCTAAAAGTTAACTGCGTTATTTTTTTGTAAAATAAAACAAATTTTGATTTTTATTGAATAATGTGGTCGTTTATGTTAATGCAAAATATTTCAAAATCGAAAAAATGCTAAGTATGATTTTATTTGCAGAATTAAGTGTTGAATCTATCAAAAAAATATTTCTTCAAAAAAACCAGGGGCGTGCGTTTTTTTTTACTTAAACTGATTAACTTAAAATATTCTACGCCACTGGATGGCGTCAGTTGACTCAAACTCACCTGATTAATTATATTTAATTAGACATTTAGGTGTACCAAATCTCAATGTAATATCTTTTGTAGTTTTGGAGGAATCTTAAAAAAACCTTAAAAAAAAGTATTTCTTAATCAACCTGTATCTCGGTTAGGAAGCATTTTCGGAAAAGCGTTTATGATAATTTTTGTCTTATTTTGAATCATAGAATCTCCAGTTTTCGTTTGTCGGTGATTTTAAAATACACTCTGAATATATATATATATATATATATATATATATATATATATATATATATATATTAAATAAGATTTTTTTTGAAACTTGTAATAAACGTATAAATTAATTCAACGTTTGAACGTCTTTGTTCAAGAATTTATTGAAATAAATTCTTGACAAAGAACAAAGGACGTTAAACGTTGAATTAATTTATACGTTTATCTACAAGTTTCAAAGAAAAAATGTTTATTTAAACACTAATATTGTAAAATCAATAGAATATATATATATATATATATATATATATATATATATATATATATATATATATATATATATATATATATATATATATATATATATATATATATATATATATATATATATATTCTAATTTGGCGATTTAATTTGGAAAAAAATTTTACTTTATCTGATGCGACTAGAAATTATAGTCAAAAGTTAGCTCCAAAATGTATTGAAGCAAAAGTTATTGGGGTGTTGGGTCCAATTACGTACCGATTGGCCACCCCTTTCGATAATAAACCCTTAGGTGTTTTTCATGTTAAAGATTTAAAACCCCATTAATTCTTAATTATTTTTCTATTCCCAGTATTTTTGAGACTCTTACATTCTGGTTTTCTTATTTACCTTTTAATTATTTTGATGATTTTTCAAAGTAATTTGATTTTTGTGCTTGTTTAGCACATTATTTTATTTTGTATTTTTGTGGCTTTGCAAACCACTTATATTATTTTTGCTACATTCGATTGTTGATATTTAGATCACATCGTGCGATTGTTTTGCTGATTTTTGGGACATTAGTTCTGAGGTAGTTTATCTTCTTTTATTGGATTTACAATTTGCTATTGTTGCAATAGTAACATTTAAGATAACCCTTTTGAGTTTACCTCTGATCGTTATTTAACGTGAAATTTTCAAACTCTTAACCGTTGATAAGAAAACTAGTAATGCTTGTATACATTTTATTTTTTATTTGATTTAGTTATTTTGGTTACCCTGAAATTGCTTCGAAATTCTAGCTTTTGACGATTCCTAATTTGTCTAGTGTTCTATTATTGGACGGTGCTTGAGGACTTCGGTTCGCCTCGTGTCACCCTCGATTAGTTCACTTCCCGATTGTGACTTCCTGATTATGACGTTTTGGTAGTTTTAGGGGTTATGTTGTGTTTGTAAGAGTGCATCATCCCTTTCTTTGCTACATCATCTAGATTTCGACCTACTTACGGAAGGTGTGCGCTAGTTAGGTGTATGTTTAGTCTTGGACGACGACTGTGGAACAACATGAAACCTGAATCTCGTGAAGGGTAGAGTGGCCTCTCTTGTTCTCCACGACGGAACATCCTGAGCTAATTTGCCTTGGAAATAGTCGTATCTTGGGTTTACCGATTTTAACTCATACCGAACGTGACTGTGGTAGTTTTTGTATTGATGTACCTAGGGGGCTTAGTTTGAGACCACCGGGGAAGGGTAATGGAACCGCTATCTCTCGGTCTCAATTCTCGCAATGTTTATGGGTTGTCTGGAAAGAGTTTAACTCTCGAGTGGAGTGGCATTTTGCCGTGATTTTTATCGTTGTACCTGAAAACTGTTCCCGGGTTCCCCGCGCTCTGACACTTCAGGTCATGGTTTCTGTTCTCTTTTACCTTAGCTTCAATGTTTGTTACCGGTTTTTTCATTTTGCTCCTCTGATGGTGGTTTGCTTTACAAACCCCACCAGCTTAAAGTTTTTTGCTTTATTTAAGGTTTCGGGTCCTTTATTCTCGACTAGTGGCGTGTGCGGGTGGTAGCACGTCATTAGCTTTTATGGTGTTGCGAGGGGTCTTTCCTGACCAACATTACCGCATTTTCCGTACTTCTTCGTACACTTAGGATAGGATTTTGCTCTATTTAATTTCTTATTAAGCATTTTGTTTTTACTCTTTTTTAATTTACTTGCATTTTATTTAGATTTTGGGTATTACTGTTTACATTTTGCTTGAATTTTAATTAGTTTAACATTTTTATTTCCTTAGATTTTAATAAATTTATTTATAAGCTTAGTGTTTGGAATCTCCGCTTTCGTGATCTCCGAGTCCAGATTCTAGGAGGGGTGTGTAACGAATCTTTTACGTTCTTCGTTCATTTAGTTGTAAAATATAAGAAAAAAAAATGGTTTTTGGTTATGAATGATTTATAAGGTGTGGTAGGCAACTTAATTTGCATTTTTGTGTAACTTAAGTTGCATATCTTTTTAGGGGTTTATGCTTCCATATCTTTGACTTAATTTTTTGCGCACATTTTTTCGCGCACCGCTATATCACCTGATATCGTAAGCTTCTTTTTGAGCATTACTTGATGAATGTGGTGTTAATTAGGAAGCCATTTTTGGGTTTCCACCTAAACTTTGTGAAAAGTGCCATTGATTTAATGGTAAGATACTTTTAACTCGTATTATATTAAAATCTAAAAAATGTGCTCTTTGCAGGCACTTTTACCACTTTGATTGGTACTTTTAAGTACACTTGTACTTCTTACGTTGCTATTTTTGGATGATTTCATTTTATGATTGTATGTTGCATTTAATGCAGATCTAAATTTAGATCACATTTTTTATTTGAACTTTCGAGAGAAAGCAATACACACTGGATTATTCAAATTTCATGAAGATAAATTTATAAGAAGTAAAATTCAACTTTGGTATGGTTTACAACGTACAGCATTGTTTTTACGACATATTGCGCAATATTGGTGCAAAGATTACATCACCTTGGTTTACATTTCCGTATTAGTTTAGATACCAGATGTTATCGAAAAGTTGTGTACAACATTTTCGAACAGGTATTTATATTCTAATAATTTAGTAATTTAAGGCTATTACAGCTAGTTTCGATATATATATTTTATATAATTCTAAATTTAAATATTTAATAAACATAGTTTGTATTTCTTTTATTTTGACATTTTGGTGAATTTTTTTATTGCATCCTCGGTTTAGTTGTTCCGAGCATAATCAAAAAATAACTTGGAGTCCGAGATAATTTTTATTATTGTTACATTGCAGTTACTATATTGATGTTAAGTGGAAATTACCAAGTAGAAATTTGTGATAATTAAGCAAATCAAAATAAAGCATGAACCCGCCCTGAATTAATGTATTGACTGAGACAACGGAATTATCTTTTAATGAATGGTTTGTATCTCTGGTTAGTTTAACGATTTGTTTTGAGAATATTTACAATCTATTTATTTATTATTAAACCACATATTTATACGTGGCGCTTAAACATTATTTATAACCTCTCGTAACCCCATTGCCGCCGTGCAGTACGATGACGTGGCGTTCGAGGTAAAAAAGAAATGGTCGGTATGATTTGAGCCCAAAAGATCGAATTCTTCGATAAGTCAGTCGTGAGGAGATTTGGTCAGTTATAATCCTCTCCCTTGTTGATGAAAAACGATAAAAGTCGAAGAGCACGATCAGTGGTGTATCTAGGACGTCCGGGACGTAAACGTCGTCGTTCCTCATTATTTTCTGACCATCTTCGCCATCATAAGGAAATTGTGGCGACACTGCCACCCTCGCAAGCGGCAACATCACGAATTGATAATCCGGTTTCTAGTAGACCGATTATTCTGCCACGTTCAAACTCGGTTAACTGATGGAAATTTGCACGATCTCGTACAAGAGGAATTATTTCAACTTTATTGTGTTTACTTATGAAATTTACAAATATGTTTAACATTGACACTTAACTAATGTCAAACGAAAACAAAGAGTTTTTGTTTCATTGTCGATGATTATTTGATTAATCTTTATTGTGCAACTGAACATACATGAAAGCGTTATATATATATATATATATATATATATATATATATATATATATATATATATATATATGAGAATGCTAAAGCTTAATGGGACAGTTTAAGAGAATATTGAATTTATAAAAATATCTAAAAAGTACTCATTATCAATTTTTAACTTTCAAAAGTCAGAGGTGAACGTGAGTTACTGTTTTTTTTTGTATTCCTTCTCTTTTCCTTCATTACTGCAGCAGTTGCTTAATAATATTTATTATCTAACGGTATGTTTACTGTGCTTAATTTTAATGCATTCGTCAAGAAATAAATAAGTAAAACAATTTGACTTTACCTGTGTATATAATTTTATTTTCCGCCTTTCGATATGTTATCAACTTATTACAACCACGTTAATTTAGATGTAATGTTACTCATTACTCCCATAGGCCCGTAATAACTTTCCCGTTACCATCGAAACTGAAAATTCTTTAGATAGAGACAGAAAATTATTAATAAATGCGCTAGAAAGATGTAAATTTACCTTTTCTCGAAATCTAGTTGCCATGAAATAAATGTGTAGATAGTTTGTCAAATAAACGTCAGTCTAACAATTAAGTAATATGTATTTAATAAAAATGCTGTTTGCAATTATAGTGCAAAATAAAATCTCTTCAGGCGGAAAAATATTGTACGCTACAGGAGTATGTTACAGTCTCATTGTTACGCTCAGCTACGCTTCGGGCGCAACCTCAAGCTTCGACTGTAAAATGCCACATTACTCCCTAGCAGCGTAAATAACTATTAACATGCATTAACCTAACTAAACATAAGCTATGTAAAACCATTTCAACAAACAACTAATTTGTCATTTATGGCATGTGTATGTATGACAGAAATTTAACAATTAATAACCCATTGTCGTGGCAATACTTTGTTATGGCTGAGTAGATATGTCGAAATGTCATTTTAAATAAATTTATATCACAAAGTCATATTTTTAATGTAATTTACGAATGAATAACAAATAAAATATATTACATTATACGGAAGGTAACAGTTCTTACTGGCTCTTGGTGATTACATGCTCGCGTAACGAATCGCCAACAAATTCCTAAACTATGTAAAATCCTATGAATTGCTGCTCTTGTTAGTATATTAAAGTATAAGTGGATAAAAAGCGCAGCCGGAGTGCTCGAAATAGAGTAAGTGCTTTAAAGACCAGTTATCCACGAATACTTTACGCTATTTTTTTTTATTGGCGCACATTAAAATCATAAATACTACTATAGTGTTAATATTACAAAAAATGGAAATTAATATATCTAATAATACTAACGTTCTATTTTCATTTATAAAATTAAGTGTTAAATAATGTTTAAATAAAGGTCCTGTCAGATTAATAATCAAAAAATTATATTATACCATTGGTTTTACAAAATTTATAAGCTTGTATAGTAGAGTGAGTGAAATGGTTATCCACTATGAAGAAAATCGGATCTTCCATGCTTACAAGCACAAATCTTTGGAAATGGTCTAAATGCTGCACAAACAGTTCTTCTAAGATCTATATTTTGTCGGAACGAGTGTAAAGAGCTCCAAGCGGGCCCTCTTTGTGAAGTTGCGGATTCATTATTTTTCTTGCATAAATAAACATTGGTGGTACATAAATTCCGGTTGCGCTGAAAGCGCACACCACTGTAATATTTCCGACCCTTTCACAACTTGTGGCAAATCCCACTTTGCTAAAATATTATGGGCCTTGCAACTATAGGTACTTTGCTTGCACTTGTTCTAGATTATTGAAAAATATGGCGACTTCTTTCTTACAAAAAGCTGCTATTTGATTTATGGATGTTGGTTTTGGCTTCCTGAGAGGGATTGATGAATTTCTTTCCATAAAACCCCATAATTATGCAGTCATCGCCTGGAGTTTTTGTATCCTTATTAAAATGACAAGGTAAGTGGTTTTTACGCATTTTGCTTTAATACATGGTCGTAAAGTAAGGAATAATTCAATCTCGTAACACATTTTTTAAAATCGCTCGGACCCGTCGATTTATATTTTATATTTTGCGAAAAAATTTTTATACAGTGTCTCAAAAGATTTGCTAAAAAATTGTTTTTTCAAATTGAACCCAATTTTTATTGCATTTTTGGATTCTGACAATTCTAAACATTTGTCATGACATGTGCTATACCTAAGTCCCAGCGTTTTGAGTTATTCGCATTCAAAATTTAAAAATTGAAAAAGATTCATGAAGAAAACGAATAATAAAATAATTTTATAACGTTTATTATATCGAAAACAAAGATTCGTAAACTTAAAAATAATTTTATTTCAGCAAATGTTCGAAACGTCCTCCGTTAGTCAACTGACAATAGCCTAATCGATCTACAAATTCATGCTGACATTTCGAACCATTTCGGGCGTTATTCGACGTATTTCTTGACGGATGCGTTGTTTTAAATCATCATGCTGAAATAAAATTATTTTAAGTTTACGAATCTTTGTTTTCGATATAATAAAACTTATAAAATTATTTTATTTTTTCGTTCTTCATGATCTTTTTACAATTTTTAAATTTTGAAATGCGAAATAACTCAAAACGCTTGAGACTTTAGGTATAACAATACATGACAAATGTTTAGAATTATAATAATCCAAAATGCATATAAATATAAAGTTATTGCAAATAACTTTTTTCATTATTGCAAATCGACTTATTGAGACTTTTCAAATTTTTTCAAAATACCTATAATATCTGAGGTGTATGGATGTAATCTTGTGTACTTACAGAATCGAATTATCTACTTAAAATTTAGATATAAAATTATAAAGACTTTTTTATTATGCTTGGAACAAATCGACTCGATTAACTTTTGGCAGTTTTGATTAATCATAATATCTTCTAACAACTGCATTTCAAATGATAAAAATTCCTAGATATAGACTTAAACAGATAGTACTTAATAATTTTGTATTTAAGTTTTCTTTGGTTTGATTTCGCTTGGAACAAATCCAGCGTCGGAGAGGGGTTTTATTTGGGCAGTTTTTAGTTTTTATCAAATATTTCTAAAACAACTGCACATTTCAAAGATATAAAAATTCCTAGATATAGACCTTAAACAGATAGTTTAATTATGTTCTATGCAAGTTTTGTATTTAAGCTTTTTTTCATTTGGTTTAGAGCTGATTAGAATTTGGGAGAAATCCAGCGGCGGAGAGGGGATTTATTAGGGGCAGTTTTTATCAGATATTTCTAAAACAACTGCATATTTGAAAGATATTAAAATACCTAAATATAGGCCTTAAACGTATACATTAATTATGGTCTATGCAATTTTTGATACGACGGTAATTTAGCGGCAAAAATTAAGTTAGTTCAAATTTTACCTTTCAACATATATATATATAATATATATATATATATATATATATATATATATATATATATATATATATATATATATATATATATATATATATATATATATATATATATATATATATATATATATATATATATATATACACGTCCGGCAACAAGAGCGCCTTCTTCTATATCTTCCGTTTCATATAAGCTAGATTAATAAAATTTGGGATAGGGTTATAGTTTAGTTGTGTGCATATTTTAAAATTATTCACGTGTATACAGTTTGTTTATTTAAAGATGACCAAACTATAATTAAAAAAATTTAAACGGAACACCATGTATATTATTACTTTTTTGAATTCTGCACATTGTTCCTAACAAATTCGCAATATATTTCCCTATCCCTAAATATAGCCGTTTTTGAGTTATGTCGATTTTTATAAAAAAAAATGAAATTACAGAGATAGCTTTGAAAATGTACCTCCTTAACCGTTGAAAAACAAAAATTATCTAATTTATATCAGAACAAGTATACAGATAGAGCTTTCTTATAATGCAAGGAAAATGTCATAATTGCATACAGGGTGTTTACAATTGACTTGCCAATCAGACATTATTCCAACTATGAAAATGTAAACTTACCATTAATACTTGTTTATAACATCTTTAACAATTTTTACAAATATTACTACTGACGAATATAACTGTAAGTGTTATCGAAATGTTTAGATTGTATAATTTAAATACACCATTAAAAAACCCAAAAAAGATAAGTATTTTATTATTCCAACTAGTAAAAGTTTACTTTTTCAAATAGAACACCCTGTATATTATTCCGTTTTTGGTTTTTACATATTAACCCTTATCAATTCGATATACAATTCCCTATCGCTAAATATAGCGGTTTCCGAATTATTTTCAATTTTTCAAAATGTATAAGATTATTGCAACATTTTTTTAAATCCATGGCCTCGTATAAATAGAAAAAAAAACAGTGGAAAACAATTGTATTGCAAATTAAAAACCGCAACAGAAACTAATACACTATAATTATTAAAATTATTTCTAAAAATACAAAACTAATAATATAAAAAAAAATAATTTAACGCTAATCATTAGCTATAATGATTTATAATAATTGTTCAAAATGTTGTCCGTTTTCTCGGATGTAGACCTGAAGTCGTTCTTTAAAAGATTGTTCAACTCTACGCAACAACTCAGGAGTAATACTAGCCTGTGTTATACGATTACGCATATCTTCGGCAGTGGTTGGTGGTTCCCTATAGACAATACTTTTTATGTATCCCCATAAAAAGAAATCTATCCTTGTCAGATCAGGGGACTTAGCTGGCCACTTCACAGGTCCATTTCGCCCAATCCATTTATTTGGAAAGGCTTTATTGAGATAATCTCTTACGTCTGCAGAGTAGTGAGCAGGAGCGCCATCATGTTGATACCACATTGTGGCTCTAATATCAAGACTAATATTTTCTAATAAGCCCGGTAAATCGTTACGCAAAAAGTTAAGGTACTTCTCACCATTCAAGTGTCCATCAAAAAAGAATGGACCGATGACGTAATCCCCAACGATGGCACCCCAGACACTTAAAGACCACTTATGTTGATTATCAACTTGTCTTAATAAATGTAGATTTTCTGAGGAATAATAATGAAAATTATGTGTATTAACAAATCCATTCTTATGAAATGTTGATTCATCTGTCCATAAAATATTATAAAAAAATTTGGGTTTTGAGTAATTTTTTCTCTTGCCCAGTTACAAAATCTTACTCGATGATCGAAGTCTGCATTGCTCAATTCTTGGTGTAACTGAATATGATAGGGATGTAAGCGATTCTTCTTTAAAAGACGGCCTACTGATCTTTCACTTATACCAACTATTTCACTTATGTCCTTTTGGCTTTTGTGATGATCCTCTTCGATGGCGAGAAGAACCCTCAATTCACTATCTTCATTTGTAGGTTTAACACGTTCATGTTTGGAGTAATTGGCACATGAAGTTGCTATAAATCTACTCATAACTTTCTGAAACGATCTTGCGTTTGGATGTCTTCTATCTGCATATCTTTCAGCATCAATTCTGCTGGCCAATAAACAGTTTCTTTCTGCAGCACCCAACACGAATATCATATCAACTAACTCATTTTGTGTAAAATTCATTTTATAAAAATCTTGATTATTAAAAGTAACACTCGTAAATGGTTAACTACAGTTTTATTTATTTACGTCAAACATTCAATTTTTATAAGAAGCACACTTGATTTTAGAATTTGACTTGAAATTGAAGTAAATATTTGTCAAATTCTTGTTAACATGCAATGCCTCCAGTACAAAAATTGTAATTAGTCTTCTATCATAATACATTAGTTTCTGTTGCGTTTTTAATGTATATACAATTGTTTTATGATGTTCTTTTTATCTATACGGGGCCATAGATTTCAAAATGTCTCAATAATCTTATACATTTTGAAAAATTTAAAATAATTCGAAACGGCTATATTTAGGGATAGGGAGTTGTATGGCGAACTGATAAGGGTTAATATGTAGAAACCAAAAATGTAATAATATACAGGGTGTTTTATTTGAAAAAGTAAACTTTTACTAGTTCGAATAATGGTTGATTGGCAAGTCACTTATAAGCACCCTCTATATGCAATTGTCATTTTCTTCACATTAAAAGGAAGCTCTATCTGTGTACTTATTCTCATATAAATTAGATAACTTTTATTTTTCAACAGTTAAGGGGGTACATTTTCACAGCAAACTCTGTAATTTCAATTTTTTTTTAGAAAAATCGAAATAACTCAAAAACTGCTATATTTAGGGATAGGGAAATATATTGCGAATTTGTTAGGAACAATGTGTAGAATTCAAAAAAGTAATAATATACTGGGTGTTCCATTTAAATTTTTTTATAATAATTTGGTCCTTTTTAAATAAACAACTTGTATTCGCGTGAATAATTTTAAAATATGCACACAACTAAACTATAACTGCATTCCAAATGTTATTAATCCATCTTACATAAAACCGAAGATATAGAAGAAGGCGCTCTTGTTGTCGGACCCTGTATATATATATATATATATATATATATATATATATATATATATATATGCGCACATATGTAAGTGTAGGTTATGCAATCGACTTTTTTTTCACTTTCGTTAAATCGACTTATTAGCTAATTTTACAACTTATAGCCAAGTTTCGCCAAGATCGGTAATCATACCTGGATGTCTGTATGAATGGATGTATGTTATTAGTATCCACGATAACTCCAAAACGAAAATACCTAAATTCTTAAAGTTTTGTATTTAAGCTTGTTTTCATTTGGCTTAGATTTTGGGAGAAATCCAGCGGCGGAGAGGGGAGTTTATTAGGGGCAGTTTTTGGTTTTTATCAAATATTTCTAAAACAGCTGCATATTTCAAAGCTACAAAAATACCTAGATATAGACCTTAAACATATTAGATTAATTATGGTCTATGCAATTTTTTGTTCAAGCGTTAGTTAAATTTTTTTCATTATCTGAATAACGATTAATTTTATAAGAAAAAATGTATCGTATTTTTTTAAAGAAAATTTGATTTTACATAAATCTTCTTTATAAAGTTTTTTAATGTAGAGCAATAAATGTAAAAATTAAATAAATATGATTGAAAATGCTGAAGCTGCATTATCGATGTTTTTATAGAAGCGGGCGGATTTGGAATTTTTTACGTTAACATGTATTTATGTATATTAATTTCTATCTAGCATGATGTTTTAAACGTCATTCTGACATACATTATTGTTTTTGTTTTTACAATGTTGCCCGTTTTCGTTATGAACATATAAAAGAGGTTGCAAAGTTATCCAAAAAATAAATTTAAATTAAACTTATTTCATTTCTTTTAATTTAAGTTAGCATCTAGATGTCTATTAACCTCTGTCTGTCATGAAGTTTTAAAAGTGTTTGACAGATTGTTGTTCTTGCGTTTACAATGTTGCCTATTTTCGTAGTAAACTTATAAAAGGGGTTGCATATTATCCTTAAAAAATGTTGTATTTATAAAGTTTCTTAATATAACGCAAGGTAAGTCTAAAAATTAATTAAATATGAACGAAAATGGTTAAACTGTATTATATTGTTTGTGGGCTACAGAATGTTCTATATCGCTGTTTTTTTTTAATTGCTTTTGCAGGGTAGTTCTTGGAATGTTAAATGCTCTCAATACGTCCCTAATACTCCTGTCATTCCCTACGGCATTTATATCTGGCTTTAACTGTGCACCGTTTAAAGTCGCTTTTTCGGTACGTCTACGATACGTCCTTGGCGTCTGAAAAACGTATTATTTCAATGAAGCGGCATCTTTGAAATATTGATTATTTTATTTTTAAACCATAAACTTGAAAACATGTTTTTATTAAAATTAACAAAAAAATTTATATTGCACAAAATGCTATTCGCGAATGTTTTTTCTAAAGTCTAGGAATCAGAAAAGAAATACTAAATTTCTTGCCGGACGACTCAATTTTGGTCGCTCAGTTAAGCTACACATTAGTATTTGGAGCAACTTGTTGCGTTCGTTAAATAAAATATATACTGTGATGTTTGGTGTGGCTCCTACTATCCCACAGGCCACCACTACCCCGGTTAGGTCTATATAATAATTTTTTCTCAATTTTTATTCAAAATGAAGTTTTACAATAACAAAACACAATATAAAACTGAACATCTGAACAAGAACGTTGAAATAAATTTGAACTCTAATTCACAAAGAAAAACGTAACGAAAATGGATATATTAAAATATTTGTTTCGTACACATGACTTTATGTACGACTCTTGACAATATCTCTAGGCAAATAAGATCTTTTGGTTTTTTTGCCTAAGGTAGGCAAAATCTCCTTAGAAATATAAGAGACAAATGTACTAGTAAACGTTTTACATTCGGTGTCCATTGATGGCGGCAGAGATACCGATCCTTCTACAAGGCTATCCACATATTCTAGATTACTTGTGTCAATTGGCGTTGTAATATATAGCAATTTCTTTACATAATCAACACCTCGTACGATACCTAAAACAAGGGTATTTTAATGTGTTTATTAACAATGTATTTTAATTTACCCCATCCATAACACAAATAAGCTGCATTTTCTGAAATAAATTTGCACAGTGCTACCAAATTTCCATTGATTTGTTCTGGAAGGCTCATTTGGTCATTTTTAATTAGTTTAACAGAAGAAAATTCCACTCTGAAAAAGATTTTTATGAGAGTGTACAGATAACTTACTAATGTATTTACTGGTATGTATGAGTTGTAACATCAGTTATATATTTTTGTTGATCGGAAAGTAACGTCCCAAAATATGATAATACACACATCTCCCTAATTGTTCGAGGTTCCAAAGTCCATCCCTTTTTTTCATCAGTCATTGCAGAAAGAGGAATAATAGCATAATTAGGTGCTATGTTTGTATAACGAGTTAATTGTTTAGCAGAATTCATAATTAAATCATGGCTCAGTGGTTTATAAAAGTTTTTCTGGGGATTTGCACTTCTAATTTCTATAACTAAAGATGGTTTGACATATCCAACTACTGATGAAAATATATTTAATCCGAGTCCTTGAGTGTAACCCATATAATTGATAATTGTTGGCATTGTTGGAAGATCTTCACATAGTAATTTCAATAATTTTACCTTATTGATATAATCTCGAGCTTGAGCAGAAACATTTACATTTGATATAAACACGCATCTAAAAGAAAAATGCTAATTAACTTTTTTATTATAAAAAGTGAAGAAATACTACCTAATAAGTAATGCAATAAAGTATTTTACTATTTACTATACATCATAAACATAATTTATAGTGAAAAGTTTTAAACTACTATTTTCAAATAGCGTTACCTACTTAGTAAGAATGTGGCAACTCTGGATTTTCAGTTCTCATTACATTTTAGTAATCAGTTTTGAGGATAATAAACTGAACATTCGCAAATACGTCTAATAATAATTAAGAGTAAGAAGATTTTAACACTATAATATAAATCACATGTTGAACATGAATTGCAATACATCGAAACATATTTAAATTATGAAAAATTAAGAATGCTGTTGGTGGTAGATTTATTTTTGTTCTCTTGAAGCAGTAGTCTGTGATAGATGAACTAAGGACACTTTGAAGCATTATTGCACTCTTTACCTTAGTGTAGCGCAATTGTGCTTAAAGCGTTGTTTGCAGTTCCACATTCAGTAATCATTACCGATGACTTTACGTAATTGGTGTTTACACCAAGGTTTTTTGGTGTTATGATTTCATTATGCAAGTCCCTATTGAGAAAATGGTTTACATGAATTACATTATACTTATTGAACACATATTGAAGCAGCTAATCAACTAAATATTGATGAATACTACTGTATTTCAGACTTTAATTGAAATAGAAAGCAAAATAGAGTTGGGGAGATTCTCATAGAACACTGGCTATTGGGTAATCCGAAAAAAAGGTTTTTCCCCAACGAGCGCAAAGATTGAGTTGTATTATTAAGATAATTTTTAATCAGCAAGCATGCATCCAAACTAAAGCCAAGGTAGTGTAGCAAAATTACAGGTATACCATGGTCAATTGTATCGTAAGAAGTTAAGAAACACAATTATTGTCTTTTGCCAGCATCTAACACAGAAAATATATTACCAGTTATATTTAACAAACATCAGTATCCACTACTAAAACTTGATTGAGTTGTAAGCAAGATGTTAAAGTGTTTTTTTGGAATTACATTTTTTAGTTTTTATTTTCTGCATTGAGAATTATTTTATTTTTAATATTTGTGTTTTTTGGCTCAAAGTGTAATATGCAAAATACAATCTATTAGTAAACATTATTCATATACATAAATCTCACAAAAAAATTTACCAAACAAGAACGCAAGCCACGCCACCGGAACGGGTTGAAAATAATTGTGAATGGGTTAATACACTTTACGTGAAAATAGTATGAATCATATATTGAAATTCAAAATAAGTAAATGAAATAACGTTTAGACTGTTAAATAATTTTAAAGGAAGCATGAACAGTAGTTGCATCAATGAAAATTTTAAAATTCAATTCCTTAATTGTAAAATGTAGTGAGCCGTAACTGCTAAACCTTGATATAATATTAGTTAACATGTTTACAATAAAGGCAGCACTAGTAAATAAAAATTGCTAAAATTTATTAAGAATTTAAATAAACCTACCTACATTAGATAGCCCTCCATTGCTTAATGAAAAATTGCATATTAATTTTACATATGACGTTTGCCTTCTAATTTATTTTTGTGAAAATCTGGTAAGAAAATACTACTTGTTAAGACGGGTTTGAAATTTTAATAGAGGATTGATTTCATCATCGATTTTGCTCAATAAAAAACGATCGTTCATATGTACGAGGCGTGTTTTTTAAAGGGCAGTTGTTGTATACGCATACCGAGCTAGTAGCGTATTGGTGACACGACCTGCTTAGCCGTTACCGTCTACCTTGTATGAGGTTTTTTTCAGGGAGGTTTCTTCATACACATGTAGCGACATGGTTACACTGCTTAGGCGAATGCTGGGGTAGTATTTTCCCCCTCATTCCCACTATGCATGTATACGTAATGTATGTATGTATGCATGCTGGGAAACCATGATTGTGGCTGAAGTAGCTTGGAAAGCTCGAGCAGCCCGTCCACACCCTTGAGGAGGGAATGAAATACGTGGCCTTTTCCTTAATTTTGTATACGCATGTAGTTCGCACGCGCGCCGCAACGAGCGCTTGTGTCGTGTCCCGGCATTCCTTGGAAACAATTGTGCTCAGTTACAGCTCTGTAGCTAACCTGTATGGCATGTTCTGTCTTTTTATAATGTTAAAGATTACCGAATCGCCCACTCCGTACGAGGTTCGGTCAGTGATAGGGTTTTTGTCGGCAAGAGGCCTGTCTGCTGCAGACATTCAGCGGATGGTTTGTGAAGTTTACAGTGCTAATGCCGTGAACTCTTGGTTATCGGAGCAATCGGCAAGTTTCGATGAAGAGGGTATTCTAAACTTAGTTGTAAGGTATGATATGTGTTTAAACAAACATTCAAAAATTTCGTGATGGTCCATGAAGCGTTCAAAACGCGTTCAGACCATCAAATGTGATACATTGCTAAATTTGTAATAAAATTAAAGTTTTCAAAATAACAGAACCGTATTTAAAAAAATAAGTTGATGATGACTATAAAAATAGGAAACGTCCGATTGAAACACTGACTATGCCATGTTAAAGCCCGTAACAAGTTGCCACGAAGAAGTGTTTGTATTTTTGCCCCAACATTTACAATAATGCCAGAAAAAATCAAATAGAAATTTAAGAAATTGAAATTTTTTCAAAAACAAAAAATCATCCATCGATTTTTTTGTCATTTTGTTGGTCCCCTAATGACACAACTTTTTTCCCATTTAACTAGAGTTGTATCTATTACGTAACTGTAAACATGTTCATAACTCCCTAGGGAGTTATAGTAGGGAATTATAGATCTATAATTCCCTCTAATGTATTTTGACAAATATTTGCAAGCTTGTCAGTTGATATATCCATGGTAACAATGCCTACTTAATTTTTAAACGTTCGTTTAATTTTAATAGCCAACAAAATTTCCTTTTCATATTTCATTTATAATGAAATATGAAATAAAATTATTTATCTATCACGTGAGTTATGTATGTTAATAACCTCGGGCAACTTACAATCCCTCGAGATTGCAATCCGTTGCCCTCGGTAATTAACACCCTCATAACTCCCTTGATATATAAATAACTATAAAGCATAACATTCAATTTGGTAATATGGAAATGTTATCAAGGCAAACTCAGTATTATGTTCGTCTACACTGTCTACAGCACAAAGCTGTTGAAGTAGGTATAGGTATATAAACACCCTAGTAACTTAAATAGACAAAAAGAAAATCTCGGATTAAACAGGTTTTGGCAATTAAACAATTTATGTAAGTGTAAATTGTATTAAGACGGTTAATACATATTGAAATAGACATCTACTAAATTTTACACATGAAAAGTAAAAACAGGTGTGTTGATAGTTATTGTGTGATGAGTTATAAAGTGTGTCCTAATTATAAAAAAAGGCGATTGATTAGTTACGCAATCAATCAAATTTCACAAGATATTGAAACATTGTTTACACATTGCCTAAAATCAAATAAGTAAGATATTTTGTAATTTTGAAGTAAAAACAATGGTTGCGTGCGGACATAAAAATCAATTTTTCAAAATTAGTATAAAAGTTAATTGTTGAAGCAAACCATTTTTGTATTGGAACTCGGCCATTCAACCGTGTATGCATTTTTGCTTAAGATCTGAGATAGCAGAATTGATACGAATAATATAAGAATTTACAAATTTCCTTGACCACAAACATTATTTAATAAATTTATTACAATTGTAATGTTTAATTTTCAAATTTTAGTAATCACTTTAACATTATTTAACCTTTATTTATGGTTTCATTCAATTTAGTAACAAAATAAAGTAAATTTTTTTTCGGGCACTTAATGGAAATGGACTATATTTCCTTATTACAAATCGTAAAGAAAAGTATCTCTTTTCTTCATAGCAACCGTTTCTTCATTGTAACCATTTATTTATAAAGAATTATTAATTATTTATTGGAATAAATATTAAACGTATATTAACGTTAGAAAAACTTATGCTTGTACAGTGTTTTAACTGTAAATCATTAAATGATAATGACGATGTTGATAAAACCTCTGGACGAACTCCTCCATTTGACGTAGAAAATGATGAATCTCTACATGCAGGAGCGAACTGTAATTCAGTACGTTCCACGACAACATCAGATGGATTCTGGCATCCACTGTTTGACGATGATGGCTGATTAAAAATCATTTTCGAAGTAGCTATTTTATTGTTAATGTTTTCTGCTATATATTCTTCTGGAGTCGTGTTTGATCCGTTTCACCCTCAGCAAGAAAAGTAGTTGACGTTCGACGTAGACAGTGTCCAGTGTAACCGTCTGTGCTGGGTAATTTCAAATAATGTGCTATTTTCTTCGGCATCTTGTAGAAATTGTGGATCACACAGGTTGCAGTGTACTTTTATTGTTCATATTAAGTATGAACAATCTTGAGTGATTGATATGTTTTGGACGCAAGCTTACATATCTTCTATACAACTCAATCTCATTAATTCCTCTCATTTCCGTTATAACGGTGAATATACGCTCCTTCCTTGTCTTAGTGTCATGAAGGGTGATAACTAAGATAGAGCCGGCATCCTCAATATCCTTCACATTTAACTTTCTTAGTTCCTCACTACGACATGCTCCATACCGACCGAAAATTAACGCCACTAATCACAAAAAAAGTATCGTCGGGCGCTTCTGTCAAAGATACTGACACACCATCCTGCGATAGAAGTTTTAATTTTTTTTTGCTTCATATCCCTCGCCTTTACGCTTTAAATGTAACTTCCCATAATTAAATATATCGACGTTTTCTTTCAATCTCAACGTACTTTTCAACATGGAATATGTCGACCACAGCGTGGAAGATTCAGTCTTTCAGCCTGTAACCAAATATAATGATAAAACTTAAAATAAATAAATAAATTTATTCGAGAAAACTAACCTTTTCATGAAAAAAAAGCAAGCGTAACTTCGTCGATATCCTTACATTCTTTGAAGTCCTCCAAGAATTGAAAATATTGTAGGTCTCCTCATATTTATCTCGTGATTTCAAGGGTAATAAACTAGCAACAGCTTCAAGCGCTAATCCTGATATTTCAGGACGATTTTCATTAGTAATTTCTATTTTCTTGCGATAACACTTGACAAAATTTTTGTTTACCTATTTTTGTTTAGTGATGGAAACGGCAATTTGATTCTCGCGCTTGTAATGTATTTTTTTAATAATTTCTTATAAAATGTAATCCATTTCCATTTAGTGTCCGAAAAACTTTTATGTATTATTCTTAAATAAAAGTAGGTTCTGCTTTACTCATCGCGTTTCTAATTTAGACTGCGCCGCGATTAGAAAGATCGCGATTCGTAAAGAAAAACTATACTATTCTTCACTTATAATACAAACAATTATTTTACATTAAGTTTGGAAAAGTACCCTTACACCAAATTCTAGATTGTATGCGAATAAATTGTGAAGTTGACATTTTAACGTATTTGGTAGACAAAACACAAATTCAATTAATTATTGGTTTTTGACATATTTATTATAGGGATAAATCAGTGTAAAATCTCATCATATTTAGTCAATTTGCTTTACTTAAACAGTTTCAAAGTTAGATTCGTATTTATGATTTATAGGTCAGAGATCAATTTAATAAAATTAATAAAGTGAAATATTAGGCAAAATTTTATATGGAACAAATATTTGAATAAACGTATAAACCGAATTATACAGGCGAACTTAAAAAATAATTTTATCAAACCAGATATAGCATAATCTATTTCAATTATGAATAAATCGAACATTCAATAACAAAATAAAATATTAATAACTTTTATAAGCTTAATTATTAATACTAAGGCGGTTTTCCATAAATTTTAATTGAGAAAGGTCATACCACAATTTAAATTAAAATACATCGTACCTGGAGTGGCCAAAATTTAAATTCTATTAAATATGGATATAATTATATCGTTACGGACACTAGAACATCGGCCCGTAAAGGTAAAGTGCGTGTTATCGACATAGCTCAGAGGTATGGGCGCGGTCCTTACTCATTAATCCAAAAGGGCACTAGACAAAGTCAAAATAGTAAAAATATGTCGCCACCTGGATTTGCAGTGGAAAAAACGTCATTAACTAGATCTTAAAATAATGGATCATAGGAAACCATAATGTTCACTCGAAGAGAAAACACTCAGCTTTACCTAAAATTCTACTTCAAAAATACCTGCGCAAAGAACACTTACACTTAAGTAAAATTTTTAAGCTTCTTTTAAAGTCTACAAAAATTGTGAAAACTCAAAATTTCTTATATATTTTCGGTGTAAACTTCCACGTAAAATTATTTACTATTATCAAAAAAAAATGATAACTGGTCAACACGGTAATTATTCGTCACCAACAGATTAAACAAAAAGCAATCGAATTTTTAAGTTTCTATAATTTAATTAAACGTCACTTAATGCTCATCAAAACAAACGAAAAAGCTTACTTTACATTTCTGAACGATAATAGTTTTAATTACGGTAACTAACGTTTGTTGAAATAAACCCAACGTGGTTTTATTTGGGGAAGGTAAATAAATGCCCAAAAATTACACTACAAATAACTAATTAGGATTAAAAGACCAGCATAAATGAATGTATATAAAGGAGAAGTAAAATCAATGAAACATTCCCCAGGCAGCGGGGCGTAAACAAAAGTAATTCGTTAAAAACAAAATCTAATACCTAAAAACACACATATTCAACAGCAGTCGCTAATGTCTAGAAGTAATACCCATTACTTTTTCTTTTGTAAGTAACACAATACATATATACAAATAACAATAATACAAAAAAGTATATTATCGACTGCAAGTGCGAAATTCCGATTTATTAAAATTCAATCAAATCCAACAACGGACTTTACAAGAAAAGCTTTCTGAATATCAAAACGCAATTTCTACTATAACATTGATTAATACTTTTAAATTAGACCAAACATTGTTATGAACAAGCATATTAATATACAAAGCAAGTTATGACACAAAGAAAATAATAAATGTTTAATTCTTTATTACTGGGTTGCTGAAGATACACCTTTTAATTACTATGGACCTTTATTAACATTACGTTGCTACAGGATTACACAAGTTACTTAAACTAGAGGACCGACATCTGTATTGTTTTCGTTGGTGCACTCACTAATAGCGTCAATATTGCCAACTCTGTATTATAACAACTTACCAAACACCTTCCCCATAAAGATCAAACCTTAGGGGTGGCTTTATACTTCTACCAGCACGAGTCGTATATCCTGCTGAACTATTTTTCTTTTACTTATAGTATTCCTGAACAGACTGAGATTTGCCTAACATGATAAAGCACCGAGGAACACTGGGACGGTTTAAGGATATTGTTCGGTTGCCGAGAAATGTTTAAGAATGGCTACCTTAAATTTGTTTATATCAAAGTTTGGAGGAAAACAGGAATTGGGTAGTGCGCTCCACAACTCGGTCGCCGTATGGAAAAATGTACATTGCGCCCGTTTAATGTGACAATTTGGGTTGAAATTACCGTAGGTATTTGAATGAACATTTGCTCTACTGCCACTATTACTAGGTTCATATTGATTCATGCGACTGTTCACATTATCGTCTGTTTACGAAATGTCATTAACACCATTATCCGCACCAACACTATTTCTCCCTATCCTATTTTGTGAGTTTATATCACGGTAGAATTCGCTTTCTAGAATTAACTCCTTTGTTGTAGGTGTGGTTTGAGAATGTTTCATCTGAAATGTATTACGTATACAATAAAACGAGAATGGGTAAGACGAAGAATGGAGTATGGCGTAGAAAAGACGACCGTCGGTCTGTATTGGAGAAGTGCGCTTCGTTGGTTTCATCACATTGCAAGAATTAACGCGGAACGATTGACGAAGACGGTATGTGTAGGCAAACTTACAGGTAAGATTGGACGTGGCAGACCTCGAAAGTGGTAGTTGAATGCAGTAAAAAGCGCGATTAACAGAAGAAAAAATTTTTGAAATGAAATTACGTATCAGAATCGGTGCATGAATCTTGCGGAAGCAAATGAGATATGCCAAGATTATATAAATAATATAATAAATCTGACACTTTGAAAAATAGTTCCTTATCAAAGAATCTGGATCAAATAGACGTGGAATTAATTTGTACTCCTGTAAAAATGGCATAGTTAACTTCTTTAATAAGTGATAGATTTCGTTGATATTTTGCTTTAACCGATTTGCGAGCGAGTTAAAATATCGCATTCGTGGCGTTTTTTTCAATATTACCGTACGCGTGCGATAATTTATACTCTTTACCATAATAAGTACGATTTATACGAAATATCATACGGTTTAAGTTTATACATATATATATATATATATATATATATATATATATATATATATATATATATAGTAAGAAATCCCATTTGAATTTAAATTTTTGGTGCCATTACAAATGCGCGACATAGCGCAGCAGTGAACGCGTCTGCGTCGAAGCGCGATGCATTATTATTGTTTTTATTATGGCGTTATGTGAGTTCCGCTTATGTACCCTTATGTATAATTAATTGGAATTAAAGAATATTAAAATCTATTCTATTTTTCAAGACAAGTGTCTTACAGTTCAGGTGTGGGGTGAAGTTGACCTGGGGGCTTGATGTTAACAGATTGTAAAGGTGTGGTCAGAAGATTAAAAAAATGCCGACTGTAACTGAATCGACGGCCGCGAACGTAACAGTTGAAAAAATTGTAGCAGATGCAGTGAGAGCATTCCAAATGGGGACGAATTATGAATCAAACCGTTCAGCAACTACGCCAGTAACAAAGAAATTTCAGCTTTACTGCCAACATTCGGGGTGATCCTTCTGAAGACGTTGCAAATTGGATTACGCGAGTGGAAAGCATACAAAACACATATGGAGTTAGCGACGGGGCAATGCAACTTATTATGGTTAATGGTTACAAAATTCACAAATGCAGCATTATCCTGGTATCATTCGAAGGTGGAATTTATTTCAATGTCACTCGATAACCTTAAAGAAGAAATGAAAATATGTTTGCTAGTAGGCCGAGTAGAATAGAATTAATGCGAAAACTAGAAGCTCGCAGAAGGAAACGGAATGAAAAATTTGCTACCTATTTTAGTGATAAGGTGGTATTAGCTAATAAAGTTGGGCTATATGAAAACGATATAATTGAATATGTAATAGACGGGTTTGATAACTATATTTTACAGAGCCAGGCAAGAATAAAAATTTCCAGTCGTTACGAGAATTACAACCAATTATGAGTAATTCGGTGCAGAGTATACATGCTCCGTGTCATACGGGAATATGGACTTACGCAGTCGGGTATACCTTAGGGTGAGAGGGGCCTTGAGGGAATACCTTAAAATATAAGACGAAGTTAGACAAGCCTGTGTGAAATCACCGTGGCTGTTTAATGTATTTATGGATATATTATGTGTAAGTATGGATTTAAAGTAAACGTAAACAAAGCAAAAGAGTTGTAGTGAATATGAAAAAGAGGGTAGCGTGTTTACCCTACATGATGAGGTAGAACAAGTTGATGGGTTTATGTATTTTGGTAGACTGTTTACTGCAGATGGTGAAATTGAGCGGCGTGTCAATGCACGAAAGAAAGTGTATGCCAGTACATGGCCCATAATGAAAAAATTGAGAGTGAGCATAGCTGTGAAACGAGCGATATACAATAGCGTGTTTGTCCCGTCAATACTGTATGAAAGTTAGATTTGAAACTCGTAGTTAAGTAAAATAAATGCTATAGGCACGAGATTTTTGGTAAGCGTATACAATAAAACGAGAATGGGTAAGGCGAGTAATGGAGTATGGAGTAGAAAAGACGACCGTCTGTCTGTATTGGAGAAGTACGCTTCGTTGGTTTCACCACATTGCAAGAATTAACGCGGAACGATTGACGAAGATAGTATGTGTAGGCAAACTTATAAGTAAGATTGGGCGTGGCAGACCTCGAAAGTGTTGGTTGAATTGTAAACGTTGTGCGAAACCGATCAAGCCAGTAGTATAATTAATAACTACGATTTTAATATATCCCATGCATTGAATACAAATTTCTTTTTAATTTAAATGTTTGTTTTTATTAATCACCATATAATAAGTAGATATTAATTCTAAGTAGCACATGAATCTGATTTTTCAAAACGATAGCAACGCATTTAGCAACCTCGTATACAGTAAATTTTTGATTAAAATGAGGTCTTCTGGCGTTGACTTTCCTTCGTATATCAAAGAATCTAAACCAATTGAATGTTGAATTTATTTGTATAAGTGTAAAAATTGCACTGTTAACGTTTATAATAAATTATAGATTTCCATAATATTTTGTTAAAATACTTTCATCGTAGACAAGTAGCTTGCAACCAGCATAATTAAGAATTTTGGTCATATATTTACTGTTTTCAGTCCCAGTATGAACAACTCCATTTTCTTTCCTTTCTAGATTATTGTCAATTTCTTTCAAGATTTTCAATTCCGTCCTTATTTCCTTCGAGTTTCCCACGATAGTTGTGTCCTCATCTACCAGTGTTTCGCTTTGGTTTTAATCGTTTAATTGCAATGTCGAAAAAATTGAAATGTAAGTGTTCACTAAAGGTTTCACACCATTCAGGCGCATTTTCGGTGATCGGAAGTCTTTTGACAACTTCGTTCGAGATGTAAGAATTTTTTCTACTGACTGCAGTACATTGGCATAACTGGACGGGGCAGGGGCACTCTTACCTACCTGCGAATTAGGTAGCACCTCCAAAACTTGAAAAAAATGAAATCAAGCAAAAATGAATAACCCGAGAGGAATTAATAAAACATTACAACTAGGTATTGTTTCTATTAACCGAACTATGTACGTTTTATCTTTTACAGTCCCAATGTAGACCGATTACTTGAGAAGCCATTCACGATAAACGCACTATGAGAGATATGTGTATACACTACAGATACACACACTGCCTTACAAATGCATACAGAAATATATATTGAGGAGGGAGGTCCTAGTCATCCCTAGGATTTGAGCCCAGTTGCGATCATGCTCTAGTAGTATCAAGCGTTATTTTAAGCAACAAAATATTCTTTTCGAAATGTTTCGGGCTAACAGTTTCTCTTGTCGGTAAAAGTATTTCACTAAGAGGTCAAAAATTTGATACTTCCAGAGCGAGTAAAGTTCAATAAAAAACAGTACCTGTTATTATTTTCTTTGCATTTTGTTTTGACGTCTAGATATGATATATAGGAAGCTAAATTGTCACAGATAATATGAAAATGTAAACTTTCACCATTATTACACACAATTAAAATACTTAGCTTTTCTGGGTGTTTTTAATGGTGTATTTTTATATTTGTTTTACATTAAAAAGCCCAAAAAAAGATAAGTATTTTAGTCACAGATTATAGTTTAAGTGCAATCTACTGAACATAACCACAAAGCACAGTTGTTCAGAAAGAAATAATCGAATAGGGGAGAGTACTGAACACTTTTTAAAACATTGCTGTCAATGTTGCTTTTTCAAAAATGTCAATTATATATAGACTTATAGATTCTTGTACACAACCATAACAATTTGACTGTCTATTTGTAACTGTGAACACCTGAAACAGGTTTTTACAAAACATTGTCCCAAGGTACAGTACCTGTCTGTTACTTTGGGACGCATAGCCATGTATCTTGGGACAAGTATAAAAACAAAATAAAACAATATGCGCGGAACAAAATTTTTTATTCGGTAGGAACCAGGTAAGTATAATTTTATCCTATTCTACATTATAATTATGAAAGTCCACCGTAAAAAGCATAAAAGTTGCCTGTCTCGGGGTGGACCCAACAAAAACTGGCGCAGGAACTTTTTTTATTACATCGTCAATAGAAAGTTCAAAAGTCTCAGCCGAACTGTAAACAAATTTATTTCCTAAAAAACTTTTTGCTTTTTTAAGATATCTTACTTCCAAAGCTACACCGTTTATTTTTAGGATTTCGACAACATAAAAATTCCGTCTTTTTGTCTGCAACCCCAACCAACGCAAAGTCGCTGCCCTTTATATTTACTGGTTCTAGATCCTCTTCGGCTTCTCTATCTACCACCTCAAATTCAACATCAAGTGAATCGTTGCTGCTCCTCTAAATTACTTGTTGGGTCATATTTGGGGAACACTTTACGTTTTATTCCATGTATCTTCTTTTTCATGTTTGTTTTACTTTTAATCTTCTTATCTGCTTAATTTTTTTCTACTTCGTCCTTTTTTGGTGTGTCGAAGCACACAATACCTGCCAAGCTTAGGTCTCCCACGCCTTGTCTTTCTCATACAAGCTTCGGGAAACGGTCTGATCTGCTCTGGACTAATAATTTTTTTTGTACAGAAGGTCCAGACTGAGGTAATTCCACAGAAGACCCAGAATGAGGTAATTTCGCCAAAAGCTGAATCTGGAGTTTGTTCACGACGATCAGTTACAGCAGAGCTTAAGAATTCATAATTTTGAAATATATTCTCGTTATAATAAATGTCGAGGGAAAAGCTAGTCCTACGCACTCGCAAATATCATAAATGCGGACAGCCACCATTTTGTAACAATTTTAAATGGGATCATATGGGTACTTCATTTGAAAGCTCGTTTCTTTTTTCATCAACAACATTAAAATTATTGATTTATAAGTTTCAACTTCAAAACATTAATTGGTGTTTTGGTTGAAACTCATGCATCAGTAGTAATATTTTAATGTTGTTGATGTTGAAAACTTGAAACGAGTTAAAAAATTTTTTGATCCCATTTAAAATTATATTACAAAATGGCGGCTATTTTGTAAAATAATTTTAAATGGGATCATATGGCAAGTAATACCTACCTGAAGTAATCCTGAACGAAGGCGGCGCCCAAAAACAAAAACGTTTGAAAGATTAATGGATTTTTTCGTACTGGATCAGTCGTAGGTATATGACAAACATGAAAGGAATAAAAATGTTATAACTGAAGGTAGCCGTTACTGTGAATACCCATATTAAAACTCGTGAAATTTCACGTGAACACGGCATTATCACACCTCGGCGGTAAACATACTTCACAAACAAAATGCATCTCTACCACATACAGTTACAAGAATTGACAAGAGGATGATTATCCTCGAAGATTTTTTTTTGTGAATGGGCTCAGCAGAAAATGCGTAGTGATCGATTTTTTTGATTTTGTACTTTTTGGAGATGAGGCTATACATTTCACAAAAATGGAACAGTGAATAGGCGTAATTTTCATTACTATCCATAGGCAATCCTTACTGTAGTAAAATACTCATAGTCCAATTAGGTGGTCTATAAACGTTTGGGGTGGTATTGTTGGGGACTATCTAATTTGCCCACATTTTTTGACGGCCGTGTGTCTGGTTCCACTGAATATTCGACAAAGAATGTGGTTGTTTCACGATGGTGCTCCAGTTCATCACACTGCCGCGATTCACAACCTTCTAAATAATCACTTTCCTGCGAGGTAGGTAGACAGAGGAGGACCAACTGAATGGCCAGCTCGATCACCGGAGTTGTCAAAAATTGATTTCTTCATGTGGGGCTACATAAAAAACTGTGTCTCCAACAACACCAGATGATATGAAAAATAGGATAAGAGAAGCTTTTAACAGTATTCATGTACAAATGTTAAGAAATGTAGCCCACTCATTTGAAAATCGAATACAAAGTTGCATACACCTATGTGAAAGTTGCATACACCTATGTGTAGGTGGACATTTTTTTAGCAGTATTCATGTACAAATGTTAACAAATGTAGCCCACTCATTTGAAAATCGAACACAAAGTTGCGTACACCTATGTGTAGGTGGACGTTTTGAGAACATTTACTTTAAACTTATTTTGTGACACGAAATATTCTGTTTAAATCATGTTCATCTAGAAATTCCCTACCTTCATTACATATTGTTATGGTTTATGATGTTTTAATTGTTTATTGTATAAAAATAATTTTGTTACATTATCCAAGATTAAATTATTTTTAGTCACACAAATTTAAGGTACTCCTAAAATTTGAAGAAAATTAAAAATATCTCAGAAAGTAATGAATTTAGGTATAGGGAATGCTTCATAAAAATGAAAGGGTATAACAAATACAATCTTTTGAGAAAATAAAATATAGGGGGGGTACATTACAAAAATTTGAGAAAATCATAATTTAAATTTTTTGGCTTACCCTGTATACTGTATATATTCGTCGAAGTTTTTTGGTTACAGTTAGTTGTAATACTAGAACATATTATTTACCTTATTATGTAAAATAAACAATTATTTATTTATTACTTGTCCATATACATAGTTTATTTCATAGGAATTTCGATATAAAAATGACCATAACTCTTTAAATACTTTGCATGGTGGATTATAAGAGGAATCTAAATATGAGGAAACATACCTATAATTTTTGTAAATAACTTTTTTTGATGTACTCTTATCATAATGGAGTAATCAACAATAATTAAATTAAATATATTATATATATATATATATATATATATATATATATATATATATATATATAAAATTGTAAATTAAAATGCATACATAATGTTTTGTTGAATGGATTTTAACCCACATAAACACTCTACCAACTGATCCATCGAAAAACAAGCCCACCGAAATTTTTAACTTAATATGTATGCACTTCTCCAGTTTTGCTATTTTATGTATTTAAAATCACAATAAACTTTTTATGATGCATGTCATGTGAGCCTGCAATTCGCTACCTATCACATGACAGAACATGTGAATAAATTATAGATAACTATACCTTGATTGACTAATGCCATCTGATAGTGTGTATCTTAATATTCGTCTTAACCTGAATTCCTTGTTAATGCAATATAACATGTTCTCCTAGCTAGCTTTTATTTAAAATCAATTTAAATCGACAAAGTATAATATAAAATTGAACAATGTGAAGAAAAACATTTAAATAAAATTAACAAATATACAAAAAGAAAACCATGTAACAAACAGAATATGTTGAAATATTTTTCCATTTTTTATTTATGTACGACTTTGATTATATCTCTAGGCAAATGAGATCTTTTAGGAATTTTGCCCAATGAAAAAATTTCCTTTGAAATATAAGGGATAAATCCACTATTAACAGTTTCACATTCCATGTACATTGATGGTGGTAGAGATACTGATCCCAGTACAAGGCTATCGACAAGTTCCAAATTATTTGTGTCAACTGGCGTTGTAATATATAGTAATTCCTTTACATAATCCACGCCTGTACTATACCTAAAAAGGAGGTTTTAGTTTTCATTAACAAAACTTTTATTAAAATTTACCCCATCCATAACATAAATAAGCATCATGTTCTAAAACAAATTTGCACAATACAATCAAGTTTCCATTAATTGGTTCTGGAACACCCATTTGCTCATTATCAATTATGTTAACAGAAGAAAATTCCACTCTGAAATAAATTTTCAAACTGCACAATTACTAACGTACTCACTGGTATGTATGAGTTGTAACATCAGTTATATTTTTGTTGATCAGAAAGTAATGCTCCAAAATATGATAGTACACACATCTCTCTAATTTTTCGAGGTTCCAGAGTCCATTCCTTTTTTTGGTCAGTCATTGCAGCAAGAGGAATAATAACATAATTAGGAACTAGTTTTGTATTGGGAGTTAATGTTTTTGCAGAATTCATAATTAAATTATGGCTCAATGGTTGATAAAAGTTTTTTTTGGGATTTGAACTTCTAATTTCTATAATTGAAGATGGTTTCACACATACAACAACTGATGAAAATATATTTAGTCCAAATCCTCGAGTGTAACCCATATAATTAATAATTGTTGGCATTGGCGGAAGATCTTCACACAGCAATTTCAATAATTTTACCTTATGGATGTAATCTTGTGGTTGGGCGGAAATGTCAACATTTGATACAAACACGCACCTAAAAAATAAATACTAATTAATTTTCTTATTATAAAAATGTGAGTCCTCTGACTCAAAAAGCTTTCCCACCGCCTTTTATTTCAGTCAATTCAATCAAATACTTATACCAAAGTTGAATACAATCGCTCTTCAAGTGTTTGATTTACTGCGAACAAAAGAAAATAAAATTCTGCTTCTTCTACCCGCAGCTTCTCCACCACCAAAAATCACTGCGGTTTAGACACTTAAGTCTTAAACATTTATGTTAAATTTAAATGCAATCGCCATTTAAGTTTGTAATTGCGAACGAAAGAAAATTATATTGGCCCTTACTCCGCAATTCTATGACTAATAAAAATCACATCTAGACATTTATTAATAAGTGTATTAAATTTGAATGCAATAAGTTATTGAGTTATTGGGATCTAATAGAAAATCACACTTACCCCTCTTACTTCTTACCTCAAAACCACACAGGCGCGCGCTTGCGCACGAATACATACGCACGCACGCACGCGCACAGACATTTTTCAGAAACCAATTTTTTGGACTCGGGTTTTAGTTCAGTTTCGAATTTTTTGACTGTTTACAAAAACTTCCAATTTAAGAGTCATATTGAAAATTAATGTAATAAAGGATGTTGTTATATTTCATAAACATAATATGCAATATTAACAATTTGGTAGTTAGATAAATTAATATCTGAAGTTTCAGTTTTGGTTAAGTTCTATTACATATGAATGGCAACAAATTGAAGAAGTTCTACATTAGGAAAAGTTAAGAATGTTTTAAGTTGGTTAAGCCAATGAAAGCTGTAGGTACAGTTTTGGTTTTACTAAAACATCAAATTTGTGTTCGGTTATTCGATTTTTTAAAGGTTGTAACGAAGTGGCGATAAAGGTTAAATTACAATTTTTGCAGGGTAGTTGACAAATAGTATTAGTTGTAGATCGTTTAGTAAATCTACATTTTAATTTTGAATGTAATATATTACCTTTATTTTGTGGAATAAAGGCAGGTTTTAAATTAAATTTGGAAAGTGTTTTAAATATTATACATTTTTTATTGATATAAGGAAAAGGTGCATACTTATCGTTTATTTTCGTGTTTGTTATAAAATGAATCTATTTCTTTTTTAACTATTTTCATAATAAACTTTTTTGGATAATTATTGTTGATGAATGCGGATATAATGTTTTTGATGTTGGTTGGTCTGCATTTTGGATCTGAAATCGTTAAACATTTGTGAATAATGTTTGAAACAATATTACATTTCATATGAAAAGCGTGATTTGCATGAAAGTTTATAAAACGCCAACTGTGTGTTTTCTTTTGGACCAATCAATTGACATGGAATTATTATCATTTCTTTTAGTGTCCAAGAAGGATATTTCATTGTTTACTTCTAACTGTACTGCAAATTTTAATTGAGGATGAAAACCATTGAAAAAATTTAAAACTTCGTCAGTTTTGGATACTGGAGCAGTTAGAATTAAATCATCTACATATCTATAGCAGGATGATGGTGTAAAACTTAACTCTTTTCAATAAATTTCAAACATACCTTTGACTAAAACAATACTAAAATTTTAGAAAAAGAAAGTAATTATAAAAAAAGAAATGTTACAAATAAAAATTTTTTGTAATAATGTTTGTAACAATAAAAAAGATACAGAAAGTTTTTCTCCGGCATATGATTGTATTTAAAAAAAATTTACATAGTTAGCTAGTTTAGGTTGTCAGTTAATTTGTCACCTGTTAAAATTTGTTCATAAAGTTAAAGTTAAATTTTACGCCATCATTCTACTGTAGATATGTAAAATAAAAAATAAGAGGGCTCTAATTAGGGTGATAATTCCATCAAGGGTTGAAAATCGTCTCCGAAAAGAAGCCATACGGGTTAACTGACAAAAAGATTCCTAACACAACCAAAAGGGCTCTAATTAGGGCGAAAATTCCATCAAGGGTTGAAAATGGCATCAGAAAAGAAACCATAGGGGTGAAAAAATACGATCCCCACGTGGGCATATAAAAAAGTGGAGGAGAGAGTGCCGGTATACGACTATCTAAGTAGACTTGGTGATCTTTCGATAGATTCAAAGCTTCCTATTGAACTACGAAAATATTAGTTAGTGCTGTAACAAAAGCTATTGTATATCGACAAAAAGAACAGGTATCATTTTCTATTCAAGCAAATTCTTTAAAAGCCAATATTAAAAATGGATCAAACCATATATTTGGTGATCATGAAGCATGTAACGACTACTTTTGCAAAAAAAACTCGAGAAGAAGTAAACTTACTTCCTAGGTTGAAAAAATGCGGTTTATTTAATGTAATTCATAAATTAAATCAGCCACTTGCAGATAACGCAATAAGCTTATAACATGATCTCGACGCTAATGCAGTTGAAAACTACAATATGAGATGTAGAGACGCCGCTATTTCGTGTAATTCTGATGGTGATTTTTTTATGTATTGTTTCAGAATCATTAGTGTCCTTCTACAGGTACTGCGACTTCCTACATAGAAAAATTCCGAGAACGTAAAATGAAAGCAAGAGATGCACGCAGGAAAAGTAGGTTTAAAATTACAAACTTGGCATACTATACTGACTTCCATAAAAATTTCAAAACCTAGAATTTGTTGAATGATTTTATTGAAATTTTCGTCAACGATGTCTTTCATTCGAACAAACGATTAAAATTTGAATAAAATCTAGCTAGTAGTTTTTTTTTTGTTTTTACCTTTGCACTTAGTAACAATAAATTTGAAGAAATAAACCAATCAGTGTGTAATTAACTGTCAACATCTACATTTTTCCCAATTCACTGATTTTAAACGCGGCCGTATTATTGGCATGAGAGGGGCCGGACTTTCGCCAAGAGAAATTGCTCGTCGTGTAAACCGAAATGTTACAACGGTATTGAGATGTTGGTCCAAATGGTCCGAGGAAGGGGTGCAACAACGTCGCCCTGGATCTGGACGTCCCTGCAGGACTACAGATCGCGAAGAACGTCGCTTAAGACTTTTGGCCACAAGACACAGATTTTCAACAACTCGATCGATTGCAAATGATTGGATGAGAGGTGTAGGACCCAGAATGTCAATGTTATCTGTTTATCGTCGGATAAGGTCTTAAGGGCTGTGTTCGTATCGTCCATTTTTATGTCTTCCTCTTACACCACTTCACCGTCTACGCAGGCTAGAATGGAGCAACGAAAGAGCGAATTGGGCGCAAGAATGGCATCGAATTGAGTTTAGTGACGAGTCCCGATTTTGCTTGCGGGCCCACGATGGTCGTAGGAGGGTCAGACGGATGCGTGGAGAACGTAAAATCCAATATTTTTTTTGGAACGCAACACAGCCCTCACACAAGGAGCGATGATATGGGGTGCAATATGTTACGATAGCAGATCATCCTTGGTCTTCATTGATGGCAACTTAAACGCCGCTGGTTATATTGCCAATGTGCTAGAACCCGTTGCGCTTCCATGTCTTCAGGGGCTGGAAAACCCCATTTTCCAATAGGATAATGCACGCCCTCATACGGCAACGGCTACTTGGAAGAAGCTAACATTGCCGTCCTCCCATGGCCTGCTCGGTCGCCTGCTTTGTCGCCCATTGAACATGTATGGGATGAGGTCGGTAGGCGACTGGGAAATTTACCACACCCTCCAGATAACTTACACGATCTCCGGCTATGGATTCAAGAAGCTTGGGTTGATATACCACAGGCAGTTATAGATCACTTGATTGGTAGAATGCCACGCCGTTTAAATGAGAGCATTACAAATCGTGGCGGAGCAACTCATTGAAAAAAAACATTTTTAGTTTTTGTTCTTTTGTTTTCAAATTTTAATCGTTTGTTTGTTTTAATGAAAGACATCGTTGACGAAAATTTCAATAAAATCGTTCAATAAATTCTAGGTGTAGCAATTTTTATGGGAGTCGGTATATATAAACGTATTTTTTTTATTTTTAGGGAAACGCATTAAAAGAAAAGCTTTTTCAAAAACAGATAAAAACTACAGCCCGGAAGTAAGTAGTTTTATTCCAGATTTAGAACAAAATATTTACCAGAAAAAAGCACAAAAATGTTTACACGATCTTCAAGTAGCTGACAAGCAAAACAAATTTAAGAACACGTTATTACAATCTTTGGCAAACTGAAAGAAGACGTATTTTGGGATGAAAACATGAAGAATGGATTGTGTCAATTTTTTACCTATAGTTTGTTTACCAGTCGAAGGCATAGACAGCAAGAAATTCGACATGCGTATTTAAAATAATGAAAAATTTGTTGGTGTTTCTTTTTAAATTAATTATTATTTAAACTTAGCTTTTTATTGTATATTCATAATTTAATTCAATAAAGTTATTGTACCTATTGTGAAGAAAAATCGCCATCGGAGGAGGCTAGCATGGAAAACCTCCAATGGAATCCTTTTTTTTGCCGAAGATTTGATGTCAACAATCTTAGATGAGACAAATAAATACGGTCTCCAAAGAAATAATCATTTAAACACCGTTATTGACAAAGAAGATAAATTGTATAAGCTAAGGCTCTTACAAAATTATATAAGACTGAATCGTTTCGAATCAACATTGAGAATCTTTCATTTGAATGACAACACCTTTATTGACAAAGAAGATAAATTGTATAAGCTACGGCTCTTGATAACTCATCTAAATCAAACTTTTCAAAAGCACGGTGGACTGAAGGAAAATATCTCAATTAATGAATCGATGATCCCCTATTATGACGACACTGTTCGAAGCAGTATATAAAGGGAGAGCCAATCAGACTTGAGTTTAAAAATTGGGCCTTATGTAACAGTGATGGATACTTGGTGTCTTTTGATGTACATACCGGCAAAAGCGACAAAGAAAAGGTTTTTGGGATAGGAGGAGACACTGTATTATCTCTTATAACGCCTAAAATACATCCTAATCAAGGATTTAATTTATTTTTCGTCTGTTAGCCTATTTCTGCATTTGTCACAATTTAGTTACAGTGCGACTAGCACTGTTCACGACAATAGAGTTGAAAAATGTCCACTGATGGAAAAATCAAAGATGGAAAAGTTAAAAAGAGGTTCGTATGACTTTAGGTCGGGAAGTGACAACACGGTATGTTTAGTGAGTTGGAAAGATAATAAACTTGTAACTTGCACAACTAATTTTGGTTCCATTGCCGAAGGAAAGTGTTACAGATGGTCTAAAGGTTCAACAGGAAACATTGATGGTGTTCAACCTTTACTATTTCAAAAATACAATAGTGGCATGGGCGGTGTTGACAAAATGGGCCAGTTAGTAGCCAATTAACAAACCAGAATGAGGCAACGGAAATGGTGGTGGCGCATATTTTGTTGCTTGTTGGATGTTTCAGTAACCAATGCGTGTTTGTTGATGAAAAAGATATGTGCTACAGAAAAAGATCGTGATTCTTTGATGAGTTTTCGAAGAAACCCAGCAAACTGTCTCCTCAAAACATATGGTACTCCGTCCATGAAAGGAAAAATAATATAGATCCAGCAAACGATGTTTGTTACGATGGTCGCGATCACTGGACGGACTATGTAAATACCGAAAGACCGTAGATATTGGGGCGGTAAGTGCAAATTTATTTGCTCCAAGTGTCAAGTTGGACTTCATCCAAAACATTGTTGCAAAAATTATCATACATTTTAATTTCATTATATAGTCGGTTTGTATACAATCCGATGCATCGGATGATTCTTTTGTAAGAATTTTTTTGTGATACGTTTCCTTTGTTTTGTAATAAAATATCTTAGAAATCATAAAAATAACATTATTTTTACTCCTGCTAAACCTTATGCACTAATGCGTTAAACGCTTCCTTACTTATGAACAATAACAAATTTCAATGTTATATTACTAGTTACCTTCTAACTTTACATATCGGTGCTATATATATATATATATATATATATATATATATATATATATATATATATATATATAAGATTGAATAACGGGATAATTAATGAAAACAATCATGTGTTTATTTGTTTATAGTATATTAATAATTACCTTTAGCTACTACATATAGAATGGTGATTACATACAACAATTAACATATAAAGTAAAATAGGTGTAAATATAAAATAAATGTAAATAACGTAACACAGTTGATTAGACCACAAGCGCATATCACAGGTTAGTACGTCAAAGATTAAAATTTATTTAGAAACGATATGGAATAATTTAACACTAAATTATTACAGTACCTTAACCTTTAGATCTCAAAATTCCTAATAGTTGTACATGCTATAACTAAACATTGCTTTAAATTAAAACAGACATATCAATAATATAAAAAGGATAAAAAAAGAAAAAAACAAGCTTAAAAAGGGTGAAATTCATTAAAAGTCACTAAAATTTACCAGAATACATAAATAATACATTATGCAAATTGCTTGAAATTAAAAGATGAGAATAAATCGGACCAATGTCAGTTTTCTTATTCATAAGATTAGGCTGTTGTTTGATATACACCATTTCTAAAAATAGTCTTTATTTGTAGTTATGCTCTATGCTGAGAATTTCAGTTCTTTCGTAGTCCATGTTATAGTCAGTGGATCTAATGTGTTCTATTAATGCACACGAAGTTGATTTATTCTTATTCTTGCTGTCACTTTTGTGACTTAATAATTCTGCTGCTAACATTCCGTTTAGTCTGCCCAATCTAACTGTGGTTGCACTGAGCACATGGAATTTTGTATATAACGTCATACTGCTGTGCAGTGGATAACGGATTTTAGTGTATAGTTTACTTAAAGTGCAAGTGAACTTGTTGGCGACGATAACTTAGTTGTTATGTTTTTTGATAATGTTTTGGATTTTCGGCGTGAGTGTTTGAAGGTAAGGGAAATGCATATAGATTTTTTCTTTCTTTTGAGGCTCATTTAGGTTATGATTACTTCCTAATGAAGTGGTACTCATTAAAATTTATTAACCAATTTTTTAGAGTAAATGTTTTTTATTAGCATTTCGTTTAGTATAGTTATTTTTTTTCCGTAATGAAATGAGAAATACGTTCGATTCGCAATTTAAGTCAGTTAATTACATTGGTCTTCATTCTAGTAGGATGGTGTGAGTAATAGTTTAAGTAACTACCAGATGACATGGGCTTTTGGTACAAATTCGTTATAATCTTATTTTCACTTGTTTTAATCAATTTGGTGTCTAAAAACGGAATACTGTTATTTCTTTCTTTATCGGTTTTCATTGCACAAGATCACATTAGAAACATTTATTTTATATTTACACCTATTTTACTTTATATTTTAATTGTTGCATGTAATCACCATTCTGTACGTAGTAGCTAAAGGTAATTATTAATATACTATAAACAAATAAATACATGATTGTAACTTTCTAGATAACCACCGCAATTTATGTATATATATATATATATATATATATATATATATATATATATATATATATATATATATATATATATATATATAGATAAAAGATATCTCTTTTCGATTAGTTCATGTCTAGATGTCGATTAGAATCGTATCTATATATATATGTGTATATATATGATATACATCTATATGTATATGTATACTAGCATATATTATATATATTATATATATTAAGAACTCCTGAACGAATGAAAAAACTCTATTTCGGAAGCTTAGACTAGCTTAGACGAACTAGATTTTGTTCATTCAGCATCGTTATTAAATTAATCATATATATACAAATGTAGTATACATAAAAGATATATATCATATTTATATATATATAGTATATATATATACATCTAGCATGACTAATCCGAAAGAATCTTTTCTATAGAATATACAGTGGTTTTCTGAAATAGGGTTCCGAATTTCTACTGCATGTAGAACTCATTAAAATAAGACAAATGTTCCTATAAACATGTGCCCTAAAAGGGTTCGAACACCTTAAACTATTTACAGTTCCTTAAAAGTGTAAAACGAATTAAACATGATTTTCAGCCGAGTTAATTCAAACTATTTTACGTTATTCAAAAGATAAAGAGACGAAATAAAGGGAACATACATAACTTTTCACGCCGAGTAACATGAGCTAGGCCACTTTTCGTTATTCGAATCATATGCGTCCTTTTCAGGGGGATGAAAAGGGTATCAAGTCCCTAAAAAATTTTGTACGACCTTTTTGCATTTTTTTTTGACAAATTCATAAATTTTGGACAGTTTTACGTAAAAAATGTCATCTTTGCGTAAGTCGATATCGGCAACGGTTTTTGTGTAAAATGAGTTTGAAAATTATCATTATTTGATAAAATTACTGTTGTTCACTTCGGAATCAGTTCAGAAACGTTCCTATTATTTAGCCAAATTGCATTTAGAAATAATCAGAACCATTTAGTACATAAACTAAGATTATTGTAATGTCGAGTTTTCCTTATTATTTACTTCACAAAACTATCCAGTTAAATTTCAATTAATAATTTCAGATAAAATAAGTAAGATTAATTATGATCAGCATAATGCACTGTAATAATGAAATAATTAATAACACAATTTAATAAGAAACAAGGTAACTAACACTAATTACTAATAAAAGGGACAAATTACAGTAACTGTTCGAAATGACCACCGTCCAATTTTTTCTAACAAATTCATAAATTTTGGACAGTTTTACGTAAAAAATGTCGTCTTTGCGTAAGTCGATATCGGCAACGGTTTTTGTGTAAAATGAGAAAAGTGGATAGGTCGAGGAGGTCTTGTTTCCTGCCCCCCCCTCGGTCCCCCGACCTAAACCCATTCGATTATTTTCTGTGGGGCCACCTCAAAGCGAAAGTGTATAAAACATCAATCGAAACCATTGAACAATTACGGGAGAAAATTGAAATCAGAGGGTTTGCAAGTCTTTGAAACGTCGCGCTAGATTATGCATTGAAATGGACGGTGGTCATTTCGAACAGTTACTGTAATTGGTCCCTTTTATTAGTAATTAGTGTTAGTTACCTTGTTTCTTATTAAATTGTGTTATTAATTATTTCATTATTACAGTGCATTATGCTGATCATAATTAATCTTACTTATTTTATCTGAAATTATTAATTGCAATTTAACTGGATAGTTTGTGAAGTAAATAATAAGAAAACTCGACATTACAATAATCTTAGTTTATGTACTAAATGATTCTGATTATTTCTAAATGCAATTTGGCTAAATAATAGGAACGTTTTGAATTGATTCCGAAGTGAATAACAGTAATTTTATCAAATAATGATAATTTTCAAACTCATTTTACACAAAAACCGTTGCGATATCGACTTATGAAAGACGACATTTTTACGAAAAGGTCGTACAACATTTTTTAGGGACTTGATACTTTTCATCCCCTGAAAAGGACGCCTATGATGAATAACGAAAATGGCCTAGCTATGTTACTCGGCGTGAAAAGTTATGTATGTTCCTTAATTTCATCTCTTTATCTTTTATCGTTTTTGAAATAATTGAATAAAATCAGTTTCATTCGAACCTTTCAAGGGCCTGTAACTTTAAGGGTACGTTTTAGCACATATTTATATGAACATTTTGTCTTATTTTAATGAGTTCTACATGCAGTAAATTGAACCTATTTCAGAAAACACTGAATATATATATATATATATATATATATATATATATATATATATATATATATAAATGGTGGTTATCTAGAAAGTTACAATCATGTATTCATTTGTTTATAGTATATTAATAATTGCCTTTAGCTACTACGACAGAATGATGATTACATGCAACAATTAAAATATAAAGTAAAATAGGTGTAAATATAAAATAAATGTTTCTAATGTGAATACAGGATCTTGCAATTGAAAACCGATAAAGAAAGAAATAACAGTATTCCGTTTTTAGACACCAAATCGATTAAAACAAGTGAATATAAGATTATAACGGATTTGTACCAAAAGCCCATGTCATGTGGTAGTTACTTAAACTATTACTCACACCATCCTACTAGAATGAAGACCAATGTAATTAACTGACTTAAATTGCGAATCGAACGTATTTGTCATTTCATTACGGAAAAAAAACAATACTAAACGAAATGCTAATAAAAAACATCTACCCTAAAAAATTGGTTAATAAATTTTAATGAGTACCACTTCATTAGGAAGTAAGCATAACCTAAATGAGCCTCAAAACACAGAAAAAATCTATATGCCTTTCCCTTATCTTCAAACACTCACGCCGAAAATCCAAAACATTATCAAAAAACATACCGATAACTAAGTTATCGTCGCCAACAAGTTCACTTGCACTTTAAGTAAACTATACACTAAATTGAAAAATACGTTATCCACTGCACAGCAGTATGACGTTATATACAAAATTCCATGTGCTCAGTGCAACCTCAGTTATATTGGGCAGACTAAACGGAATGTTAGCAGCAGAATTATATAAATAATATAATAAATCTGACACTTTGAAAAATAGTTCCTTATCAAAGAATCTGGATCAAATAGACGTGGAATTAATTTGTACTCCTGTAAAAATGGCATAGTTAACTTCTTTAATAAGTGATAGATTTCGTTGATATTTTGCTTTAACCGATTTGCGAGCGAGTTAAAATATCGCATTCGTGGCGTTTTTTCAATATTACCGTACGCGTGCGATAATTTATACTCTTTACCATAATAAGTACGATTTATACGAAATATCATACGGTTTAAGTTTATACATATATATATATATATATATATATATATATATATATATATATATATATATTGTAAGAAATCCCATTTGAATTTAAATTTTTGGTGCCATTACAAATGCGCGACATAGCGCAGCAGTGAACGCGTCTGCGTCGAAGCGCGATGCATTATTATTGTTTTTATTATGGCGTTATGTGAGTTCCGCTTATGTACCCTTATGTATAATTAATTGGAATTAAAGAATATTAAAATCTATTCTATTTTTCAAGACAAGTGTCTTACAGTTCAGGTGTGGGGTGAAGTTGACCTGGGGGCTTGATGTTAACAGATTGTAAAGGTGTGGTCAGAAGATTAAAAAAAAATGCCGACTGTAACTGAATCGACGGCCGCGAACGTAACAGTTGAAAAAATTGTAGCAGATGCAGTGAGAGCATTCCAAATGGGGACGAATTATGAATCAAACCGTTCAGCAACTACGCCAGTAACAAAGAAATTTCAGCTTTACTGCCAACATTCGGGGTGATCCTTCTGAAGACGTTGCAAATTGGATTACGCGAGTGGAAAGCATACAAAACACATATGGAGTTAGCGACGGGGCAATGCAACTTATTATGGTTAATGGTTACAAAATTCACAAATGCAGCATTATCCTGGTATCATTCGAAGGTGGAATTTATTTCAATGTCACTCGATAACCTTAAAGAAGAAATGAAAAATATGTTTGCTAGTAGGCCGAGTAGAATAGAATTAATGCGAAAACTAGAAGCTCGCAGAAGGAAACGGAATGAAAAATTTGCTACCTATTTTAGTGATAAGGTGGTATTAGCTAATAAAGTTGGGCTATATGAAAACGATATAATTGAATATGTAATAGACGGGTTTGATAACTATATTTTACAGAGCCAGGCAAGAATAAAAAATTTCCAGTCGTTACGAGAATTGCAACCAATTATGAGTAATTTAACAAATGCTGATAAGGGTATCGTGGCCCTATCAAAGCCACCGGTTAGTGTTCCGCCTGCTCGGGTAATCATTGGTGGTCAACAACAAAGTACCAGACAGTTCCGATGTTTCAATTGTAATTCTTCCAGTCACAGATTAAGTGAATGTCCTAAACGGAAGCGTGAAAAGGGATCTTGCTACGAATGTGGTGACAGTCGACATCAGCGAAGGGAATGTCCTAAGCTACAACGTCCAGACCCTGCACTACCGCAGCCAGATTCTACTAATACACTTTTGGTTACGGAGCAGCAACAATTGGAGAACGTACAAGCGAGTCCACTTCCAGCGTATACAATTAATATTAATTTAGATAAGTATCGACATCCTTTAGAAGCGATAATTGACACAGGTAGTCCCATTTCACTAATTAATGTAGATTTTGTTGAATTTATTACCTCTTATTGTGATGGAGATAACAAATATTCAGGCATAAATAATTCACCGCTAGTTGTATTAGGATTATTCAATGATGTTTTCAAGGTTGATAGTTTTAGTGTACCCGTTACTTTTCAGGTGGTGCCTAACAATACAATGAGTAATGATTGTTTATTGGGGCGTGACTGTATATCACACTCAAACTTTAAAATTACTTGTGCCGATCAAGTTTATTTTGAACCGGCTGAAACAAAAGTTAACGAGGATTTTATTACCAATGACATCCTTCTTATTAACGATGTCCAAAATTTTAGTATTAAGTATTTAGATATAGAACGTACAATATCAAATTCTGATAAACTTGAACTGCAAACTGTTTTTAATGACTATTATCTTAAACCTGAAAGAAATGATCAGCCTTTAGTAAATTATGAAATGAAAATAATTACCAAACCTGATCACATTCCATTTTATTATCAACCCAGAAGATTTTCTTATTATGAGAGAAGTGAGGTTGATAAGATTGTAACTGATTTATTGGCACGTAACATAATCAAAGAAAGTAATTCGGAACATTGTTCCCAGATTGTATTAGTTAAAAAAAAGTGGTGAAACACGCATGTGTATAGATTTTCGTCCATTAAACAAAATTGTTTTACGTGACAATTTTCAATAATTGAGAATCACTTGGAATATTTAAAGGGTAAACAATATTTTTCTAGACTCGACTTAAAAGACGCATTCTACCATGTGCGGGTTGAACCAGAATCAACAAAATATTTATCTTTTGTTACGCATGCAGGACAAGTTGAGTTTTTACGCATGCCATTTGGGTATTGTAATAGTCCAAGTGTATTTTCTAGATACATATCGTTAATTTTTGGTAACCTTATTAAAAGCGGGCAATTATTATTTTTATGGACGATTTATTAATCGCCACTATAACAGTTAATGAAACTATTTGTATTTTAAAAAATGTATTCCAATTGCTTGTAAACAATTTATTGGAACTTAAAGTTGAAAAATGTTCACTTTTAAAAAAGGAAATAGATTACTTAAGTTATATAGTTACTGAAAACGCGATAAGTCCTAATCCCCGAAATATTAAGCCGGTAAGTGATTTTGTACCCAAAAATCGAAAGGAACTATTGAGCTTTCTACGGTTAATGTCATATTTTCGAAAATATATAAAAGATTTTAGTATAATAGCTTCTCCATTGTACCAATTGATACGAAAGAATTCTGAATTTAAGTTTTCTGCGACTGAATTGGAAGTTTTTGATAAATTAAAATTCATTCTGAGTACGAAACCTGTCCTTAGCTTTTATTCGCCGAATGCTATTACAGAATTGCATTGCGATGCATGTCAGTTAGGATACGGAGCAATCTTGTTGCAAGTCCAAGAAGATAACAAATTTCATCCAATATTTTACTTCAGTAAACGGACTAGTGACCATGAAACAAGGTACCATAGTTATGAACTCGAGTGTCTCGCTATTATTTATGCAATTAAACGATTTTATGAATAAAATTTAAGATTATTACAGATTGCGATAGTTTTCGGTTAACTTTGAGTAAACGGGATATTAATCCTCGTATTATGAGATGGGCACTTTTTCTCGAGAACTATTCCTACGAAATTGAATATATACCAAATTCACGAATGAGACATGTTGACGCTTTAAGCCGTGCACAAAATATTTTTATATTGGAACCACAAAGTTTCGAAACTGTTTTAGCTATAAAGCAGCAGACAGATCCCGATATTTTAGCACTCAGAGACAAACTTGAAATCGGTGAGCTTGCGCAGTTCGAATTAGTCAATGGAATTGTTTACCGAAAATTTGATAAAAAAAAATTATTATTTTATGTTCCGAAAGGTATGATATCCAAAATTATCCAAACTGCTCATGACAATATGGCACATGTTGGTGTTCAAAAAACGTGTGAAGTTATTTTAAGAAATTATTGGTTTCCCAATCTGAAGGAAGTTGTGAAAGATTATATCTTACACTGTTTGCAGTGCATAAGTTTTTCGCCTAGTTCCGGGAAAGCTGAAGGTGTACTTCACAGTATACCAAAGGGCGATTCTCCTTTTATTACAGTTCATGTGGATCATTATGGTCCTTTAGAAAAATGCAAGAATCAGGACAAATACATTTTTATAATTATCGACGGTTTTACAAAATTTACGAAATTGTATTCATGTAGAACTACTAAAACAAAAGAGGTTGTAAAACATTTAAAATCATATTTTATGAGTTACAGCAAACCATATCAGTTAGTGTCGGATAGAGGTACCGCCTTTACCTCAAATGCATTTTCAGAGTTTTTAGGGTCGGAAACCGTTAAACATGTTTTAATAGCAACCGGGATGCCTCGAGCAAATGGCCCAGTGGAGCGGATAAACCGTTCATTAGCCCCTATACTCGCAATGTTAAGTAATAGTCATCACCTAGATTGGAATAACATGAAGTCGAATTTGCGTTCAATAACTCTGTGTGTAAATCAACGGGGTTTACTCCTAGTAATCTTTTGTTTGGGATAGGCCAACGTGGTAAAACGAGCAATACGTTACAAGATTTTATGTGTGGCCAGAATGAAAAAAAAGAGATTTATTCCAAATTAGAGCATAGGCTGTTGAAAACATCCAAAAGTACAATGAAGAATATTTTAACAAGCATCATAAATTACCTCATACTTATAATGTAGGAGATTTAGTTGTAATTACAAATAATGTGGTGACGCCAGGCATTAATAAGAAATTGCTGCCGAAGTTTAAGGGGCCCTATGTGGTAGGCTCAATACTTCCCAATGATAGATACATTATTAAAGATGTTGGGGGCTATCAGATAACGCAAGTTCCGTATGTGGGAACCGTAGCGTCCTCTAGCATGCGCCCATGGCTGTAATTAATTTTTGTAGGTCTAAACTAAATAGAGTTAAGTATTTCAATAGATTTTAAGTTTGTAAGAGATTGAGGCCAATCTCGAGTCAGGTTGGACGAGTTTGTGAGAAATACCATTTGAATTTAAATTGTTGACGCCATTACAAATGCGCGGCATAGCGCAGCAGTGAACGCATCTGCGTCGAAGCGCGATGCATTATTATTGTTTTTATTATGACGTTATGTGAGTTCCGCTTAAGTATCCTTATGTATAATTAATTGGAATTAAAGAATATTAAATCTATTCTATTTTTCAAGACAGGTGTCTTACAATATATATATATATATATATATATATATATATATATATATATATATATGTAATTACCCACGTAAACGTTGTGCGAAACCGATCAACCCAGTAGTATAATTATATAACTACGATTTTAATGTATCCCATGCATTGAATACAAATTTCTTTTTAATTTAAATGTTTGTTTTATTAATCACCATATAATAAGTACTAATTCTAAGTAGCACATGAATCTCATCTTTGAAAACGATAGCAACGCATTTAGCAACCTCGTATACAGTAAATTTTTGGTCAAAATGAGGTCTTCTGGCGTTGACTTTCCTTCATATATCAAAGAATCTAAACTAATTGAATGTTGAATTTATTTGTATAAGTGTAAAAATTGTACTGTTAACGTTTATAATAAATTATAGATTTCCATAATATTTTGTTAAAATACTTTCATCGTAGACAAGTAGCTTGCAACCAGCATAATTAAGAATTTTGGTCATATATTTACTGTTTTCAGTCTTAACTCCCAGTATGAACAACTCCATTTTCTTTCCTTTCTAGATTATTGTCAATTTCTCTCGAGTCAAGATTTTCTTGAAGCTTCTATCGTCCTTATTTCCTTCCGAGTTTCCCACGATAGTTGTGTCCTCATCTACCAGTGTTTCGCTTTGGTTTTAATCGTTTAATTGCAATGTCGAAAAAATTGAAATGTAAGTGTTCACTAAAGGTTTCACACCATTCAGGCGCATTTTCGGTGATCGGAAGTCTTTTGACAACTTCGTTCGAGATGTAAGAATTTTTTCTACTGACTGCAGTACATTGGCATAACTGGACGGGGCAGGGGGTCACTCTTACCTACCTGCGAATTAGGTAGCACCTCCAAAACTTGAAAAAAATGAAATCAAGCAAAAATGAATAACCAGACAGGAATTAATAAAACATTACAACTAGGTATTGTTTCTATTAACCGAACTATGTATGTTTTATTTTTTACGGTCCCAATGTAGACAGATTACTTGAGAAGTCACTCAAGATAAACGCACTATGACAGATATGTGTATACACTACAGATACACACTGCCTTATAAATGCATACAGAAATATATATTGAGGAGGGAGGTCCTAGTCATCCCTAGGATTTGAGCCCAGCTACGATCATGCTTTAATAGTATCAAGCGTTATCTTAAGCAACAAAATATTCTTTTCGAAATGTTTCGGGCTAACAGTTTCTCTTGTCGGTAAAAGTATTTCACTAAGCGGTCAAAAGTTTGATACTTCCAGAGCGAGTAAAGTTCAATAAAAAACAGTACCTGATATTATTTTCTTTGCATTTTGTTTTGACGTCTAGATATGGTATATGGGAAGCTAAATTGTCAGATATATGAAAATGTAAACTTTCACCATTATTACACACAATTAAAATACTTAGCTTTTCTGGGTGTTTTTAATGGTGTATTTTTATATTTATGGTTTACATTAAAAAACCCAAAAAAGATAAGTATTTTAGTCACAGATTATAGTTTAAGTGCAATCTACTGAACATAACCACAAAGCAGTTGTTCAGAAAGAAATAATCGAATAGGAGAGAGTACTGAACACTTTTTAAAACATTGCTGTCAATGTTGCTTTTTCAAAAATATCAATTATATATAGACTCATTCCTTATAGATTCTTGTACACAACTATAACAATTTGACTGTCTATTTATAACTGTGAACACCTGAAACAGGTTTTTACAAAACATTGTGTCCCAAGGTACAATACCTGTCTGTTACTTTGGGACGCATAGCCATGTACCTTGGGACAAGTATAAAAACAAAATAAAACAATATGCGCGAACAGAATTTTTTATTCGGTAGGAACCAGGTAAGTATAATTTTATCCTATTCTACATTATAATTATGAAAGTCCACCGTAAAAAGCATAAATGTTGCCTGTCTCGGGGTGAACCCAGCAAAAACTGGCACAGGAACTTTATTTATTATATCGTTAATAGAAAGTTCAAAAGTCTCAGCCGAACTGTAAACAAATTTATTTCCTGAAAAACTTTTTGCTTTTTTAAGATATCTTACTTCCAAAGCTACACAGTTTATTTTTAGGATTTCGACAATATAAAAATTCCGTCTTTTTGCCTGCAACCCCAACCAACGCAAAGTCGCTGTCCTTTATATTTACTGGTTCTAGATCCTCTTCGGCTTCTCTATCTACCACCTCAAATTCAACATCAAGTGAAATCGTTGCTGCTTCACCATCCTCTAAACTACTTGTTAGGTCATCTTTGGGCAACACTTTACGTTTTATTCCATGTATCTTCTTCTTGTTTGCTTTACTTTTAATCTTCTTATCTGCTTAATTTTTTTCTACTTCGTCCTTTTCTGGTGTCGAAGCACACAACACCTGCCAAGCTTGGGTCTCTCACGCCTTGTCTTTCTCATACAAGCTTTGGGAAACGGTCTGATCTGCTCTGGACTAATAAATTTTTTTTGTACAGAAGGTCCAGGCTGCGGTAATTCCACAGAAGACCCAAAATTTGAGGTAACTTCGCCAGAAGCTGGACCTGGAGTTTGTTCACGACGATCAGTTACAACAGAGTTTAAGAATTCATAATCTTGGAATATATTCTCGTTATAATAAATGTCGAGGGAAAAGCTAGTCCTACGCACTCGCAAATATCATAAATGCGGACAGCCGCCATTTTGTAAATTTTAAATGGGATCATAAGGGTAACCTCATTTGAAAGCTCGTTTCTTGTGCTTTTCAACGACATCAACAACATTAAAATATTACTACTGATTTATAAGTTTCAACTTCAAAACATTAATTGGTGTTTTAGGGTTGAAACTCGTGCATCAGTAGTAATATTTTAATGTTGTTGGTGTTGAAAAGGACTTGAAACGAGCTTTCAAATGAGTTAATAATTATATGATCCCATTTAAAATTATATTACAAAATGGCGGCTATTTTGTAAAATAATTTTAAATGGGATCATTTGGCAAGTAATACCTGAAGTAATCCTGAACGGAGGCGCCCAAAAACAAAAACGTTTGAAAGATTAATGGATCGTTTTTTTCGTACTGGATCAGTCGTATATGACAAACATGAAAGGAATAAAAATGTTATAACTGAAGAAAAGGAATATGATGTACTGCTAGCCGTTACTGTGAATACCCACATTAATACTCGTGAAATTTCACGTCAACACGGCATTATCGAACCTCGGCGGTAAACATACTTCACAAACAAAATGCATCTCTACCACATACAATTACAAGAATTGACAAGAGGATGATTATCCTCGCAGATTAGTTTTTTGTGAATGGGCTCAGCAGAAAATGCGTGGTGACCGGATTTTTTTGATTTTGTACTTTTTGGAGATGAGGCTACACATTTCACAAAAATGGAACAGTGAATAGGTGTAATTTTCATTACTACGCAATAGGCAATCCTTGCTGTAGTAAAATACTCATAGTCCAATTAGGTGGTCTATAAACGTTTGGGGTGGTATTGTTGGGGGCTATCTAATTTGCCCACATTTTTTGACGGCCGTGTGTCTGGTTCCACTGGATATTCGACAAAGAGTGTGGTTGTTTCACGATGGTACTCCAGTTCATCACACTGCCGCGATTCACAACCATCTAAATACTCACTTTCCTGTGAGGTAGGTAGACAGAGGAGGACTGACTGAATGGCCAGCTCGATCACCGGAGTTGTCAAAAATTGATTTCTTCATGTGGGGCTACATAAAAAACTGTCTCTTCAACACCAGATGATATGAAAAATAGGATAAGAGAAGCTTTTAACAGTATTCATGTACAAATGTTATGATGTAGCCCACTCATTTGAAAATCGAATACAAAGTTGCATACACCTATGTGTAGGTGGACGTTTTGAACATTTACTTTAAACTTATTTTGTGACACGAAATATTCTGTTTAAATCACATTCATCTAGAAATTCCCTACCTTCATTACGGTTTATATGTTTTAATTGTTTATTGTATAAAAATAATTTTGTTACATTATTATCCAAGATTAAATTATTTTTAGTCACACAAATTTAAGGTACTCCTAAAATTTGAAGAAAATTAAAAATATCTCAGAAAGCAATGAATTTAGGTATAGGGAATGCTTCATAAAAATGAAAGGGTATAAAAATACAATCTTTTCAGAAAATAAAATATAGGGGGGTGCATTACAAAAATTTGAGAAAATCGTAATTTAAATTTTTTGGCTCAGCTTGTATACAGATATTCGTTGAAGATTTTTGGTTACAGTTAGTTGTAATACTAGAACATATTATTTACCTTATTATATAAAATAAACAATTATTTATTTATTACTTCTCCATATACATAGTTTATTTCATAGGAATTTCGATATAAAAATGACCATAACTCTTTAAATACTCTGCATGGTGGATTATAAGAGGAAATATACCTATAATTTTTGTAAATAACTTTTTTTTATGTACTCTTATCATAATGGAGTAATCGATCAATCCCACATTAAATACTCATCCTGTATATATAATACACAATATATATATATATATATATATATATATATATATATATATATATATATATATATATATATATATATATATATATATATATATATATATATATATATATATATATATATATATATATATATAAAATTTTAAATTAAAAATGCATACATAATGTTTTGTTGAATGGATTTTAACCCACGATAAACACTCTACCAACTGATCCATCGAAAAAACAAGCCCACTCGATTTAATTTTTAACTTAATATGTATGCACTTCTCCAGTTTTTCTATTTTATGTATTTAAAATCACAATAAACTTTTTATGATGCATGTCATGTGAGCCTGCAATTCGCTACGTATCACATGACAGAACATGTGAATAAATTATAGATAACTATACCTCGATTGACTAATGCCATCTGATGGCGTGTATCTTAATATTTGTCTTAACCTGCATTCCTTGCTAATGCAATATAACGTGTTCTCCTAGCTAGCTTTTATTTAAAATCAATTTAAATCGACAAAGTATAAAATAAAATTGAACAATGTGAAGAAAAACATTTAAACAAAATTAACAAATATACAAAAAGAAAACAATGTAACAAACAGAATATGTTGAAATATTTCTTCCATTTCGTACACATTAGTTTATGTACGACTCTTGATTATATCTCTAGGCAAATGAGATCTTTTAGGAATTTTGCCCAATGAAGGCAAAATTTCCTTTGAAATATAAGGGATAAATCCACTATTAACAGTTTCACATGCCATGTACATTGATGGTGGTAGAGATACTGATCCCAGTACAAGGCTATCCACAAGTTCCAAACTATTTGTGTCAACTGGCGTTGTAATATATAGTAATTCCTTTACATAATCCACGCCTCGTACTATACCTAAAAAGGAGGTTTTAGTTTTCATTAACAAAACTTTTATTAAAATTTACCCCATCCATAACATAAATAAGCATCATGTTCTAAAACAAATTTGCACAATACAACCAAGTTTCCATTAATTGGTTCTGGAACACCCATTTGCTCATTATCAATTATGTTAACAGAAGAAAATTCCACTCTGAAATAAATTTTCACAAAGTGCACATATTACTAACGTACTCACTGGTATGTATGAGTTGTAACATCAGTTATATATTTTTGTTGATCAGAAAGTAATGCTCCAAAATATGATAGTACACACATCTCCCTAATTTTTCGAGGTTCCAAAGTCCATTCCTTTTTTTGGTCAGTCATTGCAGCAAGAGGACTAATAACATAATTAGGAACTAGTTTTGTATTGGGAGTTAATGTTTTTGCAGAATTCATAATTAAATTATGGCTCAATGGTTGATAAAAGTTTTTTTTGGGATTTGAACTTCTAATTTCTATAATTGAAGATGGTTTCACACATACAACAACCGATGAAAATATATTTAGTCCAAATCCTCGAGTGTAACCCATATAATTAATAATTGTTGGCATTGGCGGAAGATCTTCACACAGTAATTTCAATAATTTTACCTTATGGATGTAATCTTGTGGTTGGGCGGAAATGTCAACATTTGATACAAACACGCACCTAAAAAATAAATACTAATTAATTTTCTTATAAAAATTTGAGTCCTCTGACTCAAAAAGCTTTCCCACCGCCTTTTATTTCAGTCAATTCAATCAAATACTTATACCAAAGTTGAATACAATCGCTCTTCAAGTGTTTGATTTACTGCGAACAAAAGAAAATAAATTCTGCTTCTCCTACCCGCAGCTTCTCCACCACCAAAAATCACTGCGGTTTAGACACTTAAGTCTTAAACATTTATGTTAAATTTAAATGCAATCGCCATTTAAGTTTGTTATTGCGAACAAAAGAAAATAAATTCTGCTTCTCCTACCCGCAGCTTCTCCACCACCAAAAATCACTGCGGTTTAGACACTTAAGTCTTAAACATTTATGTTAAATTTAAATGCAATCGCCATTTAAGTTTGTTATTGCGAACGAAAGAAAATTATATTGCAATCGCAATTCTATGACTAATAAAAATCACAGGGATCTAGACATTTATTAATAAGTGTATTAAATTTGAATGCAATAAGTTATTGAGTTATTGGGCTCTAATAGAAAATCACACTTACCCCTCTTACTTCTTACCTCAAAACCACACAGGCGCGCGCTTGCGCACGAATACATACGCACGCACGCGCGCACACACACACACACGCACACACAGACATTTTTCAAAAACCAATTTTTTGGACTCGGGGTTTTAGTTCAGTTTCGAATTTTTTGATTGTTTACAAAAACTTTCAATTGAAGAATCATATTAAAAATTAATGTAATAAAGGATGTTTTTTTTTTATGATTGTGGACCTGAACAGGCTAAATAAGGCCTATCGTGCTAAAGCACTCAGGATGGATAGAGGGATAATGAATTGCCAATAGAACAGCTACCTTAAATTTTGTCATATCATAAGTGAGAGGAAAACAGGAACTAGGGAGATCATTCCAGAGTTTAGAAGCCGTGTAGAAAAATGTCGATTGCGCCCGTTTGGTACAAGTGGAGATTTGTACTGCATACTGATGATGTGAATGAGCGAACCGAGTGTTTCTCGCAAAGATAGGCGGAGATGGTATCAAAGAATGTAATTCACCAGCACAATAGCCGTTGTAATAACGATAATACAAAGAAAGAACTGAAACCATCCTTCTATGCTCAAGGGACTGTATGTGAGAAGTTAAGGACGGGTCATTTATAAGCCTAATCGCTCTCTTTTGAATACGATCAACGATATCGAGAGCGTATTGGGGAGCACTAACCCAAAGGTGAGAATTATATTCCAGATGAGGCCGAATTTGGGCCTTATACAGCAGAAGGAGTTGTCAAGAGGTAAAGTACTGCTTAGATCTGTACAAAAAGCCTATTTTACGAGCAGCTGTTTTGGTAGCTGACAGAAGATGGTCAACCCATGAGAGATTTGAAGATACAGTCATACCCAACAGAGTAATAGAGTCTGAAAACTTAAGAACTGAGCCATTCATACTTACAACAGGAAATGATCGATCTTTTTTGGCGGACATAAGGCAACACTGAGTTTTGTTAGCATTAAATTTAACTAGATTATTGCTTCCCCATTCGAGAATACGTTGAATGTCTTTGTTGATTGAATCTGCCATTTCAGCTTTAATTTCTTGATTTGACATAGAAGGTGGATTATCACTATGAGTAGACTGAGATGAACTACAGTGAAGAGTGCTATCGTCAGCAAAGCAATGGATGGGGTTAGTTGTTGAAGAAATAAGGTCGTTTATGTACAGCAGAAAAAGTGTAGGCGCTATAACGGATCCCTGTGATACGCCCGCGTTAATGCTAACTTCTTTTGAAAAAAGCCATCAACTACGACACGTATTCGTCTTTTATCAAGGAAACTAGAAACCCAGTTGATGAGCGTATCATTTAACCCAAACGAGGTGAGTTTGGCAAGTAAACACTTATGCCAAACTTGGTCAAATGCCTTTGAGATATCTAAAGCGACTACAACTGTTTCACCGGACTGCTCTACTGGATTGTTCCAAACTTGGGTCACATATGAAAGAAGATCGCCTGTTGAACGACTTTGCCTAAACCCATATTGGTGGTCACTAAGGAGTTTGTTAGTTTCAAGGAACGTGAGCAGTTGCTGATTGATGGCTTTTCCATGATTTTAGACAAAATGGAAGTGATGGCAATTGGTCTGTAATTTGAGGGATCGGTCTTATCACCTTTTTTGGGAATAGGTTGAACATTTGCTAACTTCCATGAAGAAGAGTTGACTAGGGGCACATCTTTTCCAGAATCATTGAGACACGAGTTTGATGCAAACAAATCCACAAAAACGTTGGCTTTGTCTACAGAATCAGCAACTACCGATCCGTCAATAGATGTCAGGGGGGGAAATGAAGATGTTCGAAAGTTTTTACTAATGGCTTTTGCTAAAGACCAAAATTTACGACTGCCTAAAGGAGATGTAGCTAGTTCATTGCATTTTCGTTGTTCGAACAACTTTTTAGTTTTAGTGATGACACTTTTGCAGATATTTCTAGCACCAACGTATTCTACATGACATAAACATAATATGCAATATTAACAATTTGGTAGTTAGATAAAATAATATCTGAAGTTTCAGTTTTGGTTAAGTTCTATTACATATGAATTGCAACAAATTGAAGAAATTCTACATTAGGAAAAGTTAAGAATGTTTTAAGTTGGTTAAGCCAATGAAAGCTGTAGGAACAGTTTTGGTTTTACTAAAACATCAGATTTGTGTTCGGTCATTCGATTTGTTAAAGGTGGTAACGAAGTGCCGATATAGGTTAAATTACAATTTTGCAGGGTAGTTGACAAATAGTATTAGTTGTAGATTGTTTACTAAATCTACATTTTAATTTTGAATGTAAGATATTACCTTTATTTTGTGGAATAAAGGCAGGTTTTAAATTAAATTTGGAAAGTGTTTTAAACATTATACATTTTTTATTGATATAAGGAATAGGTACATACTTAAAATTTTCATCGTTTATTTTCGTGTGTTTGTTATAAAATGAATCTACTTATTTTTTAACTATTTTCATAATAAACTTTTTTGGATAATTATTGTTGATGAATGCGGATATTATTTTTTTGATGTTGGTTGGTCTGAATTTTGGATCTGAAATAGTGAAACATTTGTGAATAATGTTTGAAACAATATTACATTTCATATGAAAAGCGTGATTTGCATGAAAGTTTATAAAACGCCAACTGTGTGTTTTCTTTTGGGACTAATCAATTAATGTGGAATTATTATCATTTCTTTTAGTATCCAAGGAGATTTCACTGTTTACTTCTAACTGTATTGTAAATTTTAATCGAGGATGAAAACCATTGAAAATATTTAAAACTTCGCCAGTTTTCGATACTGGAGCAGTTAGAATTATTTGATTCTATATGTAGATGATTTCATCTACATATCTACAGCAGAATGATGGTGTAAAACTTAACTCTTTTCAATAAATTTCAAACATACCTTTGACTACAACAATACTAAAATTTTAGAAAAAGAAAGTAATTATAAAAAAAGAAATGTTATACATAAAAATTTTTTGTAATAATGTTTGTAACAATAAAAAAGATATACGGAAAGTTTTTCTCCGGCATATGATTGTATTTAAAAAAAATTTACATAGTTAGCTAGTTTAGGTTGTCAGCTAATTTGTCACCTGTTAAAATTTGTTAAAGTTGTAACATTAGTCAGTTTCATACCCTGAAGAAGTTTTCAAACGAAAACGAAATATAGGAGTTTAATTAAAATTGATTTAATTCAATACTTCACGTTTACACGATAAAGTTTTTCAAAGAAAAATTGAAATACATTAATCGTCAATTAACTTAATATTATCGTTTATATATTTTACTTGGTTTAGTTATTATGACATCTTACAAAAAAATGAGAGAAATATATGGTATTACAATATGCAAAATAATGAAGAATGTGCCTGACAATTATGAAAAATTGATTGAAATGTATAAAGAAAAATTTTCTTCTTAAATTGCAAATCGAAACATTACATTCCAAAATTTATAAGATTTTTGAAAACCAAATATCAAACATTAAAAATTGATCCTGATTTCAAGAAAATTCAATTTCAATTTTATAAGAATATTTTAAATCTTTCAATAAATGATACATTTAAACGTATTAAAGCTTTGGAACGTAACAATGAAATAAATTTAGAAAAACTTGAAGATGTGTTATTCCCAAATACATTTTATAGTTTTAAACAAGAACAACAAACTTGGTACAACAATACATTTATAAAAACCAAACAAATCCATTTAAAGAAATCTGAATACTTAAGCAATCAGGATGTAAAATTTGAAGTAAATCACAATTGGATCAAAAATTATATAGATAAAGAAATTCCACATAACATTTTATACACTTTAAGTTTAGGTGAAAATGGCAATTTCCCATCAACAAAAGACAAGAGCACAAATAGAAAAGTTATTACTAAAACGATTTCTAATTTAGAATTGCTAATTGAAAATCTAGATAAAGACACACAATTAAGTATAAGAAATTTAGTAATCAAAAACCTAACTTTTCTTTAAATCACAATGAATTATTTATAGAAGCAAAAATTAACAACTTTTACAGAAAATCATTCAATAAAACAAAAAAATTGTTGCACAAAAGAAGACAAGGGACAACCTACTGTAACATTATACAAAACAGAATATGAATTTAAAGCTGAAGAACACTTAAAAGCTACAAAAAGCTAAATACAAATCCCATAAATAAAATTACCAATAAAGGTAATGATCTATTAATATATTGGTACAATGAAGGAAACTTAAGTGAATAAGAATATAATTCTCTTAAAATTAAATATCCCACTACTCCACAAATTTACATTCTTCCTAAGATTCATAAAGAATGTAGATCGTTTCGCCCAATTATATCATCAATTGATTCTCCTACCTATTTTTTATCTAAATTTTTAGCAAATTCCATAAATCAAATTTTATTGAAGAAACCTTATTCAACTAAACATTCAATTACTTTCCTAAAATTAATTAAAGAGAAAAATATTTTTGTCATTAGACGTAACTTCTTTATACACAAACACATGCACTGAAATTGTTATAAAAATTATAAATACAAAATGGACAGATATTCAAAACCACACAGAACTAAATAAACAACAATTTTTGGAAGGAGTTAAATTTTGCCTTAATACCACCTTTTTTTAATACAAAAACAACATATACCAGCAAAAAAAAAATTGGAGTTGCAATGGGCTCACCAATTTCAGCAACAGTTGCTGGAGTTTTTAGAAAAAGAATGTTTAAAAAAGTTAAGTTTTACACCATCATTCTACTATATATATGTAGTTGATTTAATACTAACTGCTCCAGTATCCAAAATTGACGAAGTTGATTGGTTCCAAAAGAAAACACACATTTGGCGTTTTATAAACTTTCATTCAATCTTTTCATATGAAATGTAATATTGTTTCAAACATTATTCACAAATGTTTAACGATTTCAGATCCAAAATTCAGACCGACCAACATCAAAAAAATAATATCCGTTTTCGTTTCAAAACTTTTTCAGGATATAAAACTGACTAATGTTACAACTTTAACTTTATAAACAAATTTTAACAGGTGACAAATTAACTGACAACCTAAACTAGCTAACTATGTAAATTTTTTTTAAATATAATCATGCCGAAGAAAAACTTTTCGTATCTTTTTTATTGTTACAAACATTATTACAAAAATTTTTTATGTATAACATTTCTTTTTTATAATTACTTTCTTTTTCTAAAATTTTGGTGTTGTTGTAGTCAACGGTATGTTTGAAATTTATTGAAAAGAATTAAGTTTTACACCATCATTCTACTATAGATATGTAGATGATTTAATCCTAACTGCCCCAGTATCCAAAACTGACGAAGTTCTAAATTTTTTCAATGGTTTTCATCCTCGATTAAAATTTACACTACAGTTAGAAGTAAACAATGAAATTTCCATCTTGGACACTAAAAGAAATGATAATAATTCCATGTCAATTGATTGGTTCAAAAAGAAAACACACAGTTGGTGTTATGTATGTATCTATGTATATGTATATGTATATATATATATATATATATATATATATATATATATATATATATATATATATATAGGTGAATATACACGTTTGAATTGATCGTTTGGTTAGTTGGTAAAAGTTCAAAGCGCAGAATTCCTTTATAATCCCACCAGACTGACAGCATAATCTTTTTTTGGTGAATCTCTGCTTTTGATGTCGTCTGGGCTAGTTCATCTTGCATCACCCACGATCTCTTTCGATTAACGTTGTTATAAACTATCCACTTTTCGTCGCCAGTAATTAGTCTTTTCAGAAATGGATCAATTTCGTTGCGTTTCAGATGCGAATCGCAGAGCTAACGCGTTGCGCCAAATGAATTTCCTTAAGCTGGCGAGGGATCCATAGATCGAGTTTCTTGACATAGCCAAGTTTTTTTTATTGTTTTCAATGCATGTATGCGATACATTGTGCTTCTCTGCAATATCACGTGTTGTGCTGACAATCTGAATCGAGAATGGCCCTGTTACGGGCCTAATCGACTTTAACTGGACGGCCAGATCGTTGAGCATTTTTCAATAAAAAATCACCAGAACGAAATCTGGCAATCCAATTTTGACAATGCCTTTCTTTTAAGGCTTCATTCCCATACACGGCACATAACCTCTTGTGCTTGCGATGCGTTCTTGCCTTTTCGGAAGCAATACAGTAAAATATGTCCGAAGTGCATGTCTTGTTCGTCCATTTTTAAATTGGGATAAAAACAAAACTAAAAAAATCTGCAATCACAAGTGCTTATCTTTTAACATCAAGATAATCCTATTTTGTTGTTGTCTTTTAACTAGATGGCCCTACAAACAAATTCAAGTTTGGCAACAAGAGGGCGCAGACCTAACACAAGTTCCTACAGCTGTCTTACAAGCTAGCATTAGTCCCCTTATTTCAAATTTTCTGCCAAGGGGGCCACGACAAGACGGCGCAGACCTAACATAAGTTCTTATAGCTTAGAACATTGTAGGCGCACGCATTTGCCTTCCTTCCAGGGGTTGAACTGCCAAAAAGGCTCTTAATACAACCAAAATGGCTCTAATTAGGGTGAAAATTCCCTCAAGGGTTGAAAATAGTCTCCGAAAAGAAGCCATAGGGGTGAACTGACAAAAAGGTTCTTAACACAACCAAAAGGGCTCTAATTAGGGCAAAAATTCCATCAAGGGTTGAAAATGCCCTCCGAAAAGAAGCCATAAAAAAGGAGGAAACTGACAAAAAGGTTCTTAACAGTACCTAAAGGACTCTAATTAGGGTGAAATTTCCATCAAGGGTTGAAAATACCATCCGAAAAGAAACCACAGGGGTAAAAAAATACGATCCCCATGTGGGCATATAAAAAAGTGGAGGGGAGAGTGCCGGTATACTACTGATGTTTGTAATTAAAAAAATTGAGTACCACAATCATATTCTAAGAAACTATCTAAGTAGACTTGGTGATCTTTTGAAAGATTCAAAGCTTCCTATTGACCTTCGAAAAAAATTAGTTAGTGCTGTAACAAAAGCTATTGTATATCGACAAAAAGAACAGGGATCATTTTCTATTCGAGCAAATTCTTCAAAAATCAATATTAAAAATGGATCAAACCATATATTTGGTGATCATGAAGCATGTAACGACTACTCTTGCAAAAAAAAGTCGAGAAGAAGTAAACTTACTTCCTAGGTTGAAAGAAAGCGGTTTATTTAATGTAATTCATAAAATAAATCAGCCACTTGCAGATAACGCAATAAGCTCATAGCATGATGTCAACACTAATGCAGTTGAAAACTACAATTGGATAGTGGATAAGTTTGTGGGTGGAAAACGCATAAATTTTTCATTAAAGGGTTCATATGAGATGTAGAGCCGTCGCTATTTCGTGTAATTATAAGGGTGATTTTTTATGTATTGTTTCAGAATCATTACAGTGTCCTTCTACAGGTACTTCCTCATAGAAAAATTCCGAGAACGCAAAATGAAAGCAAGAGATGCACGCAGGAAAAGTAGGTTTAAAATTACAAACTTGGCATACTATACTGACTTCCATAAAAATTGCAAAACCTAGAATTTGTTGAACGATTTTATTGAAATTTTCGTCAACGATGTCTTTCATTAGAACAAACAAACGATTAAAATTTGAATAAAATCTAGCTAGTAGTTTTTTTTCAGTGTGTAATTAACTGTCATAGGTCCCTGCAGGACTACAGATCGCGAAGAACGCCGCTTAAGACTTTTGGCCATAAAGGCTACTTGGAAGAAGCTAACATTGCCGTCCTCCCATAGCCTACTCGGTCGCCTGATTTGTCGCGCATTGAACATGTATGGGATGAGGTCGGTAGGCGACTGGGTAATTTACCACACCCTCCAGATAACTTACACGATCTCCGGCTATGGATATATATATATATATATATATATATATATATATATATAAACGTAATTTTTTATTTTAGGAAACGCATTAAAAGAAAAGCTTTTTCAAAAACAGATGAAAACTACAGCCCGGAAGTAAGTAGTTTTATTCCAAACTTAGAACAAAATATTTACCAGAAAAAAGCACAAAAATGTTTACACGATCTTCAAGTAGCTGACAAGCAAAACAAATTTAAGAACACATTATTACAATCGAAAAGTAATCTTTGGCAAACTGAAAGAATACGTATTTTGGGATGAAAACATGAAGAATGGATTGTGTCAATTTTTTACCTATAGTTTGTTACCAGAATTGGTGGATTCTCGAAGGTATAGACAGCAAGAAATACGACATGCGTATTTAAAATAATGAAAAATTTGTTGGTGTTTCTTTTTAAATTAATTATTATTTAAACTTTATTAGCTTTTTATTATATATTCATAATTTAATTCAATAAAGTTATTGTACCTATTGTGCTTATGAATTATTGTTCGACATCATACACATACCTAATCGGAATGAACTACACCACAGTAGTGAAAGAAAATGGTGAGCATGACTTTAATTTTCGATCGACTTTGACATGGACTTTTCGGTTTCGGTTCGTTTTGGTGGCGCCATTCCGATGAATGTTGACTAGTGTGCATGTTATACTCAAATACTCACGTCTCATCACCTGTTATTATAGGTTGCATGACGGTGTGGTCAATAGCGACTTGAGAAAGCATGTCAGATTTTCGATGTTCTTTTTGCATTTAGTTTTTTGGAACAAGTCTTGCTGCTACGCATCTCATGTTCAAAACATCAACTAAAATCGTCCCAATTGACTCATGAGAAATGTCAAGTTCTCTCAAACTACAATGAAAATGTTAAAGCACCAACTCTTTCACTTTGTTGACGTTTTCGTCAGTGTTAGACATCGATGGACGCTCAGAACGAGGCAAATCAGCCAGCACTATACGAGATCCCCTTTGAATAACTTGTACCACTCATACGCTTGTGTTTTGGATAAAACTGAATCACCATAAGCCTTCTGCAATATATTCAATGCAACGGCACACGAAATTCCATTAGAAACACAACATTTATGGCAAACTCGTGTATCAAAATTATTCATGGAAAAATCGCAAAACACTTTTGAGGTAATTCAACAAAAATGACAACAGACTAAGTCAGAAATCCCGTTTAAACTCGGCGTCATAGTAACAGTTCGCAGTGCTATCAACTTATCACAATTTTCTTTAAATGAGATATTCCGGGTACTTTTTTAGCAGAATGTATTTGGAATCAGTAAAAATGTTAAACGGGCTCCTAAAGTTATTGAGTTTGTAGCTTCAAAAATAACTTTAGCAATCGTGGTAACTTGGTTTGAAATAAGTTACATTTTGAAATGTTAAATCCTATGATATAATGTAACAACCTTTTTTTGTGGTTGTACAAAAAAAAATACGTTAATCTAAAATCATTAATTTATTTGGCATAATATTAGAAAAGTTTTAATTATTATTATGTAGAATTGAAAACTGGCAACTTAAATTGCATTTTCTAGAACAAATCTTTTGGGTGTAATATTACATAAATAGTTTTAGTTCCCTTTCTTAAAAAAAATTGGATTTATATTATTGTATTCGCGCAAGCGTGAATATTATATATACTTGAGTTATGCAGAAAGCTTTTGGTAATTCAGTTAATGCTGACTGTTAACAGCAATAAGAATGATTTTTACTTAATTTTTTATATAGTGTGCCATCATATTTGATGGTAAGTTTGTTTTTTCTCATTATATTTTAGCTAAAGCCTTTGCTTTTTAGGCACATTATTTTTTTCCACATTACCACATTATTTTTTTTCCACACAATTTTTTTCCACATTATTTTTTTTCCACATTACCACATTATTTTTTTGTTAATTACTCACTTTTAAGTACGCCTCTTTTTATTCATTGAACTTGTATTCGTAATAATCTTTAATGGGAAGAATACAATACGTATTGGATTGAAAATTTCTACAAACACATAGTTAATCGAGTTATTACAAGACTCGCAAGGATGTTGTGAAACGCTATCTTACTAGTTGACATTTCCGTATCCAAAAGAACACTGGAACCATTATACAGAGGTATTTATATTAGTAGTGAATTTTTTAGTTTTTAAGCTTAGCTTTAAAAACCTTTTTTTTCTTCCTCTCCTTATTATCCATAAATTTGGTAATAAACTTTATTGCATATTGTTATTTTTTTGTTATTATTAGAAAGCAGTTAATGTTCATTAAATAGGTTTTGTTATTCCTGTCAAAGATAACATGTTGCCCGAGAATTCATTTAATTATATTTTATAATTTTTTTTACATTGCATTTTTAGTAATTAAAGAAATGAAAATAACTAAACAGGTGAGAAACAAGACGCATTTCAGGTAGGTTAATCAGAGCTAAATTAGAACCCTCCCTATCTCAATCTACTGATGAGCCAGCGGCACATTATCAATTAAATTGTGCTTATTATTACAATTTAATTTTTTATTATACTTTGGCTTAAGGTAAAGCATTGCTACAATAAGACCTACCGGAACAATTCCACTTATATGACAGTAATTCACGTACCAAATTGTATAGTAAAGCAATAAGAAATTATAACAATTTTGATTTTTGCACTCCTGTATTAAATTATTATTATTAGCACTATTAAAAAATAATAATCTCAAAATGACATTTACCATATTTAAAACTGGTTCAAAGATTAAAATATTAAATTTACATATTAAATCATTCAAGGCAATACAATGTGATGGCGTTGTTGATAATATAGGCACTAATTTTCTTAAATTAAAATACCTTAGCAATAGCTGTACTTTTTAAGATTCTACAACAAATTAATTAAATAACATCCATGTAGAAAACGACATATATCACCGAGTGGTAACAATTTTACATACTTTCTGCAATGTAACCCTCGTATGCTTCGAACACTCTGGTCGTGTAAACAATTTCGTATTACTACACTTAACGTGTAATATACTATTACACAAAAAATACCTACAATATTTTACCCCAATCCATAACTTTGTGTAACATTAATCATTTTTTTTTCTTCTAATCAGTGGTAATGATCAATTTACCATGTCTACGTTTAAATTGGTAGGTTGACTTTACCTCTTAGAATTGGTTGCAATGGTTGATAAAAGCAAACATGACAAGTAAGTGATTCCGTACCGTTTTACAAAACGGTAAATAAAAAAAAGTATGTTTCATCTATACATTTGTACCAATGGCAACCATGACTACTCTAAATTCAACCAAAAAATAAAAAAGACCTCGGATGAAACATAGTATAAATATCACAAAAGTTAAGGGTTTAACTGGTTTCAGACGATATTGAAGGCTTTGAAACATTGCCTTCGACCAGTAAACAAACCTAACTATTCTTAATATACTATGCAAGGTATATCAAGTGACAATACCCAACCATTACATAGTGTAGATATTGTCAGACCCAACGAATTTTCTCGGTAACTTTTCTCGTTTGAGTTTTGGTTTATTATTTAACAAGCTTCTTTCAACTTTAAAAAAAATATCATATGGCTCATAAATTTCAAAAAGAAAATATGTTTTGGAATTGGCTTTTAATTATCTACCAGTTTTGTTTTTTCCAAAAGGTATACTAAAAAAATTTCGTTTGTAACTCGTCTCTCAAATGCATTTTTTCAGAAATTTGCCAAACCTAATGATATGATAGCAACATCAAAGAAAGAATGTCTGATCCGTTTGTAAATATTATGTATCTGGCGGAACTCATTGAAATAATTTTGAACTCGCAACCAAAGTTATTCACGCGTTTGCGTTGGTACAGAGTACACCCTAGATTTGAGAAAACCCCCTACATATTTTTTAAATTAATAATAAATTAGAATTAATAAATGATAGATAGAAATTAAAATGAATACAGTTTAAAAAAATATGTATACAATACAAAATAACAAATAAAAGGTTGTATTAAAAAACAAACGACGTTTTTTCTTGAAAACGGTTGGTTTTAGAGATGTTTCACAAGAGTACCTTTTTCCGCGTGGAAACCATCAGAGAATCATAATCTCACAGAAAATTGATAATCGAATACAAGCCAAAGAAGTTAGGGTAAAAATCATTGATAAATAGTATGCCAAATTTGAAAGGTGAATCTAAAGTAGTTCCAGAGTAATTACGCAAAAACCAGTTTCGTGACGTTATCTTTAAAGAGTGGCAGCTCCCTTAAGAATCATTTCCGGGCCTAAGTTTACAGAACTTTTCTTTATATTTTTCTCTGTAGAATCACCCATTTCGTTTTGTAGGGGTTGTTCCGGGACACCCTGTATGTTTGGCATCATTTGATTTGTGTGTTTATATTTGTAACATCGAATGTGTTCTTTGTATCTAATATCAAAGTTCCTAAGTGTTTGTCCAATATAAACAGAATTACATAATGTGCAGTTCAATGTATAAAATACCCGACTTCAAAATGACGTTAGTTGAATCTTTCGCATTAAATAAGTATTTACGAACATTGGTATTAGTTGTGAAAACTGCTTTGTACTTCTTGTTCTTTTGTAATATGTGAGCTACTTTCTCTATTTCTCCAATATGTGAAATTGATATGTATTTATTTTCTATCAGTTCTGTGTTAACTGGGCAAATGTTTTTGATAGAATTACAAATTATTTTACTCTTGTTTATTAACTAAAGAGTCGATTATATTAGAAATATAACCATTTGCTTGTGCAATTTGTTTTCTTTATTGAAATTTGTTTGGTTTAATGGTAATCGCATTGCTCTATGTACAGAGGATTAATTAATTTTCTAGGTATAAACATTAAAATTAATACACAGAACAAGTTTGAGCTCTCCATATCATAAAACCAACATCTACCTTCATTACAATTCCACACGATTGATGTGACTTAAGTCAGTTACATACGGGTCTTTAGTACACAGAGCAATACCATTACCTTTAAACCAAAGAAATTTCAATAAAAAAATATCAATTATAAAGCAAATTGCACAAGCAAGTGGGTACATTTCAAATATAATCCACAATTTAGTTAAAAATCAAGAGTACAAACTATCTATCAAAAACATTTACCCCGTTAACACAGAACTGACGAAAAATAAATACATAACAATTTCATATTTTGAAAAAATATCAGAAAAAGTAGCTCACATATTGAAAAAAAACAAGAAGTACAAAGTAGCTTTCAATACTAAAACCAAATGTTCTTAAAAGATTATTTAAAGCAAAAGATTCAACTAACGACATTTTGAAGTCAGGTATTTATAAATTGAACTGCACATTCTGTAATTCTGTTTATATTGGACTAACACTTAGGATCTTTCATATTAGACACAAGAACACATTAGATGTTACAAATATAAACACACGGATAAATCAAATTATGCCAACCAATTAATAGTAAACAATCACCTTATGACTTCACATTTCACAAAACATAAAATTTTTAATTTGCGTAACAAAAAAGGTTAATTAGATACTTCGGAACCATTAGAAATTTATAAACTTAAACATAAGCTTACAAAATAAAAGGTGTGCCAAAACTTGAACATTGATATGTAAGTAGACTGCAACCAGACCTAACAGAAAATGATATCAATAGTTTTTTAAATAAAAATGGTATATTTGATGCCGTATGTAAAAAAATGGATTCAAAACATCCTAATATTTATAGTAGCTTCAAAGTATCAGTCAATAAAGATAACCTGGACATGGTTAACAGTGTTAACTTATGGCCAACCGGAGTTACAGTAGGCAAGTTTCTTTATTGCCTGGGACGAAAGAAAGAGCCAGAAAAATTCCAAGCGCCGCCTGCAGAACAACTACAACAGAAAAAAAAAGTGTGTAAATCCTCACGTTTTATTGCTAAATGTTTGTAATCTTAATGTCGATAAGGTGAATTTAATAAATATTGACATATCCCAGTATGTTAACCTAAAATTTTTATGTTTTACTGAATCTGACCAGACCAATTAAATTTATTACATATCAACGGTTTTAAATTGTTCTTTTTATTGTAGATATACATCTGGGCGTAGTGGAGTTGCAATATGGATTAGAAACAGTTTGGATTATAAACATATAAATCTCGATAAATTTTGTATTGACAAACATATCGAGGTTTGTGGAGTCTTATGGAAACAAGGAGAGAGCACTTTACGGCAATGAAAAATTTGATCAGTTGAAAGTTGTTACACTTTGTTTTAATCTGAAACCAATACTTACAAGTCCTACTCGAGTTACAAAATACTCTACTTCCACTATTGACCATATTTTTACCAATTTTAGTACTTACAAATGTGACGTTGTGCAAAATACCATATCAGATCATAGTACAGTATTATTAGAATTGTGATGCTATTTTAAATTTGAAGTATGAATTATCCCTTCAAAATTGGTCTCAAGTTTCTCTAAGTGAAGACCTTAACGAGGTGTTGATACCCTTTACTCAATTTTTATGCATTTATTTGATAAATACTTTCCATTACGCAAGCTTTCTCTGTAGAGACATAAAGACGGAATGGGTTAGTAATGAAATTAAGTTGTCCAGCATTAGGTTAAAAGACTTATTTAAATTGTCCGTAAGTTATCCTCAGCTCGGCGCTTTTTACAAATTCGCAAAGAAAGAACACATAAAACTAATACGTGACACGAAAAAACAGTGTTATCAAAATAAAATTTTCAATGACAATAATCCAGTAAACGCTGCCTGGAAAGTGATTTCCAAATTTAATAATAAAGATAAAGTATTTTCTAACATTAATTTAAATATTAACGGTAGAATGTGTCAAGATCCAATAGAAATTGCTAATACGTTAAATTCATACTTTTTGACCGCTCCCTTAGAGGTCAAAAATCAAATTTCTCTATTACCAGTTTGTAAAACGTTCCTAATTATAATTTAAAAAATATTAGGGAATATAAGGGTTCACTTTTTCTTTATCCTTTTGCAGAAGAAGAGTTATTGAATCTATTAACTCGCAGTTTAAAAAACAAATCCTCGTCCGGTTACGATGATGTACCTATTTTCATTATTAAAAGAACACTTTCTGTTTTAATAAAACCTATTAATTATTTAGTAAATTTATCTTTCTTTACTGGTGAATTTCCAAGTGCACTAAAAATAGGTAAGGAAGTACCGGTTCACACGAAAAATAACGTCACAGATAAGGAAAATTATAGACCAGTCACAATTTCCTCAGGTTTTTCAAAAGTTTTTGAGTATAGCTTTTTAAATCGCTTAACAAATTATTTGAATAAATACAATATTCTTAATCAAAACCGAACATGGTTTTAGACCACAAAAATCAACCATTTCTGCAATTTGGAAGCTCCAAGAAACAATAATTACATGCATGAAAGACATGAAAATATCAAAATACTTTGTGATAAATTGGCTGTCTTCATTTTTATATAATAGATCCCAGTAGGTGTTTTTAAAGTACACAAGAGAAGGTTTTAATAAAATTGCAAACTCGAAATCAGGCTTACTAAATATGGGCATTCCACAGGGTTCAGTAATAGGCCCTGTCCTATTCTTATTATACATAAATGAGATTGAAAACGTTTGCCATCATGGCCATTTTACAATGTGCGCAGATGATATACATGTTGTTTTATCAAATAAAGATTTTAATGTTTTAAAAAGTACTTGTACTCAAGCACTGCAAAACCTAACTGCCTGGTTTTCACAAAATGACAAACTTCAATTTCACTAAAACACGATTTAACAGATTTCATTATGTACAAAACAAATGTGAAACTTTAAATTTAAAATTAAATAACGAATCTTTATTACAAGTAGATAAAACAAAATTCTTAGGAGTAAGCATCGATCAAAATATAAATTGGGAATCTCACTGCTCAGCACTGATATCTAAACTTCACTCTTTAGTTTTTCTTTTTAAAAATTTACATGTCCTCAATTTTGTGAAATTAACAAGTTTATATCATGCAGAAGTCTCATTACGATATAGTATTTTCTACTGGGGCAATTCATCAAAGGCTACTGAAGTTTTCATTGCTCAAAAAAAGATAGTTAGGCAAATTGTTCTTTGTGGGAAAATATTAAAAAAATTAAAAATTCTTACATTATGCGGAATATTAATCTATGAACATTGCGTGAATGTGAATAATAACAAATCTAACTATAATTTAAATTCTGATGTACATAATTATAACACCAGATTTACTACTAATATGCACATGCCTTACTGAAAATATAGGGTGACAGCACTCTCCTTTGTTTTTTGGTCCACATCTTTATAATAATTTACCAAAAAATGTAAGAAACATTTCAAATATAAACCACTTTAAGCGGGAAATAAAACAGTTTCTAGTACAAAACTGTTTCTACTCAATATCTGAACTCTACAACGCAATTTATAGATAATGATATATGTTTAGTCTAGTCTACCACTTTGTAACATAATTACAATATGGTTTTTATTATATATATATATATATATATATATATATATATATATATATATATATATATATATAGGTATTTTTATATTGATATTTTATACGTTTTATACATTTACGTCAATCACATAAATTGACACATCCTATACAGTCAATATTGTCATAAGGAAATAAATTGATTATTATTATTAAATTAAGGTCGATCTTATAGACTTGCCTTTAACCGATATTTTAAATACAGAACTATAATTTACAAGTTTACTGTTTTACTCTAATGATTTGCTACCATAACTAGTTTGTTATGTTACTTACATATTTTCTCTTGATAATTTACATGTTGTATTGAAAGGTGTAGAGAAATAATTATAAAAAAGAAATTGTGGAATTATGCAGTGTTTAAAACATTAGCTATTAAATGTTCAAAATGATTTCCACTCACACATCTGGCAACTTTTCACATATTTTTGTATCACTTATTATCAGGATTGCGTTTAATTTTCTCCCACAGTTATAATCCTACACAACAGTTCTTTACTTTCAAATTGGAGTAAAATACAAGCGAAAAATGAACGCTGAACAAAATTGTAACACACTTTACAAATGACAGTACACAATTTAAATAATGCAGATGATATGCTGATTTATGTTTACTATCATGTCATTAGGTTTGACGAATTTCCCAAAAATTGTAATTCAGAGATGAGTTACAGGAAAATGTTTCAAACAGAATGTTTTATTTAATAGAATTAAGAAACTTTTTCAAATTGTTAAACCCATTTTGAAATATTTTAATATCGCCCTCATTTTGTTAATACACATTTTGGTAAAAATGTAACAACAGTTGTAGATAACTAAATGCCAATTCCAAAACATATTTTCTTTTTGAAATCAGGCCATAAAGGGAAATATGACATTTTTTGAAAAACAAAAGAACCGCGTTGGTTTATAAACCATAGCCCATATGTTACTGAGGTAATATGTTAGTTCTAACAAGATCTGCACTATGTATATGATTGGGCATTGTGTAATAAAGATTCATTTTGTCACTCTTCAAACAGTTCTGTAAAATTTGTATTGTAAGGTATGATTTTTCTATCTCTTAATAAATATAATTCCATAAAAAACTTTTTAGATATAATGGTTGATACAATCGTTACCTAGAAATTTATTCATGGAATAACTATTGATATATGGGAAGAACAGGTATGAGATTAATATCATGTATTATTAAAACAAAGTTTAATAAACTATTAATATATACTATAACGCTTAAATTATCAACATTTGAGTACAATAAATACAAAGTACAATCGTTTATAATGTAATACATACGTACCTATTTGGTTCTCGTAAATGTGTGTAATTTGGCCCAAATACCGGATCAGTAACAATACTAGCAGAAATGCAACCTGGTACAGTAAATTCTGGTTGTCCTGGATCCAAATCAAACACCAATACTTCTGGATATTTCATTAATAATTTATTAACAGTATATCGAAGGGTTGTACTTTTACCAACTCCCTTTCCGCCACTTAATAATATTTTACTATTTTCATTTATATTTGAGATAATAGAATCTAATTCAGGATGAATTTTAATGAGATCGGTGCTGGTATCATCTATACCAAATTTGCATGGAAATTCTGTATTTGGAAAAATTTGTTGAGCAATATGCCGTACCATAAAATTGATTTTAAAACTATCAATTTTTTTACAAAATATCACAGCACTTGTACTTTTAACTTTCTTTAATATCTTAACTACGTCATCTGTCGATGACAATGACTCTTTTATCAATTTCTTGTTAATATCCTCTTTGCAATTTGCATTTTTAATAAACAAAAATGAAGATCCTCGAGGTGAATAAAGATTCTGAGATGGAGAAGAGCTGGTTAAAGTGTATCCCAAACATTCCACAGTACCGTGAAGTACTTTAATGCTCATGAATCCATGAAAGTATACATGTGAGTTTTCTGCAAGAATTATTAACAAACCACCATCTACATCAATAAATTCAGTCGCGTGTTTATTTTCTTCTAAGCTGGAACTGTCTTCACTATCACCTTCATGATCACCACCACTTTCAATACTGCTACTGGTAGTAAAACTTAATTCCTCCACTACTGAGGTATTATTTTCGGTGTATGTTAAGGAGCTACTAGATTCGTCTGAAGATGAGTCATCGTCGTTAAGATCTAGGTCCTCTGTCATTTCGCTAGTGATTGTTTCTAGACGCATTTTAAATTCTGAATTAGAAGTTTTATGTTTATCACCCATTTTGTCTGTAATATAATTTGCATGATTAAATGTTTACCGAGTCATTAAATTTTACTTTGATTGTTATATCATTCGATTCTTATTACTTAACTAAACCAAGGAGTTAAACAAAACAACATAAGCATACCACGCGGGGATAAATCTTAACTTGTGTACTATAATTACAGTTAAAAAAAATTAAACTAATAACAAAGTGGCCTGTTTATGAATACAATCCATGGCTATTGACCAATCAAACAAAACTAAAACCAGGAATAGATTAAATGTGGGTTCACAAATGAGCAAAATCAACTAACATATTCCTTAATAAATAATACTTATTTAACGTCTGAAATTATGTATTATTATAACAATCTTACGCGAATATGTTACGTTTTAAAATTACTGTAACAAATTGATTACCAAAATACTTGCAAGAAACCAATTTTAACATAACCTGACTATGATATTTATGAATATATGAACCAATTTATTATTAAATTTTAGCAAATATAAATACAATTAAAGAAAATAAAATCATATATAAAAACTTGCCGAAGTAAATCGTTGCTGGGAACGGAAATAAAGAAAATTTAAGTTCTCACTAGATAAACCAAACAAACAAAATTTCAAAATGCACGTGGAGAGGGGGCGTTGTCAATAGTAAACAGCTTTAGCTGAATATGATATACAGGATGCATCGTATGGAGAAGATCGTTAGACTTGGATCTGGAAAGGCTAAAAAATAAACACCATAAGTGAAATTAGTTCTCCAAAATATTTGGTCATCGATAAATAGGGTAAGGTTGCTTAAGTCGTATCTTCTACGGAAAAATTATTATAATATTAAGGCTATTTGAAATAAAACAAAACCTTTTTCTTAAACTGAATCTTTATATATCCAACCATAGACACGGGTTCCTATAAAAACAAAAATGTATAACGACAATATGTATTTTTATGTTTTTCCAAAAATTTATTTCAGTACGATTTAAGTGAGACATTCGAGATTGTACAGTAGTGTGTTCCGAAAAATATTTTTTTGGTTTTCCTTAACGCAAGACTTACGTAATTGATCGTAGATTACCGAAATAATTTTAAAAATAAAACAAAACTGTATCTTTAGGGTTCTACTGATTTTCAAAGTTTTGAAAAATTGTCATTTTATGGTAATATTTCGCTATCATTAATTTCAGCTTCTGAAATAAATAATATGTTACGAGCGACATCGAATTTAACAGGTTTCAACCTGCAAAGGAGCGACTTATTTTAAGGACTTTCTCTTTCTTATCTCGATTTGCGAGTGTTTTCTTCGTAACCAAAGTAATTTTATATGCCATAAGAGTGCAGTTGCGATTATTAGTGTTAAAATCGGATTTTGTGATTTTTAAATAATGAGTTAAAGGCGTAATGAGACTAATTGTGCCATTGTGGGACCATAGAACTAATTATGAGGGACATCATTAAATTTATTTTATTTGTCAAGAACGGTCTAAAACTGAAGTATAATGGAAAGGATCCATCCAATTCAAATATATATGCGACTGTTTATGAAAAGATTAACAATATTTGGAGCAAAGCAATCGTAACTCAAGAACCAGTTATTCAATTACTAAAATCCTATTTTGAAAAGTGCCTCAATTTGAAAACGAAAACGAAACGAAACGATAATTTTGAAAACAAACTATAGTGTTTTTTGGAGTCACCTGGGAAGCTTTTTGACGTTGCTCTCGTAAGTGCACTTCATTTGAATCTTGTTCGTGTTTAAAACTTAAGAAAGTTCCCATGAATGAGAGAAGTTTTTAGATCCATCAAAGAAATGACAGAAAAATGGTGATGAGCGGTGTTGATAAAAAAGAAACGGTTAGATTAATGAAATGACAGCAGAGACAAGTAGAAGAGTCAATAAGGGCAGCAATAAAGTCGTGTTCTACTCAAGAAACCGATTCTGTCTCGGCAAATTGTGATGAAGATTCAGTGCGTGTGCGATCTTTCCAAGAAACGAAAACAGAGGTTTCCCCGACGAACACGCCCTCGATAGTGACACCATTGACTTCAAAAGATATTGGAGGTATTGTTATAAAAAGTATTTACTTTGTCGGACGAAAAGACGCAACTCTTATAAATGAGAACATAGGGGATCGTTACCATCGCAAAGAAGTTTCAGAAGAGCACATCTCCATTTTAGCAGAACCTGGATCAATTTATGTGGAACACACTACGCCAAGTCTAAGACCTGTTATGGATTCTTTTATTGGAAGATATGCTTTTTTTTGCGCACCCAGGAAACCTACTTGTCAGTGTGCTGTCTGATGACCACATACGGGAGATGGCATTGTGAAGAATTATAAAAGTTAGAGAAACTGAAAGTAGCACTAATCGCAGGATATTTAAACCACCAAACATTAACTTCACTGCTAGAGATTACACTGAAATTATAGTATGGCAAGAGTGTCAGGTTACAGCACCGACGGTTCTTCGCCATATTTCTAATGAGGACCTTCAAATCATGGAAAAAGATAAAAGCTTGGAAATTTTTGACTTTCTTATCACACACAATCTGTGGAAAGATGTGTTAAACTGGTAATAGAGGCCTCACAGAGTGTAACGGATGTTGCTGCTAGAGATGGCTTCATTAGAACCAGGTTACAATCTCGAGCAGAAATGCCAAATTTTGGACACAAAAACAAGTTTAAATTATAAGTTTTTGTCATTAATTATAAGTTCTATTTTAATTATTTTGTTTTCCTGTGCTTTGTTTTATTGATTGCAATAATAAAATATCTTTAAACCCGATTTTTGCATTATTTTAGGCATATGGTTTAGGTCTGTAAAAACATAAAATTTACAAAATTCTAAAGTGCAGTAGAGCCCTCAAGATGACACTTAATTCTAGTTTTTTACCTTTTTCGTAATCTGTGCAAAATTACGCAAATTTTGATATCTCTTGGGATAGTATCGCTCGAAAAAAAATGTTTGTCAGACATGGACGGGACACACTATTGTACAGGCGTACAGCTATCTCCTCCCCAGCGTTGCTACGTCACACTCTCAGGCTCAGATCGCCCCGCTTTCGCATTTAAGTCAAAATTTAATCCCGTGCGAAACGCTGAATTGTAGTGATAAAGGTAACGTCGTGTAAATAATTCGATAAGCAACCCATATATAAATACCTTCTGTGTATCAGTGATTTCAGTTTGAAACAGGTAAGATCATAAACCTTAATTCAAATTAAATGAAAAAAGCCTACACAGAATTATTTATTATTATATTGCAGATATTTCATATACGAAAAATGCCGAATAAATCCTGTGTGCCCAAGTGTAACACACACTATAAAAGGGCAACGTTTGGATTCGCAAAATAAATCGAGAGAATTATAATTTAGCACGTACGTACGTTTGTGAAAAACACTTTGACGAGAATATTTCGCAGTTAGGGAAGATGGATCTGTTCTAACTATTGTGAAAAAGATACAAAAATTGACTGACGATGCGATTCCTACAATATTTACCGGACAACCGACCTATACGACAAAAAACCTTCCACCGAAAAGAAAATTTCCAGCAGAACGTGAAGTTGCGATCAGGAAAAGAAAGACCAAAGAGAAAACTGAGGTAGAGGAAGATCATCAGATGACAAGCTTTCAAGAATTGAGAGACCATGTAACCACCAAATTGAAGAAATCCTCCGAGACTATTCACGTTTGTGATGAATTTATCTGCGTTTTTAGACTTGACCTCTCTACCAGTGTTTCGCGGGTTGTTTGTGCTCTTAAAATTTTTCCAAATTTTCGAATCCCAATGTCTTATAATAATCGTATAGTTGAAACTAACGAAATTAAGTCAATTATTTGCCCCTTCTTCTCTTTGCTGTCGAAAGTACAAAAATTAATCATTTATTTACGCGATTTAACGGATACTATCAAGTGAACACTACGTTACCAAGGCCATTGAATATTTGGATTACGCAATTGATAAACTGGAAAATAAAACAGACCTAGAATTTTTGACGAAAATAACATTTCTACGTGAACAGCTTGATTTACTTTGTATGAAAAAACCTGATACACTAGTGTGGACTTTTACAGGTTGTCCCATATTCGTATGTTTTACGGGGTATTTCGCTTATGTTTTAGGTTAGAACCTTGCAGTTTTCGCGACACCGTGCTATTTTTTAATGAAACCAAAGATGCACTAATCAAATTTGCCATAGCCATCTTAGTTTGTGTGCTACAGGGTGATTTTGGAAAAATTGCATTTTCAGTCATCCCCTGTAACTCTGTTATTGTCAGACATATTAAAAAAGTAAAAACTGATATTTGTAGATTTTTTTACGTAGAATCCAGTGGCGTACTCAGATTTTCTTTAGAGGTCACAGTTTTTGAGATATTGACATAACCTACTTTTTTATGGGACACCCTATATATTTTTTAAAATCTTTTTCCCTTGCCAAGAGCTTTTCAAAATATAGCATAGTCTATATTTATTTTTATAAATAACGTGACAAAATGATTTTTTTCTATAATTTACATTGATAATAGTGGATAGCCGTGGGTAACCATGGTAACGCAAAAAACAAAATAATTAACGTTCTGCCATTACTTAGGTATTTGATTTTTGAAGTTTCTGCTTCTCTCAAATTATTCCTGGTTACATTTTCCCAAATTTAGTGCTGATATTTATTGTTATTCGTTGTTTTTGTTTATTGTTATCGTTCTTGTTCTTGTTGTTGTTGTTTTTTTTAATTATTTTTTAATATGGCTCGAAACCAAAAATTTGAAAACTTTGAGAAATATGATATGAATACCTGCTTCATATTATCTAATGAATACGCAGATCAGGCCTTAGAACTCTATCTGAACAGGTCAGTTAATCTTTACCTTAGGATTTGTATTTATTTTATATACCTATTTTGTCATATAGATATCCCGAAAGAAGACAACCCGACAGAGGAATATTTCAAAAATTAAAATTTAATCTTTGCCAACATGGATGTTTTGACAAACCTCGACCCCAGAGTTCTGTAATTGGTTTATAAATATGAAAACTCAGGACAATAATTTTGAAAAAAAAAAAAGTTGGTCAGAGGAGGCACATTTCACAAGTTCGGGAATTCTTAATAGACACAACTCGCGGTTTTGGAGTCAAGAAAACACCCACGTGATTTTCCCTAGAGGGCGTCAAGGCAGGTTCGGATTTAATGCCTGCCGCTTTACTTTTAACCGAAAAATAGTTTACAAGATTTATGAAGAAAACCTAAACTCTAATGGATACTTACAAATTCTACAAGAAAAAACTATGAATATTTTAGAAGATATTCCACTGGCTCAACTGAACGATATATTCTTCCAGCCCACAATGCTAGAATAATACAAAACTGGCTAAATGAACGTTTTCCCAGGAGATGGATTGGAACAAATGGACCTGTTCGATGACCTCCACGATCACCGGACCTCTCGGTTTTGGATTTTTTTTTGTGGGGGTATTTAAAGAATAAAATTTATTCAAGGAAATATGCCAACATGCAACAATTAAAAATTGCAACGGAAAATGCTTTGCAGAATTACGAAGACAATCATTTATTTTGGAAAATGCTATTAAAAGAATTTATAAACTTTGTGAAACTTGTAGGAGACATAATGGTCTGCAATTTGAACAATATTTGTGATTAATTAATTATTTTGTTTTTATCAATGTAAATTATAGAAAAAAATCATTTTGTCACGTTATTTATAAAAATAAATATAGACTATGCTATATTTTTGAAAAGCTCTTGGCAAGGGGAAAAGGATTTAAAAAAAAAGGGTGTCCCATTAAAAAAAAAGTAGGTTATGTCAATATCTCAAAAACTGTGACCTCTAAAGAAAATCTGAGTATCGCCACTGGATTCTACGTAAAAAAATCTACAAATATCAGTTTTTACTTTTTTAATATGTCTGACAATAACAGAGTTACAGGGGATGACTGAAAATGCAATTTTTCCAAAATCACTCTGTAGCACAAAAACTAAGATGACTATGGCAAATTTGATTAGTGCATCTTTGGTTTCATTAAAAAGTAGCACGGTGTCGCGAAAATCGCAAGATTCTAACCTAAAAAATAAGCGAGATACCCCGTAAAACATACGAAAATGGGACATCCTGTACAAAACTACCTTGTTCCCCCGTGACATATTTCAAGCTTCGCCAATCTTGTGTGTTAACGTTAGCACGTCCCCGATACTTACAGGGTCTCATGACCAAACTAGGTCTTCAAAATACCGTTCCCACATTAATTATATAAAAAACAAATCTGAACTTTTAAAGCAGCATGAACTAATCGTTGGTCTGTTAATCGGTGGAAAATTAGAAGGATTTTGTTTCGAAAGAAACAAAGAAGCTGCAACAGCTGTTCAAGCCTTTATGATCGCGTCAATTTTATCAAATCAACTTTTAAATCTTACGTTGGAAGTAACTAAGTTATTAACAAATGTTGGCTACATTGTTATTGTTATTATTAGTGACTACAACCGCGTCAATAGAACGATGTTTGAACTATTGTGTGGGCAGAATCGAGTTTTAAACGCAAGTATTCAGAACCCTTTTAACTCAGAACAGTAAATATTCTTAACATTCATCGCATATGAAATAACTGATTAAATCGAATTGATAGCAATCAAACATTTATGTTTCCTACGATTCCAAAGATTGATTTTACTTCTATTTTACATGAAATTGACGTTTGTGAAATCGAACTGCCTATAGACAATCGTAATATTAGATGTGCTTAAAAAATTATATAAAGAGGAAGGAAAGAAGCTCGTTAAATTGGCACCTGCTTTGTCCAAAAAAGTTTATATCCATCAAGTTTGGATAGGCGAAGTGTAAATCTATATGTTAGATTATTTGACGAAAAGAATATAAGCTGCTCTGAAATTATCAGGTATAACTCAGAATGAGATGAACTGCAGATCACCTAATAAGGGTAACCGCAAAAGAAACTATGCTTTCTGCAATATTTTGCAGATTGGTTAGTTCATTGGGACTCATTTGTTGTTCCTGGAGAAGTAAGGAACACAAAAAAATCATTGAACATTATCAGCCGAACGACAGTTCGGCTTAGTTCAGTCAATTAATTTCTGCTATTCATTTATATCATTACCTTTTCGATCAACACCACTTACGTTCTACTTGTAAAATTCAAAAGGGATCATTTGGAGGCAAGATTTTAGAATCTGAACGAGAACTCAAAATAATCAAACTTCTTAAACTACAGTCAGCTAGCATAGGTCTTCTTTTCCTGAAAGAATTTTTAGAAACTTGCGAGGAATGAAATAATGATGACCACGAATTAGAGTCTCTTGACTTTGAAAATGACGACATCAATTATCTCGACGTTGACGAAATTGAATCCTTAATGTACTCTAAAGAAGTATCCGAAAATGATAATATAGCTTTAATTTATATAGCTGGGTTTTGTAATTCACAAGATTATTAGGAAATTAAATTTTAAAGTATGAGGAATCAGTTCAAATCCGATTTCTTACAATTTTTCTTGCACAACTAAGGATGAATGAGCAGGCGCATTGCCGTGGTAATAGAGAATATTTTTCTTTTCCAAATATAGCCGTTTTTTTACGATTTCAATTTTCAAACGATCCAATAATGATGAGTAATACGCGCCAGTTATGGTTTTACATTTTTCAAGATAGTCAATGAATATTACTCCATGCGCATCCCAAAATACGGAGGCCATAACCTTTCCCGTCCATTATTGCGTTTTTTGACGCTTCGGAGCACTTTTACCCGAAGAAACCCATTGTTTCGACTGTTGCATGTACTCTGGCGTGTAGAAATGAACCCATGTTTCATCCAGGGTAATGAATCGGTGCAAAAACTCCTTTGGATTTCGCGTGAACATTGCCAAAGTTTGCTAGCAAGTCGTAACACGAATTCTGTTTTGGTGCACTGTTAGCAAACGCGGCACCCATCGCGCGCATAGCTCCTTCATACCCAAAATGTCATATATGATATTAAATATACTGCTATACGACATCTTTGTAGTCTCAGCTAGCTCCCTCAATTTCACTTTGGGGTTTGTTCGACATAACATCATCGACTTTTACCACGCTTTCTGGTGTACTAATGTCTTTTGGGCATCCAGATCGTTCAGCGTCATCGGTACGACCACAGCGAAAGTCAGAAATCCACGTTTGAATCATCTTCATCGACGTTGCAGAGTCCGAATAATAGTTATCTAGCTTGGCTTTGGTCTCGGTTATTGTTTTCTTGCGTAAATGATAGTGCTTAATCAGAACATGAAACCAGTAAAAAAACTACAGAAGTAGCTTGCCTCCCACTGCTGTAACTTGTAAATGCAAGCACAAAAATGGCTGAAATTTTGACAGACATCTAATGAAGGGTGAATCTTTTTGTGAATGATTTGTAAAGATCTAGCCTAGCTTTACTAAAATTTTTGTAATTAATTATTTGCCAATTGCCTTGCAGGAATCAAGTTAGATAAAGTTTCATAATATTAAAACCAATTGCAAAAGATTGCGCGATATTGCATCACAAATAATTATTTTAATCACCTCCGACGTAGATATCAAAAAGCATCAAATGCTCTTACGTCAGAGAACCCTCAGCCAATCACAACCAGAGAACCCCCTAAATAGAAACCGGACCCACCCACCGCGAATTATCTATAAAGACCGCACCGCTACTGGAAGTTGGTTACCGAGCTGGTAGCGTAGTGGTGACACAACCTGCTTAGCATTCTGGAGGTAATGGGTTCGATTCCCGTTACCGTCTACTTGTAAGCTTTTTCGGGGCTTTCCGGATACATGTAGCGATGGTCACTGCGTATATGCACACTATGTGCGGCTACTTAGGCGAATGCTGTAGTATCTTACCTCAGAATCCTAACTCTGTTCCTTCCGATGCTATCCTGACCACACATCCTTAATCCCACCATGCATATACGTAATGTATGTATGTATGCTGGGAATCCGTGATTTGGCTGAAGGAGCTTGGAAAGCTCGAGCAGTCCGCCCTCCCCTTGGGGAGGGAATGAAATACGCGGCCTTTTCCTTCCTTTTTTTTCCGAAGAAAGCATCTAGAATCCAGATCCAGACCGCGTACGCCTGCCGTACTTAGTTTCGTTGTCTACGCCGCCGACCTGTCGATTGCCGCATCCGTCCATCCTGAATCGTCGTGTATCTTTGTCGCATTACTTTGCCGCCAGCATCGGTAAATCAGCGTACAATCAAGCTGCTGGTTGAGATACGTTAAGGTTAACAGCACGTAAGTTTTATTGACACATTACCTAAACATTACCCAGACACCCAGAGAAACGACGGGCTGCAGCCGAAGTTATCTCACCATTCAGTGCACACTAGTAGTCTCGACAGGCTGTAAAACCTGACGTCACCTTCTGCAAACATATCACACCAGAACTACACGACAGGCTGTAAAGCCTGAAGTCATTCTGCAAACATACACACAAACCAGGACGTTGTTACTGCGGCTCTGACGCCCTGAAGTCATCTTCCATTTACTCCAGTGACAAGAAGCGCATTCACTCTAATTCTATCACTTCCTCCGGGAGATCCCTTTATACAGCACGAGACGGGCTGGACCCAGAATCTTATAAACATTAAACATATATTACACCTACAATACACCTACCATCGTGTAAACTCACCTCAGATTAATTCGTTTTGAACAATTAATAATAGGTGCAAGATTGGGTAAAGGGGATATAACACACTCCTACGTAGCAGCAACTTTTAATAATAACCAACGTAAATAAGTTCGTGATAAACTCGTCTTCCCTGTATCTAATAGGTAGAATAAATTTCGCTTATAGGATAGTTATACGCGTTTAACAATAACAGACGTTTTCTGATAATAAAGGTTTAACGCGTCTTATTGCCGGACATAAATAAATATTATGTATTAATCAATGTAAATACGTTCTCAATTAATTAAGAAATCCTGAGACCATTCTGATCAGTTAGAGAGCGCACGAACAATTTACATTCAGAAACGTATAAATATTAACCTGTCCGTTGTGAAGAATTCCAAGTACTTAATTCACGTCTATTCAGTCTGAAAGCAAAATCAAACATAAATAATACGCTCCTTATTAATTTAATAAAAAGTGAAAGAATAAAAGTGGAATTATTGTCAAGTTGGTGATAATAAAAAAGGTTACGCCATAATTTAAAAGCGCGTTAATGGTGACGTAATAATTTAAAATAACGTGTTTGCACGCATCGGAAGTGGTCATCAATGGTGTGTAATACGGAAGAATAACTATAAAGACAGTAATCGATTCAATGTGATAAATCCATATATAAAAAACAATAACACGAACTTATTGATGTTCAAAAGAAGCGTTGCGGTTTGTGGTTCACTTTTCTGTTTGTTGTCGCTTTTGTAGTTAAAACTATAGAAAATTAAAGTGATCATTAAATAACTGTCAATATATTCAGTAATTAATAAAAAAAATCGTTAAATTATTGTAAAAAGGTGGAAACGTGTTATTCCACAACAAAGCTCCAAACTTGGGAGAACAAAGGAAATAAGTCGCCAGCAGGCAGCATCACCCATTTGAGGCCAAAAACGCAGAAGGCGTCATCAGCCTTCAACTGATTGACAGATAAGTACAATTTCTCTTTGTGTAAATAAAGAAACTGTTATGTGTTTTATTTTCTTTGAATTTGAATATCAATTTTGAACGGAGAACATTCCCTTCAGTTTTGATAGAAAATTAGTGTTGTATGTTAACTGATAAGAGTAATAACCTAGTAATAAGATTGATTTTTATTTATGTATTGTAAACAAAGAATTGATGCATTTCGTTCTAATTTGGATTTAATTAAATAGGTATATTGACGTTTGGTTTATTTTTGTTATTGACTATTACGAAAATTAAAAAGCTTATACAAATGCCAAAAGCTTTAATACAGAAGGAAGTAAATTTAATATATTTAGCAATTATACATATTAAGTAAGTTCAATGGAATGCAGATTTGATAAATGGTAACAATCATTATTTCTCATATTAATATAACCAATTCTTGTGTAATTTGGTCGAGCTGATAAAGAAAGAAAAAGGGAATTTGTTAAGTTCATTTATTCTCACAAAAACCGGATAGCGATAAAAATATCATTCAACTAATGAATGATATCTTTACAAATTAAAACAACTTACAGTAAGTTAAAAAGTAATGCTTTTACATCTCACAAAAACAATATAAATTTCTATTAAAGAATTTTGAAACTATAAAAATCAAATTAAGAATACTGAATTTCAATTTTTATAACGAGGGTAAGCAAACCGGAGAATTAGGTCCATGTTTACGCTCATTACAAATGGCGCCAAACCTGGTATATATTTAAAACCATCGCAAGACGCCCCCCATAAAAGAGAACCATTACAAAGAACATGAGAGAGGGTATGCAGAGCTTAACCAAAACGAGACTGAAGAATCATCTTTAGATTTTTCGAAAATCAAGATGGATCATTTGTTACTAGTAAAGTTGTATTTGTCCAACTAATAGATCAGAAAAAATTTAAGTTTGGTGCGTCAGTGAAATTTTAGAAGAGTGTAAAGTTTTCGTTGTGAGCTTTTTACAAAAGCAGAATTCGTTAAAAATTGGAGAATATTTTACATACTCCTAAGTCAAAGACGATAGTGTAGTAGAGTCGAAACAAATATTACATGCCTAGACAAAGTCGTGAACTTTAAAAGGATATTTCAGTTTCCTTCATTGAACACCTTAAAAGGACTGAAAATACATTAGTAACTCACCTCTAAGACCATGTGATATTTTTTTATTTGGATAGAATTTATTTTATAAAGAATTTATATTTTATTTTTATAAAAGTTTTTGAATACAGTTTTTGTTTTGAAATTGCCTGCGCTTTTCTTTGATACCTAGATACAAAAAATACAGTTTATTTTGAAAAATTATTAAAAACAATATATTGTGTTATTTTAATGTCCGCCCTAAGACAATTTTATATGTCCGCTTTTACCCCACCCATAGGTGCTAAGGCGGAAAACATAAAAGTAAAAAAATAAAAACTGGGAGTCGAAAAAACAGATTTTTCGTCTTATTTCTCATTTAGAATAGTAAAGAATTCATGTTTTTCATATCACGAGACACAAGTTGATTTAACGAGCTAGTAATTGAAAATTCTACTGTTGATGTAGATCAAAAAGAGCAGTAGTAATTCCATATAATTATGTTGGACTTATATTTCAGTAGATGATGAACTTAACGCAGAAGTTTTTAGAAGGTAATAATATACTGGTATGGCGTGCGATCAACGATGCGTGGTTCAAAGTGACTTTAATGGTGATTTAGTTAGTAAATTAATATGGATGAAGTGAACACAGAAGTTAACGGCGACTAAAAAGAACGGTTGATGAATCTTTTGAGTGAGTATATGGATTTAGTCTCTAAAAGTGTGATAGAGATGAGTTTAACAAACAGATTCAAACATTTTTCGTTGCCGACAATTTAAGATTGTCTTGATCAGATGAGAGGAAAGTTATATTTTTCAACTGTAGATTTATATATAGGATATTATCAAGTGCCGATGAGTAAGAACTGTGATCCTTTGACTTCTTTTGTTACTCCGGACGGACGCTATCAGTTTAAAAGAGTTAATTAATGAACATCATTTTAAAGTCATTGAGAGCTTTGTGGTAGCGTACTTGGACGATATTATCATTGCTTCTGAATCATTCGAAGAGCGACTAATAAGTTTAAGAAAAGTGTTTGATGCTTTGCGCGATGCTAATTTAAATATTAAGTTATCTAAGCGTTTTTTTATGAAAAAATTTAATATTTCAGTTGATGGCATTCAACCACGTTTTGAAAAATAAAATGTATTCAAGATTTTCCTACTCCCGTCGATGTAAAACCCTTGAAATATTTGTTGGTTTAGCATCTCATTTTCGCCGTTTCAAGATTTTGCATTAATTATTAAACCATTGACGGATTTCAAAGAAGAATAAGCTTTATGGGGAAACTTTTAACGTGATAAAAGAAAAGTCATGCGATCGACAAACCCTAGTGATTTATGATCCTGATGCTAGAATTGGAATATCTGGTGTATTTCAGTGTTTCAAGAACAATCAGTTACATCCTGTTTTAGTAGAAAAACTACTAAGGATGATTCAAAATATAACTCGTATGGTACTGTTGTAACTTTAGAGAGATTTCATGTGTATCTAATCGGAATAGAGTTTATAATTCGAACTGATTGTAATAACTGAAAGAGGTTGGCTGGAAAAAAGAGTTGAGTCCACGTGTTGGTCTGGACGTTGGTTCGTGAAGTTGTCAGAGTTTGATTATACGATTGAATATACTACTGGATCTAGTAATAGTATTGAAGGTGGGTTAAGTAAAAATCCCGTTGAATCTCCACAAGAACCTGAAATAGTTGGTTGGCCGATAATGGGTGTTCAGTTAACGAGGGATTTGGTAGTCTGTATGCAACGAAATTCTGATGAAATTCTACAAATTCGTATTAGATGAGATCCGGCGATGAAAAACTAACAAACGACGTTTTGTTTAGTTGATTGTCATATATATATATATATATATATATATATATATATTGTGTGTGTATATATATATATATATATATATATATATATATATATATATATCATACACGCAGCACACGCACAACGCACAAACACGCACGCACACGCAACGCACACACGACACGCAAACACACAACGACACACACGACACACGCACACACGCACAAGCAACGCACACGCACAGCACACAGCACACGCACACACGCACACACGCACACAGCACAACGACACACACACAGCACAAACACACGCACACACACACACGCACACGCACACACGACACACGCAAACGCACACGACACACGCACACAGACACACAACACAGCACGCACAGCACGCACGCAACACACACACACACACAATTCATTAATAAATGTATGTCATTTAGGTATTGAAAAGACCACAAATTGCTACATGTTTGATGATAGATGGATTGCCAATCAGGGTCCGTTTCGTTGGCCAGCTCGCTCTCCTGATTTGGCTCCTCTAGGTTTTGGTATTTGGGGTTACATTAAAAATCAGGTATTTTCCAAACCTGTTACGACAAAGGAAAATATGATGCAGAGAGTCTTACTTGCTTTTAATCCTCTAACACCCGACCATATAATTATAATATTTATTAAACAAATTAAAGTGTGCCGTGAACATTTAAATAACAAAATAAGCTCATATTCTACTACTAAATTTGTGGAAAGGACAAGAAATAATGTACTACATTATCAAAATAAAAAAAGTTCTAAATAAATTTAAGTTGTAACGAAAAATAACAGCAAAAGATATAAACAGGTAACACAATCATAGAAGTGCTTCAAAATTCCCTCCATTATTTTGAACACACATTTGACATCATTTTAAAATTTCGTTTTGAACTTTTAATAAACTTTGGGTTCTAATTTGTTGTATAGCAACACGATTTTATTTTTTGAATCGTCTACCTATATTACCAGGTTTTACTCGGTACACTTTGTCTTTAATTGCATCCCACAAGAAAAAGTCCAGGGGGGTTAAGTCTGAGATCGAGGCCAAGCTATTGGACCTCGATTTCCTATCAATTATTAAAACGTTCCTGTAAATAGTTACACACAAGTAATCCATTGTGTGGTGCCCGTCGTGTTGAAAATAATTCAAATTTTGAATTACGTTCAACGAAGGTCGTCAAAATTTCTCAAATTCGTTTCGTAAAAAGTTAGATATCTTTCGGAATTTAAATTGTATTCATAAAAAACGGCCCAAGGATTTTGGTACCAATAATACCGCACCAAACGTTTACTGAAAAAGCATATTGATCTTTCCTCTCAACAGTAATCTTGCGACCATTGTATATGATTTTTTTCTATTGAAGATGCCGTTGTTTGTAAATATGCTTCATCGGTAAAAAAAATGATTTTCGAGAATTGATTGCTTGCTCGGCTTTCATTAATCAACATACAATAATCTTTTCTGATAATCTTCAACATACAATGTATTTCCTATATGAAAATGATATGGCTTAAAATTATTTTGTTTCAAAATAACGCGGGCTTCATCTTTGGAAGTGTTGCACTCGTTGCAATTTCACAAAGAGATGTAGTAGGTTTAAATTCGACGTAAGCTAAAACACGTTCTTCTGTTTCTATATTAACATTAATTTTAAAATTTTGAGGTTTAGTAAAAGCCCCATATTTTTTTTAATTCGATTCGATTAATAAATTAATATTCACTATTTAAGTACGAATTACAACTGCTTACAATAAATAATTCAATATCTACTATTTGACAGTCAATCAATGAAGTTTCGTTTTTAACTGTCACAGCACATTGCATTTGTTTAGTAAATGCTATAATTACAATTTTTTGAAAATTGTGAGTTAACTAATAATACTAAACATACAAAGCTACACATTTTTGAAATCAGAAAAAAATAAGTCATCGAATGAGTCCATAACCACCTATAGTTGCCATTTAAAAAAATGTAGCTCCAAAAATACTTACTAAAAAAATTGTTTATTCGCATTCTCCCATTTTGCGTAAAAATACCTATCAAAAGGCTTTCTTATAACGTTTTCGTATTTTGAATATTAAAAAAGATATAGCCGATTGAAAATTTGGACGATTTTTAGTTATTTTCAGAGATCGCAACAATGTTGAATTTTCTTGTCGGTATTTGAATTATCATGTAATTCTGCCGAACTTTAACCGACTCTGTAGATTCTAGACACCATATATATATATATATATATATATATATATATATATATATATATATATATATATATAAGATATACAGGTATGGAAAAATATTATCGCGGGTCTGACTTATAATAAGTAAAACAAAGACAGTACAATCATTTCACGTGCTAAGCGAGACAGAATACAAAACAAACTAAAATCGCTGATGCCATACATGGGTCTTTTGAGTAGGCTAGCATCAATGACACGTTTAATTGCTACCGTCAACGAGAATTAAAAATTAGTGTTTTTGCAAATCCGATACAATACTCATGTATTCCACTAATGAAAAAATGCAGATTATTAAGTGGTTATTATTGAGGAAGCACTGCACAAGAAATATGGCAGGTCTGCTTTATCCTTTGAAAACAGGCCAATTCCATCAGAAATTACGATTATGCGTACTGTTTGTAAATTTGAAAGATGTGGATGTTTCAATAATTGTAGAAAATACAGTGGCATTGATGGTAATGATGGTGAGCATCCTGGTCGTAACTTAAACGAAGAGCGCGAACTCCAAGAAATAGCAGTGAGTAGTTTAGCAGAAACAAATTTCCCGTGCAATAGTACAAAAATTGCTGAAGAAATGAATATTGAACCAAGAACAGTTCGCAATATCTGTGGAATTTTGTAAAGATATGATGAATCGGGCTAATGAAAATGAAAGATTTATTGTTTTATTGTTTATTTATTTGTTTACCGACGAGTGTTCTTTTAACTTACATGGCCATCACAATCCATCTGTCGCTGTTGGTTACTCTCGGGACACATTAGTATACCTTACCGGACACAATACCCCCAAAAAGTTAATGTGTGGGCAGGAATTTTAGGCAATTCCATTTTTTATCAACGGAAACTTGAATGCGCTCAAATATTCAGAACTGTTGAGAAACCAGTTAGTTCCAGCTGTTCAACGCCTGAATATAAATTTTGATGACATTTGGTATCAAGAAGATGGCTGTCCTGCTCATACTGCAATAAGAGTTCAACAGTTTTTGGAAACTACGTTCCCTAACCGTATTATTAGTGGAAAAGGTACTATTAAATATCCTCCTCGCTCACCTGATATCGCGCCGAACGATTTTTTTGTTTGGGGATACGTATCCCAACAAATTTATGAACACAGGCATTTAAACAGCATCACCCAAGAAATGTTAGAAAACACCCGAACTGAATTTTATCACAGATTGGGTTACTTGCCTTGCGCAAGGTGGAGGTCTTTCGAAAATCCTATAAAGTAGAGTTTTGAAAAAAGTTTATTCTGTTCATTTCTAAAAATAGTTGGTTATTCAATAACAATTATAATGCTAAAGTTAAACCTTAAACTTAAGTTACACTATCAATGTAAATGTTAATGTTCTTGTTTGTAGCTCTCGTAAGTTTCTTCTTGGTTCCAATTAATATAAAAATTATAAATACACAATACTATAAATAGTTTATATGTGTCTAATTACGTGTATATTATTACTACACTGTGTTTAACTCTGGAAACACAATGATGTACTTATGGAACAAAAAAGTAATTTATGTTTTCATTACGTTAAGAAAATATGTGTTTATATTATCATTAATTAATGTAAATATTTGCTTTGACCGTTGCAAACATAATTGAAAAAGGAAATAAAATGATGTAATTCATGCTAGTCCTTCGAGGCGCCGATATACATACACCTATAATATAAAAATATATTGGATGTAGGTATAGTTGAAAAATAATGAATTAAAGGTTTCAGAAATACAAATGGAATAATTTAAAATATCTGTTGTGGTCACCTTTATCACAGTGCAATAGACCAGATAGTTATTATTTTATTAACCTTATCAAGATTCAACTTCTTAATGTCAATGTGTACCTATTTAATGCTTGTCGCAACGTTATAACGTTAAGTATTCATGTTAGAGGAAAATCTTGGGTTTTCACTTCTTACCAATTTTTCATAAAAAATTCTAAAATCCTCTGTAACCCTGACATGAAACATTTTTTAAAATAATTATTTTCAACCTCAAATCTTCTTCATTTAAATCAAAATATTATTTTCCTGCAATTATCTAATTATCTCACTGTATATATTTTCTAAAAAAAGTAATAGAATTAAGTTCTCTTCTTCTATAAGTTTTAAATCAAAATTTACCTATATTAATACAGATCTATGCGTAATTATCTACGAAGGCGTAGAAGGGACACAAAATAAAAAAGAAACACATGAAATTTGTCTTAATTTCCGAGTTATGGCTCGAATTTTTATACTAAAATTTCTACTTGCATCTGAAATTTTAAATTTGCGAGTCATAACTCGAAATTTTATCGTAAAATATCTACCTACATCTCGAAATTTTAAATTTCCTAGTTATAACTCGAAATTTTATTCTAAAATATCTACTTTCATCATGACATTTTGAATTTCCGAGTTATAACTCGAAATTTTGGCACAAAATTGCAACTTATACATTGTAAAATTAAAATTTAGATGAATAACACACAATTTTAGCATACAGTAGTTCATTTATACTCCCTAACACCGTTACAGTGAGTGAATGTGATCAGTTTAATTTTGTTTTTTTAAGAGCGAACGGAAAGCTGCTATTAGAAATGGATTAACATGAGCAACTGGTGCGAAAGTACTTTGTTTTGGGATTAGCGCAAAAGGAAATCATGATGGTCTTACTGACTATTCATAATATAACAGTTCACCCAAGAACTTTAAAGCGTGTTTTAAGTAAACAGCGATTATTTAGAAGAAATTTTTTTACAAATCTTGAGAAAGTTGCAAGTTTTGTTGAACGGCAATTAAGTAAGTCTGGGCAATTACAAGGATATCATTGTATGCATTTAAAGTGTATCTAACACAGGTTTACGGAGTGAGTTTGCGAAAACGAAAGCGGCTTTGTCGTAGACAATATGTGAACAAAGGCCCTAATATGGACTCTTATGATAAACTAAAACCCTACGACATTTGTATAAACGGGCTATTGATAGCATATTCTACATACATAATATGGCTGCATGCAAGTCAAAAATCACATAATCCAAAAGTTGGATATTATTTACATTTAATTAAATCCTTGGAGACTGTCCACGAACAGTACGAAGTGATATGGGTACTAAAAATGGAGTTGTGTAAAGTGCACGTTTCCATTAGAGGGAAATCATAAACCTGCATTCCTCTACGGTAAAAGTACTGCCAATCAAAGAATCTAGTCCTGGTGGTCTATTTTGGGTAAATAAAATGCCCAGTATCTGATGCATTTATTAAAAAGGCTTAAAAAACGAAGATTTGTTTAACGGAACTTTCGTGAACAAATCTTTGATACAATTCTGTTTTTTTGGCACTAATTCAGGTAAAAATTTGCATTTTACTTATCAAATTACCGTAAGCTAATTTTATTTACTTTATTAAAAAATACGATATATGCATCATAATTATAAATAATATTTCTTTTTGCAAATGGAACATTCACAAAATAGTACAAGAAATTGTAGATCACCGATTGGTAGACCCATAATGATTTTCCAGGCACCTAACTTGCATAATAATCACTCCTAGTTCCTCAAGATATTTAAAATTGTTTGAATGAAGAATGCATATATTGCGGTTGTAGTTGTGACAAAAATATTAAAGATTTGTGTCAAGTAATAATTTTAGAAAATACCATTAATTATGATTGTAATGATCCTTGTGATGCTGTTAACCTATATATAAATTTAAGACCAATAATCTATGATTTATTAGCTTGATGTTGACAGTATAATAAAAAACACGACCGTAATATAAAAAAAATATTTTTTTATTTTGCAATATTTAACACAAGAAACTACTTCAACGGTATACTCGACAGAGTAGTTGGTGACCGTTGTTTTAATAGTAAACTATAGTTCGTATAAAAAATTAACCTCGCATCATCGAGCTATTTTTTGAAAAGAACTCAATGGTGCACTTCAAATTTGACTGTCTTTCGTTTTCGAGTTATGGCCAAAAATTCAGATGCTCGAGTTTTCTTTTTGGTCATATCTCGCTTATTTACGAAAACAGAAAAAAAATCATTTCTACGTTCTTCAGGCACTTTTTTGACAAGAATGCAATAGTGTAGTCAATGCTTTAAAAATTTGAGTTATAGCATAAAGTTGTATTTTTATATGGAACGCTTAGTTGACTATGCATAAAAAATTACTAATATTTTTCTAATTCCAACGATATATATCATGTAGGGTCAAATTATTAATTTTTATTTAGCAAAAAAGCATAATGTTTTATTCAAAGTACCTAATAATCATTATTAAACAAAAATTATACATCATGTGACGTTTACAAACCAAGAACAAATAACTATAATATTGAAGATGCTGTTAAACAAACTACAAGATAACTTATAATTATGTATAAAGCCACTTAAACTAAATTTTCAAATTGATCTCCACTATTTGCAACACATAGTTTACATTGCTTTTAAATCTTCTGAATTGCGTTGTAAATATGAATATTAGCGACGGAATTAACACACTATATAAAATTTTGTCTTAGTTCGTTTATATTATTATTATTGTATAAGTTTTAATGTGTCCCCAAAATGTTTCTACTATTAAGAGGGGGTGTCCCATTTTGTTGAAAATATAAGTTTTGGCTAATGTTCAGCCGTAAGTCGTCTAAAAAATCTTCGACTATGTGTTGATTTAAAATTTCAGAATCGTTAACCACTCAGTTTTCTTTCATAAATGTAAATAGGCTAAAATGCGATTTCGGAATAGGGCACACCAAACACTAACACCGAAGCGTCCCTGATTTTGGTCGTCAACGGCACGGTGCGTATTATTGTCGGAGCACCAGTGCTCGTTGTGTCGATTGAAAATCCCGGTACTACTAATGTATCCTTCATCGGTCCAAAAAATATTTGTTGAGAATAACGCATTTTGCTCTATTTGCTGAAGATACCAATTACAAAATTCTAGGCATCGTGTGGGATAGGTTGGTTGGAGATGTTGGTGTGTTACTTTATATGGTCTGAATTTCTAGCGTTTTAGAACTGACAATGCTCGACTTCAGTATTATAATTTTTTGTTCCTGGTTTGTTAAAAGTCCCATATGATGTATGAGATTTTCTTTTAATCGTTTGAAAATAGAGTTATTGGGCTGACTTCTTTTCGGGTAATGATTAAAATACAATTCACTGCAACTTCAGATGTATTATTACTTTGAATAAAAAATTCTAACATACCAAACTTTTCATTATTTTCAAAAGCCATGTTTTGCACTTTTAAGGTAATAATAAACAATCAAATGTTATTGACAGACAAGTACCTACCTACTTTGTTTTATCAGAAAGATTGTAAATGATACAAGCCTACCTGCATTAAAAACTATTTTTTCTCCAAACGCGAAATGTCTCAAAAAACTATTTTTTGCTAAAAGTCAGTAAAAATGAATAATTTGACCACACATGATATATATCGTTGGAATCAGAAAAAAAATTTGTCATTTTTTGATGCCATAGCCAACTACGCATTCCATATTAATACTCCATAATAATATAAAAGAACTAAGACAAAATTTTATACAGGGCGTTAATTCCGTCTGTAATATACACATTTACAACGCAATTCGGAATGTTTCAAAGCGATGTGAACTATATGTTGCAAATAATGGGCATCAATTTTGTTTAAGTGGCCTTATATGTACATAATTATTAAGTATCTTGTAGTTTGTTTAACAGCATCTTCAATATTATAGTTATTTGTTCTTGGTTTGTAAAAAAGCCGATAATGTATGAGTTTTTTTAATTATTGTTGCTTTGGCTAACATTATGCCCTAAAAAATATGTTTTGCTAAAAATCAATAAAAACGAATAATTTGACCCCACATGATATAATATATATATATATATATATATATATATATATATATATATATATATATATATATATATATATATATATATATATAAGTTGAATCAGAAAAACAATTGCTAATTTTTTGACGCGTCTATATAAAAAATACAAATTTATGCTATAACTCGAATTTCAATAATATTTTTCAAGAATTGACTACACCACTGCATTCTTATCAAAAAAGTGCCTGAAGTACGTAGAAATTATTTTTTTTCCATTTTCATAAATAAGCGAGATATGGCACACTGTGTCCCATTTTGGTTTCGAGCAAAGATAGAAAGATGCCGTTTTCGCGACCCTGTTCTACTTTTTCGTGAAACGAAAGATGCCACAAACAGAATTGTCATAGTCCTATTAGTATTTGAGATACAGTGCGAAATTAATTATTTGCACATTTAAAGCACCCCTCGTAACTGCTTTGCCTTGTAATTTATCGAAATGGTGAAAAGTGGGTTTTATACTGAATTTTCCTTAGAATTTAGTGGCGTGCATAGTTTTTCCCACAAAAAGTCAGTTTCTTCGCAATAAACAAAAGTTTTGTTTTTTTAAAATTGAACACCCTATATATTTTTTATTATATTGTAGAGCTTACTCTCAGATTTCAAAAAATATATATTGTGTGGCACTTCTTTTTCATTATTAACCTCAAAAATGAATGTTACGTTAATTTAATATTTTGATGATATAGTTGGCCATGAAACCTGTAAACTCTGTATAAACGTGTATTTTCTTGAACGTCCAAGATATATTTGAGTACTAAAAAAGGTTACTAGATTCTTACTGCTTCATTATAATTATAAATCGTAAATACGCGATTATAATAAATTTAAGGGCTTTTACGCAGAAATACAAAAATAATAACAAAAAATTATACAAATTAGGTACAATAGTTTTTGAAACATATTCAAACTGGCAATTTTTTTTAATGAGGTAAATGCATCTTCAGAAAAAAATATTAGTGTCAATAAAACATATAAAGAATACTTTATATCTAAATTTGTAAGTAGGCTGGGCCTAGTCTGATCTAAACGTAATTGACCTGTGAAATCTGATTTATATTATCTTTGTGCAACACTCGTGTTGTTTGTTCATTGTGCAAAATATGGAAGAAAATCAAAATTTTGAAAACTTTGAAAAATATGATATGCTGATTTGCTTTGGTCAGAGTAATGAAAACGCCGACGCAGCAATAAATTTGTATTTTAACATGTAAATGTAGTTTCCTTGGTATTAATTTTGATAATTAATTAAATTTACATCTATGTAGGTTTCCAGAACGGAGGCAACCTAGTAAAATCACGTTTTATAGATTAAAAAGAAATTTAATTAATTATGGATCATTTTCCCAGGTAAAAATATAATTAAGAAAATCGAGAGAATGATGAGGTTACCGTTGTAGCCAGTGTGGCGCGTAATCCTATAAGTGCTCGCAGAACTATAGAAGTAGTATTGAAGTTTCGAAAACAAGAATCCAAGGAATACTTCGCCACCATAAATATAAACCATATAAATTTAGGCTTGTTCAACATCTACATCCTGGCGTAGGTTAATATTTTGCAACTGGTACTTAAATATGTAAAATATAGTACCCAATTTGGGAAGAAATGTCAAATGGTCAGGCGAAACACATTTTAGCAATTCAGGTGTTTTAAACAGGCACAATAGTAGATTATAGTCTCAAGAAAATCAACAAAAAAGACAACAAGGACAATTTGAACTAAACTGCATTATATTAGGATCAAAAATAAAATATAACATTTTCGAAGGGAAGTTATTCGCTCCTGGACATTTGGACATTTTGGAAATGGTTCTGCCTGAATTATTAGATGACATTCCTTTCGCTCGCTTGAACCAGATTCATTTCAAACAAGATGGAGTCCCTTCTCACAATGCGCAAATTATACTCCCGTTTTTGGAAAACAATTTTGGTAACACATGGATTGTCACTAATGGGCCGATAAGAAGGCCTCCTAGGTCTCCGGACTTGTCAATCTTAGATTTATTTTTATGGGGTTACTTGCAAAATAAAATATACCAAACTCAATATGATAACGTTGAACGTTTGACAAATGCAGTTTGCGAAGCTTTAAGACATTTACAAGATCACCCTATTATTTTGCTTAATACTATAGAACGAATTGAAAGAGTGTGTGAACTGTGAAGAGTTTGAACATTTCTTTTAGTAATTTATATTAGGCTTGTAAAGTTGTAGGTATATGTTTAGTTTTTAATTTTGTGTTTTTGCACAAAACTTACTAACCCTTAGTCTTGTTTTTTCATGGCCCACTATATCATCAAAAGGTTAAATTAACATTCATTTTTGAAGTTAATAATGCAAAATAAGTGCCACACAATATATATTTTTTGAAAGCTGAGAGTAAGCTCTATTATATAATAAAAATATATGCAGGGTGGTTCATTAAAAAAAAAAAACTTTGTTTATTGCGAAGAAACTGACTTTTTGTGAGAAAACTATGCACGCCACTAAATTCTACGGAAAAAGGCCCACTTATCACCATTTCGATAAATTACAAGGCAAAGCAGTTACGAGGGGTGCTTAAAATGTACAAATTTTGAATTTCGCCCTGTATTTCAAATACTAATAGGACTATGACAATTTGGTTTGTGGCATCTTTCGTATCACGAAAAAGTACAACAAGGTCGCGAAAACAGCATCTTTCTATCTTCGCTCGCAAACGAGATACCCATCAATTTCAACCAAAATGGGACACAGTGGCCAGCTCGTAGTCCCGACCTTAATCCCCTCGATTTTTCATTTTGGGGATTCATGAAAAATGATGTTTATTCTGTAGAAATACATAATGAAGAGCAACTATGGATAAGAATTCTGGAATCCGCAGATAGATTTAATAACCCAGGAATATTTCAAAGATGCCGTCAATCCTTAGGAAGAAGAAAAATGTATTCAAGTACAAGGACAATTTGAACATCTTCTAAAAATTTAATGTTTTTTTAAATCACTGCCCTTCATTGTTGCTGTTAAAATTTAATTGTTGAAGTGTTATGTCATTGTTTTTGCAAATAAGTTACTTTGGCGCATTTGAATAATTTGTATGCATCGGATGCATTTCTCTCGTAAACCGTTGGTCCTAGCGACTTCAATAAGGTATATAAAAGAACTAAGGTAATATTTGAATTCTGCGGGATAAAAAAACCCCTGTATACAGTATTTCGTCCGCTCATTGTAAGAAGATATTAAGAAAAAAACAAAAATAATTAAACTTCCACACCATATATCTTTTAAACGAAAGCGTTGCGGACCTAAGTTCATAGGAACTTTTTTTCTTATCTTAGTGTCCTCTATCGCGTGGCACTTGTTTCTATGTCATCCTGTATATATATATATATATTTCTTTCTTTAATAGAACATCTTGTATATTATGACTTCATATTTTGCACCCTGTACATTATTTAAATTAAACGATATTGTGATTTCTTTTTTGAATGAGCTAAATTATCTAAGTGCTACCTACCATGCTAAGAAACTTTAGAGAGTGTCGTTTAATAAAAAATCACCCTGCGCCTAAACATATGCACCTACTTGTAACTGTAAAAAAAAGTAAACTGTAGCTTTTTACGATGCCTTTATTAATTTTTTGTAACAATAACATCACACTTAGTTTTATAAAACCTTTAAATAAGAAAACAACTCAAAATTTGCTCCAGAGAATCCCATACAAAAATATTTCAGTTTGGTAGGTAACAATATTTTGCATGTTCATACACCACATATTGGATTTTAATATATTATTCAGTTACAACTTAAAAACTCTGTAACTGTCACTTGCATATGAAAGTGGCAAAACCAAAATATTGTTGCATGTATGAGAGGTGAGTCTTCTTTCGGTCCCCATCAAGTGACATTATTACAAGTAAGTTACTAAAGTTGCGTACTCCATAAAAGGTCTGGGCAATTTAGATGGGAAATATAGCCTACAATAAGTATTTTGGCTATTGCTTTCCACTTTTCATCTGCATACATATGATTTATTTCCGGGATTTTGCAGGAAGAACTTTCACAAATGGATTCATAAAACTCAGTCCGATATTTTGTTAGAGCATCCTTAAAAACACCACCTCCAGCATAGGCTAACTCATTAATGCCATTGGATCCAATCATTTCTACTTCGATGAAAATATTAAGATTTTCCAAATTAAAAAATTCTGTTGTGATTTCCTTAAAGATTTGCCTTCTGTGAACAATTAAAGTTTGTCTAGTAGATAATGCTACGGGCTGAGAAGACTCAATCTGAGTAGATAAGGATTGTTGAGTAGATAATATTTTCGGATCTACGTAATCAACATTATCATATATCGGCTCAGACAAAAATGCTAGTGTTGTTGGCTATGTAGATCCAATCTGATAAGACAGGGATTGCTGTGTCTGAGCACATAAAGATTGTTGTGTAAATAATGCTTCGTGATTGATTGATGAATGATTGATTTTTGTTATCTTGTTTAATTTTAAAATAATCATTCGAGTTAGTTTCAAAAATTAAAAATTTATTTAATACTCCGAGATCAACATCAACCACATGTAACCCTTTTGTTTTTTGCAAAAACTTCCTTTCCTCGTAAATCATTCTTTTCTTGTGCGTCATGCTTCTTCTCGTTTATACATTTTATCTCTTCCACATACTGCTTTTCCTCAATTTATTTACAATTTCTTTTTTTAGTAGGTCTTTTCACTTATTTTACAATATTTTCTTGCGGGAATGATAAGCATTCTTTAATAGTATTAATTTTTCTCACTTTCTTTTTGGTAGTTGTTCAGGGGATCTCTTAATACTATTAGTTAAAAGATAAAATCTTAGTACATTTAGTCCTGTTCTTTGATATATTTCCCCTGCGCTGAAGGTGTCAAAAAAAGTCTTGCCATTGCTAGAGACTCCATTTGGGAAAACAACTTTACAGCTTGTTGCTCGTTGATTTGGTATGTGGTTTGTTCTTTCACTAATGACGGCATAGAGGTAGATGATTTTGTTTCATTTTTACTGGACTCCTTTTGGCCGAGCTTCATTTTCTCGATTAAGCTTAGACCATTTTGTGAGGTAGGTATGCAAAATCTTCTGACCACAATGCGTTCCCCCAACTTAGGAATACATTTTCTTTAAATCTTCTTCTCTCATGTCCCTTATGACCGCTTTATCAATTTAGAAACAAAAAAATAAAAAGTTGTAAGTTGTAGTTGCACTATACCACGGCCATATTAGTGTTCGCTAACTTAAATCCTCGACAATAAGTCAAACTACACCATGGTTCTATACCTTGGAAACGTTTTTTCTACATAATTAATGAATTGTGGACTACAGGCCGTTTTCGATCAAACTCTTCAGTGTGCCAACTTGAACGGGGTATGGCAATATCACCAATCGAGGACTTTATAATAAATGATTATATTAAATTATAATAAATAAATAATAAGGGAGAGAGAGAGAAAGAAAAAAAAAGAAAAAAAGAGGGAGAGAAAAAGAAAGAGAAAAGAAAAGAGGGAGAAAAAAAAAGAAAGGAAAGAAGGAGAAAAAGAAAAGAGGGAAGAGAGAGAGAGGGAAAAAAAGAGGGAAAGAGAAAGGAGAAAGAGGAGAAGAGGGAGAAGAAAAGAAAGAGGAGAGGGAGAGGGAGAGGAGAGGGAGAGGGAGAGAAGGAGAAAGAAGAGGGAGAGGAGAGGGAGAGGAGAAAGAGGAGAGGAGAGGAGAGGAGAAGAGGGAGAGAAGAGGGAGAAAAGAGGAGAAGAGGGAGAAGAGGAGAGGGAGAGGGAGAGAGAAAGAGGGAAGAGGGAGAGGAAAGAGGAGAGGAGAGGGAGAGGGAGAGGGAGAGGGAGAGGAGAGAAGGGAGAGGAGAAGAGAGGGAGAGGGAGAGGGAGAGGAGAGGGAGAGGGAAAGAGGGAGAGGGAGAGGAGAGAGAGGAGAGGAGAGGGAGAGGAGAGGGAGAGGAGAGAGAGAAAGAGGGAGAGGAGAGGAGAGGAGAGGAGAGGAGAGGAGAGGGAGAAGGAGAGGGAGGGAGAGGAGAGAGGGAGAAGAGGGAGAGGGAGAAAAGGGAGGGAGAGGGAGAGGGAGAGGAGAGGAGAGAGGAAGAGGAGAAGAAGAGGGAAGAGGGAGAGGGAGAGGAGAGAGGGAGAGGGAGAGGGAGAGGGAAGAGGGAGAGGAGAAGGAGAGGAGAGGAGAAGAAAGGAAGGGAGAGATAGAAGAGGGAGAGAGATTAAGAATAATGAGTAAATTAGAATGACTGACGGTAATGCGATGTTAGAGTTAATGGAGTTGAGAGTGAAATGAAGTTCTATAATGACGTTTTTTTGTATAAGGAGAAGTAGAAAAGGGAGAGATTTAGAGTTGAGAAGTGTCCAAAGGATTTTTAGATGTAAAAAGAGAAATGCAATTTATGTAGGCAAGTTAAATTGAGATTTACGTAATTAAGAGTCTAATTACATAGTGATTGCGGTGAATCGAATGCTAATTTAGCAATATTATACAGGGTAAGTAAATTAAAAGACTGTAGAAGATTTCTATAAATGACGATTTTGTGATGTATAATATGTTATGATACATATAAGGATAGGATATATTATATGATAATAGTAGTATATAGATTCTTTTACAGCATATAACACTCAAATCAATGGACATTACTGCGTCATGTTGCAAGTTGCGATTACGAGTTAAAGGTCATGAGAGATGAGAGCTCCAGACTGATACGGGCGAGGCTAATAAGGATGCAAATTTTCATGTTGTTTAAGGCACGAGGTTCACAGAAGATTCTAAAACGAAACTGTTAGACGATTGCATCAAATGAAAAGTCTTAGATTGTGATGATAATATGTCATATTGTTACATATATATATATATAAAAACTACACATATAGTCTTGCACGTACATTTAAGTAAAGTTACATCTGAAATTGGAACATTTATCGTCTAAGAGCTTTCTGATCTGAGACATTCATTTAACAGTAATCGAGACCATGATTGGACAATTTTACAGGAATGGGCGTTTTATTAAGGAGAATAATTTATCATTGTTCGTTCTAAAGGCACCAAAGGTCAAAGTGCAGTCATTCTCGTTAAAGATTTCTAACTTAAGAGAAAGGGCTAAGACATTTTCCATCGTTAATAGAAAAGTTTTACTAAATGCATGATAACTTTCATCGATTAAAGTTTAACACGAATTTTAAGAAGGCACACTCATTATTCCAGATACCGTCTGGCAGAACGCAAATAAGTTACAAATGCTGTTGAATGCTAGATATGCTCACTGTCTCGAATCTGAGACATCCAGGGCGTTTTTAACCAAACATGTCGAGACAACGTTGAGACTACTAAAAGGTAATTGATTAAAATTTCAAAAATAGAATAAATTTCATTTTTAAAATTGTTCTCTTTATGGTTACACATTCCACTCGTTGACATTCAAACGGTAAAGTGTCTCAGTTTTCAATCCTTCGTCGTTTAGAGTAACTTTTTCTATACTGCTTAGATTTGTAACACTTGTCTCTAAAATATTTTCCTATCGTTATATAAAAAACAGAGTTTTTACTATTGCTAATCGCCATATCTTTCATCGATTCAAAGTTTATAACACGAGAGTTCTTATAGTTAAGGCAGGGGCGGACTGGCAATTTGATTCCAGGGGTACTCGGTTGGCAAACGGGCCCAATAAGTTACAAAAAGTGCGGTTTCCGATATCTACGTAGATATGCTCACTGACATGGAAATTGTAACACCAAGAAGGCGTAAGAATTTTTTAACCAAACTTGGCAGAAACGTTTAACTACTAAAAGGTAGCAATTGATTAAAATTTCAAACAAAAAGAATAAAATTTAAACATAATTTTAAGAATGGGTTGGCCCTCCTTGTAGGTTACACACTCCTCCACTCGTCGTGGCATCGATTCTATCAAATGGTCGATGTCCTCTTGAGGCATTGTGTCCCTAGTAATCTGTAATTGGTGCTGTAGAGCTTGCAGCGTCTGCAGAGGATGCTGCCAGATTCTCAGTCTTCTCCCCGTAATGTCCCAAACATGCTCGATGAGCGAACGGTTAGGAGATTCTGGGAGGAAATGGTTAGAGATTAACATCACCCTCTGCAAATCAGTTCAAAAAACGTCTTGCAATATGGGGACGGGCATTATCCTGCTGCAAAAGTGGGTCTTCAAACTGCTGAAGAAATGGAAGAATATGGGGTTCTACCACCTCATCCACATATCGTTGGGCATTCATATTACCTCAGATGAATACCAAACGATCCCATACCATAATCTACAGTTTGGTATAGATGCACACGCAACTGAAAATTCAACATTTCGACGTTCCGCACGTTTTCGTCTGACCATTATACTGCCATCATTCATCCCCAAATAGAATCGGTATTCATCAGTGAACACCACCCTATGCCACTCTTGGTTCCTGTGCAGTCGCAACCTACACTACTCCAAACGTTGCCGTCGATGTTGAGCAGTTAGTGGTAACACAAGATGTGGCTGATAGGATTGTAAGCCTTCGTTACCTAACCTTTGATCGGCAATTGATCTGGTACTTGAGAATCGCCCTCTTATTGCCATAAGTTGAAGATGGCGTTCCAGCACCTCATTTGTTCTTCTTCGGACCCCGATTCCTCTTCTGCGGCGTTCCTGACTCTCTCTAATCCATGCCTGATAGCAGCGCATGATGGTGGTTTGGTTCCCGTCAAAGCGATTCGCGATTTCTCTAAACGAAAAGCCACCTTCGCGCAAACCAACAATACGACCTCTGTCGAATTCGCTTAATTGGCGGTAATTTCCACGTTGGCACACTTTAGGCATGATCACACCCTCAAAGCAAACAATCACAAGCGAAAACAATATAGAACTGAACACAATCTCGCACAATGTACACCTTACAAAATTGTTCGAAAAAACTGAACGAACTGTCCGATAAGCCATTACCACTTGATCCATATGAATGAAATTTTAATCAATTGCTACCTTTTAGTAGCTTGACAGAAACGTTTTACTACCTTTTAGTAGTTAAACGTTTCTGGCAAGTTCGGTCAAAAAGTTCCTACCCCTTCTTGGTGTTGCAATTTCCGCGTCACTTTATAACAAAAATGCCAGTTTAGAAATAAATGTAGTATACTAGTATGTAGCTTAATAATGTATATTACCGTAATTACAGCAATAAATGAATATTACAGAGAAAAAAATCATTATTACTACAATACTTTGTGGTAAATTCAAAAAGCAAAACAGAAATTCTATAGAACTCACCCATCGGTTTTATGTTTTATAATTCCTTATAGAGCAACGTGGAACTTTTTCGAAATTCATCGAAGGGGCCAAATCATCTTCCGTGAAAATCATGAGAAAAGCGTCTAATAGTTGATCACTCAGCCCTAATCTTAAGCGAGTAAGCCAAAATTAAAATGTACTACTACGCCACATATAAATTGCAGTATGCCACGGAATGAAAATTGTACTTGTATAAAATTTCAAACGCACAAGTCAGACACATTTTACGCCTATGTCTGGTACCATTGTATTTGTTAGTATTTATGTGTTCGTCTATTGCTAAATTCTCGTAATATTTGGCGAAATTTATAAGGTCATCGATGAGATTATCAGAACTGGCTACGGAACCCAAAAATACTTCAACTCGAAATTTCTCACAAAGTTCCATTTTAACAGCTTCATCAACAGTCACTTCACCTGGCATTCTTTGTTTATTATTTTTTTTTTATTATTCATTTTTTGTTTATTGTTTGAGTTCTGTTTTGATTTCAACGTTTTCCAATTCTAAATCTGTAATTTTTTCTTCCATTTTCTTAGCAAAGTTTTGAGCTCAAGTAAAGATAATTTCAATATGCTCTCTTAAATTTTTACGTTGTTCATAAAAACTGTTAGGTAATTTTATCTTAGGCCAGATAATCTAAAACGCCTGAATAAGACGAAAAAAGATAACAGAGAAAGACCGCCAGATCGAGATAATATATATACAGTGGTTCGCTTTATTAAAAGTGTCTTTATTTATTTAACGCAAACGTCACTAACTAATAATTTTATTTCACTAAAAATCGTCACTTCGGCACAACTACGACCGTTAGAGAACAAACTGCAACTATATAAGCCCTTTCAGGGTACGAGTAATTGGAGTTGGAAGATGCCGTTATCATGAAGGAATAATCTGATAGTTCCTTCCTACAGTTACTACCACAATACTGGAAACTATTGGCTCGAGCGATTTGGCGGAATTGTTTTAAAATAATCCACGTTGCCATTTGTCTTATTTAATTTCAAATCTCATTTCGTGCCTCGAGAGTTTTACGTGTTTATATACCGCCTTCGTTGTAACAATCTGTTCTTTTCAGAACAGAAATTTCGTTATATTCGATTTCGCCTTTATAATTATGTCTCGCAAGCGGTTTAGTAGTAGAGGAAAAGAGATGATTGCGTCTTTATTTACATTTTTCGAAGCGGAACGTGATAATTGTGGTCCTTTTTTACCTTTAACTGCTGTTAGAGAACTTAGATTAATGTTTTATTTACGCTGTATTAAATGTCTTAGTACAGGGAAAAAAAGGAAAAGGCCACGCATTTTAATTCCCTCACCAAGGGGTAGGGCGAGCTAGTCGAACTTTTCGAGTTTCTTCAGCCATAATCATAGATTACCAGCATACATACATACATTATGTATATATGCGTGGTGGGATTAAGGATGGGTGTGGTCAGGACAGGATCGGAAGGGACGGAGTTAGGGTTCCGAGGGGAAAAATACTATCCCAGCATTAGCCTAAGTAGCCGCACATGGTGTGCATATATGCAGTGACCATGCCGCTACATGTGTATGATGAAATTAGCATTTATACGGTGAGTGATGGGTTGCGAAGTGATGTTTGATTAAGGCGACATCGCACCAATGATAATACATTTAAATGAAGATAGTGATTCTGAAAGCGATGTTGATATTTAAGATACAACTTAACATCACATCTTAGTCTATAATCTATTCTGATTACATTAATATTTCAGTATTTTAGTCACGATGAGTCATTATTTTAGGTACATCTTGATTTCTGAGTGATTTTGTAAACACCTTCAGCAATATGTTGTTTTTTATAATGTAACCGTTGATAAATGATTTGTAAAAGCACGCCTATTATTTTAATATTTTTAAAGAATTTTTATATAAAATGAAACAATCGTCGGGAGACAGAAACCGAATTTTCGGCTACGATGAATGTATATTCGGATGGTCTATTTTCATAAGTGTGGGGCTTTTGTTAGAATCTTGGTATAAAATTATTAGTGTCTTTTAGTTTTCAACATAAGTTTGGAAAAACATAAAGAATTTTAATAACTTAACCTTTCTATTGAAAGTTGACATGGAAACAAGAATTTGACAACAATGTTTAAATTTGGGGTCATGAAGTTTGATCACGTGCAATGTAAAAGATTTTACATAGACTACAGCATCCCAACCCAATGGATACTGGGTAATGTTTTCAGACTTGTCTTGTTTCTGAGAACTGAATTGTTAAATTTCAAACGATAACGTTTCAGCTGAAAGCTGAAACTGCTGTTGTAACTTGTAAAGTAAATATTAAATACGTATGTAATTTGAGCCGCCAAGCCAAGATAAAATAGCGTGCAAGATAAACTAGATGATAGTATCGTGTGGGTATGAAATAAATTATTTGTAGACTGCAGACAAACATAAATTAAATTGCAGTTCGTCAATTTTATAAATTACTGTAGTCATTTTCAACCTGATAAACGTAAATAGATTTTTTCATAATGCTTAGAATATATAGTGTAGGTAGAGTAACCTTTGTTGTTTTATGTAAATCTAAAAGTAAAAGTCTTTCAACAGTAAACAGCACATAGCTTTCGCGTTACATTATGTTCCAGTCAGTCCAGGATCCAGGCGTCACGCATCATCAGTTATCGATAATAGTCAAAAGTGTATTTAAAAATAAGATTTTATAATTCATTTGAACCCAATTGTTTGTTCGAAACTTACGACTTACTAGGGGCCCAACTGGCCGGGGGCCCGGGGTGCTGTGGTACCCTTGGCCTGTCCGCCCCTGAGTTAAGGTAATGTCCTTCACTTTACACGTTAATTTAAGTGTTGATCACTGGTTGAAAACACATTATAGCTGTAGTTTTTCGGTCTCACACTAACAAACTCAGCTATATAACTTTCCTCACTATATGCCTCCAGCTTGTCGGTCATCTGACCAAGACAATCCCCGCAAGTTGGATTCCAGTCATTGTCGGATTTTGCCACAAATATGACACTGTCTGTATCATAACACAGAACGCGACGGTCTGGGATAACTATATAGTTCTAAACACGCATGAGCTGTCGTGTACGCTGCTATGGACACATTAGTAGTTTTTAGAGTCTTACCTATATCGTCTGGTCTATCCCAATTTACAATTACCACATTATGATTAATCGGCATAATGGATTGTACCTGCACCAACGGATCCGTAAACAATTTGAAAAAGTCCTTTGGCTCAGATACAACATTGGCCAAGTATCTTAAGCCAGGATTTTCTTAATGTTTTTTCATCTAGTTCAATTCCCTCTTTATTGTAATATTCCGTTATGTAGTTCAACTACTCGACTTCTGACATCATTGGCTAGGCCACCCGGAACATTCCTGTTGGACTTCCAGAAAATTATCTATGTAACCACTGAACAACCCTCCCTGTTTTATAATTTTATCATATGCGGTAATCTCATATTCCTAACTCTCAAAAACGTCCAAAACTGTATAGTTTTTAACGATAACAGTAGAACCCCGACACTTGTCGCCGCCATCTTGGATTTTGACGTCACAAGCCCGCCCACGTGGGGGGCCGGTTTTTCCACCCTTATTTTTACACGCTTACGTGTAGGACGTGTTTTTTCACCCCTATTTTTACACGCTCACGTGTGAGACCGGATTTTCCACCCTTATTTTTACTCGCTTACGTGTAGGACGTATTTTTGCACCCCTATTTTTTGCACATCCACGTGTGAGACAGGATTTTCAACCCTAATTTTTTACACATCCACGTGTGAGACCGTATTTTTCATCCCTAATTATTTTTATATACCCTCGTGTGAGACCGGATTTTCAACCCTTGATGAAATTTTTTAACTGTTTTGTTTGTATTAAGGGCCTTTTTGACAGCAATTTTTGTGTTCACTAGCGTGAGCGACGTACATTTCAACCCTGACAGTATTTTCAACCTTTTTGTTTGTATTAAGAGCCCTTTTGGCGGGGAGCCCCTAAAGGATAGGCAAATGGATGTGCACGTAGGATCGTATTTTTACCTATTTTAAGGGTTAATAAACGGTAGAATATTTTTTGGTATTAAAAGAAGCTAATCAAGGTAAAGGTAACGTATACGTTTGATTTTAAATACACTATTCAATTCTATAACGATAATAAACAGTTAATGGCATTGCATAATCAGCTAATTACCCTGTTGTTGTCATACAATGTGAATGTACGGTTTAGCGACTATTTAATATGAATTGAATTTTATCAAATGAGATTGCATAATTGTTATTATTAAAATCATTATTAAATTTCTTTTAAACCCCATCTACAGATTGTGATTCTCTACCTGGTTTAAAATTCACTTGAATATATTTTAAAATGAAATTACTTTAAAAAATAAAACGTGTAATTAACTAATTGATTAACCTGCTTACAGCAATAGTAATCACTGAAAATTAAGGAATGTCGCTTTTATTTATTTACCTTTTAATACGTATCATTTATATGCAATATATTCTGGTTTTAAATATGAGTCACAATGTATCGCAATGCTTTCTGCTTTAATTATAGGTCATAATTAAATCTAGTTGTCGCTCAAGGTAATCACTACCAAATTAATCTCATCTACAACAAGAAACTTAATATCAATAATGTTAACAAAGTATTTTTATAATGCCATTTCTCGCATAGTTTAATGTCCATGTATGGTCATATTTTAGTCTTGGGAGATCGGATTTTGTCACAAAATACAAGCACAGGAACAATTACAAGTACAAGCACAAGCGCAAGCACAGGTACATACAAACACACAAACACGAAAAATCGCAAACACGAAAAACGAAAATTCGCAAATACGAAAATTCGTAAACACACAAACTCACAAACACAAAAAAACGAAAACGAAAATTCGCAAACACGAAAAATAACAAACACACAAACGCGCAGAGTACGAAAAAACGCAAACACGAAAAATCGTAAACACAAAAATTCTCAAACACGAAAACCGCAAACATACAAACGCACAAACACGAAAAAACGAAAACACACAAAACGAAAAACACGCAAAGCTGCCGAATGAATTAAGACTGGGATTTGGAGTCTATAAACAAAATGATTCTCTCTGTCTCTGTCTTGTCCCTGTCTCTCTCTGTCTCTCTCTCTGTCTCTTGTCTCTGTCTCTGTCTGTCTCTGTCTCTGTCTCTGTCTCTCTCTGTCTCTGTCTCTGTCTCTGGCTCTGTCTCTGTCTCTGTCTCTGTCTCTGTCTCTGTCTCTGTCTCTGTCTCTGTCTCTGTGTCTCTGTCTCTGTCTCTCTGTCTCTGTCTCTGTCTCTGTCTCTGTCTCGTCTCTGTCTCGTCTCTGTCTCTGTCTCTGTCTCTGTCTCTGCTCTGTCTCTGTCTCTGTCTCTGTCTCTGTCTCTGTCTCTGTCTCTGTCTCTGTCTCTGTCTCTGTTCTCTGTCTCTGCTCTGTCTCTCTCTCTGTCTCTGTCTCTGTCTCTGTCTCTGTCTCTGTCTCTGTCTCTGTCTCTGTCTCTGTCTCTGTCTCTGTCTCTGTCTCTGTCTTTCTGTCTCTGTCTCTGTCTCTGTCTCTGTCTCTGTCTCTGTCTCTGTCTCTGTCTCTGTCTCTGTCTCTGTCTCTGTCTCTGTCTCTGTCTCTGTCTCTGTCTCTGTGTCTGTGTCTGTCTCTGTCTCTGTCTCAGTCTCTGTCTCTGTCTCTGTCTCTTAATCGCATACGGTCGAGGTGAGTGTCTGGGTAGTTGATTAGAAGCACATACAAGTCAACACATTCTTCTTGTGGCTGGGATCGATTTCAAGCATCTCAACACTTGTGCCGATACATCTTTCTTCAATTTTATCTGCACTCTGTTTTGAGGCTGTAGTACGTTTTTCTAATACATAAACAGAATCTTCAATACTGTGATACGTGTAGCAGCAAAACACATTAGCTAGTTAGTTTCACCTCTATATTACTTTACATGCAAGCCTGATCTAATCATAAATAAATACATCTGTTAAAAAAGCTAATTAAACATAACCCACGGCCTGGGTATAGCAAGCAACGCTTCCAATTATAGCTTTTAGACAACACAATAGGGCCTACAACTAAATACAATCGACTAGCACTGCTTTAGTACGAGGATCAAACGAAAACGCGCATGCACACGCACGTACACGTACGCACGCACGCACGTACACGTACGCACGCACGCACGTACACGTACGCACGCACGCAAGCAGCACGCTCGCACGCACGCACGTATGCGCGCGAGCGTTCACGACCGTACGTACGCTCGCACGCACGCACGTATGTGCACACACACACACACACACACACACACACACGAGAGACGCGAAAACACGCTAAAGCGAAAAACTTGTAAACTTGCAAACATGAATCAAGACGGTGGAGCACCGCTAGGAAAAAAAACAGGTTTATTAACAAAACCGAAGGAAAGCTTAACGTTTTGAAAAATATATTATTATTATTATTATTATTATTATAAACAACAATACATTATTATTATTTAATAACATGCTTTATCGGTTTTCTTCTTCTTCTTGAACCGTGAGTCGTCCTCATCATCATCATCATGATTTTGAGATTTGCCCTTCACCCCTACCTCATAGCTCTTCTTTCTCTTCTGTGAACCATCATCTTGGATGTGAGATACACCCAGCTCAACCACCTCATCGCTTTCATCATTATCTTGAACGGTTATGTTGTAATAGTTTATTAACAAGTCAGTAAAATCTCTAATGTCCGCTGATGTTGGCTCATAAACAGGAGAATACATTATAGTAATGCTCACTCGATGACAGTTACACTTTAAAGAGCGAAACACACGAGAAACGAGAACGCAGCTAGCTTTGGGTCTTGTGCGCAAGCGTACTCGTCAACGTTCGGGTAGAATCGGACATCTTCGGGGGATGTCTGAAGTATTGACCTAACCACACTCTAACATAGCCCCTGGGGGCATGTTTATAAAATCTAAATGCCTCTTTTATGGTCGAGATATTTTCTCCTAAGACGCCAGAACGCAGCTAGCCTTTGGTCCTATGCGCAAGCGTGCTCGCCCATGTTCGGGTAGAATCGGACATCTTCGCGGGATGTCTGAAGTATTGACCTAACCACACTCTAACACAGCCCTGGGGGCATGTTTATAAATCTAAACGCCTCTTTTATGATAGAGCTGTTTTCTCCTAAGACGCCAGAACGCAGCTAGCCTTTGGTCTTGTGCGTAAGTGTGCTCGTCAATCTTCGGGTAGAATCGGACATCTTCGGGGGATGTCTGAAGTATTGACCTAACCACACTCTAACATAGCCCCTGGGGGCATGTTTATAAAATCTAAATGCCTCTTTTATGGTCGAGATATTTTCTCCTAAGACGCCAGAACGCAGCTAGCCTTTGGTCCTATGCGCAAGCGTGCTCGTCCATGTTCGGGTAGAATCGGACATCTTCGGGGGATGTCTGAAGTATTGACCTAACCACACTCTAACACAGCCCTGGGGGTATGTTTATAAATCTAAACGCCTCTTTTATGATAGAGCTGTTTTCTCCTAAGACGCCAGAACGCAGCTAGCCTTTGGTCTTGTGCGTAAGCGTGCTCGTCAATGTTCGGGTAGAATCGGACATCTTCGGGGACGTCTGAAGTATTGACCTAACCACACTCTAACATAGACCCTGGGATATGTTTATAAATCTAAACGCCTCTTTTATGGTCGAGGCATTTTCGCCTAAGACGCGTCTAAGAGAGACAGAGACAGAGACAGGGACAGAGACAGAGACAGAAACAGAGACAGAGACAGAGACAGAGACAGAGGCAGAGACAGACACAGACACAGAGACAGAGACAGAGACAGAGACAGAGACAGAGACAGAGACAAAGACAGAGACAGAGACAGAGACAGAGACAGACAGAGACAGAGACAGAGACAGAGACAGAGACAGAGACAGAGACAGAGACAGAGACAGAGACAGAGACAGAGACAGAGACAGAGACAGAGAGAGACAGAGACAGAGACAGGGACAGAGACAGAGACAGAAACAGAGACAGAGACAGAGACAGAGACAGAGACAGAGACAGAGACAGAGACAGAGACAGAGACTGAGACTGAGACAGAGACTGAGACAGAGACTGAGACAGAGACAGAGACAGAGACAGAGACAGAGACAGAGACAGAGACAGAGACAGACACAGACACAGAGACAGAGACAGAGACAGACACAGAGACAGAGACAGAGACAGAGACAGAGACAGAGACAGAGACAGAGACAGAGACAGAGACAGAGACAGAGACAGAGACAGAGACAGAGACAGAGACAGAGACAGAGACAGAGACAGAGACAGAGACAGAGACAGAGACAGAGACAGAGACAGAGACAGAGACAGAGACAGAGACAGAGACAGAGACAGGGACAGAGACAGAGACAGAGAGAATCATTTTGTTTATAGACTCCAAATCCCAGTCTTAATTCATTCGGCAGCTTTGCGTGTTTTTCGTTTTGTGTGTTTTCGTTTTTTCGTGTTTGTGCGTTTGTATGTTTGCGGTTTTCGTGATTGAGAATTTTGTGTTTACGATTTTTCGTGTTTGCGTTTTTCGTACTCTGCGCGTTTGTGTGTTTGTTATTTTCGTGTTTGCGAATTTTCGTTTTCGTTTTTGTGTTTGTGAGTTTGTGTGTTTACGAATTTTCGTGTTTGCGAATTTTCGTTTTTCGTGTTTGCGATTTTCGTTTTTTCGTGTTTGTGTGTTTGTATGTACCTGTGCTTGCGCTTGTGCTTGTACTTGTAATTGTTCCTGTGCTTCTATTTTGTGACAAAATCCGATCTCCCAAGACTAAAATATGACCATACATGGACATTAAACTATGCGAAATGGCATTATAAAAATACTTTGTTAACATTATTGATATTAAGTTTCTTGTTGTAGATGAGATTAATTTGGTAGTGATTACCTTGAGCCACAACTCGATTTAATTATGACCTATAATTAAAGCAGAAAGCATTGCGATACATTGTGACTCATATTTAAAACCAGAATATATTGCATATAAATGATACGTATTAAAAGGTAAATAAATAAAAGCGACATTCCTTAATTTTCAGTGATTACTATTGCTGTAAGCAGGTTAATCAATTAGTTAATTACACGTTTTATTTTTTAAAGTAATTTCATTTTAAAATATATTCAAGTGAATTTTAAACCAGGTAGAGAATCACAATCTGTAGATGGGGTTTAAAAGAAATCTAATAATGATTTTAATAATAACAACAATTATGCAATCTCATTTGATAAAATTCAATTCATATTAAATAGTCGCTAAACCGTACATTCACATTGTATGACAACAACAGGGTAATTAGCTGATTATGCAATGCCATTAACTGTTTATTATCGTTATAGAATTTAATAGTGTATTTAAAATCAAACGTATACGTTACCTTTACCTTGATTAGCTTCTTTTAATACCAAAAAAATATTCTACCGTTTATTAACCCTTAAAAATAGGTAAAAAATACGATCCTACGTGCACATCCATTTGCCTATCCTTTAGGGGCTCCCCGCCAAAAGGGCTCTTAATACAAACAAAAAGGTTGAAAATACTGTCAGGGTTGAAATGTACGTCGCTCACGCTAGTGAACACAAAAATTGCTGTCAAAAAGGCCCTTAATACAAACAAAACAGTTAAAAAATTTCATCAAGGGTTGAAAATCCGGTCTCACACGAGGGTATATAAAAATAATTAGGGATGAAAAATACGGTCTCACACGTGGATGTGTAAAAAATTAGGGTTGAAAATCCTGTCTCACACGTGGATGTGCAAAAATAGGGTGAAAAATACGTCCTACACGTAAGCGAGTAAAAATAAGGGTGGAAAATCCGGTCTCACACGTGAGCGATGTAAAAATAGGGTGAAAAACGTCCTACACGTAAGCGTGTAAAAATAAGGGTGGAAAAACCGGCCCCCCACGTGGGCGGGCTTGTGACGTCAAAATCCAAGATGGCGGCGACAAGTGTCGGGGTTCTACTGATAACCTTACGCAACTCGTCCGCTACAAAGGTTCCAACGAAACGGCATTCAGGTTCACTATGCCCACATTCTCCTTTATTTATCTCAGCGACACAAGTCCTACATAAAATAAAAACACCAACTTTTCATGCATTTTTACAGGCAAAACAGGATGATAGAGGTCAGTGGGCGGTAATACTCGACATTTAACTAAACCCTCCACGGTGTCCAGTGAAATGTTCTTACAATCTAAACCTACGGATGACCTAAGGGTATAACGAGCACAGGTCATAGTACATGATTTTCTCACTAACGCCATCACACTTATGGTAGAGTATGCTGGCATTAGTGTGACCACCGTAAAACGCATCTCCTGGGTTTAAAGGTTCGTCATCTTTACCGCCTAGATTCTGTATAAACGCTCTTAACTCATAGTTTGCGATTAATAGTTTTTTAAAACCTCAATCATGCATTTCCACTAGATTATAACCGCGCTCGTCTAGAAACTGAGATCCCGCCGCCGGGCTCTCGTTTCTGACAAATATGGATGTATTTACATACAACTTTGGATCAACACTGGCCTGAATGGGGAAACACTCCTCACAACCGTGCCAATAGCACCCAAGAAACCCGTAAGCGGTATTTGATTCGACACAATAACCGTCGACCTTACCACCTTCAGGTGTTCTAAACTCGCGAGCTTTTCCGGTATGATGTATGGTCACTTGTTGTGAATGCTCCATCGAACGTAACCACTGTATTGCGACTTTTGACTGTTTGTCGATACGTCTGTAACTGCCTTTTGGAATGAGACCGATTGTGTTCTCTTTGAGGAAAAGTCTACGAAACACTTTATTGCAGGCGCTAGCAATTATGGTTGGCTCCTCAAACGGATCGACTTTATTTTGAGTTGTGAAGGTCGACCAGAAGCTAATGGAACCTTTAACGAGAATCTTAACATCCATCAGGCAATACTTCACAATCTCTTTACTCATCTTAAAAACATAGTTACTTTGGGTCTCAGTCGCGTGCCAATCTAAAAGTTTTTGCCGATCTTTCTCCGACATCTGATCTGCACAATAATATTCAAGTACAGGCAGAGAATCCTCATAATTCTGATTCGGGGATGTGTTGAAGAGAAATGGAAAAAATCCCTTGGATTCGGGAAAATCGAAAGTTTTCGGAAATACCGAGAGTGGCGATTGAATAAAATTAAGGGAGTCAATAAAAATAATATCGTCGCATTGAATGGAGATTAGTTTTAGACTGTTGGAGATAACTTTGGGTGTCCACCGGGTATTATTAGCTAGCATGCATATATGCACAAAACATCGATCGTAACCCTTCATGTTATGTGCCACGCATGTAACTTTAAATTCTCGCGCTTTCTCGGCAATATACGATAGAAACGATTCAACAGGATCTTCCCAGAAAATGTGCACTCTTTCGCTACACAGCGGGTATCGCTCATCCAGATTGGCGATGATACAAACGGAGAAAACATTCGCGGCCACGCATAGAATGGGCTCATACAGAAATCTATCATTTGCCCCCTCACACACCTTCTCTTGCATGCATTCCACATCATAAAAGGTAAACATAGATGCTTTTCATAATATTTTATTTAATTTTTCAACTTTGATAAAATTATTTACAACATCTTTAACAATTTTAATAGATATTACTACTGACGAAGATAACTGTAAATGTTATCGAAACGTTTAGATTGTATAATTTAAGATACACCATTAAAAAACCCAAAAAAGATAAGTATTTTATTATGTGTGATAATGATGAAAGTTTACATTTTCCTATAGATATCACCGGTGTTACCTCGAACCCTGTTAATGTACATACAGCAAAGATGGTCTGTAGGTTTTTGTTTCTTGCACGTTGAGCAATAGCTGTAGTCGCATCTATGTTTACCCTTTACTTCAGTGGTTTTGAGACACTTTAAACATCTACGTGTCCTTGTGGGTTTTAATACATTCTTGCCCATAAAAATCACTCTTGCAATCATTGCAAACAATTTTCGGATTTTGAATGGAACAAGGTAGTTTCTGATAGCAGCAAGGACACTGGTACAACTATTTCACATGCCACTTCTTGTTAGTGCAACTTTTTTTGCAGAGTTCGCAGTAATAACTACAAGTAAACGCAGAAGTTACGCTGGTAATGACATTGTAGTCCTCGTCATCGAGTATTAAATTTAAAACTGCTGTATCGATATTTCTAACCGCTACTGCTACTAAGGATAGTGCGCGAGCACAGTTGTTTTCATTCATTTTTGCCGGTACAACAATAATACCGTCTTTTGAATTTACAAAATCCGTCAAGTTCTTGCGTCCATAGCCAACCGGTACCGTCACTCTATCCACGTTTAAAACTAACAAGTTACACGAGAAAAAGCTAGCATTGCTCTACATCACCTTTTCCAGTAGTGACATTATCACCTTCACCGACAACTGGTCCACTTTTCTAAGTGATGCCAATTGGTTTATCTGGGTAATTTGGGTTCCTTAATGTGATACCGATGCGATCTGATGGAACCGCATCCTTGACAATATATGTATACAGTTCCTCGAACGCACTCTCTCAAAAGTGTGTTAAATAATTAACATGTAGGAAGCAATATGTTTTTTACCTGTAACCATGTTAAGGGATTATGCTTGCATGTTTCTTCATTAAAGGTGAATCTTAACGATTTACATGTATTTTTTTATAAATTTAGCGTTTGATTCGCCAATTGTATTAATATGATTGAATATCATTTCAGAACAGAATGATCAAACCTCTTGTTGCCGAGTGGAGGGACCTGAACCTGAACCCCATTGGTCCGGTGCTGCAGACCCTGTAATGTACTCACTCATGAGCCGAAGACAACTATAGAGAATTAAAAGTCATACCGTTATCATACTCGAATCCCCGCTGTTGCTGAAGTCTCCAACACCTCCTCCATGTTTTCTTGAACTGAGCTTTATGCAATAAAAATATTTAAAAATATTCAAAATAAAATAAACATGTACTTAACTTCCACCGGCTCTCCGCACGGCCTCCATAAAATCATCGTACTCTTCCAGCGTATTGACATTATTAGTTTCAAACACTACCTTGTAATTAATTATATTGTACGCCTTTATCAGCAGCTCGTCGGTTAACAATAATCCACCACTAAACAATCCCAAAATCTGGTTAGCTGTTAAAAATTCCAAGATTACGATGATGCGGTCTTCCAGCAGAACTAAATTAACTAAACTCAAATGCACATATTCATAGTATCTTTCCTAAGGTCAAATTAAGTCATTGGAAATTCCCAAGGTTGAAGGTTGACTTTACACTCTCAAGGTGAAGTCATTTTTAAAGTATGTGTGTAAATAAAAATTCATATAAGCAAGGTAGCAATAACGAAATTTATAGTTAATACGAGAGGTAAATAGAGAATTAGAATAAGTATGTGTGTGTGCGTGTGCGTGTGCGTCTGCGTGTGTGTGTGTGTGTGGGTGGTTGTGGGTGTGTATGTATCTGTGGGTGGGTGCATGCGTGCGCGCGCGTGTTTGATAGAGTTGATAAAGGGACCACGACAGGAGGCCACAGACCCTAACACAAGTTCTTATACCTGTCTTACAAGTTAGCATTAGGGCCCCTTATTACAATACTATTTCCAGCCATGGGAGCCACGGCAAGGGAGGCGAAACCCGAGAACAAGTTGCTATACCAATACTGTCTTCCGCCAAACGATGAGTTAAGAGCCTTTATACAGAATCTAGGCGGTAAAGATGACGAACCTTTGTCTTACAAGTTAGCATTAGGGTCCCCAAATTAGACTACTATTTACCGTTAAGGAGGCCACGAGAAGAGAGTGCGAAGGCCCGAGAACAAGCCCCAATAGCTCTCTTACAAGTTAGTATTAGGACCTCTCTTATTCAAATTTCCCGTCGAGTCAGTTAGGTTCTGACCTTGGCTACCACAAGGCCAGGTCCGAGGCCAGTCTCAAGGTCAAACCCGAAGTCAACCACATGAGCGGCATTTGGAATTACTAAGGTCAAGTGACGTCTCAAAAATAAAATGGCATCGAAAGGTACCTCGTCTCTACTTGAATGCCAAATTTGGTTTCATTCGGTGCAGCCGTTTGGCCGGAAATGGGCGCACAGACAGTCACACATCGAGATTTTAATTGATTTTGGTTCCTTGAGCTTCAAAACGCGTATTTCCCTCAAAAATGGGGCGGGGGGGGATTTTTAGACCGAATACAAGATCTCCCTTGTACTACGTATTGCGAGTGGTAAATGTAATTGTGTGTTACTATATTTAAGTATATGTATTCAAGATATTGTTTGAATTAGTGAGGTAGGTAGGCGAAAAAGTTCTGTTTGTTCTTCGGTCGGAAGAACTTACTGCTTAATGTAGTTGTGTTATGATTTTGGTGTCATTCTGCTTCTTTATCGGTCCCTAGCTTATTTCTGAGTACATGCACTTTTGGAATTTGAATGTTTTAATAATGTAGAAGGATTTCTTCAAAAAAGAATAGGTTGGTAACGTAAATTTGCTCGTCGACGTATTCTGTAATGCAAGCGTGTTAAACACGCTTACGTAAACAGATTATCATAGCCAGCTGGACCACAAATTCCGATGATCACTCGTTATGCGATGTTAATAATAACGGTGAAATGACTGATTTCTTGTTTACTATTTCCGTTTTCATAACTGAGATGGTATCATCCGTAACTTCCTCCCTTTCCCTTAAATAATCTTCAAGCTCCGGCTCCATTTACTGTGATTTTCCACTGACGGACACTACTAGCACTGCATACACAACTCACCAGTATAAGTAGATACTGTGTTTAGTGTTTAGTTTTAGCGAACTGCTCGCGTGATCCAGACGATGCAGTAATTACGTGACGTTGGATAGTCTACTGTAGTCCTGCAATCTTAAGGTGTAAATGAACTAAAATTCTACGATATGCTAATATTTCGAGTTATACTTAGAAATGTTTACATTCCTATGTTTGAATAGTAATTTTAGGATAAAATTGTTCTTTTTTATTTTGTGTCCCTTCGTACCTATCCGATCCTAAATGTAAAGTTTTATTGAAATTAATTTAGCTGGAACTTTGTGCACACACCTACATACATGTATTCATCATCACAACTGTCACGTATTGGCAACGTGATATGTTCGGAAGGTAAAAATGTAATCGTATGTTAAAATGTACAGTGATGTGGTTTAATGCAGGCATTTGGTGAAGTTACCGTTTTAACAGATACACATAGCGACATAGCGAAAATGAATACGAATTGTCTCATTTTATTTATATCATGTTGGAACATCTGGCTGTCATTAATCGTTCCTCTATCAAAAGTGGATACATTTTGTGTAAAAGCCAACTTTTAGCAACAACACAATTTAGTACATTATTATATAAATGATATACATTACAATTGTATATAAGGTATACTTAATTAAACTTGAGAATTCAATTATTTATATTGCTAAACGTTTTATTCTCATCATTAATTTTCAATCATTTTAATGTGATTATAGTTATTTTCATATTATAACTGTTTTTATTATACAGAATAATGTAATTACGAACACAATAATGACACATTCTGGAAATTTTACTAGCGTCATCTGCTGGCTTAAATTTTAAGTCTAATGCTGTAGATGTCACTGTGTAGTGTTATTGTTTACAGCGTGAGTTTAGTGTTGGAAGTGGAAATGATGAACCGAAGGGGGATAAATGAATGATATAAAATTATTTGCATTCGTTCATAATACTAGTCGGGAACAAGTATATTTAGTGTTGTGTTGTTTAATAACATTAACAATATAATCCTTACGGCGCGGCGCCTACACAGATTATGGTGGTTGGTCGTTTACCTTCACAAATCAATATAATTTAAGGTAAGTTTATTATTTTTAACTAAACAGTGATCGTTTTAGTTTGTATTTAGTTTATTTATAACTTAATTTATCTGAGTACAACCACAAAAGTTATCATTAAATGATCAGATGTTTATGGATTAAGTCATCGTAATTATTACATTGGTAATGCGTTGCCTGCTCCCATTTCTTTTAAAATGATGCTTCCGTATTCATAGTTTAAATCTTTAGTGATTTAACGACCCACATAATTATCTAAAACTTAAGTTAATATCAAATTGACGCTATAAATGTACAGCTGCAAACTTTGCTCACTTAACACTTGTGTAATTAAATCTTCAACTTTAAGATTTACAGCAGATTGTTTTTATCCATGGTATTTCTGGAATGTGGAATATCGCTTTTATATAGTTGCTATACTTTGGTATACAAAAAGTTGCGTATATTTAGTTGGTACATTTTGTTTTACTTTCAGTATAATATAAAAATTGTCTTTTATTTCATTAACACACGTGTTCATAAGACACTAAAAAACCAATTTTCATACAATCTAACAATTAGTGGTCGTATTAGTGTACTGCATTCACTTATTAAGTAGTCATTGACACCATGTTCCTTCAATTCCAGGACATTTGGTGGGCGCTCAAAACAGGTTTCACATGAACAGGGTTTTGCACTTCTTGCAATTTATTTTGGCCAATAGCGGTAAGATTTGATTTATTAAACTGAAATTATACAAATTTTCAATGGATTAGGCTTACGGCAGTATAATTTTTAACGCGTGTGAAGTTAGCACCTCGACAAAGAGTTCTAATAGTTCTGATTAGAGTTCTAGCTTCCTTTTAAAGACTTTAGATTTATAAAAAATAAAAAGAGTTCCGCTCATTAACGGTTCCAAACTGTAATGTGAAAAATGGGCTAACTTCATCTCGAAACTCGAGATCCGGTAGTTTTGACTAGCTAAATTATTATATTTGGCAAAGTTCTAGAGTTCCTGGTATGAAAATTTTTTTTTGAAAGTTAAAAAAAAATTAATTTTGACATGCAATACAACTGCAATCAATTTTTGATGTTCTTTTATTAATTCCTAAGAGTTCTCGCTAATTAAAAAAAATATAATCAAAAATGAAAAAGTTACAGACCTTTTACTTAAAAAAAGAAAATGTTAACAAAAATTATTTTAAAGCGTTCTAGTAGTTTTCGCGAGATTTGAATAGTATTCGAAAAATTTTGTAAGGAATTCTAATGATCGAAAGCGATCCGATTAATATTTATAGAATTATTCGCCTTTAAAAAATTGCATAGCTTAAATTTTGTAAGTATCGACGATAAATATTTTGAAGAGTTTTAATACCACCAAAATAGTTCTCGACATGCACAATGCCTTTCCAAAGAGTTTCGGTGTTAAAATCAATTACATAATTTTTTTAAAAATGAATTTATCCGAAAAATGGGCTATTTGTTACTAATTGTAAAAAAAATTATCTAATTAATTGTATAATCAGTGGAAGAGAGACATCATCCCCTCCACTTTTTTACGTCACAAGCCCCGTCTCCTGGGACACCTTCCCCTCCTTTTTTTGTACTCGCCCAGGTGAGAGGCGTATATTTGGAGGGTGGGGTCGGCTTCTTTTCGGGGACCATTTTCAACCCTTGGGCGGAATTGAGCCCCTAATTTGGCTGTATTAAGATCCTTTTTGGCTGTATACCCTTTGGAGGTTAGGCAATTGCGCACATGCAGTGTTCTATTGAAGGGTGTGTAGGCCACGCCCCACTTTTAGCTGGTAGGTCGTACGTGCACCCGCCTTCTTGGCTTCTGATTGGTCCTTAGCCCCACTACTCAGCCGATGTGCTCTGATTGGCGGACTAAGTCTCTGCATTATGGTGGGAAATTTGAAAATGTTTTTTTAGTAATAAAGAGGTTCTTGTAAGATAGGTGTAGGAACTTCACTGGGACCTGGTTCTCCGCGGGAAATTTGAAATTTATTTTAATAATAAAGAGGTTCTTGTAAGACAAGTATAGTAATAACCATGTAGATCTTCAAAACTTCTTCTTGGGCCTTCGCCCCCTGTCGCGCCCCCCTGGTTGGTAATGGTACGGGGCTCTAACCTTATATATATATATATATATATATATATATATATATATAAGTACAGAAACTAGCTCTTGGACCTTGGTTCCTATCGTGGCCCCCTTGGTGCAATTGTATGTGGGTTCTAACCTAATCTTGCAGTTGTAGGCCCAGTTATAAAATTTGTATTCTAATAAGGTGGCCCTAGCGTTGTAAGACAGGACTTGTATCAGTGCCTGCGCCCTGGCCCTTTGAGTTAAAATTGATTTTTAGCGCCATCTAGTGGCGTCTATGAACATTTTCTGTAATAGAAGTTGATCATGCACGCAACTCTCTCTCATTTACCCGTTTCTCTCTCTCTTTCGGCTCTTTCTCACACACAAACAAATCAATTAATTAATTGATCTCAAAGAAATCATGCTCGATAAAATCAATCAGATGAATCTCAATCAATCAACCAAAATCATGTGTTACAGTTTGCGGAACCAGCTTACAATTCAAAACTGAATACATTAAAGTCTAAATTAAATATTACGTGAAATAATAAATAATTTCTACCCTAATGCAATGGTGCTTTTTATATACGCAGATACTCTTTCTAAACAGTTACCATCTATACATTCGGAAAATTATGTCTGATTTATTTGCATGTTCAATTACATACACACAAAATTCTTTCATAGAAACGTGTTCGTTAACAGTTATAAAAACCTCATTAAAAGGACTGGAAAGTAATAATTACTTATATATATATATATATATATATATATATCATAGGGTTTTAACTCTAATTATTAATTTATTAAATTAACATGTTTTTAAGAATATCAAATTGATAAAATGGAAATAAAAGGCAAAAGGTTTTAATGGTTTTATTATTATACGCGAATTAACAATAACTACAAGTTTCAAGTCCACGAATACGCTATTGTAGATCTGATTTTACGACCTCATCCTTTAAGAGTAATAATACATTTAAAAATCTTTATGGACATTTTTGTTAGTAATATCAAGTAAAAAACATATATTAAAGATAATACGCATACCTTCAGAAGTGTTTTTCTTTCTTTCAACTATTCTAATAATAACCATATGTTGAACTGAAATATTTTTTTATACAACGTATCCACATGTAGTCTCACTAAACACGTTTTCTACTTATGAATGGTTGAATATAAACTGGCCATTGCTTTCCGATCATTAACTAATTTAGAAAGTAATACACAAAACCTGATTACTGCTACTTATATTTAGCATTTATATTGTACTTATAAATTTACATTCAAAATAAAACAAACGACGATAACATGCTTTAAAAAATATGATTTTCACATTGATCGTGTAAAAGTTAGACTTCATCAGTTTTTTATATTGTACTTATACAAACAAAATATCACCTAGGTGTTATAAATAAATAAGTCTTCAAACTGTGTTTTTATATTGTATATGTACGTACCGGGTGGCCAACTAAGATCGGCCGTCGCCCATATCTCAGGAATGGATTATAGCACAGGTTCGGGAAAAAAAATTTTATAACAGAAGTGGCCTCAGAAACGCCTGGAAATTATTTTCAGAATTGTAGGTCCACCGCTAGAGGGCGTGTTTGACAGTTAAAATTTTAAAAAGCAAAATTTTTCAAAATTTACTCAATTAAGGGACATATTAAATATTATAATCAGATTCCTCGACAAATTCTGCATATCTTTTATTTGACAAGTTTTACTCTATCTCTTCAAATAAGGGGCGGGGGAGAGTGGGAAACTTGTTACGAAAAACGCCTTTAATTCAGGTTCTGCTTGACCAATTTTAATAAACTTGATGTTGTTTGAAAGAGCTTTTGCAATATGATTAATAACATAAATGCTAGAGGGCGCTGTTTAATATTTTTTTAATATTGTGTTTTCTCTTTACAATTTTAAATGAAAGCCTAAAAACTTAAGTAGTTCTTTAAAAAGCAGACTAAATTAGTAATAAAACAGTGAAAACTGCAAGTCGATATCTTTTTCCTATCCTGAGATATCGTAAGAAACAGGTATATGGCGGGAATTGTTCTTCCAACGTCTAGTAGGCTAGTTCGCGTTAACGGAAATTATTAAATTTAGTCTGGATGAAAAGATCTTACATTGGTCTGCAGTAATTTAAACTGTTATTATACTAATGTTATGATTGCCGCTAGATTACCTAAATGTAATGCTGTCTGTACTAACAATGAGAACAAATTATAAAATAATAATGTGATAAATCTAACATTTTTTTAATTATATAAGAATATTATATTTGTTTTCAAGCGATGTGTTAGTTAATCAAAAACATAAAATATCAATAAAAACCGATATTTGCCCAGCAACAACAAATACAGTTTAAAATATGAATTACGATTTACTGATGACAACAAAATTAGTAAAGAGGGCCATGTAAGATATAAAATAAATTCAATGTTGAAAACAAGCAAGCCATGATTTTCACGCATATGTCAAAAATTATTCATCGTGTTGCATTTAATAGACTTTCTTTATCTTTTCGTACCAAAATGATTCTTACGAATGAAGAAGCATTTGATATGTTGGCAGTTTATTTTGAATGTATGAGAAATGCAACCGTTGCTGCTAGAGTGTATGCACTGCAGTACCCAAACAGACGGCATCACAGCAGAAGAGTTTTTCTCCGACTCGCACACCGTGTGCGTACTACTGGAAATGTGAATCTTCCTGTATACCCATGACAACGCAGAGGTAGAACAGAGGAAAATGTTATTGATGTTTTAGCTTATGTAAATGTTAACCCTCATTGAAGCACCAGAGCTATAGCTAGAGACTTGGGTATATGTCGAACCACCGTCCAAAATATTTTAAGAGAACACAGGTGACTACTTATTTATTAATTCATGTTTTATTCGGTATTATAATGATAAAATGTTTTAATTTTTGTCGTTACATGTTTCTCATTTTTATCATACCGAAAATGTCATTACATCAAAGTTAACTTGTGACAACATGACTAATGTATTTGCCGCCATTTTATGTCCAGTTTCAATAAAACACCAAATTATTTAATGAAATTATCTTATGCTATGTGAATAGATTTTAACTAACGACATGATAATTAAGTGAGGCAAAGTAAAGTAAAAAGGTACCAATAATAAAAAATAATGAGAGGCCGGGCGAAAAAAATTCGTAATAACATTACGAGAGTTAATGCATTTAAAGTCCTTTTTCGTTTACTAAGAACGAATGACTTCAATGTGTCTTATTGATCGGATTACTTTATAGTATATACTATTTTAGATTGCATCCTTATCACATGGTCCTACACCATAGTTTGAATGCTCAATATTTCGATACCAGGTTGGATTTTTGCAACTGGCTCTCAAATATGATTCACGACGATCCTGAAATACTTTCACGAATTATGTGGACAGATGAGGCTACTTTTCATAGTGATGGTAGTACAAATCGACATAATATGCACTACTGGTCTGAAACGAATCCCCACTGGATGCAGGAGGTCCAACATCAGGGTCGTTGGTCTGTAAATGTGTGGTGCGGGATTCTTGGTGGAGAAATAATTGGGCCTTTTTCTTTAATGAGACTGTTAATGGAGAAAGATATTTAGGTTTTTTTAAGCAACGAATTGCCACTTCTTTTAGAAGACGTACCCTTGGTCATTCGTCGTGATATGTTCTTCCAACATTATTCTAGAGATGTTCGGAATTTCTTAGATCAGTCATACCCTGAAAGGTGGATAGGATGTGGAAGTTTGTTTATGTAGCCACCTAGGTCTCCAGATCTAACTTGTTTAGATTTTTATTTGTGGGGGCGAATGAAAGATCTCGTTTATGCCGATAGACCCACAACAAGAGCTGACATGATTGAAAGAATACAACAGACAATACGAAGTATTTCATGGGCAGAAATTGAAACTGCTGTTCTCTCCACCCGTCAGCGATTGATTTCATGCATTGAAAATGATGGACGACATTTCGAACATCTAGGGCTAGACTAATTACGTAGTTATTTATTTAAGGTTAATAATTGTTAAATTTATCACATTATTATTTTATAATTTGTTCTCATTGTTAGTAGCGACAGCATTACATTTAGGTAATCTAGCGGCAACCATAACATTAGTATGATAACAGTTTAAATTACTGCAGACCAATGTAAGATCCTTTCATCCAGGCTAAATTTTATAATTTCCGTTAACGCGAACTAGCCTACTAGACGTTGGAAGAACAATTCCCGCCATTTACCTGTTTCTTACGATATCGACTTGCAGTTTTCACTGTTTTATTACTAATTTAGTCTACTTTTTAAAGACCTATTTAAATTTTTATGCTTCCATTCAAAATTGTAAAGAGAAAACATAATATTAAACAAATATTAAACAGCGCCCTCTAGCATTTATGTTATTAATCAGATTGCTTCAAATATACAAATTTTCTATAGTTTAACAAAAGCTTTTTCAAACAACATCAAGTTTATTAAAATCGGTCAAGCAGAACCTGAATTAAAGGCGTTTTTTCGTAACAAGGTTCCCACTCTCCCCCACCCCTTATTTGAAGAGATAGACTAAAACTTGAACCTACTTGGACCTACAATTCTGAAAATAATTTCCAGGCGTTTCTCGAGGCCACTTTTGTTATAAAAAATTTTTTCCCGAACTTGTGCTATAATCCATTCCTGAGATATGGTCGCCGGCCGTTCTTAGTTGGCCACCCGGTACAAATTGCTTTAAATAAACGAGTACCTAATTAAGTAAGCAATCAATTAACATTTTCTAGTTTTACAATGTGAGTTTTGTAATAGGATTTGTTATAAAGAGGTTGCATAATTATATCTGTCGTAAAAATTGTATTCTAATAAAGAACAGAGGCATGTAAAGATGATGACAAGTGTTTTGTAATAAGATTTTATTTAATTAATTTAACCTGTTAACATGTGCCAAGGTTATTTTTGTTTTATAGAAGCGGTCGGTCTTGGAATTTTTTTAAGTTAACATGCATCAAGGTTATTCATATTTTATAGCGGTTGACCTTGGATTTTTTAAGTTAGCATGTATCAAGGTTATTGATATTTATATAAGAGCTCGGCCCTGGAATTTATTAAGTTAATGTGTATCAGGGTAGTAGTACGGGGACACCTTGGCCTCTATCTTGGATTTTGACGCCACAAAGATGCTCCACGTGGGGGACCGTATTTTCCACCCTTATTTTTTATGGTTTCTTTTCGGTGGTTATTTTCAACCCTTGATGGGGTTTTCACCCTTAATTAAGGCCTTTTTTGTTTTTTACTCGCTTACTTGAGGGGACGTATTTTCCATCCTTATTTTTTATGGTTTCTTTTCGTTGGTCATTTTCAACCCTTGATGAGATTTTCATCCCTAATTAAAGCCTTTTTTTTACTCGCTTACTTGAGGGCGTATTTTTTCATCCTTATTTTGTGGCCGCCCCCGTGTGAGCTCGTATTTTCCAGCCTTATTTTTTATGGTTTCTTCTCCGAGGTCTTTTTCAACCCTTGATGGGATTTTCATCCCTAATTAAGGCCTTTTTTGTTTTTACTCGCTTACTTGAGGGGGCGTATTTTTCACCCTTATTTTATGGTTTCTTTTCGGTGGTCATTTTCAACCCCTTTTCATCCCTAATTATCGTCTTTTTGACAGCAATTTTATGTCGGCATTATTTTATGGTTTCTTTTCGGAGGGCTTTTTCAGCCCTTGATGGAATTTTCAGCCCTTTTTGTTGTATTAAGAGCCTTTTTGACAGCAATTTTTTTTGTACTTGCTCAATTTGAAGGGTGTATTTAGGGTTTGGTCTGGAGATTGGCCTTGGGCTTGGGGTTGATCTTGGACTTGGAGTTGGTCCAGGCGTTGGTCTTGGATTTGGGGGCTGGGGCTGGGTGACGACTTCTTTTCGGGGGGTCTTTTTCAACCCTAATTAAGATCCTTTTGGTAATATTAAAAGCAGTACAACCCCTGGAGGGTAGGCAATTGTGCGTATTCTGTTAATTCCTATCTACAGATTGTAACCTTACGAAATTTTATTTATACATTGGGGTTGTATTCTAATAAGGGGCCCTAATGCTAACTTGTAAGATAGGTGTAGGCCCTCGCCCCATTGCCGTGGCTCCTTGGTGTATATGAGCTCTAACCTAATTTTATAAGACAAGTGTAGCCCTTCGCCCCTGTCGCGGTCTTTTTGGTGCAATTGTATGTGAGGCCTAACCTAATTTTATAAGACAAGTGTAGGTCCTCGCTCCCCTGTCGCGGCCCCCTTGGCGCAATTGTATGTGAGTCCTAACCTAATTTATAGGACAAGTGTAGGCCTTCGCCCTTGTCAGGAGCCCCTGGTTGAAAACGGTATAGAGCCCTAACCTTATACGACAAGTGTAGGCCTTCGCCCCCTGTTGCGCCCCCCTTGGTGTAATTGTATGTGAGTCCTAACCTAATTTTACAAGACAAGTGTAGGTCTTCGCCCCTTGTCGTGGGCCCCTGGTTGGAAATGGTATTTGTTTTTGTAGGTTATGACTGGTAATTTGAAGTTGTATTCTAATAAGGAGGCCTAATGCTATCTTGCAAGACAGATATAGGGCTTCGCAACTTACTGTTGGGACTTCGCCCCGTGACCCCTTGACGTAAAATTTGAATTTGTATTCTAATAAGGAGGTCCTATTGCTATCTTGTAAGACAGGTGTATGAACTTGTGATAGGGTTTGATCTTGCGTGGGGAATTTGAATGACTGTAAAATTTAATTGTAGAACACTTATTTTTTATTGCAAATATCATAATTTGAATGACAGTAAAATTTAATTATACAACACTTATTTTTTATTGCAAATATAATTAAAAAATCCTCAGTGAGTTATAAAAAAATTACTACCATTCAGATTATTCTTTAATGAAACAAAAAAATTTTATTAAGTTAATTAATGACATAACAATTATAACAATATTGTTTTCTAAATGAATATTAAAACTGATTGTTTTACCTGCATTGAATGCATTGATATATGTTGAATATCCATCCGATCGTTAAATTGTTGTATATTGTACACCTTAATATTTTTAAAGAAACTTGTTGTTACGTATAGATTAGATGTGTTTTATAGCTGTAATTAAAATCTGTACAAGTAAATAAATAAAGGTTAAAAGCACACTTACCAGCTCTGTATTGAAAGAACATTTTTGAGGGACTGATTCACGAGTGATAGTCACTGCTTTGTGTTACTCGTCTAATCAAACTAAATCACTTTCTATGTTTTACGTTTATGATGTAAAACTAGCTATTGATTTCCCCATAATTAATTTTTAGAGTGTAAATATACAATCAACCTAATTATCTTTATCACACTTACTGCAACTCGTATTTATCTTTCCCTTAAAGTAATTAATAACAAAGCGGTTTGAACAAAATATTATATGTTGTCCATACATACATACACACGCAAATTGTTTTTTATACAAACCGTATTAAAGATTTGGAATGTAATAATTACATGTTTTAAATTCCACAACAATATGTAGTTAGAAACCACTGTTCATGTTTACTTTTAGCTAATTACTGTGTAATTATATAAACCTGTTAATTTTAATAATCTACCAACGGAGTAACATACTTTCCTTAAAACGCTAAAGTTGGGTGACAGGTGTTAAACAATAATTTAATTATTTCGTCATTTACAAATAAACATGTACTAAAAAAGTTTTTTACAAAATCAATCATTGATAAACTATTTAATCTACAATATAGAAACGTTAACGTATAAAGACCATACATATCCGAATGGTAATCCTGCAGTATTGTTTTATTGTAACGGAACCATCTAGAATTCTTCTCTAGGAAACGTAAATGATACCCATGAGGTGCTCGTCCAAAGGAATCAAAATACTCTCCGTTACCATTATCATCAATGTGGATAGCGGTCCAATGCTGACCTGGTTTTTCTGCAGGATCCGTGTTTACAATAATTGCACACGGTCTAGGTGTGTGTCTCGGTAGTTGATTAGAAGCACATACAAGCCGAAACACATTCTTCTTGTGGCTGGGGATCGATTTCAAACATTTCAACACTTGTACCGCATACAACTTTGGAATTGGTATGCGTCCAGTCTTGCACTAGTAAGGCGTTTTCCAGTGCACACATAGGCCCAGTGATGTTATGGTTTAAACTGACATATGCTTTTGCTTCCTTTTTCAATTGTTTAATCGACGGGCAACCAGTCTCCTCTAGGTTTACTATTGGTTTGTTAAGAAAGCTTAATAACTGTTGTTTTTCACCGCCCTTAACGTGAATTTTGTTAAAGGGGCGCAACACTCATCAACTCCTCACGGAAATTGTTGTAGTGTATATGACCTGACCACCATTTCAGCCCATGATAATTATCCTCCATAAATTTTATCTGCTGTGATATGGATCTCGATAAAGTAACCTCGAGGTGGTTTTATTAGCATCAACGGTAAACGACCATGATCTGTAACGACGGCAGTTTTTTTCGGTATGAATTCGTTGTTAACACCGCTAAACCCTCGTACGTCCAAGTATGCGTCCATCTTCTTTCGGCTGCTGCTGTACACTGAAGATCGCAGGTTAGAGCTACCACTTTTAACAGCTAAAGTCCACAACGACGTTCCGATGTTTATCGATCTCGATTATGTTATCGAATTCTGAATACACCAAACAGTTAACGGTTTCTGCGAGCACTTCTTCAAACCCGACTTCCAGCCGTAGGGAATCGTTTCTAACTAAATTCCAGTGCGTACTAGCGTTTGCAGACAGGTGAGGTGTTAGGTCAAAGGCCATTAAACAGTAGCCGTTGGGGTAATCACTTCTCGATATATCGTTACCTTCATTCAAAAAATGAATACCCGCACCAGAGAATAAGGTGTGGCTCGCTCTTACATATAAACCATTAGCTGTAAAGTCTGGTTGTAAGGCCTTCGAAGGAATTTGTTGTCCGTCAATATATAACAACACGTAGTTAATATTGCAGTGATGAAAATTGAACGGGTTTGAAGGGTAATCACCGTTGAAGACTTTGTAGCAAATAAAGCTACAGTTATAATGTGTTTTTAACCAGTGATCAAACAATTAAATCAAGATGTAAAGTGAAGGGCATTACCTTAAACTATAAAAACTCACATGTTATAAACTTTGAAGCGATGAAGGATATGGTGCTTAGCAATAGTAAAGACTCTTTTTGTATATAATGATAGAAAAATAGTTAGACAGGTGCTACATTGTATTAACTAGACCTGAATCCAAACAGTATAGAACAACTTTGACACTTTACCATTTGGGTATAAGGAATAAATAAAAGTAAATAAAGAAAACTTATTTTATTTATAGACTCCAACTCCTTGGCTTGATTCATTCTGCAGCTTTGCGTGTTTTCGTTTTGTGTTTTTTCGTTCTGCGTGTTGCGTGTTTTCGTTTTGTGTATTTTCGTTTTGTGTGTTTTGGTTTTGTGTGTTTTCGTATTTGCGTGTTTGCTAGTTTGCGTGTTTTGTAAGTTTGTGCATGTGTTTGCGTGAGATGTAAGTTAAACCAAACCAGTATTTTTGGAATTGGAAGCTGATTTTTTTGAAAGATGTGAGATGTGACATCGCAAAGATCTGGCGAACGTAACTCAAACATGTTTTTGCAACCACACTCTAATACATGCCCTAGGGCTAAGTTTATAAATCTAAACTCCAAGGCCTGAGCAAGTTCTTAAGATAAGTTAGTGTTAAAATATACCGCTAGATGGCGCTAAAAATCAATTTTAACTCAAAGGGGCCATGGCGCAGACCCTGATACAAGTCCTGTCTTACAACGCTAGGGCCACCTTATTAGAATACCAATTGTTTATGACGGGGGCGAAGGCCTACAACTGTAAGATTAGGTTAGAACCCACATACAATTGCACCAAGGGGGCCACGATAGAGGCCAAGGCCCAAGAGCTAGTTTCTGCACTTATATATAAGGTTAGGGCCCCATACCATTACCAACCAGGGGGGCGCGACAGGGGGCGAAGGCCCGAGAAGAAGTTTTGAAGACCTACATGGTAGTTCCTATACTTGTCTTACAAGAACCTCTTTATTATTAAAAACAATTTCAAATTTCCCGCGCAGGACCAGGTCCCAGTGATAGCCCTACACCTATCTTACAAGAACCTCTTTATTACCCGCCATAACCAATCAGAATGCAGAGACTTAGTCCTCCAATCAGAGCACAGCGGCTGAGAAGTGAGGCTAAAGACCAATCAGAAGCCAGGGAAGCGGGTGCACGCTCGACTAATCAGCTAAAAGTGGGGCGTGGCCTAACCTTACACCCTCCAATAGAACACTGCATGTGTGTGCAATTGCCTAACCTCCAAGGGGTATACAACCAAATTAGGGGCTCAACTCCGCCCAAGGGTTGAAAATGATCCCCGAAAAGAAGCCGACCCCACCCTACAAATATACGCCTCCCACGTGGGTGAGTACAAAGAGTGGAGAGGAAGGTGTTCCAGGGGGCGGGACTTATGACGTAAAAAAGTGGAGGGGATGGTGTCTTCTTCTACTATCATCGGAACTCTTTGGAAAGGCATTGTGTATGCTCAGAACTATACGAGAATTGTTTCCAAAGAGTTGCGATGACAAAAATTAATTTCTTTAACAATTAGTAAAAAATAGCCCATTTTCGGATAAATTCATTAAAAAAACTCTGGAAAGGCATTGTGCGTGTCGAGAACTATTTTGGAACTATTGGAACTCATAATATTTATCGTTGATACTTAAAAATTTAAGCTATGCAATTTTCTAAAAGGTCGAATAATTCTATAAATATCGGATCGCTTTCGATCATTAGAATTTCTTTCAGAACTTTTCGAATACTCTCCAAATCTGCAATGAGAACTATTAGAACTCTTTAAAATATTTTTTGTTAACATTTTCTTTTTTTATTATAATTTTTTTAATTAGCGAGAATTCTTAGGAATGAATAAAAGAACATCAAAACTTGATTGGAACTATTGCATGTCAAAATTGAATTTTGAAAAATTTTAAATTTCGTTTAATTCTCAAACAAAAATTTTTTCATATCAGGAAATCTTAAACTTTTCCAGATATAGCAATTTAGCTAGTCAGAACTACTGGATCTCGATTTTCGATGTGACGTCAGCACCCCATTTTTCAAAAAAAAATTTGAAACCGTTAATGAGCGGAACTCTTTATTTTATTTCTAAACTCTTTAAAAGGAAGCTAGAACTCTAAACAGAACTATTGCAACTCTTTGTCCCGGTACTAACTTCACACCGTGTCCACAATAATGAGGGTCATTATAGGGATCTTGGAAACTGTAAAAGATCCCGACTTGGTTAAATGAGAGAAAAGTTGGGTAATCAAAAAAATTAGAAATTTCTGAAAACATTTTTGGTTTTTAAGATATTTTGAAAAAATGAAATTTTTGAATTTTAGAAATTGTTTTTGTCTGGCATTAATATTTGATCTAGACCAAAGCCGATGACACTTCTCTACAGTAATTTTTAATGTCCTTTAAAGAGACATTATTAGTTTTTTAATCCGACGTTTCAGTTTTGCGTAACCATCATAATCTTGATTTTTTTTAAATACGGCCCTGGGATTTGGGTATCAGGTTGTTAAAGTCCTTTTTATTCCGAAACCAATAATGTGTAACACATTATGATTTAATTACGTTTTAGTCTTTTTTCAGCCTTAATCAAGAAAATTCCTATTATGGACATGTACATTTTTTAAAAAATTTTTAAGAATTAATAATTACCTTTATCTATTAACAGTTTATATTATTTAAGTATTTAATAGCAATCCAATGACTAAATTGTTGTACTACTAATTTAATAAAAAACAAGCATCATATCAAAGTAAATTAACAGAAGGTCTAAAAAATAAATAAACAATAAGTGAATATGAACAAAACAATTAAAGCTATAGCATATGTTCAAACAAATTTCCATTGTTTTCCAACACAGATAGCACCTTTTCACAATACCCTTATCAGCACTTCTGGGGTAATACTAGTAAAAACTTCTAATACCAACCTCCCCAGTTGTTGTTCGGTTTAAACATTTTGTTGGTATGCATAGTTTTTAACGAACCTCCACAAAAAAAATCAAGCGGGTTACGTCTACCAATGACTTTCCCTGGGCTGAAAGATATCTCTAATTCTTCTGGAATTATGTGTAAGTGCCCATTCTCCTGTATCCAACAATCACGAACTTTTGCCAGAGGCATATTATTGAGAGCATCCTCTAAATCATTTTTCAGTAAATAAAGGTAACGCTCTGCTGTTAAACTATAATGGTAAATAAAGGGTCCTTCAATCGTTTTACCGAAAGTACCAGCCCACATATTAAAACCAAATCGGTGTTGATGTCTTCACGTTTTATTTAAACGTGGATTGGTTTCAGACCAATAATGTACATTTCTTCTATTAAAAATATCATTTTTTACCATGCTCTCATCAGACCATATTATTTGATATGGAAAATTCATATTCTCTTGGCATTTTACCATTCACAGAATAAGCGACGTCTTTCTAAGTCACCCTGTCCCAGTGCTTGGCAAATTCTCTACTTACATAGATGAATTTTTTTTTTAAACAAAATGTGACGTTGATTTTGATATATCAACGTTTTGTTCAATTCACCGGGTTGATATACCAGGATTTTTAGTGACAGCTAACAAAACATTGTGTACTCTCTCCTTATTGCTGGTTTTTTTCGAGAAATTCCACGTTTTTTAAAAGAACCATACGCTTTAAAGTTTGACACTAATTTGGTAAAATCCTTTAATTTGGCTGTCTTCTGTCGGATAATTTTCTAAATACATACGCCCCGCAACAGAACAATTTTGGTTGGATGAAATGAAACATGCCACCATATCAAACTTTTCTTCATTAGAAATACATAGTTAATAGAAAAGATGACCAACTAATGTTTCAAATAATTAACGTGATTTTTTTTTGCTTAACGCGCTTCGACTGCGGTCTGCTAGTATTAGTCTCCATTTCTTGATGTTAGGTTTTATGATCCTTAGGTGGGTGTCGCTTCTGTTCCATTTTTGTTGCAATAAGCTGTTTATTTTGACTTTCATAAATTTCGCCACGTTGGAGTACGTTGTTATACCGGTTTTTGGTTGTGTTGCCGTTGGCTGCTGAATGGGCAGCTGAGTCTGCTTTTTCATTACCAACAATTTTTACATGTCCTGGTATCCATACAAATTTGATTATATATTGTTGATCTGTAAGATGTTTGATAGTACATGTGATCATTTGTACTAATGCGTTTTCGTTAAACGGATTTGTAATGCTGGCTAGAGAGCTTTGTGAATCGTTAGCTATTAAAATCTTTTATCATTTGTGGCTAATTCACAAAAGGGAAGAGCTTGCCATAAGGTATATAGTTCGGCTTCGTGGATTGGAGCATGTGTCGGCATTGACTAGCTATGTTGTACTCTATTTACGGAAAAAGCCGCCCCCACAGCTGTAATGGTTTTAGATCCATCTGTATAAATTGTTAGGTAGTCTCGGTGTTCGTCCAATATTTTATTAAATTCGCCTTGATATACAAATGGCGGTGTATTTTCTTTTGGGAATCGAGATAGAGTGTTAACATTAATTGTTGGTGGTACTAGCCACGGCGGGATTTCTAGTGGTCCTACATTAATTATTGGGGTAATTTCGTAGTTAATCGTACTGAGTATTTTTCGATGCAATTCAATTGGTTCTAGGCCAGATTCGCAACAAAGGCTTTCACTTGGGCTTGTATAAAAAGCACCTAGTGCATATCTAATTGCCACATTTTGGATTTCTTGCAATGGTTTTAGAATGCTTGGGGCAGCTGAGGTGTATGTTTCATAACCGTAGTGGATCTTACTTCGTATTAGGGCTCTATATATCTGTAAAAGGGTCTCTGTATCTGCTCTCCAATGTAGATGAGATAGAATCTTTATTACATTTAAGCTTTTTTTGCAACACGTAACTAAATCTGTAATGTGCTTTCTCTAGGAAAGTTTGGAGTCCAGTGTTACCCCAAGGAAGATACGAACATTCTTACCTACATGATCCTGGCACCCCACATTACAATAATGAAATTATTTTCATTGCATCTGATTTATAATAGTTTGTACCACATTTTTTACCTTTTGTACCTCAAGGTGTTCAATTTTAACCCGGGGTTAAAAAAATGTTAGCACGCCATTTGAATACTTTTTTTCGATCATGATGGTATTCGAGTGAGGATCGTTTGTACCTAATTGTATCATTTTTCCTTTTGTTTGTACCTCAAGAGGTTGGTTTGTACCGAATTTCCAAATCTTTTTAAATAAGCAACTGTTTCGATTAAAGAGATTTTCAAAATCAGGAAGCGGATACTGTTTCGTTTTGGTTTGTACCACTTTTTTTTCCTTCGTATTTCTAGGGGTACAAATCTAACCAGGGTTACAAATGCCAACACCCCACTTTAATATTTTTATCGTTCTCAACGCAATTCGAGTGAACATCGATTGTACTCCATTGTACTATTTTTTCTTTGTCTTTCTACATCATTTTAATGATTTTGGTTGCTTTTGACGACATACGAAATAGTATCGTTTGTACTGCCATTTTTCCTTTCATATCCAATTTATGAATAATGTTTTTATCAGATTAAAATCCTTCTCTGATTTTTAATAGACAGGGTATCCCAGGAGTTCCTACCAAAAACTTGGGAAATGATAGAGAGACTAAAAATAATTATAGTGCTTCATGTCAAATTTTTGCCTTAAGCCCTTCGTTAACGAACTATAGGGCTCTAAAGTTGGGAATTTAAAATTGGTTTTTATTTATATATAATTATTAAATGGCTTATTGGAAATGAATAAAATTTTAACCGTGTATAAACACCATAAATATACACTTGGTGGCGTCATAAACAAGTCTGCACTACACTTGTGAACTCAGGTACGGGCTAAGTTCAATGGTTGATGGGGCAATTTTTTTTAAATATATATTATTAGTAAATTATTAATAAATCGGTACAGTCCACGTTTATAAAAATAAACTTTTAAATTTTTATACTACTTTTATTACTTACAATGGTGATATAAGAAACCTTTATTGAAAACGAATACATCTTAATTTAACAAAAGTAAAAATACAAATAATAATAAAAAAACTATTGCATCCGTTTCATTTTCAAAAAGTTCGTACTATGTCACCAGATGAGTTTCCTCCTAGTCTAAATTATGCGAACTGGTTTTTGGGTAAACAAGGGGAAGACCAATATTTCATTGTAAATGTACTATTTACAGACGGAGCAGGTTTTACCAGTGATGGTATAATTAATTCCCATAACCTACATCTGTGGTATGATGAGAATCCTCACGGCATAATTGAAACTAAATACCAACAAAGATTTATAGTCAACGTCTGGGCAGGTATTATAGCCAACCACTTAATTGGTCCCTAAATCCTCAATGATCGTTTAAACTTTAAACGGACAGTCTTATTTACAATTTTTGCAAGATAGTCTGCCAATTTTATTAGAGGTTGTGCATTTAAACGCGCCAATGTATATGGTTTATGCACGATGGGGCACCCCTCGTTTCTATCGTGAGGTACGTGTCCATCTATACAATATTTTTCCAGATAGGTGGATAGGAAGGGGTGGACCATTCAATGGCCAGCTCGTTTGCCAGGTATCAACCCATTGGATTTTCATTTTTGGAGCTATCCTAAAAGTTTAGTTTACAGTACACGTGTAAGTATAAGTAATGAAGTAATTGATAGAATGCGTTTTCACTGTGAAAACATCCGAAATAATCCAGGAATGTTATTGCAAGTATAAAGATCTAATCTTAGAAGACTGAGGAAGTGTGTGGAATTAAGGGGAACCCATATTGAACATTGGCTGTAATTTTATTATACCGGTTTGACTTTTTTATTATCATTAATTTTTTGGTTACTCGTTACTTTAATCTGCTATAATGGAATGTAGTTATTCACTTTTAAGGTTTTTGTTGTTATTCTCGTATTTTTATTTCCGTTGTAAATAATAAAACTAAAAAAAAATTAAGTTTATATATGTACATTTAGGAGATGGCCAATGCACCGATGGGTGTGCACTGCGATATAAAATTCCCGTACCTCTTAAACCGTTAATTTTATCGAGATGTCACAAGAGGATTTTTTTTCTTTAGAAATGTTTAAGAAATTGTTGTGGCATTTATAAGTGAAAAAAGTTATATTTAAAAAAAAATGCCGCATCAACCATTGAACTTAGTCCGTACCTGAGTTCACAAGTGTAGTGCAGACTTGTTTATGACGCCACGAAGTGTACATTTATGGTGTTTATAAACGGTTAAAATTGTATTAATTTCCAATAAGTCATTTAATAATTATAAATAAAAACCAATTATTTTTGGTCCCTCTAACATTTCCCAAGTTTTTGGTACGAACTCCTGGGACACCCTGTATATTAAAAATCTGAGAAAGATTTTAATCTGATAAAAACATTATTCATAAATTGGATATGAAGCCAAAAGTGATAGTACAAACGAGTACAAACCAAAACGAAATAGTATCTGCTTCCTGATTTTAAAAATCTCTTTTAACGAAAAAGTTGCCCTTTAAAAAAATTTGGAGATTCCGTACAAACCAGCCCCTTGAGGTACAAACAAAAGGAAAAATGGTACAATTAGTTACAAACGATCCTCTCTCGAATACCGTCATGAACGATAAAAAATATTCAAGTGAGGTGCTAACATTTTTAAACCCCGGGTTAAATTTGACCTTGAGGTACAAAAAGTAAAAATGTGGTACAAACTATTATAAATCAGATGCAATCAAAATAATTTCATTATTTTAATGTGGGGTGCCAGGTTCATGTAGGTAACATTCTTGCATAAAATCAATAGGACGATTGTTAATCGTGGTCCATAATGTGGTTTTCAAAAATGCATCGTATAGGTGTTTGCGAGTGATAATGTGAAACCCATATCTCTGGAATTTTACGCTATTTGATCTATATCCTGTTGCATCTTTTTATTTATTTCTCCAACCGTAGGTGCAGATTATAGGATCGTCAGGTCGTCCACATACAGGTATTTATGGATATCTTTAGGTATAGAGGATACTAGGGAATCTATTGCTATTGCAAACAGAGTGACACTTAGTGTAGATCCTTGAGGGATGCCATTTTCTAGAACTCTTGACAGTTGAAAGGCAGTTGCCTACACTCAGAATATTCGTTCCTCGAGGAAAGATGATACAAATTTTGGTAAATTTCCCCGTAGGCCCCAGTCAGAGAGCCTTTTTATTACCCCATACCTCCATGTCATGTCGAATGCCTTCTCCACATCGAAGAAGACTGCAAGAGCGTGATGTCTCTGAGCAAAGGCCTTTAGTATAACGTCCTGTATGTGAACTAATTGATCTGTTGTGGATCTATGCTTCCTGAAGCCCACCATCCGCTCGAATAGTCGTTATCAATCCAAATGTATAATACGTCTTTATCACATTCATTTGTTTTCCAAAGCATGCTTTTGTCTAGTTAGAAACGGAATATAATTTTTAAATAAATAGGGTTTGTTACTTATGTATGCATCTGACTTAATTCTGTTATTGGATTATTATTAAATATCTAAATAATCTAAATTGTTAATTGATCTAGGTAATTGTTTATTTATATGCACGTATAAAAAGAGGTTGCATAGTTACCCTAAAAAATATAATTAAAATTATTTCATTTCTTTTAATTTTTTAAGTTAGCCATCTAGATGTCAGACATGAAGCCTTAAACGTCTGTTTGATATAGATTATGGATTTTGTTTTTACAATGTTATATACTTTTGTAATTAACTTATTATAAAAGAGGTTGCATAATCATCCAAAAAAATGTTATTAAAAGCATTTTATTTCGTTTAATTTCCATTTTGTAGAATGGAAGGTCGTGTGTTGTTCCACATCAGATATTTTTTATTAAATAATTTTTTATTAAATTCAGTCATTAGATTGCTATTAGATTCTTAAATGATATGAACTGTTAATAGATATACAGGGTTAGGAAAAGGTACCGGAACGCTTAAAAATCGCTAAAGTTACGATTACAAGATTCAGCATTTGGGGGTTTCGGGGCGTGCAGGATTGGAAAATGATATCGGCACTGTTGTCAGATTTCCTAATTTTGCGCTACACGTAGTCATTTTGTTTTCTTAAATAGAATGCCCTATTTATTTTTATTGCAATCAATTGGGCGTCTCAAACTTAAGATCTCAAATTTTCAAAATTTTATCTCTACTAAGTGGTTGCCGAGATAAGACAACACCGCGTTTTCAGTAACAAGTGCCGAAACGCTTAAATATCTGCAAAACCGCTAAAGCTATGATTACAAAATTCGGCATTTGGGGGTTCCTAGGCATGCGGAATTGGAAAATGATATCGGCACTGTTGCCAGATTTCCCAGTCTTGCGCTACACATAGTCTTTTTGTTATCTTAAATGGAATGTCCCATTTACTTTTATTGAAATAAGTGACTTGAGTTATGAAGGTTATTTTTTTATTTGCGATTGGCTACTTTCCTTTGCACTTTAACATAACAACTATAATGCTAAGATAAGAAGGAGATTAAAAGCCAATAGACTAAAACAACAATAACTTAATTAATTAATTAACAATAGAATTAATAATTAACGACACTAACTTTTAATTAAATGCTCAAAGTGGGCTCCATTATTTGCCAGACAGTATCCAAGTCGATCATAAAATTCTCGCAATGTGTTGCTCAATATATCCGGTGTTATAAGTACAATTTCTGTGCGTATTCTTTCGCAGAGTTCGTTCAAATTTTTTGGACGATTTCTGTAGACACGGTTCTTCAAATGACCCCACAAGAAGAAGTCCAGTGGAGTCATATCAGGGGATCGAGGTGGTCATTCCAATATTCCACGTCTTCCAATCAGCCTTCCTGGGAATTGGTTGTTTAGAAATTGCATGGCTTCTCTTGAATAATGGGGCGGAGCACCATCATGTTGGTACCAGATTTCACCTATATTTCTATTTTGTTGAATGACAGGAACTATACTTTCTCTAAGGAGCTCAAAATACTTCCGCCTTGTTAATGTACCATCTATGAAAAAAGGTCCGATAATATTGTTTCCCAATATTCCCGCACAGACGTTAACTTTCTCAGGATATTGGGTATGAAGTTCTTCCATTCAATGGGGGTTATCTCTAGACCAAATTCGGCAATTGTGGCTATTAACTTGGCCGTTCAAGCAAAAAGTAGCTTCGTCACTGAATACAATTTTGTGCGCAAAATAAGGATCTTGGTTGATATTTTCCATCATGATTTTGGCGAATACATTGCGGCGGTTAGGATCATCCTCTATAAGCTCTTGAGTGTAATGGATCTTGTACGGCTTTAATTTATTTTCCTTCAAAATAGTCCTTACAGATTTTTGACAGATTTCGGTATTTATAGCTAACTGGTTGGTGCTTACTTTTGGATTTTCCTCTATTTGTAATAAAACGTTTAATTTATTTTCATCACTTGTAGCAGTTCTTGGGCGTCCGGTTTTACGTAAACATTTTATGGACCTGATTCCTCGTAACGTGTACGGTAGACTTTTTAATGGGTTTGTTACGATAACGATTATTAAACAAGTTGCAGACTTCTTGATATGTCCTTGTTTTATTTCCATATCCACGAAAAATCAAAATATCAATACGTTGAGTTTCTGATAGAACAAAAGCCATAATCAAATTATAATTTTGTAATCGATGCTATATTCAGCGGTTTAACTGACAATGATGTGTTTAATTTGTCATTGTTGTAATATGGCGACGGCTAGAGTGTTGAAAACAATTGAAGCAGTGCTTACTTATTCCTAGGGTATTCATATTTTCGGGCATCTCCGATAAATTTAATGCATGCTCATTCTAAAATAAGTAACTATCCCATAATATTTCTCACTAGTATCTAATAGTATAAACAGAATTTTGAGAATTTGGGATCTTCCATTTAAGATAACAAAAAGACTAAGTATTGAGATCTTAATAAGTTTGAGATGCCAAATTGATTGCAATAAAAATAAATAGAGCATTCTATTTAAGAAAACAAAATGACTACGTGTAGCGCAAAACTGGGAAATCTGGCAACAGTGCGGATATCATTTTCTAATTCCGCATGCCTAGGAACCCCCAAATGCCGTATTTTGTAATCGTAACCTTAGCGGTTTTGTAGATATTCAAGCGTTCCGGTACTTTTTACTGAAATTACGGTGTCGTCATATCTCAGCAACTAATAGATCTAAAAGTTTGAAAATTTGAGACGCCTAATTGACTGCAATAAAAATAAATAGGGCATTCTATTTAAGATAACAAAACGACTACGTGTATCGCAAAACTGGGAAATCTGGCAACAGTGCCGATATCATTTTTCAATTCCGCGCGTCTCGAAACCCCCAAATTCCGAATTTTGTAATCGTAACTTTCGCGATTTTGTAGATGTTTAAGCGTTCCGGTACTTTTTCCTAACCCTGTAGGTAATTATTAATTCATAAAAAATTAAAAACTATGTACAGGTCCGTAATAGGAATTTTCTAGATTAAAGCCGAAAAAAAGACCAAAACACCATGATGTTGAATTCGAAATAAAAAAGACCTGATATCAGAACACCAGGGCCGTATTTAAAAAAGTGACATTGGTGATGGTTCCGCAAAGACGAAAAGTTGCTGTTGAGAAGTGCTATCGATTTTGGTCTAGATCAAATATAACGCCAGAAAAAAATCTGTAAAATCTGTAATTTTTTGAAAATATCTTAAAAACCAACATTTTTTCAGGGGTTTCTAAACGCCGCTTCCTTAGGTATTTGATGGTGCAGATTTGCTCCCATTGAACCAAATCTGTATGTCTTACCGCTTCCATAATACAAGTGGCCCTCATTATCTTAGACACAGAGTATACCCGAAAATACTATCAATATATCGAAAACGTTCTATCTTTCTGTAGAACATGTTCTCCAGTATTGTGCACGTTTATTCCCAAGCTCTTTTAAGTAATTATGCTAAAGCAATTAATTGTCAAACGTATTCAATTAAACTTACTAAATTTGCTCAAACTTAAGTAATATCATAAGAAAATTTGAAACCGGAGAATTATAGGTTAGGATTATAACCAATAAACTTGGATCTAAATAGAAACTTATTTTAGGTATGTAACACATTGAAGTAAAATTACGTAATCTGAACAACACGAGGGGTTTTTTCACTGTCTGAAATTTGTATTTGTATTTCCAATTGTCTTGTATTTCCAAAGTTATTCCACTGTTTCTCTTTTATTTGCACAATTTTCGTTTACTTCAGCTGTTCCCAACGTTTCTGTGTTATTTATGTAAATATATAACAGGTGACGGGTTGATTACGCATCTCTAAACTATTTTTCAAAATTGTTTATTAAGTCAAAACAAATGAGCATACCAAAGAGGACGTTGATGGTTTACACGTGCAGTTGCCGCTCTAACTTATGCATAATGAAAGCCACACTTTAACAAGGTCCTTAAATTTCAAGGAAGAGCAAGCAGAAATCAAAAGCTTAAAACAAGAATTTAAAAAAAAAGTTGAAAAAATAGAGCTAATAGAACAAATTGGAGAAAATATAGTAATTAAGGAACTACGAATAAGTGATAATGATTTGACAAATAGTGTAGGAAAATTTGTTAACGAGCAAATAGCCGTAAAGTAGGGAAAAGTGAAAGAAATAAAATAGTACTAAAACTAGAAAATTGGGAAGAAAAAGTAAATATAATGAAAAGGAAAGCCAACTTAAAAGGAACCAAGATTTACATCTAAAATGACTTAACAATGTCAGAAAGATAAATACAGATCAATTAGTCGAAATAGGAAGAACAGAAAAAGAAGAAGGAAAAAGCGTAATAGTAGGATATCAAAAAATCTTAATAGATAGTGTGAGGCAAGAGGGAAGGAAAAATTACGATTTCAAAAAAAACTAATAGAGAGGGGGCATGAGCAGGGTGGAAAACAGATAACAAACACAGCGATGGAAAAGGAAACAAATAAAAATAATTTTTTTGTCGCTTCTGAAGACCAAGTTGTGCTTTGTTGTCATGTTACGCCAATAGATAAGTAAAGTAAGTAGATCTGTGTCTTCGCCAATGCCAGTTGTATCGTGTTGCTGTGAATATTTTACGGCGCTCGAAATAATATCAACGTCAGCGTCATCTACTGCATGTATAACTGAGAATCCATATTCTTCCATATATTTTGAGATGAGATGAATAAGTCTCTGTTTGTTTTCTTTATTGGAAAGAAAAACTTCTTTCTTACCAGTAAACTTCATTTCTGGTGTAAAGTTAACAGATGGTGCCATTGCATGATACCGACGTGCATGGGTCGCATCTTTTATTGTACAACCGGATCAAAAACAATAGTTGCCTTCCCATACTTGGTTTTAACAAAGTCTGCATATATTTTAGCCATATCTTTATATGTACTCTAAGCGATGTAAAAGTGAGCCACCGTCAAGTACATACTGTACATTTGTTTCTTCTTGTTGTAAAGGTTTAGGATCAGGGTCTACATTTGTCACATATGTGATCATTTCTTTTTCTATTTGGGACTTATCGGCTTTCAACTAACGGACTCTCAAATAATGCTGGAGGGAACGAACATGGTTCATATTTCTTGCGCAAGATAGTGTGTATAATCGTTGAAGCAATAAGGCTGGGTAAACAGTTCCATTCTCTTTGGGTAACTTTATGTGAGTAGACGAATCATCGTTTTTGCTTTATCCTTGCGCCTCAGCTTGACTTCTTCTCCCTTCATGTTTTCTAATATTTGTGTTCCAATGGTGCGGAAATTTTCAAAGTTAACAAGTTCTGGTGCAGTGACACCAGTGACTATGTTCTGCAATGCTGATCCACAGATCACAGAAATAGGTTTCAATATGTTGTAAATTTTGTCTGCTTTATCACGTTTGATGGAGCCATGTCCCTGTGTAGCTCACTGCACTCATATGAAATATCCGTAAAACTTTGCATTGTTTGGTTATATTCCGAGTACACAGACATTGATAATAACCACATCATCCTTTGCATCTCAGGAATTCCACCACCTCTTCTCCATTGGTTTTTAATGATCTCATAAGGCACTGTTCGATGACCATATCTGGTGCCAGGCCAGCCCAGTTTCCATTAGAACGTCTAGCCACATGACCGCCATTTTTAAATATTATATAGACTTCTGGATGCGTATTGTGAAGTTTTAACATATTTTTCAGATGTAGGTAGACAGATTTTGTATAATTTTTGTGTGACCAGAAGTTGCCAAAATTGGCAGCGCTTCTCTCAATGCTTCAAGGAGTAATGTAAACGAGCCTATACGATCTACTCTGATAAACTACAGTACTTACAGCATATTGATATTCTAACCACAGTAAGCTAGCCTTTGAATTTATCTTTAATGTTCTTTTTTTTTAATTCTAATAAATTATCAATAATCTTCAGAGATTAATTCGATTCCAAATCGGTTATCTAAATTGTACCAGTCATTAACTTATTATACGTCGAAATCAATTCTGTTTTTAAATCATCTTCTATACAAAACAAATCTTCTAGAAGCATCGTTGTTAATACAGAGTCGACTATAGGATAGGATCTAACTGAACGTGAATAGGCTTTCCCGCTCATTATATGGGAAACAGTGCGATCTGCATATATTCCTTCAACTATCTCTGCAAGTCCTGAACGTGCCATTAGAGAACCAATTGCGCCCAATAAATTCATAGTCGCGTGGAAATTTCCGAGTAACAAAACATTAGATGTCATTTCAGGGTGTTCCTCTCTAACGATTAAAGCTTTCCAGAAATATTGGTTGATCGAATGTGATTATTTAGGCGGTACATTGTTATTGTCTGCTAAGTTTTTAAGAAATTGTAAGGTTGAAAAAATGGAGCTCATGTCACTTGGATTTAAATCAATCATTGGTAAAAATTTGATACCTACCTCTCCTGTGTGAACTAATTCTTCTTTGCCATAGACAATTTGCATTATACCAGACCATTGTCCTTTAGTTGGTTTCAAGAATCCAGATATTTGCCAGACTATATCTACCACACTATGATTGTTTGTTGTTGCATGTAGGTCTTTAAAGGAAAGCTCTATAATCTAGGATCGGTATTCTATTATGTTGGAGAAGCTCATCATTGGTTATTTCACGACTCGTGATATATGTAGTTAATTGTCCGGATGGCGATATAGCTGCGATCATTCCCATGCCATGAATCGTGTTTCTTCCATTAATAGTACATACGTTATGGTCCACATTGTCTGCAACCATAAGTACCTGCCATTGGTTTGTAACTGGTAAATTAGTAGATGACATAAATGCTGCATTCCTTTCAAACACTTGAACATTATTATAAGATGTTGAGACTCCAAGTGCGTGCAGGGTGTCTATGTGGTATCTCGAACGGAAATGATGGTATAGTTGCACGCCAAGACCTATTTGTAATGGTGACGCTATTAATCTTGGAGAAGAAGATTGCATTATGGCTTGACCAATGGATGCTACTTTTAGTTCTGTATTCTTTTCAGCAAACATCTTTGACAGTAACAATTGTAATAACTCTGGGCGGTAATTTATTATTTTTGCAGCCGTTTTTATGAGCATAGCTTCTTGTGACCTAATATCGACGTCTTTTTTTTATTATAATACTGTCTTATTACGTCCGCAGATTCTTGCAGGGTCACTATATCTTCCTTTGCTTCCTTGCTTTGCTGATGACAATACGATTCCCAAAGTGTTCAATTAACTTTCGTCGCATATGTTGAGGGTTATACGCTGAAACATTTGTTCCCATTAATTTGGTTACTTCAAATATTATTACTTGTTTGTCCTCCGTGTCTTTGGCTTCCAAATAATCACAAGATTTCAGAAGGGCTTGGTATTGGGCTACAGATAGTGGTCGACCTGCGTTTTTAATTTTTTTAGTATGTGCATATTCGGTATCATATGCAATATGAATTTGTCTTCCTGTGCGAAAATTCACACTGCATGAGTGGTGGTACACACAATCGGCCGTAAGCAAATCAGAGACAAAAACTGTACTACCTTTGAGAAAAACAGACCATTCGTATTTTCTTTCAACACAACATTTCATAATGATTTGGCCAAATTCGTGTGTTAGAACCTTTTTACATTCACGTTTTGAACCATGCTTCTTATTCTGTACTAGGTCAACTTGAGTGTTACATAAGAGGCAATCGGTCTTTGGATTGTATTTCTCGTTGCTTGAGCGACTATTTCTCTTGCCTCCCGAAACGTTCGTCTGTTCAGTTTCTAATGGTTGACCAAGCATTCGTTTGTCCGTAACCTTTTTACGACATGATATGTGGACTTTACATCCTGCAGTAGCAACAATATCAATTCCTCTGTTCTGACTAAAGGTATTGATGGAAAATAATCCTTTCATTGTAAGAGTTACGCTTCTTTGGACGTCAGTGTCTTTCTTACAAACTACACACACACTGGAAGCGTCCATTTTGAATTATTCAACTACACACCTGAAACAAAAAAAATTGTTTTTCTATATTTGATACTATCGAACCTTATCTTGAGGACGCCATTTTGAAATTTGGGCAAGTTGCCGGGATGGGATGGATGGGGATTTTTAAGAGATTATAAAGGACACTCTTAGCTATCCATTACAAAAAAGATCGCTTGGGTTGCAATTTTGTTTGGGTTAGGCCTTATTTTTTCATAAAATGATTGTACTAGGAGTAGAGATAATAAAAATCGATGAAATAGAAAATTGGTAATGGATTACGAAACAATAAACTCGTGAATCATAAAAATGGATTTAAAGACTGCAGAAACAATGAGCATAATACAAATATATGCACCAACAACAGAAGCATTGAAAGAGGAAAAAAACGAATTCTATGAAGCGCTACAAAAAATAGCAGAAACAAGCAGAGAAAAGGTAGAACATGTAGTAATTTTGGGAGATTGGAAAGCATAGAGGGAAGAGATAGGAGATGGTATCATAGGAAGATATAGAATAGATAATATGATAAATGAAAATGGGAAAAGAGTGACACAATTCTGTATTGAAAATCAAATGGTAATAGGAAACACAGTATTCGCACATAAAGATATACATAAATTTACGTATAGGGGGACCGGAAACATTAAAACAACTATAGATTACATAACTTTTGGTACAAACACAAACAAAAAGTGACATATATAAACGTGCATAGAGGCGCAGAGCTACGTACTGATCAGAGATTACTAATGGGGATATTAAAATTTAAAAAACTAGAAAACAGAAAGAAAAACAAAGAAAATCATAGAAAAAATTACTATGAATCAGTTAATTATAAAAGAAAATCAAATAGCATATAGGGATAGAAACGGAAATTAATAAAGAAAAAGACGTAAATAAACTATGCAAAGCACTAAAAGTAATCAAATCAGAAGAAGTAAAACAAATATGTGGAATAAAGAAAGTAGATGGGCGTTTTAAGAAAAGAAAGTGGTGGAATGATAGAGTACGAGAAGTAGTTAAAAATAAAAAAAACTGGAAAAATTCATGCAAACAAAGTTGGTAACATATAGAGTGCAATGTATAAAAGAAAGAAATAACGCCAAACATCAAATGATATTAGCCAAACGAAGAACTTGGGAAGAATTCGTAAAGAAATTGACGTAAATTATAAACGAAACCAAAAACCTTATGGATAATAAAAAATGGAATCAAAGGAAAAGCAGAACCCAGAATAAAAAAACATTAAAAATAAAAAGAATAATTTGATCATTATTGTCCAAAAGGAACTTATATGTTGAGTCAAAAATCTGATAAAAGGTCTTCAGATGGTGGAACAATTTCTAGAATTGACTTTCCAAACTGTCGGTAGATATCGAGGAAAGAATTTGTTAAAGGACTATAGATGTTGAAATCAGATTCAAGATCTTGTCAAGAAGACTTTGGCATCATAAACAAAACGTTTAAGACAATTATTAAAACAATATTTAAGACTTAACTCTTAAGTATTTCTTTACTTTACTTTTAAATGTTTCTTCAACCGCCCATCATCTCCTTATTAGCGAATTTAGCGCATAGTTCACATGTAATTTTATACGAATTTCACCATATTGACATTAATCGTTTGAGATTTATAAACAATATGCGATTTATTGAGTTTTTCTTTTTCATTCCTTCATTTATTTTAAGATTAAACCAAAGGTACTTCACTTAGTCACTTTTGAATTCTATATAGATGGCGTTTTCAAATTTTCGTCATATCATAAGGAAAACCATCATCAACTTTATTTTTATATCGCCGACAAGTGGAGATTTGTACGAACATATTGATTGACGATAGTATTTTAATAGCGGAGATGGTATCAAAGAATATATATTGCACAATTATGGTTGATATACAGAAAACTGAATTTTAATGCTCAAAATTCGAAGTTAATATTAGTATTTGATAATATTTTTTTATGCACAGATTTAACAACTCCAATCTTTTAAACCTATTTAATGAAAGTTAAATAATTGCAATAACTGTTCAAATAGGTTGTAGATAGCGGACCGCAAAAATGTTCTTATTGTAATTAACGTTTGTCAAATCGCCATTGTTACCGCGATAGAAAAGATAATTAGTGAATCTTGATCTTGATAATACATCGTAATTTGCTAATGGTTTCGAAATATGTTATTTATATATTTTTGAATACGAAATGTGAGAATGTATGTAACTAATATTGGCTAAGGGTTGAAAAACACGTTGGGGTTTGAGTAGCAGGTGTACGCTTAAAAAACTGCTTTACTGAAGAGGCGTCATGAATCATTGGAATTTCTTATGCGCTTTGATGTACAAATGTCATTGATCTAATGATTAATTACTGCTGAACATAACGCAAATTCAAAGGGTTCTTTGTTTGGTACGTCGAAACCCGAGACGTAAATGTAGGGTTTGTTACGGATGAATGCATATTTTTAAAATTAAGATGTCGTGCAATAATTAATAACCTATTTGAACAGTTATTGCAATTACTTAACTTTAATTAAATAGGTTTAAAAGATTGGAGTTGTTAAATCTGTACATAAAAAAATATTATCAAATACGAATATTAAACCGAATTTTACTTAAAAATTAGTTTCAAAACCATAATGTGCAATATATGGTTAAATTCGTAATAAAAAATACTATCGAATACAGGGTATTTCGTTGGTTGCGGCGATATAAAAAAATAAAGTTGATGATGGTTTCTTGTAGACGTAAATTAATGTTTCTTGTTCTTTTTATTACTTTTGAAAGACGGGGGTTGATTGTGGGAGTAAATATAGGTTTTTAGTTTTTAATTCGGAGGGGAAGTTAGTTACCGTTAGAGTGTCATTCGAGCCAGATAGATTTTTGGTTGATTAAATATCTTCATAGTAAACAGTTTTTCTTTAAAATAATCTTGCGTGCACATTTTCTTTTGAATCGGCCAATACTAATTTGTCTTTTCTTTCGAGTGTTCGTTGTAATGTGTTTTTCAAATATTAATCTATAAATAACAGTCACCCTTTTTGAAGTTAAACCGCGTATGTTAACGATTAGTGTCTGTGACCAATTAAAGGAATATAGTTAAGTGTAAGTAGCCATTTTTATATAAATGAAAGCTCGCAGCCAATCATTTAACCAGCCTATGTAACATATTAAAAATCAAACATTGCCTTGCGAAGGTACCTCATTCGCACGGGGGCTCAGTAAGCGGAAATCTGCTAAAATAAAAGACAGTACAGGGCTCCTTCCCTTTGGTATTTGTGTGAATTAGTATTGTTGTTTGTTGTTTATATTTATATTTGTGTAGAGGTGGGCCGGCGAACGGGTACATGATACCGCTTTGGTTATTAATTGTAAAAGGTAATTGCCAAGTGGGTACACACTCCCGGGCCAGGTAACTTTTAAACACCTCGAATTTTATTTTTATTATTTTTATTTGTTGTATGGATGAATGTGTAACCTGAGAAAGGGGCGTTGTATTTTTCTAACGCACTCAAATTTATATATCGGTCACGATGTTGTGATCTATTTATAACTTACTCTTGTAAGGCTTTCTTTTAATGAGTATTCAGTTGTTTAGTAGAATTGTTTGCGTGTGAACTAATTTCTCTTTATATGAAATGGATTGTAATTTTTCATATGTACTTTGTGCTTTAGTGGTCACTAAACAATTGTGTACGTGTAAATTCCTTGTCTATTTTCTTTTGTCCTTGCCTTTACCTCATTATCACCTATGCAATTTTACTGTTGTTCTGTTTTATATGAACCGTAATTTGCTTTATTGCTTTATGTGCTTATTTACTTAAAGACCGACATGATTCGTATTAAAGGGCCACATGTTTGGTATTATGATTTTTATTTTGATTATTTATGACACAATTGTGTGTGTGACTAAATGTTTTTTTTATTATTGTGTTTCTGTGTAACTAAACTGCTGTTTATTCATTTCCTCTTAATACTATAATTTTGTACGCACTTTAACCAGATTTAATGGTGTTTTGTTATATATTTAACCCTTTCATTGTTTTTTTTTTTGTTATTTGATTTATTAATGTACTTGTGCAATTACTTAATTATGAATAAAGCGGGTTTTATTGGTGGTTCTTTCCCACAATAGGATATTAACCCACATGATGCAACACTTACCTCATTCAGCCTGTCTAATTTAGATAGCACACCTACCACTAGACGGCCACTTCATTTCATCAGATTTGAGGTTTGCGAGTAATTATCAGACTTGTAAATAAATTCTAATGATTTAATTATTGCCAGGAAATTCAAAGTAAGGCAGGCAATTAATTTGAGTAATAGTAACATTATTGTCAGTCAAGTCCAGATAAATCACTTAGCGATTGTTTTGTTCTCGAACTTGAATTATTGAAAATAAGTTCAAATTAGGCTTTTCAAGATGAGTACCCGGGGGACGCTACAAGGTTGCCGTTATTTTCTAGACACAGGTAACCTCTCTTTACTGAAGAATTTAAAACCGGGTTTCTTGCGAAATTGTATTAACTGCTGCCATAATCGATATCAACAACTGCTCTTCATTTTCAAAATTTCCATTATACTCTTGGTTTTACAGGTAACGCCACAGAAAAAATCCAACGGACTTAATCGGGTGATTGGGCTGGCCAAGCTACTGCACTGTAAGCTCCAACTCATTTTCCTATAAACCGCAATGACACGATAGTCCTGTACATTTCTTGAGTTGTGTTCTGGGGCACCATGTTGAAACCAACAGTTTTTAACAAGTGCTAGAGGTAATTCTTCCAAGGCATTTCCAGATCAGTCCTTAGCAAGTTCAGATATCGTTCGGCATTTAAATTGTTGTGGTAAATAAAAGGTGTTTGTTACGTCTGTTGAAAATTCCATTGTTGGTTATTATGCTTTCATCAGACCAAATTATGTTGAAAGGAAAATTTAGATCTTCGTCATATTTTCTAGTATACCATTTACAATTACCTGGATCAGGTGATCTAAGACCCTGACAAACTCGAAATTTATATGGATGAAACTTATTCTTATTTAAATTGAATTGTGCTGTAGAATTAGCTGTACCAGTACTATGTTCAATGTGTCTTGTCGATATTTTAGGGTTTTCAACAATGGCTTGTAAAACGGTAATTAGCTTTTTCATCATCAGATTGTTTTTGACGGGATCGAACAGGTTTTGTAAATGAACCAAATTCTTTTAAATTAAATTCCAAACGTCTAAAAATGGATTTACCTGATTGCCTTCGTTCAGGATATTTATCCAAATACATCAGCTCAGTAACTACACAATTTCTGTGGGACAAGGTGCAGCATGTCAACATATCGAACTTTTCTTCGTTTGTAAAATTTCATCTTTCCATAGATACACTTATTGATTAATTATAATTATAAATGAACTAAACAAAACCAAAAAAACAAATGGTAATATGACTTAAAACTTAAAATACGTACTATTCAAATAACAACAACGATCCAACGCAATAAAACTAAGTTAAACAGTTTTCAACAAAATGTTAAACAAGTGTTATATGAAAATCCGAATTTTTCAGCTTCAAAACCATAATATGTAATACATGGTTAAATTCGTAATAAATAGTACTATCGAATACCGGTGTTCCGTTGGATGCGGGGATATAAAAAATAAAGTTGATGATGGTTTCTCGGAGACGAAACGTCGGATAAGAAAATTTGAAAACGCCATCTAATAGAATTCTAAAAGTGACAATGGTTTGGTTTTTAAAAACCTTTTAAATTGAATGAAGGAATTACGAAAAAAGAAAAACTCAAAAATCGCATTTTGTTTTAAATCTCGGAAACGATAAACAACAATGAACTTTTGCAAACTACATGTGAACATGCCCTAAATTATACAACTTTTCTCTAATTTAACCGCCTTCATATCTCTTACCGTTTTCAATATCCCCATTCATAAAAGGGGGCGGCGATTAACAACCCTTAGACGACTTTGCAAAAAACGCCTTTTACACTATTTTTATCCCTACTTACTAAAGTATTTATCCTGATACTATGTATAAAAGGGGGTGGCAATTATCAACCATTTGACGGCTTTTCAAAGAGCAGCATTTGTATGATTTCGACCTTGTAATTTATTCACGAATGTCACAGGTATTTTCGTAAATTTTGGCTGCTGAACTGGCCGCTCTTTTCACACCGGTATAATTTCATTGCATTTATTATAATTGAAAATGATAACTTAGTGAGTAAGTGCAAGCAGTTGGTAGGTAATAATATACTTGATAGAATTAATTATAAATTATTTAATACAAAAAACTGAATAATTACAACTTTCTAGCTTAAATTCTATGTGTCATATACCCTGTTGTGCAATGTAAATTATAAACGCAAAGCCCAAATTGAAAATTGTTCATTTTAAAGATTTTAGTTACTGTTACTGGGACAGAAATTATTAAATAGTTGAAACATTTTCTCGAAAGACCACGGTATCTAATACTTTTTAAGCGCCCCTCGTAAAGAACGCTTGAAGATTGCGGCATTCAGAATTAGAAAGATTGCGCATGTTCATTTGCATTCTCCCCACCTCCATATCTCTGGAATAAACACATTTGAACACTTCATACATGATTATGTCATCCAAATAAAAAAACTGTTGTCGAAATAAGTTTTTTCTTTAAGTGTTTTCTTCACGTTCAATCAAAAGCCAAGGTTAATCAGTTTTCTGTTCTTGTTTGACTAGTAATTATTGTAGATGCAGAAGTCACATTTGTTTATTTTTTTTCTTCTAATGTCGAATTAAATTAAATTAAATAGTAGAAATATGATAATTGTTTTCATTTTATTATGAGGATAACGGAAATGTCATTTCCTGTACTTGTATACATTTTCTTCTGGAAAGTGAAAATTCCAAATATTTGTTCTATTTCGTGATGAAACCTTTGCAGTATTATCTATTGTTTGGTTTAAAGTAATCGTTTAAGAAGATAATTATTTCTCAAGTTAAAGGTCAGTAAATGTGAAAGCGATTACAGAAATACTTGATCAGTTTTACAGATTTCCTTAATTTTAAAGTGTGAAGTCGGTAAGCTTCCTGCACAGTAATGAGGTTATAGTATTTCACTTCATTAATTTTAGAATTCTATAAATAAATGCATTATTATGATAACAGTTAAGCTTTTAATAAGAATGTTAAAACGTTTATCCTTTAAATGTTAATTAAGTTAAAAAATTATGAACAATATTAATGTTTAATAATCTTTACTTTTGAAAACAATCTCCTAATTAAAAGTTTATTTCATGCTTAATTGCCCTAACTTATACCTGAGAAAGAACTGTACAATCAATTTTATAATGTAGTTCTCAAGTCTTAATCTTATAATCTTAATTACTCCGTTTCTTCTATGATCAAATCGTATAAAGACTGATTGTTATAAGCAAAACTCAAAATGTAATACAGGATAGTAAGAGGCGTTTACTGCAAGAGTGGCCTATGTGAAAAATCTTAAAATGGGGATATTTGGGTTAACAAAACGAGGAAAGTTTGGAAGTTTACTACAGTAAGGGACAATTTAATTCAGTGTATTTAAATTTAAAAATGGTTTAGTGATTGCTGTTGCTCAGTAACACAACAAGAAATTTAGAAGAAACAAAATGCCTAATAGGCAAAAAACGGTTAGGCCACTTTTGCATTATTGTTTATTGATTTAATGTGAAGTTAGGCCAATTAATAAGATGAAAAAGTAATATAAAATATCGGTAAAAGGAATAAATATTGACAAATTTAAATATATTATGATGTATAAACTTAAAAAAATCAGTAAAGCGTAGTATTGCGGTACTTTTATAGTTGAGTGCATCGGATTCCTGACCAAACAAAATCATGAAGTAAAATGGAAACATTTTATTGATATTATTTTATAATGTTTATGAAAAACCAGTAACAATTATTTGCTATTATTTGAAAATAAAACTAAACATTTTTTTTCTTCATATTCTTCTATTCTGCTGAACAGAATTATATTATTTTTTCCCACAGCTTTTCTTCTTCTTTGTAGAAAGTTTATTTCTTTCTGGTTTTGGGCTGTTGTCTTCCAAACTCCTCTCATCATGTGTCATTTCATGGTTTTCATTTTGTGAAAATTCCGCAGGGTCATAGAGTCCCATAGGATCGTCATCAGCATTCGAGTTTGTATTAGGTGCACTATTTTGTTTTACCTTTAAATCAGTATAAAAATTATGTAAAATTGGTGGTATGTAGGGTAATAATTCCATTAAGTTTTATATTTTAAAATGTCAATTTCTCTTCCTTTGGGATAAAGCAAAGGCAATGTACGTATTACTACAGTACCTGATCTTTTTTATGTCAATTGTATGAAATTCAAAATCAGGATTTATAGTTTCCTTAAAAGAAACTTTTTATGGATGTGGGGCTTCATACCTCAGCCACTGTATTTTCAACTAACTCACGGGATAATGATTGTATTCCGTTTCTTTGCGGTTAACAATATTTTCTGAAGAGTTTCTGTACTGATAAAATCAGAACTGTTTAACTCAATCACGTTAAAAGGATTTCGCTTTCGGGAATTTTAATCACTTTGATCCAGTCCTGCGGTACGAATATGTCACACAAATTTTTTTGACTTCTATTATCCCAAAATTACGGTCACAAGCCAGATATGTATGACCTGATACGAGAAATTTATGATCAATCAACTTTACAGTCGTTTGTTGTGATTGTATAATGTAGTTAAAGCAGAGCAATTTTGATGTTACGGTTTTGACCGTCACACTGGTCGCTATACATGATTAAGTGTGATCTGGTGACATAGTTTTTCATAAAATGCATTAAGCAAGTACCAATTTGAGCGGGTCCTCTAAAAGCTTTGGATTCATCCCATTAGTACATGTATGAGTCACCAGTAGATAAATTATTTATACCAAAACAATAAGTCCACAACTGCCTTTTGTAATAACACACACCAGTAGACAGATGTGGTGTAGGTAGAGTAGACATCAAATCAAATGCTATAACTGTAACATTATTAGTATGATCTTTGCAAAATCCGCATCAGCCCCCATTGTTGCTCGTGCTGCTTCAGCACGATGATGTAATTCTCGTTCAATTTCTAGGTCTTTTCCGGTATTTTCGTTACTACCATACTGTATCCTTTGTTCCAGAGAATCACATGTCTTACAACTATCCGAAATTGGAGCATGAAAACTCAAGTTGAAATCTTTCTTAAATATATTAGTGAAAACTCGTTTCGGTATCATTCTTGTACAATTTATACAAAATTGTTAAATTTAGCGTAGGCGCCAGAAATTGTTTGTTGGGATTTTTTCCTTGAATAATGGGATTGGTACTTAGGTAGTTTATCGATGAATGCTTTGACAGCTTCAACTCTCTCAACCGCAGTTTTATTCTACGGAACTTTTTACCTCGTTTGTCAGTTGAGGCACATCACCTGTTTGTTTACCCTTAAGAGAACGAGACAAACGACCATCAGAGACTTTGAAGATTTTCTTGAAAAATTCTTTACAAACTGGAATTTCTGTACCTTTTTCGTCTGGTATATAATACAGACGGGTACAACCTCTTCGACTAACGCTAGATTTTGCCTTTTTACATTTGACCACATAAATATGACGTTGGCAGATCGAAATTCGCAAGAGAATAAAACGACTTAAATAATTTTTCTCGTTGCTGAAGAGAAATTAACTTATGGCATTCTCGAATACAATCACAATCTGTTTCATCAAAAACTTTCTCCGGAACCACCTTACCTTTGACATTTTCATACTGTTTTCCAGAATTTCATTTTTTCGTACATTTCTCTTCCACTGAGATTCATCTCTGTATTTTCTTCTCGCACCTCTTTTTATATTTCTTGGAGACTGAGTCTGAGACGGATTAGATTGATTTCCTTCGCCCATATCTCCAGTAGCTGCAGTATATTCTATGGGGCTCTTATCTACCGAGGTTGATTTTTCATCTAAAACGAAATAATGAACTTTGTAATAAATACATACGGTACAAACCCAAATTTACCTTGACTATCATCGGGTTTGTAACTGGAACCTGAATCAGTGTAAGGATCCGTTTCACTATCGGATGTGGATAATTTAGACATAATTTAATGATTTTCTCTGCTTGTGTCTAAAATTCAATATCACTTAATATTTTAATGTAGGCACAGTTCCTATAAGCATTAATCTGAGTCATTAGACATTAATCTTGTCTCTGGTGCATGTCAGTGTTCTATACTACTAATGCTTTGAATTATTTATTACTTAATTAAGACCTATTCTTAGAAATGTCTTTTGAAATTGACACAAAACGTATTAAATCGAATCCAAAGAGGAACAAGGAATAGATTTACTCCAAACTTAACATCTTGTTGTAAATAATGTTCCAATAAAAAGTAAAATAAATTACGATTCAGGTAGTACAACATTATTTTGACACTATTTTTACAGATAATGTGATTATTAAGAAAGAAGACACCTCTTACTAAATAAACGATGTTAGTTCAGCAGGGTGAATATAATCAATTTAATAGTTTAACAACGGTGGAAGAAAATGTAAAACATGACGTTTTAGAGTTCCGTTTGAATTTTACGTATAAATGTGAAGAATGAAATTATGCAACATTACCATAAAAAATGCTAAAATTCATATTAAAAACACTCTTCAAATTATGAATTAGATGCAAACAATGTGATTATGAAAGAAATACCAAACATAATTTTAAAATTCATCTTAAAAAACACCCTTCAAATAATTATGAGTTCAAATGCTACCAATGTGAGTATGCCTCGGATCACAAAGCGAATTTAAAAACTAATCTTAAAAAACGATCTTCAAGTTATGAATTTAAAAGTGATCAATGTACTTATGCTACGTATCATAAATTATTATAGATACAATTTAACAATAGTTACCTGATTCTTCCAGAGAATCACTCACTATTTCAACAAATAAACAAACACACTAGAAAGAGGTTGAGAGTTAGGCCATATTTGCAGACAAGTGCACTGCGTAAGATCGTACTCTACTGAATGATAGGCCCACTAATGCAGTAACTGTTTTCATATTCAATGACATGCAAGAGCGAACCCAGTAGCACCATCTGTTAACGATACATCGTAGCTATTTGGGCCAGTATTGCAGTGTTGTTTCGATACTGTAAAAATGTGGAAATGTGCATTTTGTCACTTAGGCCACTCTTGCAGTAAACGCCTCAGTTAGAATTCCCCATCAAGTTTGACGAAGGAGATTGACGTGTTCTGATTTTCCTGTATTGATTAAATAATTTCCTAAATCGTACTTATGGTGTCTGTAAGTGTTTCTATTTTTGTAACCACGATAACTTGAACAAACCACTTATTTATTTAAAATCACCCTTTTCTATCAAATATTGGTTCAAATATATCGTATCTTTTATGAACTATTAATCTTAGAGAAAGAATATTGAGCCCCTTTTTAAAGATAATTCATTTTGGAGAAGTTTTCTTTATAAATGATTTTCGTACGGCAATAAATAAGTAATACAATGTGGACCAATTTGTGGGCAAGGCTAATTTTTTAATATGCTTAGTAATGTTGAGACATCTGTTAGTAATATAGGAGTACCGTAGATAACGATTTATGCACAGCATTTTTGTTTTGAGTATGTGTAAATGTTACGCCACTGCAATGTGTTAAAATATTGTTTAATGCTAGAAAATAATAGTATATGTGCTTAGGATGAAGTGATTAGAGAATTTTTGTTTTAAATCTTTGATTAGACCCGCAAATACGGCACTAAGTATCCGTCCACTCACAGTATTGATAAAAACTATACAGAGTTAGTATAAAGTATGAACCTCCTGAGTATCTCCTCAACGGTTTATTATTTTTAAATAAAATTGGGCATCCCTTTCTAAAAAGATCCAAGGAATCCAAAAATGCAATCAGATTTACTGTATCATTTGCGGTTACACCGAAAATAAATATCAACTTTGTCTAATCTTTCTGCTGTTCATCAGCACCCTGTACAATCACAACCGACATTTTGTTTCTATCTGAAATAGAAGTCTCCTCTGCGTACTCCGATTTACAGGACTTGCAATTCCCCATTACAATTTTCGCTCTAACTTTCGATATAAAGGAGGAATGAGTTCATATCTCAAGGAGAACATTGCTTATAAGAGGTTTTCTTCCCTGGACCATAACAAAGTTCGATGTGATTTGGTTCAAACATTCTGGTTCTAATATGAAAATGTAAACTTTCACCATTAACACTCATAATAAAATACTTATCTTTTGGGATTTTTAATGGTATTTTAATTATTAAACGTTGATAACTTACAGTTATCGTCAGTAGTATGTTTGTTAATAAAGATGTAGTAAACAATTTTGTCAAATTTGACAAAATTGTTTACTACATCTTTAACAATTTTTAACAAACATTACTACTGAAGATAACTGTTATCGAAACGTTTAGATTGTATAATTCTGGTTCTAAATTTGTGAAATTCTACTGTTTCATCTTATGACAGTAACTTTCAAAACTTCCTTATTATTTTAGTTTTAAACGTTACCTACCTCCTGTCTCAGTTTCCCTCAACTCTGTGCATAACTCTAATTGACTTCACTTTTTATCTACACTAATTCACTGGTTATACTGAAGCAACATTTACTATTTTATGTGATCTCACAGAAATGATTTCCGAACCCACTAGACTCCTTTATAACTCCACATATTTTAGTGCTCATTCTTGCATCAAACCCACTTGCTTATAAAACAGCGGTTCTTTCGCCACTAGATCTATCTAAGCATTGTCTAATAGAAAGAACTACTGCCTCAAATTCTGTGTTGTTCACAGCGCTGATAGAACCTTGTGGTGTTTTAAATGAGCTCTCCATTTAATCTACGGGATTTCTTTGCAACCTTGCCATGGCATGCATATTGTTTTAAGCCGTCGTCGTCTTCAGACATTGGTCTTTCGTTCACATGGACATGGAGCTATTCATTCCCAAAAAACACTCCATATAGGTCATTCCCATTCTTAACTCTGACTCAATAGGGCCTGTCAATATTTTAAAAATAAATTCTATACCAAATGGAAGTCGATTAAAACGGTCGAGAGTCATGCAGACTACTATGGTGCTAGAAATACCTGGAAAAGACTGCCGTGTAAAATCGTAAGAAAAATTGCGTAAAATACTTATTTTTTTGTTGGATTCCTCATAAAGTAAAAATGAATACAGTACATTGATGGATTTTATTATTTAAGATTGCTAGTAGAAATAGATATTTGTATTATAAGTAAAGCAAAGTATTATTTTTCTTTACGAATCGTGATCTTTCTAATCGAGGCGCAGTAAAGAAGAACCTACTTTTCTTTCAGAATAATACATACAATTGTTTTGGGCACTATGCACTATGACTAGCGCGATAATCAAATTGCCGTTTCCATCACTGCAGCAAATAAACAAAACTAGGTAAACAAAATTTTTGTCAAGTGTTATCGCGTGAAAATGAAAATAAATAATGAAAATCATCCTGAAATATCGGCATTAGCGCTTGAAGCTGTTGTTAGTGTATTACCCTTGAAATCACGAGATAAATATGAGAAGATCTACAATATTTTCAATTCTTGTCGGACTTCAAAGAATGTAAGGGATATCCACAAAAAGTTATGCTTGCTTTGTTTCATGAAAAGGTTAGTTTTCCTGAATACATTTCTTTATGTATTTATATTTGATTACAGGCTGAAAGACTGAAATCTTCCGCGCTGTGGTCGACATATTCCATGTTGATAAGCACCTTGGGATTGAAAGAAAACGTTGATATATTAAATTATGGGACGTTACAGTTGTATTAAAACGCCAAAGTGAGGGAATTGAAGCAAAAAATCAAAAATTCTATCTCAACATGACGATACCTTTCTTATGATTAAAGTGACGTTAATTTTCGGTCTGTATGGCTATCGGGCATGTCGTAGTGAGCAGCTAAGAAAGTTAAAAGTGAAGGATATCGAGGATACCGGCTCTATTTTGGTTGTCACTCTCCATGACACTATGACAAGGAAGAATTGCATATTCACCGTTATGACGGAAATGAGAGGAATTAATGTGATTGAGTTGTACAGGATGTATGTAAGCTTGCGTCCAAAACATATCATTCACTCAGGATTGTTCATGTTTTATCTAAACAATAAATGTACAGTGCAACCTGTGGGGATCCACAGTTTCTACAAGCAAATTGACCATTATTTGAAATTACCCAACCCAGACTGTTACACTAGACACTGTGTACGTCGAACGTCAACTAATTTTTTTGCTGAGGGTGGAGCGGATATCCAGAAGCTCAAAAATCATGGATGATAGCAAACATACACGACTCCAGAAGAATATATAGAAGAAAGCATTAACAATAAAATCGCGACTTCGAAAATGGTTTTTAATCAGCCATCATCGTCAAACAGTGGATGCCGGAATCCATCAGATGTTGTCCTAGAACGTACTGAATAACAGTTGGGTCCTGCATGTAGCGATTCATCATTTTCTACGTCAAATGGAGGAGTTTATCAGGAGGTTTTATCAAAATCGTCACTATCATTTAATGATTTACAGTTAAAACATTGTACAAGCATAAGTTTTTCTAACGTTAATAGTTGTACGTTTAATATTTATTCCAATAAATAATTAATAATTCTTTATAAAGAAATGGTTACTATAAAGAAATGGTTGCTATAAAGAAAAGAGATACTTTTCTTTAGGATTTGTAATAAGGAAATATGGTCCATTTCCATTGAGTGTCCGAAAAAGATATTTTTTTTAAATTGTTTTAGTACAAATGTATAAACGCGTCTTTTTTTTGGTTTGCTGACTTTGATTTTCATATCTGTGGTGTTGTGATATTATAAACTACCGTCTGGAGTTTTGATATATTTCCATTAAGAGGTTTACTTAAAGTCTATCGTATGTAATAGTGACGGACTGGTTTGCGTATGCTTTTGTAAATATCGTTGAGAAGCTATCTGACCCAGTTTACAGTCGTGGGTAGTATTATGTTTCGTATCTTTCTGAGTTGGTGACATCATTGAGTTTCCATGTGAAGTGATGAATTGTTAATTTACCGAAGTACTTTTGTAGAGGGGGCAGAAGACTGCTTCCCTTTTTTTCGTTTAGACATAGTCAATATGTAGAAGCAGGTTTGAGCGCTTAGCGCGCGGTGTTACTTGAGTGCGGAGTGAACTTACTTACGTTCTACCGGGCTTAATTGAAGTTTTCGTAGGGAGAGTTGCGGCTTACCCATTTGGGGATATTGAAGAATTTTCAACCACCCCGTAATCGTGTTGTGTTGTGTATCGTTTGTCAGAGGTGACGTTTTTACGGGTCCATCGAAGAGGAATGAGTGTTTAATGGCAGTGCTAATCCTCATTTTTGGATTATAATCTTATTTTTTTGCGGATTTTTTATAACGTAAGTTCAGTATATTCACTAGGTACATTCGCGCACACTGCTGCCTCAACAAATGAAAGAAATTGCTGTATATAAACTCCCGCTTTAATAACATTTGTGTATATAAAGGACAAAGAACGCTTTGTAAATGAATGAATGTGTAGATATGTTAAACCAGGTGATACAGTGATTTAATTATCTAGTTTAAAATTTGCAAGTATTATTTATTGTAAAACTTTGTATTTAATGGTCAAAATATGATTATAAATTAATTGATTTCTCGATATTTGAACTGATTAATATTTCAACAAATTTAGACTTTAGAAATGCACTTTAAGGTCGAGTAGACGTTTTTAAATAACTACACAATTCAACTTTTTGGCTAACATTTTAATTAAAATACTTTTTTTTTTGGGGTTTTTAATGGTTAAAGTTATATAATCTAAACGTTTCGTCAGTAGTAGAGAATATTATCTATTAAAATTGTTAAAAGGTGTTAAATTTAGTGAATGTTGAAAAATTAAAACATAAACATCAGCCTGCTATCAACATAACAGTTTGAGAAACGTATAAAGCCAACTATAAAATTCAATTTTAGTAAAGAATAACTAGATCCTTAATAAATTAAATATTGTTAAACTATGTGAAAGATGACAAATCAGAACAACCTCTAACGGTCGAAGGGTAACCATGAAAAATGTTAACCAAACAACGTAATGAAAATATAATTAAAATCAGATAAAGGTAAACCAAAAACTGCTTCCCATAAACCTCCCTCTCTGCCACTGAATTTCTCCCAAAATCTAATCAGCTCCGGGAGAAATAAATACGAAATTTGAAGCACGCACGTGTTGTCGTTCTGGGGTATTTTTATGGATTTTTTAAATTTATGATAAGGAGCTTATTATTTAATTGGCATTGGTATTAAGTATTTTTTGTGTTTTTTTAAATTATTTTTGAGGGGCGAGGCTCATTTTTGGAGCACTAATTTTGATATCGTATTCATTACGCGATGAATGATGTTTTGTAACGAAACACATTTCCAATTTATTAAATAATTTTAAAAGCCGCTGTTAAAATCCGTCGCTGTACTGATCACACCATATCTATCGGTCTAACAATTATTGCAAAAATTAACAGTTTTTACGGCCTGGCTAGCCGGTTTGGCAATTAGGTACGATTTTCTTAATCGTAGGCTCATTCTTTTCATCAAGACTTAAAGTAACTTCCTTTATCTTTTTATTGTTTATTTATTGTAGCAGTAAATAGAAACTATTTCTTCATTATTTATTTGTTGTAAACGCATCCATTTCTGTAATTAATGTTTATCATTCTGTTATTCGGTTTAATTGTATATATATATATATATATATATATATATATATATATATATATATATAAATTAATCTGATTTGTATGTCAACACTAGCGCAGTGCAGAAAGATCTGATTTATAATAGTTTGTACCCGTTTGTACCACATTTTTTAACTTATGTACTCAAGGTGTCCAAATTTAACCCGGGGTTAAAAAATGTTAGCACCCCACGTGAATATTTTTTATGGTTCATGACGGAATTCGAGAGGATCATTTGTACCTAATTGTACCATTTTTTCTTTTGTTTGTACCCAATTTCCAAATTTTTTTAAAGGGGCAAATTTCGCTTAAAGAGATTTTCAAAATCAGGAAAAGGATACGTTTCGTTTTCGTTTGTACCGGTTTGTATACCACTTGTTTTCCTTCGCATTTCAAGTGGTACAAATTTAACCAGGGATTAAAAATGCCAGCACTCCACTTTAATATTTTTTATCGTTCTCGACAGAATTCGAGAGAGCATCGATTGCATTCCATTGTACCATATTTCCTTTGTCTTTATACATCAAGGAGTACACATTTAACCAGGTTTTTACTAGATTAAAATCTTTCTCAGATTTTTAATAAATATAAGATATAACTTTACCGAAAAAAGAAAAATTAAATTGTCGGTACACAGTAAACAGATCATATTACAAACACCGTAGAGAAACCTATTGTTCAGTATCTTTATGTGCGCGCCGCAAGTCTCTTACCTTTCTTTCGAAAAGCCGATTATTCTTGCATTGGAGTACTGTTTCGAATTTTGTCAAAAGCGACTAATATTAAAATGAGGTGCCGAAATTTTTTAACACCTGGTTAAATTTGTACTCCTTGATGTACAAAGACAAAGGAATATGGTACTATGGAGTACAATCTGTGTGCTGGTGTTTTTAACCCGTGCTTAATTTTGTACTCCTTGAAATACGAAGGAAAAAAAGTGGTACAAACGAAAACGTAACAATATCCGCTTCCTGATTTTGAACATTTTTTTAAACGAAAAGGCTATCCCTTCAAAAATTTGGAAATTAGGTACAAACCAACCCCTTGAGGACCATGAAAAGGAAAAATGGTACAATTAGGTACAAACGAACCTCTCGAATACCGTCATGAATGATGAAAAATATTCAAGTGGGGTGCTAACATTTTTTAACCCCGGGTTAAATTTGAACACCTTGAGGTACAGAAGGTAAAAAATGTTGTACAAACGGGTGCAAACTATTATATATTATCAGATGCAATCAGAAGAATTTCATTATTTTAATGCGGGGTGCCAAGTTCATGTAGGTAGAAAGTAGCAGCGAAGATGAAACACTGATTAAACGCAGAAAATTGTAATATATGTATTTATTAAATTATATTTAACATTTTTTAAAAATTAAAATTTTCTTTAATAATTGCATTTATAATTTACATATGAATAAACTGCTCCAAATAGAACTACTTTAAAGTAATTTAATATTTTATCGTTGGGTATTTCAATTTTGATATATTAATTTAATTAAGACAAAATAAGTACGTATATTTTAAATCCTATCCCTTAAATTGCTAAATTAGATTAATTAATATACGAGGTCTGTAAATAAAGTAATGAGACTGTAGCGTCCCCAGGTACCCTATCTTAAAAAGTGTAATTTGAACTTATTCACAAGAATGCAAATTCAAGAACAAAACAATCGCTAAGGAAATGTATCTTGACTTTACTGACAATAATGCTATTATTCAAATGAATTGCTTGCATTACATTGACTTTCCTGGAAATAATTAAAACATTAGAATTTAATTACAAGTCCGATATTTAATTATGATCAAAAGAATTGAACGTCTGTGTTATTTGAATTAGATAGGCTTGGATGAGGTTAAGCGTTGCATCATGTGGGACAGGTAAACAATGAAACTATTCAAAGCTTTGCGCAAATGATGGTTCAACCCGTTAATTTACTATGTTGGGAAAGAACCACCAAGAAAACCTAATTTATTCATAAATTAGTAATTGCACAAGTACATTAATAAATCAAATAACAAAAAAAACAATGAAAGGGTTCAATACATAACAAAACACCATTACATCAGGTCAAAGTGCGTACAAAATTATTAAGGAACAAAATAAAGTAAAAAGCAGTTTAGCTACACATAAACACAATAAAAAATAAACGGTGAAATCACACCCACAATTGTGCCATAAATAAATCAGAATAAAAATTGTAATACCAAACGTGGTCCTATACAACCAATCATGCCGGTCTTTAAGCAAATAAGCAATTAAAATAATAAGGCAGATTACGGTACATATAAAATGTAACAGCAGTAAAATTGCACAGGTAATAATAAGGTAAGTGCAAGAACAAAAAAAAATAAACAAGGAATTTACACATATACAATTGTATAGTGACTAACAAAGCACAAAATACATACGTGCCATTACAACAAATTACATATAAAGTTAAATTAGTTCGCAGACAAACAATTCTAATTAAACAGACTGCATCAAAGACACTAAAAAGTAAACTCATTCAAACAAAACCTTACAAATAGATCATAACAACGTGACCGATACACAAACTTGAAGAAGAAAATACAGCGCCCCTTTCTCAATTTACACATTCATCAATACAAAACAATAAAACCGTAAAAATCGAATTCGAGTAGGTTTTACAGTCATCTGGACCCCTGTGTGTGTGTAAACCATCGGTATTGCCTGTTTACAATTATAACCGAGATTTATCTTTTACACGTTTGTCCATGCCAGCTCTCTCTATACAAATATAATCAACAGAGAACAATGCCAAGTCATTCTAACAATGAGAAGGGTTACGGTACGCCTAAAGCGGACCCCTCTTCTTTTAACAGATTTCAACTTAATGAGCCTGCGAGCGTAATTAGATACTTCCTGCCAGACAATGATTGATGTTTAATAGGTTACATCGGCTTGTTGAATTGTTTGCAGTGTGCAACCATATGTTTTTTCATCATATTTGGATAGGCTCTGAAATTCTAAAATGACGATGTGTAAAAGTATTGCACTGCAGTTGATAATTTCCAGAAAAGATGGTGTCAAAGTTCAAAGATTCAAGCCAACAAAAGTAACAAAACAACATTTAAAGGAGGTGTTCGAACTTGAAAATCCATGAACTTTTAACACATAAGAGTATGTATTGGAAATTCTGAAAAACGTTCTGGATTGTTCCTGCAATCACCGCAGGAACAATCGAGAACGTTCTACAGAATTTCCAGTACAGGCTTGCTCTGTGTCAAGAAGTTCGTGGACTGCAATTCGTTTTGCTGAATTAAGTGTAGTGTTGTTATTTTTGTTGAATTAAATGTTCAGTTTTTAATGTTTATCGATGTGTTTGTTGTAATAATAGTAATTCTGTTGCAAGATGTAAGGTTGCGTTGACGCACCCTGTATGTAGGATGTTATAATGACGTGTATTACGTGTTTTGGGTACGGGTGTATTGAGTTTGAACGAGAAAAAATTTTTTTGTGTATATGCATAATATATGCGGGTGGGTGTTACGCCACTGGCAATTTAGGAGAAATATTATTCAGTATGTAGATACATGTATTTGAATGTTATAGAGACATTGGTGTTGGAATAAATAGATTCTGACGAATGTAAATGTGAAGAGAAATTTGTCGATGGGACGATAATGTTTGCTACTGTTTGACTACCCAATAAAGAATGGAATTTTGGAGTATAAAGGAGTAATCTTTGCCAGAAGATGTGAGTGTATAAGTGTAGAATGTTTTAGAAAATATGTAGAGAAAGATTTGGTATGTTTAATTGTTCATTTCAGAAAGTTCTCGTAATGTTGTGCAATCAGTGTTGAGATTACGTGTACGTATATAGGATTTGAGACCTTATACGGTACTTATTTTTGCAAATGTTGCGGAAGGAAGACGAGCGCAGGTGAGAGATAAACGTTGAAAGTTGTGTAATGGTCCAGAGTGGCCACTGAATGAATGTGATGACCAGAAATGGTTTCTCCATGAAGTAATTGTAAAATTTGCAGGCAAAAACAAACATGGCGATGTATTGTAGTTATGAGCGTGGTTGTACAGAGGGTAGCATCAGTCGGCACTAAGAAAGTTTGAGTGTATACCATTGGTGAATATAGCGCGGAAGTCAGACATGTTAATAGAAAAGTCAGGGATTGACGTGAGCTTTTAGGTTGAGGTTGTTGGTTGTTGCTTTTTGGTGAGAGCTCGGTGAGAGACGCGCGCGCGAGGTGAAGTGTGAAATCAGAATGGGTTGAGTTGGAGTTATATTTGTGAATAATATTGAAGGCAGTCATTGTTTAAACAACTGCGTAACCCGAAAGGGGATGAATCGTATAAGACATTCATAAATAAAACAATTAATAAAATTGAGATTGAAGATAAAATCAGTTTATTTTTCTTCAAGAAAAAGTGCGTAAGCAGATTTATAATAAGATAACAGTTGTCACGTTATAGTGTTGAGTGCGGCGCGTGTGATGGTAATGATCATTAGTATAAATTATTTATGGGACCACCTTTAAGTGAACGAAATATTCGTAGTAAATTGAGCCAAGGTTAAGGTAATTTTATGTGACATTAAAAGTTTATTTGTGTTAAGGAAGGGCTAAATTGTCCTAAAGGTTGCGAGAAACTTTTAAGAGGCAACCAAACGTGTATAGTTTATTACGGTTTATTGGAGTAATAACCTCGCATAGTTGGACTAATCGCGAGTGCAGAAAGGAATAAGTGTTGGTGAAATTGTGGAGTACTTGTTATATGCCTTCAGGCAATTTAAGCATACAAATGGACTACAAATAATTGATTTACGGGAAGAAGGAAGAAAGAAGAGCGTAGGATTAATGGACAATTTTAAGTAAGAATTACATTTAAGAACGTTAAAAATTCAGTTGAGCACGATTCTTTTTTTTTTGTTTTAAAAAGTTAATTTGCGTATTGTGTAATTTTTAAATAGTTTTGAAGGGAAAAGGTAATCGGTCTCGAGTTATGTTGTATTGGCTGTTTTAACAGTAAGAATCTTTGTAGAAACGCAAGTTTGTATGGACAGTAACGTGGTGGAGTGGTTTATCAACCACGCTGTTGTGTATGTAAACATTTGTTTATTATTTTGTGCAGGACAATATATATATTTATCGTTAACTTTTATTTTGTTGTTTATTTAGCCAGTTATGAGATACATTTGTGACGTTTACTTAATTGGTGACCTAGTTTTTGACAATTTAAAATGTAGACTTTGCATATTTTGGTTTTAAGATTAATGAACAACCTGAAAGGTTATATTTGCCAGGTTGATTGCAAAATTTTCATGTTGTTAATTTAAAAATTTCATTAAGTACTAAGAGATGGAGTTTTGAGAACTTACATGTTTACGAATGTCAGATACGATTCAGAGGTATCATAAAGGAACAATTATTAAGCCGATGACATTGCCTTTCTTTTGGTTAGGAATTTTAAAAATTAATTATCGACCATTGAATGAAGAATCATCTTATTCATTAATAAGTAGAAATTTAACTTTATATGTATACGAGGGATACGTAGAAAATATTCAGTTAACGTGTTATAACTTTGGTATTCTAGATGTACAAGGTACAATCAGGAAGTTTGTGACGACCCGTGTATTTCAGATTTGTTTTTTAATAACTGTTGGTTACGTGAATGCAGTTAAATTTGAGTGATAAATTTTGTTGTGGAAATTTTGGTATACGAGGTGTATTCAAAAAGTTTCTAATAACCTGGGTAGTACTAAATATATTTGAGTTTGAGTTGAATTGTTTGGGACGAGTGTTTGTTTTAGAACCCTCGTGTAAGAGTTTACTGAGTAAGCACAATCCTACTTTCCACAATCAAGTAGGGTTAATTAACACCCAGCTTAAGACAATTATTTTAGCAAAGTTTCGATTGTGGTGGCGCCTGGAGACATATTTTCCCGGACTGAGCTGTATTAATTATTCATTTTACTTATTATTTCGACCACGCCCATCTCCCTGTTAGCTGGCTTGGCAACCCGCTTACATTAGTAAGCATACACGACGCCTAGTGCGGTTTGGACGTGTAACAAAAGAATGTGCAATTTGAGACTTGAATCTTTGAATTTTGATACCACTTTTTCTGGAAATTATCAACTGCAGTGCAATACTTTTACACCTCGTCATTTTTAGAATTTCACCGCCTATCCAAATAGGATGAAAAAACATATGGTTGCTATTTAAAAAAAGTTGCGATGACGTCATAGCTCTTTTAATGTGCGCATTAAAAAATAAAACTCGACGGATTTTTTCGGAAAATTATCACAGAAATTAATATTTCCAAGTTTCTATATTAAATGACCGCACTGTATTGTAAATAAAAAGTGTTATCGAACTAGTCTCATTATGTTATTTTCAGACCTCGTACATTGTTAATTACTAAAGTTCCTAAACGAGGCTTGGAAAATAAAAATGGATTCGCTTACAAGTATATAATGCAAAAATAACTTTTATTTCCTACTATAATGTTGCTACGATAAACCAACAATAAATAAATAATTTTTGGGAGTTTTCCACGCCACATTTAACTTTAGAGCCACACAAAAACAATACGTTCGTATGATACAAATTGAATGTTTCAAAATTTTATTTTTGTAAACGCTAGAGCCAATTTAGTAACACCCGGTATCCTTCGGAACAGAAGGTTGACGAGCAGTAGACTATTGTCTTCAATGTAATTAATGTCAGTAGCATAATGAGAATAATTTCATAACCGTAAATCCCTTACGTTTTTTAAAAACAATTTTTCCTTAGCCGCATCGTGACTGTCGCTCACTGTTGATTGAGGGGTTTTGTATTTACGTGTCTCTAAAGCTCAAAATCGAACTTGCAAAGTTTTTAAGCCGTCTGTTGCCGCTATTGGATGGGAAGATATAAATCATACGGTGGGACGTCAAGCACATTTTTAAGCACGATAACTTTAAGACGTCAAATTCTGTATATCTTATATTTTCTAGCATAGCGGAACACTTTTATGCAATAAAAAATGTGTGCAAGTTCCCTGTTGTTCAATAGAATAAGCAAACAATAATTGTTATGTGAAATATCATTTTCATTTTTGACAATACCCTGAGAAAAAATTAATATTATCTTCTAATTAGGTATGATAATAGGCAATTAGATTTAAAAATAACACTGTAATTAGGTATAACTACAGAATAAAAAAAATGTTTCACTTATTTTTTTGCATAAGATTAATATTTAAAAATAACACTACTCTTAATAAGAATGTAAAAATATACAAATTACCACCCTTTAAGGTGTATTAAACTACGCTTGTTCGCAAATATTATTTAAAGACAGCCTAAATCGAGTTCGAATAAGAAGAGCGACGATCAACCTCTACCCATGAGAGTCATATCCAACAAATCCGAGATTTTGTACTCAAAAACCGTCCATTAATAATTAGGGTCCTTGCTGATGATGTGGCACTTCAAACGGATCAGTCAACTCCATTTTAAAAGATATTTTGGTCCTCAGACGCGTCAAATCTCGATTAGTACCAAAAACACTCAATTTGTTCGAAAAAGACCATCGGGTTAAAATCTGTCGAGAGATTATTTCTGGCTACCAGCACGATATAAAACGCATTATTACGGGAGATTAAACTTGAATCTATGCTTATGATACGGAAACAACCGACCAATCGAGTGAATATCGTGCCAAAGGTGAACCAAGGCCGAAAATGTAGCGCCAAAGTCGCTCAAAAATCAAGGTTATGCTGACAGTTTTCTTCGATTATCCTGTTGTGCATTATGTCCGGGGGATACTTTGAAGGAGATGCAATAGTTTTGGACAAATAAATACAGATTTACTTTTTGGATACAATGCTATGTGTACGGTATGTGAGTGTAGGTGTGTATGATTATTCGTTTACTACATTACCGTATGGTTTTATCACTTGATTAGAAAAGAAAACACAAATCTGTAAGATTTGCTAAAGTTTATCCTCAAAGCTTTCTTAAATTGAAATTGATAATTGATGATGTTAATTGATAAGAATAATGGAATGTTCATCCTTTACTAATTGGTGAGTTGCGTCTCAGGTTCGTATTAAAACCATTAATCTGATAATTTAACACGTTGTTAGTAACTTTTTCTCCTGAATACATTTTACGAATGAATACATTAAACGATTCAACTTTGTAAGGTAACGGTATAAATTATACACATTATTGGATAATAGCAGTGAGTAACTATTACTCACTGGGCGTAACTTAAAAACTCATTGTAGATAGCCAATGAGAAACATTCGTAAAAACAAAATTTGTTCCTGATCATTTAACATATTTGTAAATAACAAGAAAACGAACATAAATAATGGTAAACTTACATAATCTTCTAATATATAAAAATTAATCGCCAAATGTGTTGCTAAGCGCAAAACTCGAGAACGGCTGGACCAATTCTGCCAATTTTTTTTTCGAGTAATGGTTGAAGTCTGAGGAAGGTTTTTATGAAGACAAAAATTGGTAAAATCTCCCGGAAAAACGTGATAACCTAATTTTTCGTTTTACACGGCGCGCGCCCAAGCCCTCATAATTTCTCTCTCACACACCGACCATTTATCTCACCGCGAATGCGAGAGTGCATTTATTTGTTATTATTAAGCCACTGGTATCTGTGCATGGTGTTGGAATAATTAATTTTTTATTCTTCCATTTGCTAATATCGCTTATATGACTGTTTTAGCGTTAAGCAGAATAAGAGAATAACCAATTATTTCAGTTCATTCTGTCTACATTAAACAAAAGTGACGTAATGGTGTATCCAGTTTCAGTAACCATGTACTACAACGGGAGTTGTAATGTCTAATGAACTGTGAATACAACAAATTTGTTAAATGTTCAGTTAATGCAGCAGTCTTTGTGTGAAGTACCAAAACAAAGAAATCAACCTAGACTCAAATCAAGTTAGAGAGCAATTTAACTTTATCTTTAGGTATTATTAACTTTAGGTTATTGATTAGTAATTTTTTTAGCAATCTTAATAGATAATCTGTGTATATAAAATTCAAAGTCCTGACTGACTCATTGACTGACTGATGTATCAACGCACAGTCTAAACCGCTGGTCCTACAGACTTGACAGAGGGTGTGTTTTTTTGAAGTGTAGGTATCCACCAGAAAGGATTTTCGAAATTCCACCCTAAGGGGTGAAATGACGGGTTGAGTTTTTTTAACTTTTTTATTCCATGGGTCGATTGACTCGAATAATTATGAGACACGTATATCACAAAATTTAAATATCCCCCTCCCCATACTGAGATCGCAGCAGCGCGCGACGGGTACGGCTAGTTAAAAATAAATACAAAATCAAATAAAACCACCCAGCTTAATACTATAATAATAAGTATAAATAGTAATTTGTTTTTTTTATTACAAAAATGTAAAAAATTAATATTCTTTTTTGAAGTCATAAGGTGATTATTTATTATATAAATGTTTGGCGTAATTTGATTTGTCTGAGTATTTATATTTGTAGCGTCTAATGTGTTCCTTGTATCTAATATCAAAATTCTTAGGTGTGTGTCCAATATAAACAGAACTGCAGGATGTACAATTCAGTTTGTAAATACCCGGTTTCAAAATGTCGTCAGTCGAATGTTTGGCACTAAATAAACATTTAAAAACGTTGTTATTAGTTTTGAAAGTTGCTTATTGTTCTTTCCTAATATGTGAGCTTTTATATAAAAAAACTATGGTATTATATTTGAAAAATCAGTGTTGTGAATTGTGAAATTCCACAAAGTAAGATTAAACAATATAAACTTAATTAATAAATAACTCGAAGAACTACAATCCGAAGAACATTGATTCCCGGTGAAATTGATATATTTCTTACCGAATCCCTTAACCACAACTACCTTGTAACCAAGGTGAAGAAATACTTCATATACTGACATTTTTTACGTCCCTACCTACATTAAAGTTTGCCTTAATTATGGGAAATCTGGGAAATGCACCTGTACAAAGAATTGACAACACAAAGTTTGGAGCAATGGGTAAACAAATTGCCACTTATTTGAAATTACCCAACCCAGAATTGTACACTGGCCATTGTTTTCGGAGATCCCCTACTAGACTCCTAGTAGATGCCGGGGGAGATATAGCTCTGAAACCGTATGGGGGATGGCGATTCACAGTAGGTGCCGAATTCTATGTAGATAATTCTGTACAAAGTAAACTCGAAACTGTACGAAAGATTTCTGTTACCTTTAATTCTCCTGCAGACGATGCAGCTGCACCTTCCACAAGTACATCGACAAGTCCTACAAAAAGATTTTCAGATCATCTGCGTACAGCAAATATTGAGAATTTTGTCTTGTGTTAGGGAGGTCATTGATAAACATAAGGAAAAGCAAAGGTTCTAAATTGTTACCTTGTGACACCCCTAATGTGGCAACAGAATTCATCGAATTTTCAAATTGATACTCTACATAAGATTCGCGTATGTGTAAATAGGATTCAGTCGTTCATACACATGTAAAAATTTGCCTGTTTAAAAATAAATCTGATGATATTACTCATTGTTTTCACATGTCTATTAGTAAATTAGATTGAAAATTGGACAGTTGAAGGGGGATGGTAATTGTCAATTTCAACCAAGGGTTCTTCCTCTAAATAAATATTTACATTTGTACTTGGTAATAAAAAGTGCATACATTTTTACTAATGTTCAAGACATTGTCAAGTTAACAAAAATTTACAAAATTGCCTTTTCTTTTGGTGAAACATAAAAATCGAATTCTGATCCATTCATAAGTGCCATATTAAAGTCTCCACGATATCATAGAACAACCGCTAGTTACATCATAATCATTTATAATGTTAACATACTATTGGTAAGTATTTATATTAGTATCGGGGCTGTAATAAATAGTAATTATATGAAAAACATAGTTACAGCTATTTGTACCTTAACCAAAACCAATTCCAGGGTTAACTGATGTTAAGGGATTCTAATGACGTATTCTCAATAACATTGGCTTAATTAGATTCTGGATTCAAAATATACCATTTTCTTGCGAAACTGTTGTACTAAAGTTTGCGTTTCTTTATTTGTAGATTGTCGCTTCATTTTTATATAGATTTCAATTATCAAACACTGAATATCAACTTAAAACCTACATCGCAGGTTGCGCAAACTAAGTAAATATATGTATTTGGAATAATGATTATAACATTACATTAACTGCACTCATATTGATAAAATTCTGAACAGAATGTAACTCATCATTAGCAGTTCATAACTGAGTTAGAAATGTAAATTATATGTATCGTTTTATTAGATATTATATAAAATTTTGAGTAACGGATACTCACGATACTCGCAGATCGAAGGTCGCGCATTATGTTCCTCAAATAATTCTGTAGTAGAGAAAGCGGAAGCATCTCTATTCTTAGGATGGAGGGGGAGGGGCACTCATGGGCAAAATTGGCCATTAGGTTTTATACGTATGGTTTGTGACAAACGAAGTCGGTGTTCTATTACCGGGAACCCGAATACCATGCAAGGAAAGGTACAGATCAAATCCGATTTATTTCGGTTCACATTTGCATTACCTAACTGCATAATTTTCTGAATTAGAACTTGATAATTTAATTCAAATTGAAGGACCTCAATCAAGACGATGTCACATCGTTCTACAGTGAACAAACGTTTACTAAAGAGTGCGCTATTTGTGCGCTCTTGCATGTAATCGTAAGGAAAGGACCGTGGGTCTAAAACGAGAAACTCAATTATAACACATATACAGGATCGTTCTAAAAGAATGTCGGTATAATTTATTTAGTATGCACGCATAATACTGCGTGTCAAATTCACACCAGGAATCTTTAACAAACTAAACTACGATAAATAACGATTTAACTACATGCCGTTTAATAACTCCGCGGTTGGTTCTAACTGAAATTATTCTAGCTATTCCATTTGATCCCAAAAATAACTTTTCAATGCGACCATGCCGAAATTTTAATGAGGACATGGTTTCATATTTAACTAGCCCTAGTCTTCCAGCATCTGTAGGCCTGCACCTCTGTGGCTTTTCTACTAGAGATTGAGTGGGAATTAAATGGGTACTTAGATACTCACTTTATGAACGTTATCAAAATGATTATTGCACTAGTTGCCAATGGGATAGAAGCGATATCGATGTGTGCAAAAGATCAGGGCCAGGAGGGACCGACAAATGTTCTATGGTCAAGAACTGACCAGGAGTTAGGCGTCTGGGGTCATTAGGATCGGTACCAATTGCAGACAATGGCCTAGAGGTAAGTATATCTTCAATTTCGGCGATAACGGTATTCATTCCCTCCAAAGTGAGGATCTCATTTCCAACGATGCTGTGTTTTTTAACAGATATAACCCCGCTTTCCCAAGCTCCTCCGAAATGGGGAGCAAATGGAGAGTTGAACAACCAAGAGATTATTTGTGACTCAGCAGAATCCTTTATTAGCCTGTTGAATTTTCTACGAACATTGACGAATAATTTAGCAAAACATCTCGGTAGGGGTTGACTCGAACCAAGTTTAGCGAACAGATTTATGTAGGTATCACCAGAATGCTCAATCTTGTAACGAAAGCGGAATATGTGTGCCTCGATAGCTTAGATCTTAGACAACTACGAAAGATTATTTAGCAAAACGATGACGACTCAGGGTGTGATTAATAGACACAAAACTGATTCCATTTTCGAAACGATTCCATTAGTTGGTTCAAAATCCCAACCAAACCCTAATAACCATATTCGTTCGATGACACGTCATAAGTAACCGTGAGGTTAGTCAAGAATCTCCAGCGAATGTTTTGGGATTTACGATGTTCAGGACAAATAAAAATTTGACGATACATTTTACATACGTCACAAGAGAAACCTACTTGATGAGTTTTAAATTTTTGTTCCACGAGAAGTATCATTAAGTGATTGTTGATTTGAAGGTTTAGCCGAAGCATCAAATACGAAACGCATTTTTTCATGTTCTTCACCAGATTTGAAGGCACAACTATTATCGATAGGGTTTATTGTCACTTCTATCATGTGACCACATTCTAAATGATCACACATGAAGCTTCGAAGGTAGGATCGGTAATCTTGAATGCAAGCACATCAAAACGACTTGAAAGTCCCCTACACAAAGATTTCTTGAAGGAAGAATCAGCAAATTCCTCTTTAAGAGGTTTGGAAGGTACTTCCTCGATATTCCACAATTGTTCGATCTGCAGTGAAAGTGATGAGAAGACTTGTACAATTTTTTGGGGTTTTGTAAGTTTTACCGGAGCTAAAACTTCACAAAATACTGTTCCAAAAAGGAAAGGGTGATCTACGATTCGAGCAACGATATCTCTGTTAGTGCGAGCGATAAGTGGATATACATCAGCTCCTAACAATATTTGAACATTTGAACTAGGCGTGATTGATATTCCACAAATCTAATCCCGCGAGATAAATATCAAGATTCGCCGTATCATTAGGCAAATTACCATCATTTACAGAGGGTCGACCAGAGTTCGACGCCAGGAAGGTGACTAGTTCACGAAGTTACTTGATTGGACCGTCTCGAATATGTTGTTGATGCAACAGGTTGAGCAATTGGACTGGAAGGCCTAATCGAAATATATAACAAAGTGTGATGGTCTGAGGTGTTCGACACTTTCGGTCTAAATTAAAAATGCCCTTATGGTTGTTTATCCATAATGAAGGACACACAAACAACGCTTGCGATTAATGCAAAAAATGAATTTACGAGTGTGTGATGAAGCAGAAGAACGAAAGCGAAGGGGGTTTATGTGATTTGCTAACCGAAACGAATTTACTATGTGATACGGGGTTGCCTAACGAAAGTGGTTCTAACGACAAAATTCATGAATTTTATTCAACAAACTTCTAAAACTACTCACAAATTCAGAAGTTATTACAGGAGCTTTTAAACGTTAACCTAAGAAAATTGTGGCAGCGTAAACAGCCGATGTCCCTCATAGATATATATTCAACACGCACGCACGTATATACATATATATATATATATATATATATATATATATATATATATATATATATATATATATATATATATATATATATATATGGTGGTAACAGAAAAACAATTGAACATCGCGTTTCCGAATTATTTTAAAAAATGTAGTTTTTTTAAAAAGGCACACCCTGTATATTTATACCCTAATCGATTGCCAACATAAAAGGTTATTATGAATTTCAGCCTAAAACATAAAATAAAGGAGATGTATGAGGCTATTTAACTTATCTTGGCGGGCATAAAATGTAAAATAAAAACAAAACAAAACGAATAAATTGATTTATTTTTTGTAAAAATTATTAGAAAAGCTTAAATTAAATGTTCGAATATATCTCCTCCTTGCTCAATACATTTTTGGGTACACTTAAATACTCTTCTTGTAGCCTTTAAAACCGTACGTCCATCTATGCTATGTATTGGTATAAGTTATCGCTATCTGAAGATCTTCGATATTTATTGTAACGATTTTGGTAGACTTCGTTTTTTAAAAATCCCCAGAAATGAAAATCCATTGGTATAAAATCCGGAGAACGTGGAGGCCAACAAACTGGTCCCCTGGTAGCAATAATGCGATCATGAAAAAAACCACTTATCAAATTATTGACGTTTTGAGTATTGTGTGGAGGCGCCTTGCTGAAAAAACATTCTCTGGTGATGAACTAAATTAAGGTCATCAAAAAACTCTTCTAAAATGGTTCGGAGAAGATTTAAGTAGCGATCGCTTATTAAAGTGCCTTCGTAAAAGACTGGTTCGACGATTGTAGAGCCAAAAAGACCACACCATACATTTAAACTAAAACGTCTCTGTGGATTACACGGATTAGGTTTGCATTACTCCAGTAATGATGATTTTTTATATTATACATGCCTCTATTGCTGAAATTAGATTCATCACTCCAGAGAATTAGCCTTTCGATATCAGGGTTTGCGTTTTTTGTATCTACAAACCATTGGCAAAATATAATTCTTGTCTTGGTCGCCTCGTAAAAGACTCTGAGTATGCCTGTATTTATACGGCACATATTTATGTTTTTTCAAAATATTTCGTATAGTTCCGAAACATAATTCACAATCTCTCATTCAATCTCTTATGGAATTTTCGCGATTTACTTCAAAATAAGCTAGCACATGTGTTTCCGTTTCTTCATACATCACAATTTTTTTAACATACCTTTGGCAGAAGCATTACCATATGATCTCAATTTTCTGTATAATTTCAGAAAATATTTGAAAAATCTGGAACACTGGAACAGTGACAGGATCTGTAACAAACAAAATACGTACTACACAAAATAAAAATAAATTAAAAACACCGAACGCGTTTCAATAGCTCCGCTATCATCATCAGTGGTCTACTAGTCGACTGGCGAAACTTGGCCAAAAGTTGTAAAATGAGCTAATAAGTCGATTTAACGATAGTGAAAAAAAGTCGATTGCATAACCTTCTATACCTACATATGTATATGTAGGTTGGAAGGTAAAAACGACAAGATTTACAGGTTTTATTGTTTCGCATAGCAGCCCTAGATGATTTAGAAATAAAAATCGCTAAACACAATTAAGGGACGTACTTTAGTACTAAATTAAATAATAAATATAGCATAGTTTGTATAATATTTCGTATTTATTTAAATTATAGTTTTAGGCTGAAATTCATAATAACCTTTTATGTTAAGAAAAGCGTTGGCAATCGGTTAGGATATAAATATGCAGGGTGCCCCATTTAAGAAAACTACATTTTTTAAAATAACTCGGAAATGTGATGTTCAATTGTTTTTCTGTTACCACCACGTTAATCATCGGAAGGAATAGTACTACTTCTTTAATTTAACCGACCTCGTCGCTTCAATAATAAAAAAGTTAGCAGTGCACTTTTGAATTTGATCACCATATATATATATATATATATATATATATATATATATATATATATATATATATATATAATGTACCAAACTTACGACAAAGTTCGGTATTAGGTTTATTTCAAGAGAACGTTGTTAGGAAAAATAATAGATGTCTTTAAGGACCGTATTTTGAAATTATCTTGAACTATACAGTATGTTACATAACTCCATTACAAACCAAACATGATTTTTTAAGTGAGAACCCCTGCATATTATGCCAAATTCGGATCTTTTGATATAAGGTTTTGCTACGTTATACAGCGTCCTTTAAAAGTTATGTTTTTATGTTAAAATCTTAGCTGAATCAACGCCCTCTAGCTTACTGCACGTTACAGAAAAAAACAATTTTTTGCCTAATCGAGTTTCGTAATATGATGTAATATCCCCTCATTGGATTAAATTTCAATTATTTTCTCTTTTGTGTATAGTGTGGATGGAAACTCATACATTTAATTTTCTTTCTTCTTTTAAATGGAACACCCTCTATTTAATAGCACAAGTAGAATCTTTGATTATGTAGCTTTTTTTTTCTTAATCATTCCCTATACCCAAAGTTCCTAAAACAGAGTTATTTTGTAATTGTGTAATATTATTGTAAACTATAATTATTAATCGATTCTGTTAAAGCAAGCGTTGAATTTAACAAAACATCATAAATAATAAATACCGATATCATTTAAAGTAGAGAAACTAATTATTTATTACTAAAAAAACAAGACACCAAAAGTACAATCCTAACCGTAATATTAAACTAAATGTTCAAAGTGTTGTAAGTTATGTAGCTTTAATTTTTGTTAAGCATTCCCTATACCCAAAGTTTATAAAAACAGAGTTATTTTGTAATATTTATTGTAAACGATAATTAATCTATTACAATACGTTATTAACCTTTTCTAAGTAAGCGTTGACAAAGTTTGACATAAACGTCAGTTGTTTACCGTTTGTATATTTTACTTCTTAAATATAGCAGTAATTGTCGTCTGCATTTTTACAATTTTTTCCAATAACGTAAGAAGTGTTGCAAGATGAATAGTGTAAACTTTTCTACTCCAGAAATGGTGGACACGATTTGGGTACTGGGTGAATGTAACAAAAACTGTTTGCTGGCGTCATCAAAGATTTCCAGACCGCAAGGCAGCCAACAAAAGAGCATTTGAGGAACTAATGGATCGTTTCAATCGCACTGGTACAGTAAACTAGGAAAAAAAAGGCGTAGCAAAAACAGTCTTAACCGAGGAAAACGAAATGACAGTATTGCTAAGTATTGCAGAGGATCCGCATACAAGTGTAAGAAATATTTCACAACAGCAAGATATTAAGTCATGGCACGGTTCAAAGAATTCTTTAAAAAAAAATAAAATGCATCCCTTTCATACTCAACTCCATCAGGAGTTACTTGACCGTGATTTTCAAAGAAGAATAACGTTTTGAGAACGGGTTCAATCGAAAATCAATCGCCAGAGAATTTTTTTGATTTTGTGCTTTTTGCAGATGAAGCGACTTTTCACAAAAATGGATATGTGAATCGACATAATTTTCATTATTATGCAGCTTCTAATCCAAATTTCGTTTTAACCCTAATACCCAATGGAGGTGGTCGTTAAATGTTTGGGGTGCAGTTGTAGGTAATCATGTGATAGGACCATACTTCTGTGATGAACGGATAACTGATGCGGTTTATTTAAATTTTCTTCAGAATTATCTGCCAGTTTTATTAGAAGTTCCACTTAATATTCGGCGACCAATGTGGTATTTGCATGGCGCCTGTGCATAATACTGCGGCCTATACGAGATCATCTAAATAACGGATTCGAAAACAGATGGATCGGTAGAGAGGGACTATTTGAATGGCCAGCTCGGTCTCCCGATTTAACAAAAGTTGATTTCTTTTTTTGGAGTTTTGTAAAAAATGAGATTTATAAAAATCCCCCGACTACCAGAGAGGACATGAAAGAGTGAATTAGGGCAGCATTTCGATATGTTAATTTTAATATGCTCAGAAATGTAAGTCAATAATTTGAACTTAGACTGCAGCATTGCATTGATATTAGTAGTGAACACATTGAACATTTAGTTCAATATTACGGTTAGGATTGTACTTTTGGTGTTTTGTTTTATTTAGTATAAATAATTAGTTTCTCTACTTTAAATCATATCGGTATTTATTATTTATGATTTTTGTTAAATTCAACGCTTGCTTTAACATAATAGATTAATAATTATAGTTTACAATACATATTACAAATAACTCTTTTTATGAACTTTGGGTATAGGAAATGCTTAACACAAATTAAAGCTACATAATCAAAGATTCTATTTGTGCTATTAAATAAAGGGTGTTCCATTTAAAAGAAGAAAGAAAATGAAAGGTCTGAGTTTCGATCCACCCTCTACACAAAACAGAAAATAATTTAAGTTTAATCGAATGAGGGGATATTACATCATATTACGAAACTTGATTAGGAAAAAAATGTTTTTTTCTGTAACGTACAGTAAGCTAAAGGGCGTTGAATTAGCTACGATTTTATCATAAACGTGTCCATAACTTTTAAAGGACTGTATAACCCTATATCAAAAGATTCTAAAAAATGTGGGCAATCCGAATTTGGCATAATATGCAGGGATTCTCATTTAAAAAATCATGTTTGGTTTGTAACCGAGTTATGTAACACCCTGTATAGTTCAAGATAATTTCAAAATATGGTCCTTGAAGACATCTATTATTTTTCTTAACAACATTTTTTGATATCTCTTGAAATACGCCATATATCGAACTTTGTCATAAGATTGATACACCTGTATATATATATATATATATATATATATATATATATATATATATATATATATATAATAGGTCGTAAAGTAAGGAATAAATTCAATATCTCGTAAAGCACAATTTTATTCAAAAATCGCTCGGACCCGTCGATTTTATATTTTTCTGCATATTTTGCGAAAAAAAATTTTTATACAGGGTGTCTCAAAAGATTTGCTAAAGAAATGTTTTTTCAAATTGCAACCCAATTTTTTATTGCATTTTTGGATTGCCTTACAATTCTAAACATTTGTCATGCAGCATGTGCTATACCTAAGTCCAAGCGTTTTGGAGTTATTCGCATTCAAAATTTAAAAATTGAAAAAGGTCATGAAGAAAACGAAGCACATGCTGCATGACAAATGTTTAGAATTGTAAGGGCAATCCAAAAATGCAATAAAAATTGGGTTGCAATTTGAAAAAATTTTTTAGCAAATCTTTTTGAGACACCTATAAAAATTTTTTTCGCAAAATATGCCCTGAAAAATCGACGGGTCAGATATTTGAAAAATTGTGCTTTACGATATTGAATGTATTCCTTACTTTACGACCACTCGGTTAATATATATATATATATATATATATATATATATATATATATATATATAAGAAAGTTTCCTATATCGCATTTATTGCCCAATCATCGTGCATCCCTTAGAGGAGTTTAGAAGATAACTTTAAACATTACTTTTTCACAGATTTCGAAATATCCTGTTCAAACAAACGGCCCACTACACACGACGCCTCTGGCACGCGACACCCGTATACCCATGCGCGCGGTCACTAACGAAACGGTATGGTTGTGTTAGTAACTTAGGCGTAACGGGGAACTGTCCTAGTATCTATAGATATTAATCAACGTACATTACCTAATTGTGTAACTGATTTAGGTATAATAATTTGTAATTAGAAATGCAAATATCCAATGGCAAAATCGAAATATGTCGATAAGTTCGCCTCATTGGCATCAATTTCCAAAATTTAAAATGCATTATGAAGATAAAAAAATTCTGAAGAGAATGATATTATTTTTAAATCACTTGAAATACTTGTACAATTTTGAGGTAAAAATTGTCATAATTTGACAATGAAAACAACGTTAGCTTCACATCAATTTATTCACTTAAAACGGTGTTCGAACAAATCGCCATCGGCCGTTAAACAATAGCTCAGTCGGCCATAAAAGTTACGTCTTACGTTAGCTAGCATATTACGTGTAATTGCTGCACACTCCAATTCATTGCGATTTTTTAACTCTATGATTGTTCCGATGTATTCAGTGGGAGTTATCAAGAAAATTTGTGCCGCATATCCTAACAAATGAGCAAAAAGCAAGACGTTTTGATACCAGTGGCGATTTTATCGACATGTGTGACTGGAATCCGTCCTTTCTGGGTTTCATTGTCACAGGTGACGAGTCTTGGTTTTACCAGTATAACTCCAAAACAAAAAGATAATTCATTAATGAAGATTATGGTAAGCATAAGATTGTTTACGAGTTGTGTCGCATATCCTAACAGACGAGCAAAAAGCAAGACGTTCTGATACCAGTGGCGATTTCATTCACATGTGTGACTGGAATCCGTCCTTTCTGGGTTCCATTGTCACAGGGGATGAATTTTGGTGTTCCCAGTATGACTCCGAAACAAAAAGACAATCAATGGAATCCCGGTCACCCCTCCCCATGACCAACCAAGAACCGGATGTAAAAATCCAAGATGAAGGCCATGTTGAAACATTTTTCGACAAAGAGGGAATCATTAATAAGGAATTCATCCCTCCTGGTCAAACTGAATGCCGTATTCTACGTAAAGGTGCTCAAACGTTTGTTGCAGCACATGTCGCGCGTTAGGCCTCAGAAGATTCAGACGGGAAAGTGGATGTTATTGTTATACGAGCAACATGGTTCGTCAATTTTTGACTCGGCATGGCATGACTATTTTGAAACAACTACCCTACTCGCCATATCTCTCTTCAAAGGACTTTTTTCGGTCCCTCGTCTTAAGGGGACCTTTAAGGGATCACGGTTTGCGGGCGTTGAGGAGGTTCAAGAATGTGTAAATAGCAATTCTGAAAACGATTCCAAAACCAGTTTTCTGACAGTTTCCAGAAGCATTACGAGCGTTGTCAAGTGTGTAATGGCCGGTCGCGACTACTTCAAAGTTCAGTAAAGATATTTTCAATGTGCATTCTGCTTTTGTGTTTTTATTATGCCATTCACCGAATTTTTTTGACACACCTCGTATGTCACGGTGTAATTTGTAAACACACGTTTCTTAATTGTAATGAATTGGAGTTATTTTGAGCCTTATGATTCGTGTATAATTTACATTCATACCGTTGAATAGACGCTTTTGGCAATGATAATGCCGAAACATTTTTTTCTACGCACACAAGCGTATAATCATTGCAATTAATAGTTTGTAATTACTCACATACTAACCTTTATATAAAATATATTGCTTGTGTAGACTCTCACCGTGTGAATATAAAAAGAAAAGTGTTAAGCAACATATTGTAGTTCTCTCTATTTTAATGACAATTTGATTGCTGGTTTTTGGTTAATCGTCGATTAGTATGAAATTGTGAAAGCACCTGACATGTAATTGAAATTTCACTAATCAAACGCTTTATAGGTGCATTTCTTAAGAGTGTCAGTCATAAATATTTATTATTATTTATCTTGTTCGGGTGCTTGTAATGTTTAGATTCACATGCATTTTGCCATAATTATTACCAAATATCATACAATTTTAATTTGGTGTAAATGATCGTAGATATATTTTTATTTTTCCTGTCGTGCCTTTGAAATTTACATTTTCAATAGTTTGAATATATTTGAATTATACAATTTAATTGTATTTATAATAAATTGTCGGAAATGGTCTATGTACGGTGCATAATGTAGAGCGTTAGCATCATACACGCAAATTGCTTCAGTCACTGATTTTGTTGCTAATTTGTGGGAGTGAGCATGTTTTTATACGCATCTTTAATTTCAAGCCCCTGCTTTGTGTATGTATAGCAATAATGTTTAAACGGTCAAGTAACTCTGATGCGAACTCGAAATTTCCAAATTACATCATAAAAGTTAAGTTCTTATATTTTATGGTATTTTGTCTATTCAGAAATCCGCAGTAGTTTTGGAATATACATTTTACGTGAAATTCAAGATTGGAAGTGATTTTCGAAAACTTGTGGCCAGGAAATATAGTGACATTGACTAAAATAATAGCAATAAGTTTGAGAAACAATCAGAAGAGTTATTTCCTAAATTAGTCTCACTATCGAGTTACTTTTTACAAAATTATGTTATGACTCACTTTTGCATATATATATATATATATATATATATATATATATATATATATATATATATATATATATATATATATTATATTAAATAAGACAATTTTTCTTTAAAACTTGTGTAAATAACGTAAAATTAATTCAACGTTTCGGGAACGTCCTTTGTTCCCTTTGTCAAGAATTTATTTGAGAATTACAGAAATTGAAATAAGGTAACTATTTTTAACAAGTACTAAATATGAAACAAGGTAACTAATTTAATTTTAATCTGGACGAGTGTGTTTGACTTCGGGTAGTTGGTCTAGTATGTGATGTAGAAGGTGCAGAACTGGGGACGCCAGGAATAGTTGCAGCATAAGTGTTTGAAATTTCTGGAAGATTTGGAGTTGATTGAAATGTAGAATCAACTTGTTTAATGATATTCTTCCAAATTTGTGGCATTCTAGAAGTGTCATCTCGTTTATTGAGGGCGTTTGGTCTTCTTTCAATTTCAACTGCTTCTCTAATAATTCTTGCTTGTAAGGTATATAGAGGTGCAATTAAACGGATATTGTTGGTATTAATTTGGTGTCCTGTATCTAAATGATGTGTAGCTAAAGACGATGAAGGATTGTGCTGTTTAATTGTTAGTTGGTGTTCATCGGCTCTCGCATATAATATTCTGTTAGTTTGTCCTATATAAGTTCTTCGACAGTTGTTGCACGGTATCTCATACACTCCTTGGCTTTCATTAGAATTTTGTCTTTGGGGTTTCTTAAAAGTTGGGACAAAGTTGAATGTGGTTTGAATACCGGTCTGAAGTCGTTTTGGGAAATTTCTTTGCTATTCTGTCTGTAATTCCCTTTATATAAGGTAGAATAACAGGAATCTTTCGTGGTAAGAGCGGTATATCAAGGATTTCATAACGCTACGTAATTGACCAGGATGGTGATGCGAAGAGAGTTCAAGTATCTATTCGTATGTGTTGGTTTTCGATAAACTTTGTGTGTAAATTTACCATTAGGAAGTCTTGTTATTAGGGTGTCCAAAAAGGAGTGAATTATTTTCTTCAACTTCCATAGTAAATTTGATGTTGTCGTGAATGTTGTTAATATGTCCTAGAAAATGGTTTCAAGTTTCCTTTTCCATGGGGCCAAACTACAAATGTGTCGTCAACATAACGAAACCAACATTTAGGTTTTAAATCTGCAGAATTTAAAGCAATGGTTTCAAAATGTTCCATATATACATTCGCAAAAGCTGGAGAGTGGCGAGCCCATAGGTGTTCCTTGAATTTGCTTGTAGAATTGTCCTTTGTTTAATTTAAAGAAAATTGTCTTATTTAAACTTCGAGCGCTTGCCAGAAACAAATTACTTCAAGTTTGGGAACAGATGGAAGTCTGAGGGTTCCAAATCAGGAGAATATTATATTATTATATCGGGATGGCCGAGCAAATCGTATTTGAAATCCCAAAGTTGTTTTCCCATCGCCAACCCACTCTTGTGTGCAGGTGCGTTGTCGTGGTGAAAGATGATTTTTTTCTTCTTCAAACCAGGCCTCTTCTCGCGAATTTTAGCATCTAGTTGGTCAAGAAGGTTGGAGTAATATTCGCTTGTAATTGTTCTGCCTTTTGCAAGGTAATCAATTAACAGGATCCCTTTCGCATCACAAAAAAACGTTGGCTATGACGTTTCCGGCAGTTGCGAACGATTTCGCTTTCTTTGGCGCTGAACCACCGGCTTCCATCCACTGCTTGGACTGCTGTTTCGTTTCTAGCGTGTAGTGGTTGGGTATCTATTTACTCGGTCCGAAGATTGCTGCGAAAATCGTTTGCGCATTTACTTTTGATCGGTATTCGGCAAATGCGGCACCTATCTTGCGCAGAGCTTTCGCATCCCTAATTCTTTGTGCAAGATGTTTCGCAACCCTTTCTTCCGATATTCCCACAGCCTCAGTTATCTCACTCGCCTATCGTCCAACACGATATCATGCACTTTTTCAATGGTTTCTGGTGTGGTTGTGGTTTTTGGTCGTCCTTCACGTGGGTCATCTTCGAATGATGTGCGACCACGTTTAAATTCAGCCGCCCACTTTTTAACGGTTGACATGGAAGGCGCAGAGTCCCCGTAAACTTTTGTCAACTTCGGATGAATTTTTACATTTCCGCATCCAATCATATAATTGATTCCAGCCTTCCATTGATGTTTAATTGTTGTTTAAAATGGAGTCTCTTGAACTTTTCAGATGCCCACGTGTTTATTATTATTATTTGGATCTCTCTGTATTAGTTTAAACTAACAATGACAATTAAAAAGTCATAGTAATAGCGACAAAAACAATAATGATAATTAAAAAGTCATAGTGACAGTTACGAAGCAGTATTCAGGTTTGTGGTCTTTATTAGTAAATTGTCGATCTTCCATTCATAGATATAGCCGTTATTGACATGTCGATCATAAGTATGTGTAAATTACTAGTACGAAAATTTTTGGAAACATGTTCTGTCTTGAATAAGCGTAATGGGAAAGAGTTTTAAAGGAAAACACACAGATAGAAGTAATTGGAAATTTTGTTATGAATCCAACAACATCAGGAATGTAGCAACCCACACATCTTTCCGTAGGTTCTGTACATACAGTTCTTCATATGCATACATTTCACCCGTATAAGATACACATACTGAATAAACTAAATGAAGATAGTAGAATTGAATTTTTGAAATGATGACACATAAGATTAACTCCAACGAAATTCCAATCCATAATATTTGTTTTAGCGACGAACCGACATTCTTTTTAAATGTATTAGTCAGTCGGCATAACTGTCTCTATTGGGATGATACAAATCCACATATTTTCCGTGAAGGTCATTCCCAAACACCTCAAAAATAAATCTTTGGGCTGAAATTTTAGGAAACGCTGTTATTGCGCCTGCATTCATTGAAGGAAATTTCATGGGTGAAAAATTTTTGGAACTTTCAGATGACGTTATGGGACCTTTAATCGTTAAATAGTTTGGAAAACGAACTAGATGACCAAGGACATTTTTGACCTCCGTGGTTAAACCAAAATTATCCAGGCAAGTGGATTGGTCGAAGAGGTGCTATAGAATGACCACCTCGATTTCCAGTATTAACACCACCAACATCTCTTGATGATTTAAAACAGCCCATTATTCAAGTTTGCAGAGATATAAAAAAAGAAACATTCCAAAAAGCGCGAGAATTTGAAAATATACTTTACTATTGCCTGAATGTTAATGGCGGTTACTTTGAACAAATGATTAAATAACACTTATTTTTTGTTAACACTTTGTAACTTTTTTATCATGTCCTTTAAAGGTTCTTTATGTCATAACATAATACGGGGGTATCTGAAAAGTTTAAAGAGACTCCATTTTAAACAATTAAATAACAATGGAAGGCTGGTATCAAAGGCAAAAACATATGATTGAATAGAGGTTTTCCAGACCTTTATATGAGGTATGATTTGATACATAAAGCCGTTTGAAGTAATTTAAGGGGTATCCTAAGGGTGGGCCCTTTTCAAATGAACACATGGTGTATATATATATATATATATATATATATATATATATATATATATATATATATATAATTTTTCTTCACCTCACTATTTATCGCCTTTTAAGCGTGCTTTTAAAATAGAACGTCCGTAAACTCGGTAATGCGGTTGTTACTATCAAATATTACAAATCGTGTTTTTCTACTATAGATAGTAGAATTTATAAACATCGCGATTCTATTATATCGTTTTATTTGCATTTTTTAATTTAAATGTTTATTACACTTTTTATTGCTATAGCTAAGAACACTCGATCAACTCGCCTTTCAAACAAAAAAAAACTAAATCAAAATAGGTTCCTCCTTTGAGCTACGGTGCCAGACAGAACCGAGATAGTAGAGTTGTGCTGCTTAGCATTCACGAGGTAATGGGTTCGATTCCCGTTACCGTCTACTCTGTGTGAGGTTTTTCAGAGTTTTTCCTCATACACACGTAGCGGCATGTAAACACATCCATTACATAATTAAAATTCATTTATTATATGTATTCCCTAAAATTTTGTAATTTAAATAAAACAAAGCCAAAGTGAGCAGTGCGGTGGACAACAAAAGAAGTCGAAAGGAGAAAGAACACAACAAAAGAAACCTGTTTCTCTTTACACATATATGTCATATCTCGAGATAATAAAAAATGTTAAACATTTTGAATATATGTAACGGGCGCTATCATTAAACGTGTAAAATCAAATCACATTGTTAAAATTTATACCAAATCCCAAGCATTATAATACTTTGATTCATCAAAATAAACACACGTAAAATTTCTATCAACTCAATTATTAAACGTTTTAAATACAAAAAAGTATTCCAAATAAAAGGTTCTTAGTTCTCAGGCATAAATGTGTCTTAAACTTTATGACAGCATATTCTGTAGATAATATTGAAATACAACAGATGTATGGACCAAATGACAAAAACATCCATCTCTGCTGCGTTACTAAATCTCAATTTTACTCCTTGGCGTTGCCGGCGAAGGTCGCTAGGCGTGGTTAAAGAACCTACCAGGATATAGATTAGTTTTGAGTGGCAGGAAATCTAGTTATATTCACTTAGCTCTTGTCTGCCCCCATTCACGGTAGGAAAAGTATTCATTGGAAACAATGAATCAGACATACTGAGCGTAATTGAGCTACATAAAATCTAGAAACTATCATCATGCACAAATATCAACAGAAAAAGATTCCACTTAAACAAATCATTATTTAGCTCTTTTACCAAACATAAGTTGCAATGAGAAATTTCTTTCAAAAAAGAAATAATTTAAACAAATTCAAATTATCGCAGATTTGGCAAGTAGAAATACACATACAAAGCATAGTAACAAGGATCAAGAACAATGGAAAAACATGAGCACACAAACATAGACACTACTTTAAAAATCGATGTTAACTGGTTTGAATATTGGGTGAGCATTTAATATGAAAAAAATTAATGTGTTATTTTAGAATCAATAGTGGGAGCCCATAATTATAACCTAAATGTAGGCCTTTGGAATCAGAAGCCTTAAATTATCTTAGGTGTATTGCCAACTTCTGTTTGAGATATTAAATCTGCTATCAGTATCTGACGAACAACTAGACTTAAAATGTACTTTTTTGGTACATTCTCTGTTTTTATTACGTTCTCTCTTCTTGTTACCTTCAACTGTTTGTGTTTATTCTCACTCTTCGAAGGAGTTCCCAACAAACAGTTGAGGGCAGATGTTCGCTTATATTTGTTTTATTTTGAACTAGGAGCAGCTGATGTATTTAGGGGGTGATTGGTTTTTCGCTTATATCTAGCTCGTTAAAAGCTAGAACAAATTGAAATTTCAGGGTAAATTCCGGTATTTTAGTAGAAAACCAGACATAACTATTTTTCGTTTTTCAAGTGTTATACTGGGTGTTAATCGATGATATGGACGATACTTGCTTAAAACTTTTCGTTTCGAAGTTACGCACTTTATCTTCTGGCAAATTTGGTATTTTGCAATTAGAAGATTAATCTTTCATCGATAACCGTATCTTTCAAAGGGCTTTCGCATGGTATGGAATAGTTATTTACTAGAGAAGAAAGTGGTGTATTTCAACTCGCTACGCTCGTGTGTCAATTGAACGAGAGTTGAAAAAATACTTTCATCTCGAGTTTTACACATATTTTTTTCTGAAAGTAGAATCAGAATTGACAAATTTTTGTAATGTAGTGATGAAGTTCGCTACATAACTTGTCACGTATGTAGTAAGTAATGTAGACTTGGCAACTATGTTATTAATTTTTTACATTAGTTCCTGCTTGTTTGATGGTGTGGTGGTTTTTTAGTATAAACATGTTAAATTAATATTTAGGGAGTAGAAATTAACTAAAAAGAACTAATTTGTCACTTTTGTAGCTAGTGTGGAGTCGCACAAAATCGGGGAATGGTAGGACCGTTGAAAAATTTATACGGCGCGGAATAAGGAAATTGATACGGGTAGGGTTGGCTACATGTCCTCGTTAACGCGGCAGCATTGTTTTTTTTACTTTCCTCACTAGAGAGGAAAATCCCATTTTCCTCGCCCTTTTTAGAGATGCAAGTAATTGTTTCTAAGGTAATTTCAGAAAAATAATTTTTCCATAGCCAACATTGCTGATTAAAGAGGGCTACAGAAATATTTATCGTATCGGACTGAAATTTTGGATTCCAGTATTTCTAGCATTTTCATCGGGGAATCTAAAACAAAAAATTCTGAATTAAAGAAAAAGGTTCTTAGAGAATTTTTTTTGAAAATTTCTGTTGTACACGACAAAACTAGAAGTAAGAAAATCTAACCGGATTATTAAAATTCCAATTAAAATCGAGTTGTTTCACTTTTAATGTAATATTTTTGCGATAGTAGAAATTGTATAACAGAAAGCAGACACTTAAAAAACAATGATACATTAAGAAAACTCTAAAATGTATTCTAATGGCAGTAATTTAAATTTTATGTCAAAAAAGTAATAAAAGTGTCTATTTTGTTTTCTACTTACTTGATAAAGTTGCACTGATGAAATCAGGGTGCTGCCATACAGAATTTGGAAAAGTGGGTGCTGTGCCGCCATTTTGAATTATATTTTACTTAAAAGAGGATTGAAAGTTGTATAGCACGACGTAAAAAGAGTGGGTTTGATGAACTATAACTTTAACACAAATGTCAAATTTCTAACCCTCAAAAAATGAAGAACATAATGTTTTACGATATTGTGACGTTTTGACTTTCCTTGGTGAGATCAAGTACCATTGCGCTCAAAGAACACTGTTATAGCAAAGTTTTGGCTGTGTGCATTTGGGTTGACGGCACATAATCAACTGCATTAGCAGGCTATGTCCATGAAATATCAAAGTGACAGTAATATAGTCGTAGGTTATATCCCAAGGCCTATGAATTTGCCGGTTAAAACTACAGTAGCTTTTTTTTAAATTTGTTTAGAAAATATTTGAGACTTAATAATTCAAATTAAGAGCTCTTTGTGAATTATTGAGTCGAGAATATTTGCTAAAACACAGATTTAAAAAAAAAGCTACCTGTAGTTTTAATTAAAACATTCATAGGTTGAGGGGTGGGGTATATGTTAAGATTATTTATTAAACGAGTTTTTTTATTTTATAACAAGTTATGTTATTATTTTACACAAAGTATTATGTTCACTACAAATATTCAACAAAACAGTGTACATTTTTATTTTATTTTATTACAGACTGTCAAAAAGGTAAACAAAAATTTAATCGCTGAATAAAATCGCACTAGGAAATATTCAGTGTAAAAACGCTCCAATTGAGGAAAGTAGGATGCTGTGATTGGTTGTTTGTTATATGTAGTAAATAATCTTAGAACATGTAATGGTATGGAAGGAGTAATGTGTTTAAATTTGTGTCCCCAAGAAGATCAAGAGAGATAGAAATATTATTTCTGTCTAAAGATGGAAATAGAAAAGAAAACTAAAATCTACGGTAATCTAGATTTTAGTTTTCTTTTCTATTTTCCATTTTTAAATCAAACTATAAAAATGCCTTCAGTACACTATCCTCTATTTACAGCTTAGAAAATTTCTAAGATTTACCGCCTCCTTTAAATATTTAACCTAAGCCTAACCTCAAAAACATTTCGTTTTTTATCTTCAAAATGAATTAGAATGATTTGAGTGCGCATGTCCACATTTTCACTTCTAAATAACAGGAGGCGGTAAATGAGGAAGGTGTGTCGTATTTCTCTCAATCTGTCTAAAGATGGAAATAAAAAAGAAAACTAGAATCTACGGTAATCTAGATTTTAGTTTTCTTTTCTATTTTCCATTTTTAAATCAAACCTTCGGCACACCATCCTCTGTTTACAGCTTAGAACATTTCTAAGATTTACTGCCTTCTTTAAATATTTAACCTAAGCCTAACCTCAAAAACATTTCGTTCTTTATCTTCAAAATTAATTAGAATATGAATGATTTTCCATTATCACATAATTAAAATAGACCATAAGCTACAATATTCAATCAATTCTAAAAGATTTACGAAATATGGTAATATAAAATAAAAGTGAAAAGAAAGTCATTGAAAGAACGGTATCATTTTATTAAATAAAGCACAAATACATATTATTGATTACGAAATGTTATTAATTTTGTTAAGTTCCTTCTTATATAATTGTCCTTTTCAGTAAATTTTTGGTTGTATGATGAATTCTAACTTTCAAAAACTGGTTTATTATTAGCTTGATCAATTCGACTCTGATTAAAAACAGATCTTCATTTGCAGTGTGATTGAAAACCATTTCACTCAAAAACACTCTTTCATTCACTATTTGAAATATTTGGTTTTTAAACTGATTAATTTCAGCATTTTTTAAATTCATTTCGATACATCTATAATGCTGTTTTACATAATGATATGTACATCTGTTGATTCAATTTTCAAGTACCCTTTAGTTTTTATTGTCGTTAAAGGGTTTGAATTATGTGATGACAGTAATAAACCTTGACAAAATTCACAATGTATACATTTAGCTACAGATTTACTAACAAACCCACTTATATACTACATCGTCTACATAAGGAGAAAGTGCCCAAATACTATTAGTATAGTCATGACCATCCATAACATTGATATTTGGACTATTCTCAATTACAGACGTGGGCAAATTTTTTTTCGACCTACTCTCAACATAGAGAATTTCTATTCCCTCAAAATCAATACAATTTCCCCTTGTTGAACCACTAATTTGATATGTACCTAGAAGTCCTCTATATGCATTCCTAAATTGATAAGCACTGGGATTATAATTGAAACCACCTTTACTTCGCAAGGCACTAAAGAACACTTCTAGATGTTCCTGGCTTAAATTGTAAGTTAATAAATATTTAAATTTTGACATTAAAAAAATTAAACACACGTACTATATTTTCTAAATTAATGATAAAACCTAAAAAACCAGTCCATATTCTAATGACAATGCATGTAAATAGTATTGGTATTGCTGAATACAAATGCACATAGTAGCAATATTAGTCTTAGTAAGTTTTTGACAGTTTGGTTTCTTTGTAAATATATTTCTACTATTAAGGATGTCAAAGCAATGATTAATAACTTTACAAAATGTTGCTGTAGCGGAAGTACCTACAAAACTTGTATTACTTGATTCACAGTAAAGTAAAGAGTCCCCAACACTATCGCTAAGTAATTGTGCTGCAAATCGCACATTCCTTCTTTCAGCCTCCCAGTTTAAATGTCTTTTTTTGATTTTATTGCCATATCGAAGACCTTTTTCCTGTAGATTATGCAGCATTTCAATGTGTTCCCATTCAATTTTGTTTTCTTCATTATCAACAAACACTTTTTTGGTACCAAATGCATTTCGGATTAATTTAAGCATATGACATGTATCCCAGAATACAAACACGTACAATTATATAGCTGTTACAATATGAAAGTGGATATTGGTCACCTTCTCTTTTGTTTTTGGATGTATGAACCATGGCTTAAAGTTTGTATAATATCAACACTAAAATTGCATTTCAATATACTGCATATATTTATATTCACAGGAGCACCATTAAATGTAATTGAATTACATAATGCACCTGTTTCATGCAGCATTTCAAGATATTTCAGTAGCAAATTGGCTCTTTCTGTAGCATTCAAGCCTACGATTAAAAAATATCCTCATGGCACTTTCCAGTTGCCATTAAGAGCAACTGCTATAAACACCAAAAGCGTTTCTAGCTGGTGGTACATTTTCGTTCCCTTTTTCCACACATTTGTCAACAATTATTGGTTCTTAATAATGGCGGGAAATAGTTTAAATATTTGAATTTTAAGATTTGTCGCATAATTGCAAAAGAGGTTTGTATATTACCGGGGTAAATTTAAACCTACGACATCTACTTTGCTAGAGTAGCGCTCTAACCAACTAAGCTTTCGAGATACAAGTCCCAGTCGATGTAAATTATGTCTTTATGTATGTAGGACTAATGTCAATTCTATATATGAGATTACAGTCAAATTGCTTATATTAATGGAATGTGAGTCTGCAATATTGCAAGGATTCACACATACCAAAGCAACTTGACTAAAGTTAAATATTATAAGTTTTTGTTATTCTAGTATTTTGCAAGACAGTACTGTAATGCACTAGCATTCACCTAGTTTCTGTTTCAAGTAATTTTACTCAACATTTAACACCAGGGAACTTACATGATGACACTATTTCAGTGCATTGATAGACAAAAAAAAGTTTTTACAAGGAAATTATTGTTAACCTACAAGTACCAAGATTCAAATCTAAATTCCTAGCTGTTCTCCAAAAACTTCTAATTGGAACTAGTAAAAAATCATCCTGCATAAATTTTTCAATACTTTATATTTTTTTGCAATGTAATTTTAAAGCAAACCTCCTTGCAATCATGAAAAAGTTCAGGAGCTTTGGATGGTAATTTTCTTGTATCTTTTAGCTTTAATATGTTATTAAGCTGCTTCATATTATATAAATTAACCTTCACAAGCATTTTAATGATAAGGCCATTTAAACTATTGTGTTGGTTACATTTGAATTGTTTTGTTCCAATTGTTTTTAGAACAGTAGTTACCATCATCTTTTGGTGCAAATTATTACATAATAAAAATTTAATATCCTGATAAATCAAGGACAATTCCGTTTTTAAATTACTACTAACGTAAGTTAGTCCCATTTTGGCAACATATTCTTTTTTCAGTGCAAAGCCTTCCGACGGATTAGGTGAGGCCGTAACAGCCGTTCAGTACAATTGCTACACTCCTTTACAAGCGGGTTGATTTTCTTTAAAATAAAACCCAAAACATAGTGTAAAACTTGGTTTTCAATGTATTTAAACCGATGGGTTCTAAGGACAGGAAGCACAAATTGCATCTGTTCTAACTCCGGAGTATGTGATGTATCCTAAAATAAGAAACAATTATAATTATAAGTAAATATAAATATTAAACCATCACCTGGTCTAAAAGATTCTTCAGGCTAAAAAACATATCAGTTTTGTCATTCTGACAATTGCTACTACGACTATGTTTACCAGCTAAACTCTTAACTAATAAACTCTTAAATAAAGACACAAAAGTTTCACATGATGGGTTCACATATCTTGCCCCACGCTGACGTATTTGTCCAAAAAAAATTGTCGAGTTTAAACAATTCTGAAAAATTGTGTATTGTTTTTACAAAATTGTTTAAACAAGGTGGCCTGACAGTCTTCTTTTCATTTACAAACTGCATGTTTTTAATTTTAAATATAGCTTCCTTCCAGAAATCAGAATGGGAAGAATTTTCAATAACAGGTCTCTTAAAGAGCTTTGGTGATCTTCCTATTGAGTTTAGGCTATCAAACAGATTATCAAAAAACTCTAATAATGAAGCTGTGTCCATTGCTGCCTTCTCCATCTTCAAAATCACACCATCTATTTCTACAGTGGTTTCTAAAATGTTATTAATGTAGTAGAATTATAAATGATTTTTATTAGAATTACCCAAATGAGCTATTATATTTATCGCTATTGCCACAGTTCGACTCATGGCTTGTGTACAATAAGCCACTTTTATTTTATTGATTTTTTCTGGAATAATATGACAATCTGTAACCTTGGGCATGCTTCGCAAACTTCCAAAATATGGATCCATTTTATATGCGGTTATTAAATCTGACCACTTTGCAACTTTTTTAACTCCATCAATAAAGTATATTAAATAATTTTTCATTAAATTGTTCCTATACACTTTATTAGAGGAATTACTTTTGATTATTAATTTCAAAATAAAACTCTGAAATATCCATTTCCTCATGTTTCTGGAGTTTTTCTGCTCGTGTTTGCTTTACCCAATGTGTTAAAGCTGCAGAATTATAGGTACCCTGATCACAAATAACTGCACATACAATTAGTCCAATTTCCCGTAGCCTTTTTATAAGCATGTTTCAAGTATTTGCAATATCAATGCTTTTGGCTGGCCTTGCAGTAAAATTAAATAAAAGTTTTTGTTTTCAATTTTGTCGAATTCCACGAACCATAAACACCTGCAAAAATGATAGCTATATATGTCAATAAATTACATTATTATTATCCATTACCACAAATACAGTATTGCTCGAAATAAACAGTACTGAAAGTAAATGAGCAGTGCCTCTATTAATTAGAAATAAAACCACATAAACATTGGAATAATTTAATTTATTTGATGCTTCAATCTACACCCTTTACGCTATAGATAGATTATTCGTAACTTAGTTTCAGTACAGTATAATACATTTACAACTTTTGTAAGTTCCCAACTATCACAAGCCTTGCCAATATTCAAAACTTAATTTAGATCATACCTGTGCATGGTTTGCAAATCCTTTCCCATTGAGTGTCGAATCCTTCAACCAAGTGATGTTTTTGGTTATAACTGAGCTGGGCTGCAATAGACATTTCATCAAACACGACCATGCAATATTTATCTTGCTGATGTTGAAAATTAGCAGCTTCAGTTTTTAAGGCATTAAAAATGACTTTATTAAAACCTGGTTGCATTACAATCTTATTTAAAAACTTAATTGTTTGTCTTGAGGGCAGTGTAAATTTGTGACAAATATCTATAAGTAGAACTACCAGTTTGCTTCAACGGAGCCAATGCTAATATCTTGTCATCATCTGAATATCTTCGACCTCTTGCCATTTTCTTTGCATTTCTAAGCTGATAGGATTCAAATTTGCAACAAGTTTTTCAAGATTATGTATATTTGAAAATGCATTAGCCTTCTTCAACCGTTCTTTAAGGCTCAGTCTAGATTTATTAGTATTATAAGCAACTTTACTCAATTCCTTGAGCTGCTTATACATTTTTTTCTTTTTTGGAGAGAGTTGTGTTTGGCGAGTTAAACCAATCATCCTTAACACATTTCCTCCTGGGCGATGTCGTTGATTGAGAAATCGTTTAAGATACGCAACGGTATGGTAATACTAGCCAAAGTTGGGTCTCAACTAGAGACGGCGCTAGTAGTACAGTGGGTCTCAAATGTTTAGTTGCTCGTTAACTCTCGCCGTGAAAGTGTCGATGTACTCTTAATTGGCAAGCGTGTTTGACGTCAGGTTTCTCCTACAAACTTTTGATTATTTGTGTTTTGCAAAGCGTGTCATTTTTCAAATAAAAATTTAATTTCTGATCTAATTGATTAATAAAATAAATTTTGTTTTTCTTTATAATTAAAATTACATTGATTGTAAGAATTGAATAAATTAAAAGTTTATTTATTCATGTTGTTTGAAGATAAATTATTGCAATTATTCATCCTATATGATTAATTGACGAATATGCTAAAATTTTCGTATTCTAATTTGATTAAATGCCATTAATCCTCTTACAATTATTGCCATTAAAATAATAATTATTATAAAAGATATTTAGTAGTAACAGGACTATAGGGGCAATTTTCTGTCATGTTAATATTAATATACAATTTATTCAATCTAATCCTTCAAGAACTTCTGGAAATCAAAATGGAACGGGTTATTCTTATTTTCACTAGAAGTCTTGAATTTATAGTAAAATAATTAATGATTCTTGATTTATTTTTGATGAAAATACTCGAACTTATTATTAATATGATAATTGCTAATAGAATTACTGATGATACAATAGTTTGTGTAATAAACTATTTAATTGAAGATTCAGAAGAAAGTTTATTTTTCTTGAATTTGAAATTGGAATAATAGATAAAACATTAATTTCAAGTCCTATTCATATAGCTATTCATGAATAAGAGGAAATTGAAATCAAGATTCTATTCTAATAATTAATATTGATAAACATAAAATTTGATAAAATTTTTATTAAAAAATAATCTTTATATTTGGGGTATGAACCCAAAAGCTTTATTTAGCTTATATTTTTATAAATTAGTATAAGATGTACATGAATTTTGATGTTCACAGGAATAGTTTAATTCTATTATTTATAATGAAGGTAAAATTTTACAAGGCCATCTTGCCAGTATTTACTATAAAACCATCAATATTTATGCATACTGGTAAAATAATGGAAATATCTCGGAAAATACTGAAAATTGGGATAGGAACCCTATATCACTTTAAAAGAGTATTAAATTTCCTTCTCATGAATAAATAAAATACAGGGTGTTCCATTTAAAATGACAAAGTAATAGCACCAAATACTTGGAGAAAATCAAAGTTGAAGTTAGGAACACCCTGCATATTATTTTACTATTGTAATTATTATGATAGACAGTCCAAGAAGTGTACAATCGAAATCTAAAAGCAAATTAATTAAAAATTTCTGTTAAGTTATAATTAATTTTTTCAATTACTCTACATTTTAGAAACAATTGAATAACTCGAAAACTATCAAACTTAGATATAGGGTTACTTGAATAAATACATATATTCCTGTAACCCTGTATATTCACACTAATTTTAATTTGTAGACCAAATAGACTTACATACTTGTGTAAAACGATTTTTTGATATCATTTACCGTTTTACGCTAGGTTCCGTCCCGTTGAGCGTGACTAACCCTGTATATATATATATATATATATATATATATATATATATATATATATATATATATATATATATATATATATATATATATATATATATATATATTTTTATGATTGTGGACCTGAACAGGGTAAATAAGGCCTATCGTGCTAAAGCACTCAGGAACACTTAGGAGGATGGATAGAGGGATAATGAATTGCCAATAGATGCCTATGAACAGCTACCTTAAATTTTCTCATATCATAAGTGAGAGGAAAACAGGAACTAGGAGATCATTCCAGAGTTTAGAAGCCGTGTAGAAAATGTGGATTGCGCCCGTTTGGTGCGACAAGTGGAGATTTGTACTGCATACTGATGATGTGAATGAGCGAACCAAGTGTTTCTCGCAAAGATAGCCGGATATGGTATCAAAGAAGTAATTCACCAGCACAATAGCCGTTGTAATAACGATAATACAAAGAAAGAACTGAAACCATCCTTCTATGCTCAAGGGACTGTATGTGAGAAGTTAAGGACGGGTCATTTATAAGCCTAATCGCTCTTTTTGAATACGATCAACGATATCGAGAGCGTATTGGGGAGCACTAACCCAAAGGTGAGAATTATATTCCAGATGAGGCAGAATTTGGGCTTCATACAGCAGAAGGAGTTGTCTAGAGGTAAAGTACTGCTTAGATCTGTACAAAAAGTCTATTTTACCAGCAGCTGTTTTGGAAGCTGACAGAAGATGGTCAACCCATGAGAGATTTGAAGATACAGTCATACCCAACAGAGTAATAGAGTCTGAAAACTTAAGAACTGAGCCATTCATACTTACAACAGGAAATGATCGATCTTTTTGGCGGACATAAGGCAACACTGAGTTTTGTTAGCATTAAATTTAACTAGATTATTGCTTCCCCATTCGAGAATACGTTGAATGTCTTTGTTGATTGAATTTGCCATTTCAGCTTTAATTTCTTGATTTGACATAGAAGGTGGATTATCACTATGAGTAGACTGAGATGAACTACAGTGAAGAGTGCTATCGTCAGCAAAGCAATGGATGGGGTTAGTTGTTGAAGAAATAAGGTCGTTTATGTACAGCAGAAAAAGTGTAGGCGCTATAACGGATCCCTGTGGTACGCCCGCGTTAACGCTAACTTCTTTTGAAAAAAGCCATCAACTACGACACGTATTCGTCTTTTATCAAGGAAACTAGAAACCCAGTTGATGAGCGTATCATTTAACCCAAACGAGGTGAGTTTGGCAAGTAAACACTTATGCCAAACTTGGTCAAATGCCTTTGAGATATCTAAAGCGACTACAACTGTTTCACCGGACTGCTCTACTGTATTGTTCCAAACTTGGGTCACATATGAAAGAAGATCGCCTGTTGAACGACTTTGCCTAAACCCATATTGGTGGTCACTAAGGAGTTTGTTAGTTTCAAGAAACGTGAGCAGTTGCTGATTGATGGCTTTTTCCATGATTTTAGACAAAATGGAAGTGATGGCAATTGGTCTGTAATTTGAGGGATCGGTCTTATCACTTTTTTGGGAATAGGTTGAACATTTGCTAACTTCCATGATGAAGGGAATTCCCAGAAGATATAGAGATCGTATAGACCTTAGATAGGACTGGTACTAGTTCGGGGGAACATTTCTTTAAGACAATAGCTGGGATACCGTCTGGGCCAGTCGCCTTATTGAGATCAAGCCTACTGATGATCGATTCCAAGAGCTTGTACCGAAAATGAATTGGTTTCATAACGTATGAAGAAGAGTTGACTAGGGGCACATCTTTTCCAGAATCATTGAGACACGAGTTTGATGCAAACAAATCCACAAAAACGTTGGCTTTGTCTACAGAATCAGCAACTACCGATCCGTCAATAGATGTCAGGAAATGAAGATGTTCAAAGTTTTTACTAATGGCTTTTGCTAAAGACCAAAATTTACGACTGCCTAAAGGAGATGTAGCTAGTTCATTGCATTTTCGTTGTTCGAACAACTTTTTAGTTTTAGTGATGACACTTTTGCAGATATTTCTAGCACCAACGTATTCTACATGACTGTCAACCGATTTATTAGATTTCCATTTAATGTAACATTTATTTTTAAAGATATTGCATCAGAACAAGCCTTATTGAACCAGGGTTGGGAACGTGAATGACCTACACGGTACTGTTTTTTCGGAATGTATAACTCCATTCCCATGAGGATGACTTCAGATACTGAAAGAGCGATGTCCGAAGAAGAGGACGACTTAAAACAATATTCACGCCATGGAAAGGTTGCAAAGAAATCCCGTAAATCACTCCATCGAGCTGACTTAAAACACCACAAGGTTCTATCGGTTTTGCGAACAACAGTGGAATTAGGTACAGTAGAAATGATTTTTATTAGACAATGGTCGGAAAGACCTAAAGGCGAAAGAACGGAAGTTTTATAAACAAGAGGGTTTGATGTAAGAAAGAGATCTAGAAGATGTGGAGTATGGTTAGGGTTATCAGGATTCTTGTGGGTTCAGAAATCATTTGTGTGAGATCACATGAAATAGCAAATGTTTCTGCACTATGACCAGCGGGATTTGTGGTAGATGAAAATTGAAGCCAATTAGAGTTATGAACATTGAAATCGCCTACAAATGAGATATCGCAAGATGGAAACTGAGACAGGAGATAGTCAACTTTCATACTAAGGTAATCGAAGAAGTCTTGAAAGTTGCTGTCATAAGGAGACCTATAAATGCAACAGTAGAATTTCACAAAATTAGGACCAGAATGTTTAAACCAAATCACGTCAAAATTTCTATTTTCTAAGGAAGAAACCCTCTTGCAAGCAATTCTGTCCTTGATGTACGTACATACGCCTCCTTTATATCGAAAGTTAGAGTGAAGATGGTATTGAGGAAATTGCAAGTCGGGTGACTCGGAGCTTTCAGAGGAAACTTGTGTTTCAGATAGAAACAATATATCAGATTGTAATTGTTCAACATGTTGGTGAATAGCATTAAAATTAGACCTGATACCGCGGATGTTGCAGTAGTGAATCAGAAAGTTGATACTTTCGATGACCGAGGTCGCTTGGGCCCTGCCCTCCCGGACATCCGAATGGGGCAGGATTTTACGTCCGGAATTTATAACCCTAGAAACCACAGCCATCTTATTTTTTAATTTGGGACTTTTAATCCGATAGGAAGACAGTGAGGGCGAGAAAGAAGAATAAGGATGAGAATAGATTAAGGATGATGGAAAAGGTAACGGCAGCCCTTACCGAGCTCAGAAAATCGGAGACCCAATATTAAGGAGCCCATGGTAAGGGTGGTGGTACCTCCCGGCTGGCATGGAGTATACATGCCTACCACCTATTGAATTGAATTGAATTGAATATATATATATATATATATATATATATATAATGGAATTAATATATAAATATTTAATATATCATTAAAACGTTATCTTAAGAATTTAACATTATTGCTATTGGTCTTTGATAAATAATCATTTATACAAAGAAAATAATTCAAAAAAACAGCTTACGAGTTACTAGAAATTAAATTTGTTATTAATGGAATATTAATTGAAAAATTAGAAATTAATTAATTTTTTATTGCATATTAATGATTTGTTTATGATTATATTTTAAATATATTTGAGGGGGGTCAATAAAATATTTATATTAATATACGTATAAATAAATTTTGTAAGTTTTAGTTTAAATTATTAATTCTATAACTTTATTTTTAAATGAAATTGATTGTTTTGTTTTTAAATAAAATTTAATTTTTCATTTATTTTGGATTATTTTTATTTAAAAATTTAATTTAATGATTTATACCATTTTATTAATAATAAATTTGATTATTAAGTAATTTTCTAAAATAGTAAAATTTAATTTATTAATAATTTATTTATTATTTAATTATTTTTAATTGATTAATTTACTTAAATTAGAATTAATTAAATTTAAATGTAAGAATAGTTTATTTTGGGAAATAATTTATTTAAATTTATAATTCAATTTGTATTAAATTTATTATTTAAAATGAATTTACAGTAGAATTTTAATTAAAAGTTTTTTTTTCAGTATTTGACGTTGAAAATTTATCAATATATGTTTCAGTAAATTTTAATAAATCTAATAAAATTTGTGCCAGCAATTGCGGTTATACAAATAGATAATTGAATATTTTGGGTTTTAAATTTTAATTTAATTAAATTTGGTATTTGAATTTTTAGGTGAAATTTAAATTTGAATATTAATTATTATAATAATTTTAAATTCATTAAAATGAAAATATACACTAGGATTAGATACCCTATTATATTAATTGTAAATTATTAAACCAGATTAGTATTTGTTGTTCATGGAAATTAAAAATTTGGTATTCTAGTCAGTTCAGAGGAACCTGTTCTATAATTAATATTCCACAATAAGTTCCACTTTTATTAATTAAGTTTGTATATCGTTGTTTAAGAATTTTTTTTAAGAATTTAAATTTTCAAGGTTTATGATGATAAATTATTTCAAATCAAGGTGCAGTTTATATAAAAGTAGAAATGGGTTATAATAATTTTATCGTTAGAAAATTATTTGAAATTGGATTTGATAGTAATATAAAAAATTTATTTTATATGATAAATGCTCTAAAATATGTACATATTGCCCGTCACTCTCATTTAAATTGAGATAAGTCGTAACCTGGTAGATGTACTGGAAAGTGTATCTAGAATTACCAAACTAAAGCTTAGGATAAGTTTTTTATTTACATTCAAAAAATTACTGTTTTATACAGTTAATTTGAATTAATTAAATTATTTTTATTTTTTAATAAAAATATTTTTAATTTATTAATTATTAAGAAATTTTTTTTTTTATTATAGTTTATTACTAATGTGAGTGAAATTTTAAAAATTTTAATAAGAAGAATTAATTTTTTGTACCTTTTGTATCAGGGTTGATTAAATTGAAATTATTTAAATGTTTTTTTCGAATTTAAAAGGACTAATTAATCATTTATTTATTTGTGATATAATACTTTAAAATAATTAATTTGAAATGAAGTTTTATTCGTTTTAAATATATCTAGTTTTTAAGAAAGAATTTAATTCTATTATTTATTTTAAGAATTAATTTTTAATTTTTAATATTAAATATTTAATGCGATGAGCTTCTATTTAAAACTTAAAAAATTTTAATATATCTATATTTTGTATAATTTTAATTGTTAATCATGATAATAATTTAATAGTTATTTATTATTTAATAAATTATTAATTTATATTAATTTTAAATTGTTTATTAAAAATTAATTTTATGTTTTATTATTAGTTATTATGATTAAATTAGTAAATTTGTTTTTAAAGATAAAAAATTTTTTAGATTATAAAAAGGAATTCGGCAAATTAATTTTCTGCCTGTTTATTAAAAACATGTCCTTTTGAGAACAATTTAAGGTCTAATCTGCTCAGTGATAATTAATAGCCGCAGTATTTTAACTGTGCAAAGGTAGCATAATAAATAGTTTTTTAATTGAAATCTGGAATGAATATGGAAGAGGGGGATTTGCTATGCTTTTTATGGCTGAATATTCAAGAATTTTGTTTATGAGAATAGTATTTATTTTTATTTTTTTTGGTAGATTATTTTGTAATTATTTTTTTTGTTTTTATTTATCTCTTTTATATTTATTTGAATTCGGGGGACTTTACCTCATTTTCGATATGACAAGCTTATATACTTAGCTTGAAAAAGATGTTTACCTATTTCTTTAAATTTTTTAATGTTTTATTTAGGATTGAAGTTGTTTATTTTTGTTCAAATTATTTAGTTAATTAATTATAGTAAAGTTAATAAAGTAAATTAACTCTTTATTATGTTTTCAAAATATATACTTAAACAAGTTCATTAACTTAATTGAATATAATTTTATCTCATAATTTTGATATTAAAAGTATAAGAGGAAAAATAAGAAACATAACGTAGTTAAAATTTGCCTGTTAAAATGAAAGTATCTTCAACTGGTTTAGCTCCATTTCATATTAATATTAAAATAATTGTTAAAAATGAACAAATTAAAATTTTATTTAATGGATAGAATGAGTCTCTTGGCATTTTTTTTTTAATATTGGTATAATATTTAATAGTTCGTTCTTATAGCAATGATTAGTTTCAGTCTTTAGTGATTTTTTTTATTTGTTGTTTTAATAATATTATTTTCATTATTTATAACTTTTAGTACAATAAATATATTTATTTTTTATATATTTTTTGAAATTAGATTAATTCCAACATTGTTATTAATTTTAGGTTGAGGTTATCAACTGAACGTATTCAAGCTGGTTTTTAAATTAAAATTCCTGTATATTCTGTTCATTTATGGTTACCCAAGGCTCATGTAGAGGCTCCAATTTCTGGGTCAATAATTTTGGCTGGCGTAATGTTAATGTTAGGGATATGGATTAATTCGTTTTATAAAATGTATATAATTATAGGTTTAAAATTTAATTTTATTATTATAATTATTGGTTTTATTATTTCTTTAATTTGTTTACGTCAAATGGATGTTAAGTCTTTAATGGCATATTAATCAGTTTCACATATGATATTAGTATTAGGAGGTTTAATAACAATAAGTATATGAGGTTTATATGGTTCAATTGTAATAATAATTTCATGGTTTATGTTCATCAGGATTATTTTGTTTAGCTAATTGTTCATATGAACGTTTATCTAGTCGTAGATTGTTTTTAAAGAAAGGTTTAATTAATATTATACCTAGAATAAGATTATGATGACTTTTATTATGTTCTTCTAATATAGCAGTTCCTCCTTCTTTAAATTTATTAGGGGAAATTATATTAATTAATAGTTTGGTTTCTTATAGTTGAATTACAATAATTTTAATTAGATCAACTTCATTTTTTAGAGGTTGTTTTTTTTTTAATTATTTATTAGGCATCAACTTCTAAGGTTATTTTGCCTTTAGCCGGTTATGAATGTTCCAAAACGTATTCTGAATATGTGCATATTTTATTGGTTAAATTTTTCCGTGTAATTCTGATAAATGTAAAAATTCAAGCACCTTTTTCATTTTTCTTTCATTTACTTCTAGCATTTTTGGAAATGGACCTCTTATATCACAGATTTCTCGTTGTGCTTGCACTGCTTGACAATCAGTGAAGAGATGTCGGATCGTTGCATGTTTGGCATATTCCTCAGGGTGATCCTGTAAGTATGTGTTCGTGTGCCAACTTTGTATGACCTATGCGAAGCCTTGTTCCTTCTTGAGAATGCTGGGTATTTTTGCGTTTTTGATCGAAAGTAGATGTTCTTTAAGAGCGCTATTTTGTTGATTCCAAGTATTTTGCCATTGGTCTAATATTTTATCTCTAATGTACTCCTTTTTGGTCGCTTCTTGTGATGGGATCTGTAATGTGATCCTTTGTGTAATTGTACATATATGAGCGTATTTAATGTTCTGCACGTATTTTCATTCTTAGTGATGATCTCGTAATTAAAATGTGTTGACTTTGCTGATTTTGCAAGCATATTTTGTAACAGCCACATGCGCCTGAACTTTAAGGGTAGAACACCAACTTCAGCGCATAAACTATATGAAGAGCTTGTGAAAAGCCCCATGCAGTATCTTAGTGAGACATTTTGGATTGTGTAGTGATTCTGTAGTGGGAATTTTTGAAAACTTCTTCAGAGCGACTTTTCTGGCCTTAATAGCTTCACCGATTTTTGGGTTCCACCAAGGTACAGGTATTCGGTTTACTTTGTGGCTTGTCCTAGGAATTGATATTTCGGCAGCTTGCAGAATCGATTCGTTAAGGTCGTTTACCATATCATCGATTTCCAGCGCTCTATTAATAGGACGTACCTTGTTTTTAAAATTGTCTCAATCAGCTCTTATTAACTTCCATTTCACGGGTAACATTACGTGACCTTTAGATTGTGACGTACTGATGAGAATGGAAAGTGATCACTTCCATGTAGATCATTAGCTACTTCCCATGTGAGGTTCGGAGCTATCCGAGGGAGCACAAGTCAGATCGATCGTGGAAAAGTTATTGGATCTGGCGTTAAAGAACGTTGGTTTCTGGGCATTGTTAAGTAAAATGAGCCCTGTCGTATCCAGTAAGTCCTCTATTGCTTTTTTCTATCATATTTATCAGAACCCCACAAAGGATTATGGAGTTAAAGTCTAAGTCAAGTGGTGTCCACGTGTTGTCTGGCAAGTAGATATTGCAAATTGTCATTTTAAATGGGCGACACGTGTACTGCAATTGCTTGCAAATGAGTACGCAATTGTGTTTCTTTGTAGACACAATCATTGTGGACAAAATTGCAACACCACCTTTTACACGCCTTTCGTGGGGCATGTCACGTCTAATGCTCAGATAATTGGGTAAACTTTTTTGACATCCGTTACAGTTCCATTGAAGAATACTTTACATTTTTAAATTAAATTTATGTATGTTATTCTTTATATTTATATTCAAATATGTACTCAACATGGAAAATTAATTAATGCGATATATTCTTGTTCTTCTGGATGTTTACGTAAATATTTACTTATATTTCTTCATTGAGTTCCTTTAAATTTAATTTTTCTTGTTGGTGATTTATTTATTTGTTATTTAGGTAGTTTAAAAAAAAACAATAATAATTAGTGGAATTAAAAATATAAAATTTATCTTAAATAATTTCAATTTGTAAATTTTATTTTACGTTTTCACTTTTTTTAGAGTAATTTATTATTTTCGAGTTTATATTTTATGATTTTGATTATTTAATTTTTATTGAGTACGAGTTATTAAATTAATTAAATACATTAAATTCTAGAATAATTTGTATAATTATTTTATTTGATTGAATATCTTTATTATTTTTGAGATTTGTTTTATATATTTCTTCATAGTAAGTAATTTATTATAGTGAGGAATATATACATGGAAATAAATTTAAATCGATTTATTGTATTAGTTGTTTTATTCCTTATTTCTATATTTTTATAATTATTTCTCCTAATTTAATTTAAAACGGTGTTTCCTTACCTTTGCGGAGAAAATTAAAATTTAGGTAAATACAATTTTAGTGATCATGTAAGTTACGTGATCAAAAGGGCCTAGATGAAACTACGATTATTATTTACTAATAAGTCAATAATATAATTTTAAGTTTAGAAAAAAATATGTGAAGTATTAATTTCTCCGATTTATGGATATTGTTTAACTGTTTATTACCCATTTCTAAATTACATTAACAGAAACAGGCTCCAACATCTACAAAATACTTGAGGCAGATTTATGTATGGTCTAGGTAAATTTGACCATATTAACGATTTCATGCAAGAATTAAATTGGCTCTCCTTCAAACAAGGTGGAAATTTCATTTCTTAAATTTTATACATAGAATTGTTATAACGAACAGTCCTGCATATCTGCGCCGCAAATTAATTAGTAGAAATGAAATTCACTCTAAAAATATAGTTTTAAAAATTACCCCTTAAATATTTTTCGTAAAAAATTCGTGGTACGATTGCAATTTATATTTTGCTTTATTGTACATTTATAAATAATCATTGGATACACAGGTAGCTATTTATTTGGTATCAATTTAGTTTCATATATTGGAAATAAGAATATTATTTCAAAGAATAATAATAGCTAGGAAACAATACCGTTTACAGTATGTAAGGTTTTATTTATCTATGAGTATGTAGACGGATGGCGCGACTCGACAATGACAATCAGTCTCGTCATGACTCGTGCAGTCGAGTAATCAGTTCAGAAAATTTGCAACGATGTCGTTAGTTTACAGTTCAGAAGCTTGTAGGTGGAGGGAGCAGGGTTCCATTAGAAAAGACGGCATGTTGGGAACGCAATTTAACATTACACTTGCGTGTCTTATAATTTTTAGTCAATGGCGATGTATGTATCAAGAATATGCTTGTAATCTAACGGTTTTACAAAAAACACATTTTTAATATAAAGATCTTTAATTTAATACCACATTTACCTGTTTGTGGGGTAACTGACTCATCCACGATTACAAAAGGGTTATCTGAATAACAATCACTTAAAGTAGATACCTCTGATGATTGACTTGGTATCTAGACTAGCGAACCTTTTTCATCTGAAGCAAATTCTAAGCAATAATTAGTGAATGCTTTCTAATCAGTATATAATTACAGTGATTACCTGGTAAATATAATTATGGAATGCCATAAAATCTGTTTCTATAAACTGCTTTTTGCATACTCTACAGTTGGTAAATATTTTATCTGGTGTTAAATTTAAAAGTCTCTTATTTCCACACAACTGGAACCACATTTATAATAATTGAGGATCCTTTTTAGGATTCGGAAATTGATGTTTACTTTCTTTACTTCCCCAACAGCCATCAACTGCACAATAAATTCCAACCATCTGAAATTTAAATATTAGTTATTGCAATACAATGAAGCTCATTTCTATTGATTACTGCATAACATGGGTAATTAAAAACTGTATGCCTACCTTTTTAAGGATAAGGTTTGAACTCTTAAATATTACAAAATTGATTAGGTAAAGAACAAATTATTGTCTGCCAATGTTTAATTTTCCAAAATTGCTTTGATGAACGTCTCACTTTGTAACACCACACAGTAAAACTAAAGAGCAAAACACAAAATCTTAAAACCACGCGTTTGAAAGTAAGGTTATGGCACTTCAAAACAAAACAAATAAAATAAACAGTAATCGAGAATAATCATAAAAACTCGGTTGGCTTAAAGCGCCTCTAGTGGTTTGGAAGAAACTATAATACACACCATGGGTATGCTGTTAGAGTAAATCATCTATTTTGTGTTGTCTATGATTACGACTTCGTACGACGTATACAGGTATGGTAAAACATTATTGTGGGTCCGACTTATAAAAAGCTAGAAAGAAACCCGACAAGTATTATATGACTGTGAGTGAGACATAACTTTACCATATTTGCATGTAAGCACAAAATACGAACTACTTAAGTCTCCTTCAATCTAGCTTCAACATTTCTAACGAAACCAAAGCAATTAATGTTGTTAAAAAGTCGCGTGTTCTTTGAAACTATTAAGTAAATACTTTACACTTACATTAAATGATAATACCTCGTACATCGAATTTATGACATGGTTCGATTACTACTCGTAAGAAGAACCACGAAGAAACTTACGAGAGCTACAAACAAGAGCATTAACATTTACATTGATAGTATAACTCAAGTTCAAGCTTTAACTCTAGAATTATAATTGTAATTGAAAAACCAACTATTTTTAAAAATGAACAGAATACACTTTTTTCAAAACTCTACTTTATAAGATTTTCGAAAAGACCTCCACCTTACGCAAGGCAGTAACCCAATCTGTGATAAAATTCAGTTCGGGTGTTTTCTAACATTTCGTGGGTGTCATTTTGACACGAAGTTCGTCCAAATTGTTAGCACGTTCATGCCTGCGCCCATAAATTTGTTGGGATACGTATCCAAAAAACAAAAAAGCCGCTCGGCGCGATATCAAGTGAGCGAGGTGGATATTTAATAGTACCTTTTCCACTAATAATACGGTTAGGGTACGTAGTTTCCAAATACTGTTGAACCCTTATTGCAGTATGAGCAGGACAGCCATCTTCATGATACCAAATGTCATCAAAATTTATATTGAGGCGTTGGAACAGCTGGAACTATCTGGTTTCTCAACAGTTCTAAATATTTGTCCGCATTCAAATTTCCGTTGATAAAAAATGGACCAATTATGGAATTGCCTAAAATTCCGGCCGACACATTACATTAACTTTTTGGGGGTATTGTGTCCGGTACGTAATACTAATGTGTTTGTTTTCCCGAGAGTAACCAACAGCGACAGACGGATTGTGATGGCCATGTAAGTTAAAAGAACACCAGTCGGTAAACAAAATTCCATACGTTTTTGATGATCTGGAAAAATTTCTTGTGTAGTTTGCAACTTATAGCAACGGTATTTATTCCTTTTTAAGATATTGCGAACTGTTCTTGGTTCAATATTCATTTCTTCAGCAATTTTTGTAGTATTGCACCGGAAATTAGTTTCTGCTAAACTACACACTGCAATTTCTTCGTTTAAGTTACGACCAGGATGCTCACCATCATTACCATCAACGCTACTACATTTTCTACAATTACTTAAACATCCGCATCTTTCAAATTTACAAACAGTACGCATAATCGTACTTTCTGATGGAATTGGCCTGTTTTCAAACGAAAAAGCAAACCTGCCCATTATTTCTTGTGCAGTGCTTCTGAATAATACCACTTAACAATCTGTATTTTTACTTCAGTGGAATTCATGAGTATTGTGCCGGACTTGCAAAAACACTGATGCAAAAACAGAGATTTTCAATTCTCTTTGACAGTAGCAATTAAATGTGTCATTGATACTAGCCTACTCAAAAGACGCATGTATGGCATCAGCGCTTTTAGTTTGTTGTGTATTCTATCTCACTTAGCACGTGAACTGATTGTACTGTCTTTGTTTTACTTATTATAAGTCAGACCCGCGATTATATTTTTCCATACCTGTATATACATCTTCCTTTCACGCATGTAAATTAATAGCATATCTTCGTCAATCTTCTTGGAGACACTTTTTTGATAGAAAATATACGATTACGCTCCTTCCATACCAGTACATGTTCTAAGTAAATAATCTATGCAAAATCTTTTCAGTTGCACGTGATCAAACTTCATGACATCAGATTTAAACAGTGTTGTCAAATGTTTGTTTATATTTCAACATTGAATAGAACGTTAAGTTATTAAAATTCTTTACGTTTTTTTCAAACTGATAAATGTCACAATCAAAACTAAAAGACACTAATAATTTTGTACCAATATTCTAATAAATGCCCCAGACTTAAAAATCGACCATCCGAATATGCGTTGATCGTAGGGGAAAGTTCGGTTTCTGTCTCCCGACGGCTGTTCCATTTTATACAGAAAATTCTTTAAAAATATTAAAAAAATAGTCATTCTTTTACAAATCAATTATCAATGGTCACATTATAAAAAAAACGTATTGCTAAAGGTGTTTACAAAATCACTTAGAAATCAAGATGTACCTAAAATAATGCCGCATCGAGACTAAAATATTAATGTAATCAGAATAAATTATAGACTACGATGTGCTGTTAAATTGTATTAAACTAAATGATCCTTAATTAATTACTTAATATGAAATATCAATCAGAATCACTATCTTCATTTAAATCTAGTATCATTGGTGCGATGTCGTCTTGATCAAACATTACTTTGCGATCCCACCACTTTTTAATTTCGTCCTCGGTATGTCGAATATTGTTTTTCCAGATTTTTGATGTTACCGTCCCTAGAGCGCCTCTCCACATATTCAAACAGTTTTCAATGCTTTTCCTATCCCTACCTATATGTTTGTTGTAATAATTTTTTGTTATACCCCATATGTGCTCTATGGCGTTAAATATACAGTGGTCCATATTGTTCAGCAAGTTGATCCACAATAAACATTTTAGGAGGTTTGTTCCCAAAAAAAGTATTCTAACTTTAATAATGTAACGTACATTGCAACTTTTTCTAATAATTTGCATCAAATTGAATTCGCTCCTTTATTAATCACTTTAATTTCTTCTATTTTCCAAGCACTAGTTGGTGTCTTTGTCAGAGTAGTGCTATGATATGAAACGTTATCCAATATAATTACAGAAGGTCTCTCTAAATTTCTCAATAGTTGGTATTCAAACCAACGCAAAAAATAGAAGCAAAGAATAAAACCATTTTCGTTCCCAGCGTGTAAAACGATGTACCTAAATGAGCAACGTTACAAATAAAACATTGAAATAAAAATTTTACCTTTTGCCATCTACTTTTGTACTTTTTACGGTTTTTAAATCGTTACCTTGCCAAGATCTACCTATGCACGATTTTAAAAAACGTAATCGTTTCAAAGTGACTTCAGGTAATTCCATCAAACCCCTTCTGGGATTACCTTTTTTCCATCCGAAGCCTATATTTTTTAAGATGGTATGAAGAGATTTATCACAACCAGAAAAAATGGTTATCGTCAGTCAATTTTTGCCAAAGTATTTTCACAGTTATGTGCCCGTCTAAAAATAATAAAGAACAAATATAATGGAATACATATTGTTTTGATGGATAACGTGCTTCCACAATTATCCTGAAGGATTAAGCTCGCTTTAATTCGTATTAGTCAAGTATACTTGTAATAAGATAATTTTAATAATTATATTAACTACTCTACACCTTTATAAATAATTTAGCAAATAAAAATGTTACACTTGAGCTACATACATGTTTAAATTTACATTCAATTTATAGAGTAAAGTGATGTTGATAGTAAGAGGTACATATTTTTACTGTCGCTTGAAATATAATTTTGAATCAAGAAATGAAAATGGGAGGCACTAAATAGGATTGCTAAATACTGTGGCAAGGGATGCAATTGTGATTCGTTAGATTTGAAAAATAGGAGCCGTGAATGACTACATTAGTGTTGAAGTAATTTCGGATTATACAGGTTGTATTTATTTTAAGGATTTGGAAACTTATAAGGGGTTCAATTGCTAGAAGTTTAAATTCTTTGTGAGTAGAAGGATTTATGACATTCAACAAATAACCTGTCTAAAAAAGGATGGATTTACAATAAAAAGTTATTACATTTTACAAAATTGAAAAAACAACTAGTTCGTGAACAATAGAAACTTATTACGTTTACTACTTAGGGCTACAGACAAACATAAAGGTATTAAATATGAAATTACTGAGAAAATGAAATCCTTTAAAAATTGATAAGATAGCGTAAACATGTGAATTACGTGTATCTGAAAAGTTTCAACATCGGTAACTGGCTTCTTATGAATTTGTCGTTTCTTCGGCGATTCCAACGCGTCGTTGTTTGTCACAGTTTCTGAAACTGAACTCACCCTATAGACGCTAATATTTAATGCGGCTGCCACACGCTGAAACTTGACATTTAATACACCGTAATTAAAAAATTAATTAAATTAAATTAAATTTCGAAAAACGAAATTAAAGATGCAATCATTTCTTTTCCTCTACTACTAAACCGCTTGCGAGACATAATTATAAACGCGAAATCGAATATTAAGCAATTTTTGTTTTGAAAAGAACAGATTTTTACAACGAAGGCGGTATATAAACACCTAAAACTCTCGAGGCACGAAACGAAATACATTTTAAAAGAATTCCGCTAAATCTCTCGATCGAAATTCACTAGAACTCACTGCGATTTGTAATGCGGATGTATAACTGGTACCTTGATATAATAACACGCCTTTCTGACGGCATAGATCACGTGGTGTTGAACAGAAATCACATTTATCTATCTTGCTAACAATCATGTATTAAAGCATTATTATTTGTTTCAGATAACCTAAAAGAAATCTTGTACTTGCTGGTTCCTGTTACAACTACATTTTTCAAACAAGGTTTGTATTAGAGTAGGTTCATACGCATGCTTTATTTATCTTAACCTATTCTTATTTTTATTTCTGTTTAGTTTTAATAATGTTATACTACAAACCGATTATGATAGTATATTTGTTGTAATTTCAAATATATACGTTTGTCGAGGGGTAAACCACTGATCAAATTTTGTATACGATATCTGCACGCGCGTACACGAAGCGTGCGCACGTACGTATGAACGCGCGCAAATATAACAAATAGGTTAGGTGGTTATCATAAGGTGCTTTATTATCAAAAAACACCGGGCAACGTTGCATCGGGCTATCAATTCTTAAAAAGTAAAAGTTACCATGTATATGTTTTAACTGGTTGTGATAATAATATATTATAGTGATATGGGAAAATATTTATTTAATGACGTGCATTGCTCTAGCTTTCATATCTACTATACTGAAGTAATTTTTTTTCACAGAAAATACAAATACCTTATTAACGAAACTAATAAACAAGTGTTGTAAATGAAGATATAGTGAAGTGCATTTTCTTAGTACTACATGAAAAGCCCTTTACAATACATATTTGTATGGAAATATGTATGAAGGGGTTTAAGGTTTGTTCTATTTAACTGCAATATTTTCAGTAGTAATGCCACGAGTGCGTAGCAAGAGATGAATTTTCTGCTACGCTTTTACCAGCGATGCCATCGATAATTAAATCACTAGTTGTATTTGACTAGAGAATATAATGAATGAATGAATTTGTTTATTTATTAGAATTACAATGTATATTTTGAACATTGAATTTGCAATGTTGGTATACAGTACCCGGTTGATTTTGTAGCGACATGATGGACCTAAAATTGCGATATTCGCTTCGCAACTTGTTGGTACATTTGCCGTCGACATAACCTCATAGAATTTACAATTTATTGGTGACGAGTAGATTGCATTTCCAAATAGGGTTGAATAGAATTAGGGTTGGTGTGAGCCGTGATTTTTAGCAACTTCTGATCAGGAACATTTGCATTTGCCAAATGTGTTACAGCGGTCGATCTGCTACTATGATTAGTAAATTTTCTGTTAACCGTATCTAATCCAGTTTTGATAGCCGTTTCTTTGGTCCAAGATGATAATTTATTGATTACAATGGGAGAGCCTTAGTACCAAAACGAGTGTTGTAGACGCCAGTTAGGAGTTTTCACTAAGAAGAAGCGATCTGTTGATGCATTTTTGGGACGATTTTCAATTTGAAATATAACCGTACTGGGCATACATCTTTATCGGGATTTTTTATTAGCCATTTACTTGAAGCGCACTTCTTATTTCACCGTTCACTGGTTTTTGAGAAAATGGAATCCGCCCTGTGCACTCTCCCGTATTAGTTCATTCAACTTTGAAATGGAATGTCATAGCAGCTGCGGCTTCATTTCCTCTCCAGCCTAGCTCTTTGGAAGCTGTTACATAAAATTTCTTTTCCAATCCGTCGGGGTTTATGGTTCTTCCAATGTAAATGCTAAAGAACTAGCCTTTCGTTATTCAGACTTACCACGAAGTTCTTTGCGTTGGGTAATTCTCGATTTTCTGACAGCTAAAAACTCATTATCATCAAACGAATTAGACTTGATGTTATCTTCAGTGAAGAACCTTTTTTGTAAGCTTTGAGCCACGCTGTTCCATAGTGTCATTCTAAAGCCATTTCTATTTCGTTAGACGTTAAAAATAAAACCGTTTCATAACGGACGTATATTTGTCAAAACTGACAAATCTATTTTGTTAGCGACGGGCCACAATAAATTATTATCGTATATAATACAACAAGTGGTAGGAATCTTGCTGGTAAATTTTGTCAGTCAGATCACGAATAGTTGTGACGAAATTAGCATTCTTGTATTAAGAAAATTTCCTATCGTTTGGAATTGAAGATATATAGTTTTATTTCGCGTTAAAGGAAACGTGGTTGAATGACGTCACGAGGTCAAAATGGCATGCATATAGTACTTAGGAGATGCAATTTGTTATCTTGAAGAGAAGTTTGCATTTTGTGTCATTAAATATGAAGACAGCCCATGTTACGCCTGCTGTTAGTTACGCCCACTTTAGTAACCACATTTGTGCTGGTTGTCCTAGTTCGAGCATACATTACGTTTACCTTTACCTTATTAAAAACTGCTGGAGATTGGCTTATCTTACTTGGTGTTTTGTCTGATCGTATCGTCAAGAAATGAAGCGCTCGACAGCAATTCGTTTCGATGTTTCGATGTTGAGTATAACAAGTAAGTACGTATCCTTTTCTTGCAAATTTTTATTAAGTGGACAAATTAAATGAATTGATTTACGAACATTAAAGTAAAGCCAGTCTATTATTGTTTTGGAAGTTTTAATTTGTTAGTGAAAAGAAAACTTCGGTTAATGTTTGTAAGATAAGAAACTTTTGAGTGCATCACCTTAGATCAGTATTTTGTCGACATAGGTCAAACTAAACTTTGTTATCACGTTTCAATCATGTTTCATGTTGAAATAATTCGACGTAAACATAGGCTATATTTTATGTATAGTTTATGTATCAATTAACAATTAGTTCACTATCGTAAAGCTTTACGAAAAGTTAAGTAGGTACTGTTTTATTTGCTTTTATGCTGAACTTTATCAGACGATATTATTTTATGTTATTAAATATACAAATAAATGCAGCTGTTGTGTTATTTACTAAGATTACATGTGGTATAAAATTACAACTTAAATCCTAAAATATAATGAGTGGCGCCTGACGATTTGCTTAACTGATTGTAGCTATGGATATATCTCTGCTTCCCTTACGACCTGATACAGAAAAGAGCTCTCATTCTACAGTAAATTTCGTAAGTAATGTACTATGCTGAGCTAGGCTATGGTGCAAACTTATCATTTTTATATAAGCGACAATTTCTCTTTGTTCAAGTTGGCTTCCGAGAGGAAGTAGAATTTTTATTTTCTATAAAGTTTTTATCACTTTTTACAAATTTAGCGAAAGTTTTTTAGCCAATGGTGTAGATGAAAAAAAATTATTGAAAAAAAGGTAATAGCTCAAATGTACGAGGTGTACGATAATTTATTCACCACTCTTTCGCCTAGACTAAATTTTTTGTTTTATCCGGTTTCCGCACTTTTGTATATGGATATTCCTAAACAGTGTCATGTTGTAGCATATCACCCAGACCTTGAAACGGCGTTTTATTGGTTTCATGGGCATGTATCGCTTCAGAGAAATGCGTGATTTATATTGAACCATAGACTCATCAATTGAAATAAATTTTGATCGATGAAAGAGTAGTTTGAATGTCTTTGTTATGTAGCCAACAAAATGACGTATCTTATATAACTTGTCATAGTTATGTTGGATTCTTTTCGGTATCCACGTATTGCCGTTTAGAAGTAATCGTCTAGTTATTTACAAAAACTTACAAACGCGAAACTTTGAAATTATCATCTGAACGCCAATATAGTCTAACACTTGGTAGAGAATGAAAACTCAAAATTCCAGTGCATGCTTTTAGTTCGTCCATTTTTAGGTCGAGTACTTGATTGTTCTGAATAGCGTACTGCTCACAACATTTAAAAAAAATTGTGATCTGGCTTCTCACACTACATACCTTGATAATCCATATTGATATGAAATTATATCTAGCATCTAGCATATCGTTTTGACACCTTCTCTCAGCGATATTCATCAGCCAATGAGTCATCACTAGAAGATTCACTCAAAATTTCATCTAGCGGGTTCGCGATTTTTGGTAGAAGATGTTTGTTTGCATCTGCATCTGAATCTCCTTCTGCTTCTGACTTCAGTGCCATATAATCTGTAATAGTTTCTAGCAAATATGCGGCGTCATTTGGGTCGTCCCTATAAATTTCCGTATGGACCATCTAAAATATAATTCCGTTACGAAACACTACCGTTTAGAAATATAAAAAATGTGTGATATAACTTATTATGTAAATTCCCAGTGGTATGTATGTGTATTACCAAAACACATCTTAGCCAATCAAAATTGAGTAAGTGCAGAGGGCGTAGTGTACACAAAACAATATATTCGATAGAAATAATGTGTCAGCACAAGGCTTTTCTGAAATTATTCAATATACAAAATAGTTTCTAACCTAAATATTGCCATTATTATAAGTTTTTGTTATGAACGAATAAGTTCAAAGGTAAATATGTAATTAAAAATTATTATTAATTTTATTAAATACATAAATAAAAAGTTTACCTCGAGTAGGATTTGAACCTACGACCTGTAGTTTGCTAGAGTACCGCGCTAACCAACTGCGCCATCACGGTTCAAGCCCCAATCGATGTAAATTTTGTCTTTATGTATGTAGAACTGATGTAATTCTAAATATAATGAGATTACAGTCAAATTACTTATATTAATGGAATGCGAGCCTGCAATATCGAAAGGATTCACACATACCAAAGCAACTTGACTAACATTAAATTATTATAAGTTTTTGTTATGAACGAATAAGTTCAAAGGTAAATATGTAATTAATATAATTAGAATTTACAGTACACGTCGTAGGTTGAAATCCTACTCGAGGTAAACTTTTTATTTATGTATTTAATAAAATTAATAATAATTTTTAATTAAATATTGCCATGTTTCTCAATTCTTCTAATATCATATACAGCTTTAAAGGTTTGGAATGTGTTGTAACACAGAATACTAAATTATTAAAGTTATACGGTGCCTACCTTCTATCATCGAGTGATCAACTTTGCGTCCAAAAATTACAAAAAGCCAGTACTGCAGACAACTTTACACACAAACGTTCAATGGTACATATTTGTACCGCATTTTAATCAAACCGTATGGGTTATTCATACTATTCGGCACGAAATATTGTGGCCAAAATACGTGACTTTTAAAAAGGATATTATGGTTACTTTTTAAAATTATTTACATATTATACAGGGTGTCCTAAAAGCCCTAAAAGTATCCAAGTTGCCTTTTTTTAAATTGAACCTTCTGTATATTATTGCATTTTTGGATTCTCCAATAAAATAAGTGTATGTTTTAATAAGGTTTATAATACCTAAACCTTAAGATTTTTTTTAAATAATTTGAATTTTATCGTAATCTAACCTAATTTTCCTGTTTCAAATACTTAAGAAGTAGTTAAGTTATGTAAGCGAAATTTATAAGTGTAACAGTAGATCATATTTTGTATTTCAATTATAATAACCTTGCCATCTTATACAGGGTGTCTAATAAAAGGAAAACTTTTAATGTCTATAACTTAATTAATTTATGGATAAGTCTTCACGTTTTTACAGAATACGCCAAGTAATCTTTTTTTGCACCATTTGAAGTTTTTGAAATAAATGTTGCATCTAGTTGCTTATGCTATCTAGAAATGTCAGTTAATTCATTTAGTCTGACAGTTTAGTCCGAAAAATCTGTTTTAGCTATAATGGTACTATTTTTTGGAATTGTGGAAGTTTATTTGAATATTGTTGTGGTGTGGCTTAGTCAAAATGAATATTTATCCAAAAGAAGAACATATTGATATGATTCTTATTCTTGAAGGATGTCATCAAAATTGTTTATTGGCTTCTCCAGTGTATGCTCCAAGGTTTCTCAAAAGAAATCGACTTAAGCTGGCCGTTTTTGAGGTATTATTAAACCAGTTTAATGAATGTGGAAGCGTCAGTTATAAAAGAAACCTATTACAAGAAAATCTGTAACTGATGCGGAAGAAAATGTTTCTACGGTAATTGGTTCAGTTATCAAAAATTCCAAAATTAGTCTAAATCAGATATCTGGAAATATTAACATTAGTCAAGCAAGTGTTTCAAGAATTCTTAAAAAACACTGATTTCATCCATATAAAATCCAGCTTTGCCAAGTACTTTATGGAAATGATTTTGACAACCGAACTGAATTTTGCATGTATAAAGTGGCAGAAAATGCAAATGCAATGATAATGTGTTATTTAGTGATAAGTGTACTTTGCATAACGACGGTCTCGTGAATAGACACAACTTCCATTGGAATCCGCATCTCACTACAGAGTTATGCGAAATCAGAATAGGTGGTCCGTTGATGTTTGAGGTGGAGTAATGGGCGCATATTTAATTGAACTCTATTTTTTGAATGACCTTTAAATGGTATGATGTTTTCGATTTTCCTTTACACCATCTTCCAGTATTATTAGAAGAAGTCCTTTATTTGGATGAAGCTCCGCCTCATTACCATCGCAAGATTAGGCAATTTTTAAATGCCAGCTTTGAAAACAGATCGATCAGAAGAAATGGATTTCAAAATTGGCCCCTTAGATCACCGCATCTACCAGATTTCTTTTTATGGTGATACATAAAAGGAATTGCCTTGGATACACCTCCGACAACACCACACGCTATGAAAATACGCACAAGAGACGCTTTTGAAACTGTAACCCCGCAAATGTCGAGAGTTAGTAGTGGTTTTGAAAAAAGAATCTTAATGTCTGGAAATGGACGGCCGACATTTTGAACATATATTATAAATATGAAAATGTAAACTTTCACCATTAACACTCATAATAAAATACTTATCTTTTTTGGGATTTTTTAATGGTGTACTTTAAATTATACAATCTAAACGTTTCGATAACACTTACAGTTATCTTCGTCAGTAGTAATGTTTGTTAAAAATTGTTAAAGATGTAGTAAACAATTTTGTCAAATTTGAAAAATTCAAACATGTTTGAATTTCTTGTGGATGTACATGGGTTTTCCTTTCAAATTACACTCAAACCGTCGTGAGAACTCAACAGAGCAAATTTGCGAAAAATGCAGTTTTCCCATTTTTTATTAGCACTGTGAGGAAATTATCGGGCCTACAGATGTCATTCTATGCTTAAATTAAAGCTATTTACATTCGCTACAACATTTCTTCCTATTACTTTACCCGTAAAATTAGTATTTTCCCCGATTTTGGGGTCGAAAGTTGACCAACTCGTAACATTTCACTTTTTTGCAAAAACATGCCAATTGTTGGAGGACTGCATCTTGATAACTATTGTACGTACAGAGCTGGCGCTGGTGTCAAATTTTAGCAAATGTAATCTACTTTAAAATGTTTTATGAAAAACGCATAGTTTAGGAACTAGAATGAAAAAACCGAAAAAAATGCGAAAATTACGCGGTTTTTCAAGTGCTACGAAGTTAGCACAGGGCTTTCGAAGCTGCAAAATTGGATATACACTACTGATAGTGGTCTAACAACAACGCGAAGATTTATCTAGAGAACACCCTAATACCATTCGATAGGTAATTAAAAAGTACACTTCCTGACAAGGTAAAAATATGGTGTTCTATTTAAATTAATCAAGTTATAGCCACTTAAAGTTCTTATTTGATCGGTTTTAACTTTTTGGACACCCTGTATAAGATGGTAAGGTTATCTTATTATAATTGGGATATAAAATATCTATTGTAAATTTCGATTACATAACTTAAATACTTACTTTTTAAGGATTTGAAACATGAAAATTATGTTAAACTAAGATCATTTAAAAAATCCTAAGGTTTAGGTATTTTATATAAGCCTTATTTTTATCGGAGAATCCAAAAATGCAATAATATACAGGGGGTTCAATTTAAAAAAAGACAACTGATAGTTTTGGGACATCCTGTATTATATGCAAATAATTTAAAAAATAACCATAATAACCCCCATATATCTCAAACATGCTTGTAAATGCACTACACATATGTACCACAGACTTCATACGAGATCTGTGTAAATGACAAAGTCCACTTTCAGGTTTACCATAATGGGTGTATCGACCCTAAAAGCCAGTGGTATACATGTGAACCTTCGATCGTTGCAAAATCTAATTTTACACACTGTTCTTAATATTATTATGTCTTTATAGTATATAGTTTCGTCCAAGAGAACGGGATCAGTAAATTTTATTTGCATTTTTATTCATAAAATGTATTACATAGCTTCATCTGAAACTTTATATTACTTTATTATTTAGCAAGTTTCCCAATTATTTGTTTATTTACATTATAAAGACTATTTCAATTATAGTAACTAGATATAATTATTTTTAGTAATTTTTTTAGTTCTTCCATTTGAAATTTAGTCTATTATCCAAACAAACCGCAAGTTTGAAAGTCACAATTACTTATCTTTCAACATTGCACATTTATCATGCAAGTGCATTGTGTAAGTAAGATTGTAAAATAAAGTTTATTTAAATAATTTACTTTCTGTGCTACGATAATTAGAATAATTGTTTGCAATAAGTACTGTACAAGCTCGAGAATTGTGTGTTGATTTTTATTAGGATTTCCTTGGGGTGTCAAGTGATGGTTGAAACAGTGTTTTGATTTCTCTTTATAAGTTAAGTTTATGGTTGCATTGTATTAAGATGTAAGTGTATTGTTTAATTTAGAGAAATCTCTTTAAACTATCAGATATTACGACAATTCAGTTACCTCGGTCATTAAATTTCATTGTTCTACATGTTTTACTTTAGTGAAGATGTACTAATGTAATAAATTATCAACTTCCTATTTCCGCCTTGCATATTGATAAATTTAGTATACGGTTTAAAATGTATTCTGAAAGTACCTTTACAGAGAAATAGTTCTAACAGTAATATGGATTATTTATTACAAAAATCGGAATTTTATGAAAAAAAATTCTTAAAATATGTCATAAAATATGCAGATATGTACACCGAAATATGCAAAAAAACAAAATTTTGAAATATATAAAAAATCACATTTTAAGAAAACTTACGATTGTGTATCCTAGATTATTGTTTAACACACTTTATTTGTGTGCCTCTGTGCGCATAAAGGGTCAGGAGCAAAATCTTCTTTCTACCACTTGAATGTTTTGCACTAAAGAAATGCCACTACTGTCTATGTTTTTAATAATTTCCGATAGTTTGCCACAGGACCAATAATTTCTGTGATGACCGAATTTTTTTTGCACAAAACAAAGTTACGTTTAATCACGATTCGCATCTGGTTAACAGCGTCTGTCATGATAGTCGTACGGTTTTCTAATACTGCGCGCGTAAAGGACCTTTTAGAAAATCCTTTTTAACCTGTCTAATGGTTTGGTCAACTTTTTACGAGTGAACCCGTACTTGTGCCACCTTATATAAGGCATGCCCTAAACGTGTAAAATGGGTAAAATACTTTTAACGTTCATGCTGATGTAATAAGATGCATTTGAATACATCAACACTCTTTCGTCAAAAATCCATTCAGCCAAAGTATATGTAGTTAATCATTAGCAAATCTTGATATAGTAGTTGATTTCTCCCAAATCTTAAATGCTAAAAGGTGTGGAATTCCATCTTCACTTGATGTTAATTTTCCCACAATGGTGTTGGCTACACATCTTTTGTTTCATTAACAACGACCAAATGTATGTTTCCTATATTTTTATTTATTTGCTTTATAGTGGGCGAAGTTTAGCCAAACGCTTCTCTACCACTTCATCCACTACACACTTACAAAACGTCCATGCCTAAACGAGGATTCGAACCCGGAACGGAGGTATCCTTAGTCAAATCGACCCGAATATTTTCTAGTTTGTTCGTGTGTTGTCTGTAACTATATTTTCTTAGAGTGGATTCGTTCGATATAAGTCGTAAAATGGTTATAATTTATATTCATACACCATACACTTAACATAAAACAACAAATAACAACATTAAATCCAGGTAAAATAGTCTAGGCGTCACCACAATCCAAAATAAAGTCCTAGGCGAGTTGTTAACTTAATCCTACCGGTCTGTGGAAGATAGTTATATCCCACTCAGTAATATCATGCGCAGTTCAACCTCAAACATTCAATTCGTACAACATCCTTTCTCTTTAAAAGAGCACGTTAAATTTCGTCACAGTAATCTAAATACACATCAACTTAATTTTTAAAATTTTTAAGTTTAATTAATATTAAAAACTAAAATAATCCAAAGTTCAACAAAATTTTGAAATATACGTTCTCGTAAACTTATTTATCACACTCTGTATATAACTAAAATTAACGTAGTGAGACGTTATCTGAATTTACCACCTATATGCATAAACTGTCATAAAGAGTGAAATAAACGAGGGGTAAATAATCAATGGAAGTGTTTTGTACATCGCTATTGGAAGTGCCACTTCCAATTTTATGGAAGTTCACTTTCAACTTAATGGAAGTGCGTTGGAAGCGCACTTCCAACTTCATGGAAGTGTGTTGGAAGTGCACTTCCAATTTCATGGAAGTATATTGGAAGTGTCTTACCAATTTTGTGGAAGTGTATTCGAAGTGCATTGTCAGTCTTGTGGAAGAAGTATCACGAAGTATATTAGAAATCTATATCAATTTAACTGGAGTTCTGAAAGTTAATTTTAACAGCAACATAAAGTATATACCATGGATGTATAATAAGAGAGGTGCACGAGCGGTTGCTCAACACGCGGGTTGCGAGCGTCGGCAGGAGTGATAGACAAGGACAGACAACCGGTTGGGCTGAATCACGGTGCAATTATACATTATTATACAGTTTAAAATGATTTGTAAAAGTAAAGTTGACGATTGACCCTATAAAACGTGTTAACATAGAAGTTTCGTTAGCATCGATCTTATGAATATAATCAGCTAATAGTGTCATTATCTAAAATATTTATTCAATCATTAACCTACAATTATTTACAAAACTTCGAACATATACAAATTTTCTAGTTGGTGTTTTAATAAATTAAGTTGTGCTTATCTAATAATTGTTTATACACCTCCTTTACAAAAAAGTATTATTTAATAACAAAATTTATGCAAATTGAATTGAATTGAATCAAATTCATAAATTGTGCATTATGGGTTAAATTGAAAAGTGTAAAATTTGACGATTCTTTTTTCTCTCCCCGTTCTGCCGGCGTTCGTGGCCTCTTTAGATACGGTAGAATCATACATCGCCGGTTCACCTCCTTATTATACGTTCTCGGTATATGCTACTGACAGTTTCCTAACGGCATGACTTTGTGTAGGAACAAAATCTGATATTTACGCATGATTCTGATTTTTAACCTCACCTTTTACAGAATACGATTTCCTATGGTTACCAACTTCATAAAACGTTTCTTGGAAGTTAAATTCCAACTTAATGGAAGTGTATTTCCAATTTAATGGCAATGTATTGGAAGTGTACTTTCAATTCGATAGAATTGCATTGGAAGAACACTTCCAATTTGGTGGAAGTGAACTTTCAAAATGTTGGAATTGTGATGGAAGTGTTTTTTGGCAGTGGAGTGTTTTGTAAAATTATTTTCAACGATATTTACCTCTCGGAAATAAATAAATATCACCCAATTTGGAAAAGTGATATTTCAATCTATTCATTCTTAACCACAAAACATTAACTCATATCTGAAAAATTGAAAAACATAACGATCACTGCGTCTTTTATGAATCTTATATTCTCAAATACTATTTGAACTTTTATCATTAAAATATATTTAAACGTTCGAAAGTATGAATGAATCACTGTGATTCAAATTTGAAACTTCCACTCAAAACATAAATCGTGACCAGTATTGTGTACTCAATGACTCGTAATGAAAGTAATTAAATTTTGTAATTGACCTGATTCAAAATAAACAATTTTTAGATTAATCATCTATCCAAAATGTCAAAAGTTTTATTATATTTAAACAGTGTAATCCTTTATGCAACTTCACACAAAAGAAAATAATGAGATTTAATAATATAACATTGGTTCTCTTGAAATTTGTAGATTGAACCATCACCTTAATAAAGTCTTACCATAAACCTGTTTACCATAATTTAAACAAAAGAATAAGTTAACTGATGAACTCTATTAACCAATTTTATAAAAATATTTACATATATGTTGGCTGCTTCCGTAATAAAGCAACAGTTACAAACAAAAAAACAACTTACTTACTTGCTTACTTAACCTTCACGCAATTCCCTTGTGGGGTAGGCAAAACAATCCCTGCCTCTTATTTATCATTCACAATCTTTCGCCATGCTTTCCTATCTCCGCATACCTCCCTAGCTTCCGCAAGATTCATACATAGTCTCTGACATGCCCTTTTGTTTTTAGAACTCCTTACCTTTCTTTCCTTTATCATAGATTCTACTACATTTAGCTAAGTTTTACGCGGCCTACCAAGCCCGGCCTTTCCCCTAACCTCACCCACATATATACAGCCTTGTCGCACTCCTTGCTCAATATTAAAGTATTCACTCACACCTCCTCTCACCCTAACACATGCCCGACTACCGTTGTATACTGCCCTTATTCCATTTATTAGACCTTTATTTACGCCATATTCATTTAATATTTCCACAGATTCTCTCTATTCACTCTATCTATGCTTTCTCAGATCTACAAACGCACAGTACAACTTCCTTTTACCTTTAAACACTTTTCGATCACCTGCTGGAGAGCAACCATCTGATCGACACATCCTCTCCCTGGCATGAAGCCACCTTGCACATCCCACATCTTAGTTTGTGAAGTTTCTCGTACTCTATCCATCAGTATTCTTCCAAATACTTTACCAGGCACGCTGAGCAAGCTTATTCCTCTGTCGTTCTTACAATCACTCTTGTTCCCCTTACCCTTATAAAGTTGTACAATGATCACGCTCTTCCAATCACTCAGCACTTTTCCACACATAAGGCATACATTGAATAATTCACGCAATCTTCGTATAAGCTTTGCACCACCATACTTGAGCATTTCACAAGTGATATCATCTACACCTGCTCCTTGCCGTTTTTCAACCTTCCTACCGTTTTCTACCTCATTTATTCCAATATCCTTCTAGTTTCATTCATCATTTCTTCTATATTCTCCTTATTTAACCCTTCAGTCTTACTTCCTCACTACTGTACAGCTTTCCGAAATATCTTGCCAGCATTTCCTCACTTCACAATCGTCCCATACTATTTCGTTTCTATCATTCATCACTCCTGCAGCGTTCTGTTTTGGGCCACGTTTTGTATTTTTGACCCATTTCCAGAAGAGTTTTTGTTTCTCAAAATCATTCTGCATTTTCTCTCCTTCCACAGCCATCACTTCCTCTTTACTTATTCTCACTGCCTCTTTCGCTTCTTTGTTTCTTAATATGTACATTTCATACAATCGCGTTTCCTCAGTCTCATTTTTTACAGCAATCATTGCCATGTACGCATCTTTTTTCAAATTCTTTACCATGCATACCTCTAACATTCCACATACCGACTCGCCATTCATTCCTTGCACAGTCGTCAGCAACGGGGCCTGTCTGTTTCGACCATGACCGCCCCTTGTAGCCAGGTCGATCCGAGGCAATTGTATTGCTTTCTTGAGTAATACCCTAGCGAGCAGACCGGTTACTGGTCAAATCGTGCCCCGGACGATATAGTATTTCCTACTAACGGTATCGTCCTACTACCGGACAGTTATGTCTACTGTCACGACATAATAGATAGATATAAATAATAGATCGTATACTCACTGTATGAATCTCAAAAATATACATATGTACTTTTTTTTTTCTTCTTCTTACCTACCTTTCAATCACACCACGCGTTTCAACCATACTGCTCTATACGCGATTCCTGGTTTCGCGCCCCTCACCGGACTTGCTGGTATTTATTAGCGACCAAACGATTCAATTATTATTTATTTATTTTGATTTTTATTTTATTTATTTATTTATTTTATTTATTTTTGTTTAGATTTTCGAGTTATAGTTATTTCAATGTCATTTAATATTTATTTATCAAATCAGTTTTATTATTGTCGCGAGCCGTTATACTTAAATAAATATTTTATTAGTTCTCTATGAATTCATCGTTATTGCAACAATGTATACCTGTTCGGGTCCACTCCTTAGGCAAAAGGTTTACGTTTGCTTTATAATTTTTTAAAGTTAAAGTTTTAACAATCACATGGGTTTAATAGAGCCGTATTTTTCGTAAATACTGTAGCAACCCTAAACGTTATTTCGCGCCTATTTCAACTAAAGAGCCTTTTACTGGTTAGCTTATCATTATCTTTGTTTATTATTAATATTCAAACCGCTGGGTATAAAAACCTGTTCAAACAAAACAATTCTTATATTAATCCCTACTACTTATATTCTAGCATATATACAAACGAAACAATAAGCAGTGGTAGTAGAATTGATTCTCTGTAAGACTTAATTAAAATTTACCATGATAACACTGAAGTCTTTATGGGTCAATCAATCGTTCACCACTCAACAAATATCTAAAACTATTCTTGCATATAATTCCTGAAGTGCCTTCATCATATGTAATGGCCCGTCCACTGGGCTGAATTTGCTTTAATTAATCCTGAGCATGTATGTACACTCAGTCTACTAATAACCGGCCTTTTAACGGGGTTATCACTGGCCATAGCACTACACGGTAAATTAAATGTGCGGTTTCACTCACGCGTTTAAATGCGTGTTAAAATTGGGCAATTTGATTTACTGAATGCCCTGTTTTGTTAAAGAATGTTTTAATTGCACTTGACAACTAAATTCATCATTGTTTACAATGGTCGATTAATGCTGTTAATAAACGTACATATATTTACCTCAGTATTACTAATGTCCAATACTGTTTAAATTAATTCATAAAGCATAACACCTTTATTCACTTATACAAAGTATCACTAAATGTTTATTTTTTATCCCGCGATTTTATACACAATACGTCTTATACAATGATTGTTGTTTATTACAAAACTATTTAAACATTTCTTAAATTTTTGGGAAATGTTTTATAACAATTTCCAAGCCTCATTAGTCATTTCATTTGTAAGCGTTTAAAAAATTCATCCCCAAAATGGGTTCTTGTAGTAAGCCAATATATAATGCGGCACTAATTATTTACAATTAAAAACTAGCATAGGTCGTTACAAAATATTCGCGCGCGAGCGCCCTGTTTAAGTATAACTCTGAATCCGAGTGTCTGTTCTCTACCCTGTCACTCTCCCTTATAAAGATCCAGGCATCCATTTCGCAAAACGTCATATTTATCGCGCTAAAACCAATTCATCCTGTTTCAGGGGAGTGTGAACATCACATCTTTGCCGGCACAAATTTTAAAAAATGGTCTACGTGGGAACCAACACAACCGCTACTCTGCCATCTTGAAATGTTTAGAAAAAACTTAATAATTCTTTAAAACATTCAAATTTCGCATCCATACTGCTCCAATGGCATCCAGACCTAGGTTCAACTTTTTATGAAAGTCTTCATACACTCGACATTTGCTTCTGCAAATTCAGTAAATTTTAACACTATTTGTCCTTAAGCATAGATAAAATTTTCCATTGTGAAAGTGAAATACTAAATCATTTATACAAAACAAAGATATACATACATACTCTTCCTCTACACTTTAATACAATAACAACGTATAAATCCATACGTTATTTTAAACTGTGCACTCCGTAAAATACAGTAGCCAATTAAGTGGTATTCATTATCGTCTCAAGAGGGGTGTTACTAAAACATTATTTCTCATTCAAATTTAATACTTCCCACTAAATATTTATTCAACATTTAAACATGCTGTTACATAATACTTAATGCTTCACTAAAAATTCTAGTGGCGGAAAATTTACATTAATACTTAAACTTACATTATGTACACACAGAAAGTTTCTCGTGCAAACTCGCGTTCATACTTTATCAAAAATATGTGCAAAATACAAGACTGTATATACCCAGTGCGTCAAATAATTTCACAGACTGGTATATGTAGTCAAAGCCAACCCAATTTCAAATTCCGGCATTATAAATTTTTGCCTGGTAAAGGACTTCGAATGCTGAATCATAAATTCATTCTTGCTATATCATTTTTTTTTAAGTTTTTCGCAAAATAAAATTGATACATGAAAAAATAGCAAGCATCTCATATTTGAAAATTTTTACGAAATATGAAAAAAACATTTCAAAATATGATAAAATATTAAATTATTTTATGGCGTTTAGTGCTGTATGTCTTAAGTTTTTTGCTGTTTTTTCCTACACCTTGAAGTAAATGCTTTACCAATTATATGTTAAATTAGCTCTATATCTTAACATATGTAGTTGAAATTAAAAATTATGTAAAACGTACTACATTGTGCTTTCACTGTAAAATAACACTTGCATTTATTAACAAAGCTGTTTCTTTGTTAGATATGACTGGATAATTTTAATTGATGCAAGCTTCTATTTGTGAATGCTTGTATCAATTTAAAATTAAAGTTTTTCACAACTTTACACGTACACCATAACTTGTTTTTTGGTTATGACATTTCTAAAAGATTATATTACTACTGACGAAGATAACTGTAAGTGATCGAAACGTTTAGATTTGAATAACATAAATACAAATATACATCATTAAATAACTCAAAAAGCTAAGTATTTTAAATATTACTATCACTTTATTTGTGACTACTTGTGGAATAAACCAGTGTGTTCACCGTACAACTATGAGAATATAACCAACATCTAGTGATTTTATCATCTACCATTTGTTCGTACTACATTGCAAACATTTATAATGGGTTTCCTTCTGATATCGAAGAACTTTCTCTGAATCAGTTTAACGTTTTACTGCTTTTCTATTCCATTTACAATAATTATTATTTTATGCTTACTACTATAAACTTACGTTAAACATAAATAAGTATTACTCAATCACTACATTCAATTCGTTTATTATTTCATTTACGAATTTTTTAATTCTTAATTTATTTTAAATTCGGTTTCCCGCTTGCACAAATCTCAAATATTTAATATTTGTTATGTAGAAGGTCAAATTATGCTACGTCTTGGTATCATGAAATTGTGCATCGAGTAAATCTCCCTAAGTTTCTATGTTATTTACGGGTAGTCCATCGAATTAAATTGACATTTAACGGGATACCCAATATAGTGCAACGAATCTAGAATAATTATTCAACTTTAAAATAAAACACTTCTCTTTTTATTCTTTTCTTTAGGAAACCTCTACTAAAAATGCATGGTTCTTCATGAACAATTCAGGACAAATGTTTTCAAATTGTTAAATATTCAACATGTAATGTTTTTATGTTTATCTTTGTTTAAAAAGTGTAGTTTTATAATACGCATATATAGTATGTTTTTTTTTCTGATTGAAATTCGTCACTATGATTAGTAACACTCAACTTTAAATGAACGGTAATAAAGGACGCCGGTATGGTATAAGGTTAAATTAAATGTTGCCCAAATCATTCACTTTGAGCGCTCCAGTTGACAAAGAACGAACATGTACAACGAAACCGGACTATTAGGTATTAAAAAATAACGCTATGATTAGTGTTTGTTTTGTATTTGTCGCGTTGTTTTTACTGTTGTGTTTAGGATGAAGTACTTTCCGCTGCCTGTTGTAATACATCCACATTTTTTTTTGACTTAGGATAGGGCTAGTAGAGCTTATGTCATTCTGCCTGACGAAATAACGCGCAGGCGACACGGACACTTATCACCGGTAACTTCGCCCATGACTTTCAGTGGCGTACGCAAAAGCAATACACTTTTTAATTAAATATTATATATATATATATATATATATATATATATATAAGGTGGCGCAAAATTAATCACCCAGCGGAAGATGTTATAATTATTGCAAATGGCGTCGTACCTCAATCATATTTGACATTTGTGAACTAGATAGCTGGAGTATACAAACAGACAAGCAATGGAGTGGTATACTCCGCAAGAGCGTGGAATAATTGTGTCGATTTTTTTGATCAATTATCGGTCGGTGGTGTTAGCGTAGCTTGAATTTCGACGTAGATTTCGTAAACGTGTCGCGCCAACTAGGCAAACATTCCGGCGCTTAGCTACTCGAGTGCGAACAGGCTGGAATCACACGAGACGGACTCTACAGCAAATTTTAGTGAAAGACTTACACATGTTCTCGTACAAAGTGCAAACAGTGCATCAGTTAATGCCTACTGATCGTCAGTCGCGCGTGAATCACTGTGAAGCCATCCTCAATCTCAACAACGAAGAGGACGATTTTGTGTCGAAAATCATCATGAGCGACGAGGCGCATTTCCACTTAAGCGGTTACGTCAATAAAGAAAATATTTGTTTCTGGGGTACTGAAAATCCCCGTGTGATGCACGAAGAGCCATTACATCCACTCAAAGCCACTGTGTGGTGCGGCGTTTACGCGGGAGGAGTGATTGGGACGTATTTTTTTGAGGACGCCATCGGCAATACGGTCACAGTTACTGGCGAACGCTACAGGGCCATGATAAACGACTTCTTACTGCCGGAAATGGATGAGCGGGGCTTGGTGAACATGTGGTTTCAACAAGACAGTGCAACGGCACACACACAGCACGAGCCACAACGGATATTGTGAAGGAAGCGTTTCCTGGCCGCGAAATCTCCCGTTTTGGCGATTTGACTATCCCAGACTTCTTTCTTTGGGACTATTTGAAGTGTCGGGTTTATGGCAACAAGCCTCAGACAATCACAGCCCTTAAGGAGAATATTCGACAGGAATGCGAACAGTTATCACCGGAAATCTTGCGGTAAGTCATGGAAAATGCGATAAAACGGGCACAAATGTGTATCAACACTGGCGGCAGCAACTTGACGGATATCATCTTTTCCACTTAACAGAAAAAATTGTAAAGGTCCAAACGAAGATTTCTATCACTCACAATCATTTTATTTTATTTAGTAAAAAAGTTATTCAAAACAAAATTGGATGATTAATTTTGCTCCACATAGTATAACATTTAAAAATAAATGTACTAAATAGTTTCGTTAAATAGGTATATAATTATAGTCACTGTCACTGCTGGTACTTTCACCAATGTTTATAATGAGCGGTTCTACTCTAACGTCAAGTACATTCTCATTTACTAAATATTCATTTTCAGTTGCAATTACATGATTGCAGCACTTTTTCCACGTTTCCTGAGTCATTTTCGAGAATTTTCCGCTAAAATTTTGGCAACGTGTCATCAATGACCACTACAGGCCAGGGAGGTAAATGATGTATCCATTTTTCTCGCAACTATGTTTTTGTAATTTTCCGCGTGGTAATCGCCGCTCTTCGATCTCGATTTACAAATAAGCAGGAAATTCGGAATGAATCCCATATCTCCACCAGCGTGAACAATGATTAACCTCGTATGGACGAGATTAAGTGTTGCATCATAATGGGATAGATAAACTTTAAAATTACTCAAATTACTATCGAGCTTTGCTCAATAATGATTTAACCTGTTAGTTACACGCCGGGAAAGAATCAAAAGAAGCAATTTTACAAGTACAAGTACAACTAAATCAAAGTAAAAAAAAAACAAAGAAAAGAATAAATGAAAACCAGTTACACACAAACACAATTAGAAAAGAAACAGAGAAATCACACACTCACACGCACGTACACGCGCACGTACATGCACGTACGCACATCACACGCACGCACGCAATTCACGCGCGCGCACACGCACGCACGCACCCATCCACGCGCGCGCGCACACGTGCACGCACACACACACACAGATACAGAATTGTGCCATCAATAAATCAGAATTAAATAATTAGACCAATCATTGCAAATATTATCAGTAAAATAGAAAAATAATAATGTAGGTTAAGTTAAAATAAAGAGAAGCGGTAAAGTTAAATAGATAGCAATAAGGTAACCATAATACTACGATGTAGATAAGAACAAAGAACAAACTGATTTGCAAAAGTAAGAAAATATAACGAAGAGACAATAGTTGACTGATAACTACCCGACAAGCGATGTCGCGAAAGTTACTGTGCTAGGGCCCACGGCATCTCATTTCATAGCTTACACATTCTCTATCCATCCTTCTACATCTAGAACGAGTAATAACGGGTTAGTTTGAATATCTGAATCCGTGGACAGCCAATTCCTAATTGCCTTGACATACTTCTGTTAAACCCCGGTATCATTAATAAAAACAATTAAATTGATTTTTATCATTCCACGACGAAAACAATCAACCGTGCTAAATCATACCAGCGTTGACAGAAGGCCGTACAAGAACTAACGCAGGTTATTTAAACAGATTTCAAGGCAATAATTCTGCTTGCGAGATAGTGCATTGACAATTAAATTCACAAATTACTAATCTATGTTATCAAGAGACAATTCTGTGCCATTTGAATATCTTGTATTAGTGAAATAGTAAATTCTTGCAAGGTAATGACTTATTCAATTGCTTGTTGTGACTTTGAATCTACATTACGCTTGAATACCGCAATTCTTTAATTTGATCACTGGCACGAACACCTAACGGGTTAATGTACGCGGATTAAAACCAAGATGATGATTATTTATCAATATAAATTTGTTTACGCATTCACTTTATAATTGTGGAAAACTTACATTAAAACTATAAAAAATGGGACATCTTTGCGCTTATTGGTTTTTACTAAAACGGAAATACTAATATATTTATGACGACAACGGTTTATAATTATTGTATGTAACAAAACAATATAGCGCCTCATACAGTTTCAACCAAAGCTTTTGCTACACGTTCGATCAAATAGATACTCTAAGGTCTAGTTCAGATATATTCGAAAATTCTAATCTGAAAATATTGAATATGTTTACCATTAGATTGAAATAACACGTGGTTCTCTTATTGGTGTAGATCATTTATTGGGACAAAAATCGCAAATTTCGGATACATCATCAACTAGCTTTAACCATTGATTAACAACTTGTTAATCAATGGTTTAACTTCAACTAACTTTTTGGAATCAAGGAACGTTTTCAAAAACTATTAAATTATAAACAAAAAATAAGACAGATTACGTGGGAACATTGCGTTCGTTTTATATTTCCAATTAAAAGAAGTACCTACTAGTTTTTAATATATTCGCTCGTCCGTAGAAAACCCCATGTGTATTAAATTTCAGCGTAACATTGATGGTGTAATTAATAACCGCTGTCCGAATTGGTGACACCAAAAATTACGTGAGCATTATAGCTCTGAATTATTCGTGATTTATTCGAATAACGAACTATGTGGGAGAACCCGTGTTATTCTACCACGGTATGCGTAAAGCTTAATTTCATCTTTTGCCATTGTTCTTTTTGTACCTCTTAATTACATACATTATCGAATACTACGACTTATTGACAGGATATTAAACCTCTATAGTTACCTTTTCCTTCGCGGTAACAATTACGATTTCATATTGCTATTATAATAATAAAATTTTATCTTTTCGCTACTTACATTAAGGAATCGATTTACTTATTCAAGACGTTTTGAATGGTGTACCAAAGCCTTGTGTGAAAAATAAGACAATTGAACCAAACATACTTACAAACATCCACCTCTCCGGAGTTATATCCTCTTAAATATTAAAGAGAAAACACATTTTTACTAGTAAATGGGGAATATTTTGTCACACAATCTTCACTTCTGACACAGGTTCATTTTAATCCGAGTAATTAATAACGATAACTTGATTTTACTTAGAATGCATTTTTAATTTCATGCCTATCACCGTTCAATCAAATTAGTGTACCTAATTATATTTGACATTTTATGCAACACCTTAAATTTTATGTTTTAATGCCTTTACATTGTGGACAATAAATTTAATTTTACTGTTTTATGTTTCGCATTCAAAAGTCTTGCGTTCAAACATCTTCGCGTTCAATCGTTGCTGTTCAAACGGTTACGTCCAAACGTTCTAGACCGTTCACAATAATAATGTCTAAATCGGCCCAAGCGAGCACTGCAATCAACACGTTAAAACATAATCCCTAATATAGCTATCGCCTTATAATAAAAATTCACATTTTAAATCAAACTTTAAACAATTATTCAAGGTCAAAGGTCACAAAAATCAGTTTTTTTTGCAAAAATCTCGTTTTTTGTGGTTCGGAGGTCAATTGAGTTGGTTACAAGAAAGAAAGTTCATGAAATTATCTGCAAAAATGGTTTTATTCATTTTTCACATGCGACGAACATAAACAAGCGATGAAATTTCATGTTGACGCGTGAAAAGACACCTTAAGAGCCCCCATGTTGCCAATGAGAAGCCACCTTGAATAGCAACTGTCTCAGAGTGTCAACATATTGAACATTTAACAAATGTCAAATTTCTAAATGTGCAGTGAGGTGTCGAATAGACTATGTTAATAAAAACAGTATTGAAGGAATGGTATGAGGTTTTTCAGGTGTTTTCCTCATACACATATAGCGGTATGATTACTACGTATATGCACACGCCACACCATGTGCATAAATTAAAATAAAAACAGTATTAAATCATATAAAAAGCGACGCATCGACGAGAGCTCGAATACATCTCTATGTTCCCCGCGAAAAAAATGTTCAACGAGCGCCTTCGATTTTAAAAATTTGTGTTTGTTTTGTGCCGAACCAGCTGACCCAGAGCTCAATATAAAAAAAGAAGAAAAAAACATCAATTATAAGTAATGTAAGTACAGTTCAATTTAAAAACACAGTTATTAAAGCAGCGGATGCACGTGGTGATCAATTCGGCAAAATAGTTAAAAATCGCGTAAACTTTGAATTTGATTTAATAGCTGCAAATGCTAAATATCATACCGAGCTAGTAGCGTAGTGGTGATACGACCTGCTTAGCATTCGGGAGGTAATGGGTTCGATTCCGTTACCGTCTACCTTGTATGAGATTTTTCCATACACATGTAGCGTAGGTCACTGCGTATATGCACACATGTACGGCTACTTAGAGAATGCTTAGTATTTTCCTCAGAACCCTAACTGTTCATTCCGATCCTATCCTGACCACACCCATCCTTAATCCCACCATGCATATATACGTAATGTATGTATGTATGCTGGGAATCCAAGATTGTGGCTGAAGGAGCTCGGAAAGCTCGAGCAGCCCGCCCTTCCCTTGGAGGAGGGAATGAAATACTTGGCCGTTTCATTTTTTTAAATATCATAGAGACTGTTTTAAACAATTTGCTGAATTGATCACCACGTGCATCCGCTGCTTTAATAACTGTACCTTTAAATTGAACTGTACTTACGTTACTTATAATTGATCTGTTTTGTTCTTCTTTTTTTATATTGCGCTTTGGGTCAGCTGGTTCGGCACAAAACAAACACAAATTTTTAAAATCGAAGGCGCTCGTTGACCGTTTTTTTGCGCGAAGAGCATTGAGATGTACTCGGACTCTTGGAAAGGAAGGAAAGGAAAGGTCCCGTATTTTGAGGGCGGACTGTTTGAGCTTTCCAAGCTCCTTTAGCCACAATCATGGATTCCCAGCATACATAAATACATTATGTATGTATGTAATACGGGATTAAGGATGGGTGTGATCAGGATAGGATCGGAAGGAACGGAGTTGGTTCTGAGGGGGAAAATACTACCCCAGCATTCGCTTAAGTAACCGCACATAGTGTGAATATACGCAGTGACCATGCCGCTACATGTGTATGAGGAAAAACCCCCTGAAAAAACTCATACAAGGTAGACGGTAAAGGGAATGTCACCACTACTCTAGTAGCTCGGTTCGGGCTGTCGTTGATGTGTCGCTTTTATATCCTTCTATACTGTTTTTATTAACAGTATTTTCTGATTTGAGATATGTTAAATGTTCAATATGTTGATCACCTCTCTTAACACTTGACTCTCTTAAAGTTTTCAAACCGCGCTCTACAGTCACAGTTGGAGCGTTGGAGAGCGGTTCATTACAATTTTCGGCTATTGAATTTATCAATGTAATGCTTATTTTCTGTATGTTTTACAAAATATTGACACATTAGTCCACGAATATTTTAACTCACTGAAACCAATGCACAGTACACCTATATACTGACGCTCGCAGGTATAAAATAACGGTCCACAGACTACAATAGGGTGCGAGACAGCTGCTATTCAAGGTTGCTTCTCATTGGCAACATGGGGCTCTTAAGGTGTGGTTTCACGCGTCAACATGAAATTTCATCGCTTGTTTATGTTAAAACATTTTGTAGATAATTTCATGAACTCTCTTTCTTGTAACCACCTCAATTGGCTTACGAACCATAGAAAACGAGATTTTGCAAAAAACTGATTTTTGTGAACTTTGACCTTGAATAATTTTTAAGTCTGTACGCTATTGTTCTCTATTTTTAATATGTTGTTTAAAACAACAAAATGAAGCGATTAAAAAATTCTGCCTCCATTTTTTTCCACTGAAAACCTAAAATGACTAGACTAATGTTTATTTTCGTGGGTAATTAAGTGTTGTTATGTTTTAACTAAGATAATGAAATATCTCAAAAGTGGTTGGATTTAGGTATAGGGAATACTGATACCCAACGAATTGGCTTAAAAATACACAGAAAATGTAATAAAATACAGGGTGTTCTATTTAAAGTAAGCAACTTATAAATGATTTAAATTGTGCATGTTGGCGGCTAAGTTTAAAACACCCTGTATGAAATATCAATGAGATGGATATATGGAGTTAACGTAAGCGCTTGTTGTTTATTGGTTACAATTTCACGTCACTAGCTTCGTTATTAATGGAGATATCGTTATTCAATGTGGACTAGGATTTTTTCAAAATTTAAAAAAATCGAAATATCTCGAAAATACTTCATTTTTTATAGGACATTGTGCAAAATTTTATCTAGAATTTCATATAAATTGAAAAAATAAAAATATTAGGTTCCATTTAAAATTACAAACGTCTACTTCGGTATAACCGGAAGAGCCAATTCAGGACAATATTATATTTGAACTCAGCGTCATCCAAAACCTAATCGTAATTTCAGATTTTTAACATAACTGTATCCGCCATTACTTTTAATCAAAGCTCTTGCACAATTATATATATATATATATATATATATATATATATATATATATATATATATATTCCCTGTAAATGCGCATTTTAACTGATCTCGAAAATCTTTTTTATTATATTAATGTTAAAACGGCATTCTGGCACAAATTTTCATTATTTAATTTTCATTTCAATGCATTATGATTTTTCCTTGTCAAAAGGGAAAAGTTTATTAGGCATTTTTTTTCAAATTTGACTGCACCACAGGATTCTTAATTGTTATAAATAGAAACACTCTAAATTCCATAAAAATATTCATTAACAAGAAAGTTATAACAACATTAATTTTTGACGAACGAGGTATTTAAATCTATTTTTTACGTAGATTGCAGACAAATTAGAAAACTGGCCACACGGCAAATACGAAGTAGTACATCACCCTAGTTGTACAGTAAAAATCCGAAGTCAGTAACTTATCTCGTTCTGAAGTTTTAAATCCTGAAAATATAGTATTGTTTAATTTGATTTGTTAATGAACTGGGGAGCATCTCTGTATCTCGTATTTTATAAGGACTTGTACTGGGAATTGTACGTTAGCCAATTATGACACAAAGCTTAAAAATTGTGTGAGCTTTTTAACTAACTACCATTACTATTTTTTAGTGCCAAAACCCTGAATAATTATCAGATTTTATTTAATCTGACTACGCCACTCGTTATTAAAACCGTTTCGTACAAAATTTCGTTGAAATGATTTTGCTAATAGAGAACTTAACTACAAATTACTTTTTAAATAAAGGTTAGGTAGATACATTATTCTAGGATTGTTAGGCAGTGACTGAACGAAAATTTTCCAAATTGTTGGATTGGTCAAGGCAGTCAGTTGACTGAATGGCCCCTCGATCGCCTGTTCTAACTATTAGATTTTTTTTCTATGGGGTATTTTAACTCAAAAAGTGTACAAGACTAGACCAAGGAATAGAGCAGAACTTCGCGATAGAATACGGCAGGCTTGTGCTGAAATTACGCAGAAAGATATGGAAAATGCTGTAAAAAAATATTCGCAAACGATATGATACATGTGTGGAAATTAACAGAGGTTTAGTCGCACCACACATCTAGATTGTTACTTTTATTAAAATGTAGTTGTGAATTTGTATTTGTAATGTTACATGTGTTTTTTGTTGATTTCAAAAAAGTTCACTGTAGTTCGTTGAATTTTACAATTTAACCATATTTTCAGGAATCATACCTTTAGAACGAATTTTTACTGTACAACTACGGTGATGTACTCCTTCGTATTTGCCGTGTTGTCAGTTTTCTAATTTATCTGCAATCTATATAAAAAGTAGATTTAAATACCTCGTTTCAAAAATTAATGTTGTTATAACTTTCTTGTTAATGATATGAAAATGTAAACTTTCACCATTAACACTCATAATAAAATACTTATCTTTTGGGATTTTTTAATGGTGTACTTTAAATTATACAATCTAAACGTTTCGATAACAATTACAGTTATCTTCTTCAGTAGTAATGTTTGTTAATATAACATAACATAACCATTCTTTTCAGCACTGTCTTACTACAACTTATTTTCAGTGGAATAGTAATTTTATGAACAGATTGAAGGTGTAGCAATGGGTAGTCCCTTAGTCCTGTTATAGCTAATTTTATATGGAAAATTTGAAACTTTAACGTTACAAAATACACCTAAAAACCTTCAGTTTGGTATAGATATGTAGATGACACATTTGTTATTTGGAGACATGGAGAAGAAGCACTGCATGAGTTTTTGGTTTTATAAATGGTATACATCCTAGTATTCAGTTTACCATGGAAAAGAAACTAATGGAAGTTTAACATTTCTTGACATATTAATATCTAAAATAATAATTCACTATCTTTTAAGGTTTACAGAAAGCCGACACACACTGATAGATACCTTCATAAATTATCCAACCACCATCCACGTCAAAAATTAGTGTAATTAAATCTTTAGTAGATCGAGCAAAACGAATTTGTGACCCTGAATTTTTGAACGATGAATATAAATATTTAAGAAAATCCTTACAAGATAATGGATACTCACGTACAGATATTAATAATGTTATTACACCTTCTAGGCGTAACCTTAAAGAAAAACCAGTTCTTAATGTCGGTACTGCTTTTCTTCCTTTTATAGCTAATGTTACAAATAGAATTGAAAAAATCCTAATCAAACATGGCATTAGGACTATTTTTAAACCTACAAGGAAAATTAAAGAACATTTAATATCACCTAAAGATGTGTCAAACCCTTTATCATCTTCCGGAGTGTATAAGTTATCTTGTTCATGTGGAAAAGTATACATCGGGACCACAAAACGTAGCTTTGATACAAGACGCAAAGAACATATGAGATTTTGTAGATTGGGTCAACCAGAGAGGTCTGCTGTGGCTGACCATGCCCTGAATAATCTAAATCATGACATTCAATTTGGCAATATGGAAATATTGTCAAGACAAACCCATTATTATGTTCGTTTGCAACGTGAAGCTATTGAAATATATAAACACCGAATAATTTTAATAGACAAGAAGAAAATCTCCGTTTAAATAGGTTTTGGCATCTTATAATTAAAAAGAGCATAATGATACGCCTTGATTTTGATTTGTTTTCAACTTTTGGTATGTCTAGGTTTTTGCTGTGTTTTCCTAGACCTTGTAGCAAATGCTTTACCAATTATATGTTAAATTACCACAGCACCATAATTTAACATAAGTAGTTGAAATTAAATTAAAATTAAAAATTACAAAGAACGTTCTGCATTGTGCTTTTCATTGTTAATAACACTTCCAATTATTGATAAAGATGTCTCTTTATTAGATTTAACTGGGTTATTTTATTTGATGTAATGTTTGGATTTGTGAATGCTTCTATCATTTTAAAATTGAAGTTTTTCACAACTTTACACTTACATCATAACTCGATTAAATTTTGTTAAATGTGTTTTTTGGCTGGCAAATTTCATCGTTAGCTTTCGTCGTAGAGAGTGTTCTGGTTTGTCATCTTTGAAGCAGTTTAATAATATTTAATTTTATGACCTAGTTATTCTTTACTAATAAAATAAAAAATTTTAGTTGGCTTTATGTTTCCAAACTGTTATACTAACTAATAGCAGGCTTATGTTTATGTTTTAATTTTTCAAATTTGACAAAATTGTTTACTACATCTTTAACAATTTTAACAAACATTACTACTGACGAAGATAACTGTAAGTGTTATCGAAACGTTTAGATTGTATAATTTAAAGTACACCATTAGAAAATCCCAAAAAGATAAGTATTTTATTCTTGTTAATGAATATTTTATTATGGAATTTGGGGTGTTTGACAACTGTGAATCCTGCGGTGTAGCCAAATTTGAAAAAAAAATCCTTAATAAACTGTTGCCTTGTTTGACATGGAAAAAAAATCATGGAGTACCTTGGAAACGAAAGTTAAATTATGAAAACTTATGCCAGAATACGCTTTTTAACACTTAATATAATAAAAAAAAAGTCGAGATCGGTTGAAAAAACACATTTTACAGAGGTGCTTCCAATTGAAATGGGTGACACTGTATATATATATATATATATATATATATATATATATATGTTGAATTACTCAGTTGCTCAGTGATAAAGGTGCAGACTTGTAAGTGGAAGGTACCAAGTTCGAATCTGAGAGTAGTCAAGTGCTTGAGAAAAAAAAATGAATTCGACTTCAGTGCGAAATTATTGATGAAAGAAGCAGAGTCCTGCTACAAAAGCAAAAACTGTGGATATTTATTCTTTGATATCGAGGTGGAAGCTCAAGCTTGTCATAAACATGCGCAAGTATAAAACGACGTATGGCAGAATATCGTAGATTAACATGCCACCACTATTGAAAGTGGTAAATTGTGCAAATATACCAAAAATCGGGGTACTTCCAAAACGGCTTATAGTAAAACATTTTTGATTTATATTTTGCAAAAAAGTAAATGTCGTTTATGAGTAATATTTATTTATATTTCAAGCAATTCATATAATTGTACATATGAAATACCCACTTAACAAGGTCTACCATATGGCTTAAATAATCGTATCACCTGTGCCGTATCATCATCCATGATCATTTTAACATGGAAGGGTTAAAGTTTAATAATTTCCGGGAACAATTCCACATGAGTGCTATCAGTTTGTTACGCATTGATGAGCGTAACATAGTGGGTAGCTGAGCACACTTATTTGTAAGGCTCATATAGATTAGCTTAATAATTATTTAAACATTAAATTTAATATCTAGAGTATTACAAATGTTTATTATTGACATCTAATTATTATTTTATTGAAGCATCACTGAGTTGCTTATATTTGTTACAAGAAATATGTGACGTGGATTAATTTATAATTAAACGAGATTACAGAAAATATGCGAGTATTTATGTTTACATCCAAGCAACATTTAAACTTATACAAAAAATTGAGATTTATTTAGCTGATTCACTTAGTCTAACTTTCAACTACGTTTTTTAAATTGAGTATCTTGTATAGATAGTTTTAGAATCCAACTCATAAAGCTATATATTCTCAGTCATTATTAATGTTATGTAAGCATACTTTACAAGTTATACAGCTGGAAACTGTCTGATGGGTGTGATTGGTCTAATCATTTTGATTTAACCTAAGGTTGCTTTCAACCCAATATCAAATGGATTTCGAAGGTGAAAAAATCATAAATAGATGGTCAACTTTGAGTGGATCTTAGAATAACACCGACAATGATTAAGCTCAGAGTGTAAAAGTCAAATGAAGCCGTAAAAAAGTTAGGTGTGTGATGTGGCGTCGAAGTTGACAATTTAAAAAAAAATGCGTAGTTTGAACACCGTTGGTTTTATTTAATACTGAAAGGACTTTTCTTTTGCAACTGAAATGTTCCTTCAAATGTATGTATGTTTTTACAATTATTGAGGTTATGTAATATCTCCCTGTAAAAATAGAGACACCTTCCACGTAATTTTTTTATTCCTCAATGAAATAATGATTTGTAATGGCGTATGGACGAAAAATTACAAAATTTAAAGAAGCCTCTAATGTTTTTGAAAATTGGTCAAAAGAGGGACTTAATTTTCGTGTAGACTAACACAAACTTCATTTTGGATCCTATTGATTTAGTAGAACATTAAACAGTTCTAGATGGTCTCGGTGGAATCCTACTTCTTTGTGCCATCAAATTACATTGGGCCAAGAGAAATTTGGTAATTTTTTTGTTAAACTGGTGTGGTAACTTACATTGACCATCACGATAAACGAAGGTGTTTCGGAGATCGATGGTAAGCGATCTTTCAACCATGCAAGAAAGCTGTCTTTGTTCATTTCTCTATGTTGATCAGGATTGTTGATTGTTTAAGTAAACATTATGGAATAAAGCCATTATTGTTTCCGGTGTATAAAAATCTTAAACAACTGTAGAAGGATTTTATTTTCTTCACAAATATTAATATTTCTCTTGCGTCCCTTCGGCGTAGTTTTTCTTAGGCACTGTCATCCTTTCATGGCCTGAATAACATTCCAGTTGTTCACAAATTAATACTAAAGTTCAGAAAATTAATACTAAAAAAAATTTAACACTTACTGTTTTGAATATTGTCGATTTACTATTCGGATGGTTATGTATACCTCTACGAAAAAGTTTTTGTTATTGTAATTCTGATAATAGTAATTACCTCTCTCGCTTTTCCGGTTGGTAAGAGCGGATCACAATTCTCTTTTTCTCGTTCAAACCAATGAATAAGGATAGTAAGGTCTTCTGCTGTCTTTAATAAAGCCGTTGTCTTTTTTTAGGTTGTTTTGCAAGTACCAAGTTTTGAAAAGCATACCACAACGGAACTAATAAAAATTATACAATGTGACTTTCGGGAAATGGATGTTTTACAAAGTTAATTTACAAGGTAAATTTACTTTACCCTTACAGAAAAAACTGCTAAAACATGCCATTTGAATAAAATGTGGAAAAGTATGTCAATCATGGTCATTCTTTTTAATGTAGGTTTCCAGTCTCATCAGAAACTGTGGTCAACGTGCACGGTTGAATCAAATATACCTCACCTGTAATGGCATTTTTTATCACTATTAAATTACAGGGTTTTTGAATCTAAACTCGTTTTTTTCAAATAACCCCACAAGAAATAGTCGCAGTAGGACAATCCCGAGGGTGCCACGGCATGTCACCAAAACGCGAAATCAGGCTTCCATCGGTGTGCGGGCAGTGTGCGCTGTGGCTCTGTTATGTTGTATGATATATATATATATATATATATATATATATATATATATATATATATATATATATATATATATATAATATAATTTTACAGGTGGTAGGCATGTATACTCCGTGCCAGACGGGGAGGTACCACCACCCGTACCATGGGCTCTTAATATTGGGTCTCCGATTTTCTGAGCTCGGTAAGGGCTGCCGGTTACCTTTTCCTTCCTTCTCGCCCTCACTGTCTTCCTATCGGATAAAAGTCCCAAAGATGGCTATGGTTTCTAGGGTTATAAATTCCGGACGTAAAATCCTTCCCATTCGGATGTCCGGGAGGGCAGGGCCAAGCGACCTCGGTCAGCGAAAGTATCAATTTCTGATTCACTACTGCAACATCCGCGGTATCAGGTCTAATCTTAATGCTATTCACCAACATCTTAAACAATTACAACCTGATATTTTGTTTCTATCTGAAACACAAGTCTCCGAGTCACCCGACTTGCAATTTCCATAATACCACCTTCACTCTAACTTTCGATATAAAGGAGGCGTATCTGCCTACATCAAGGACAGAATTGCTTGCAAGAGGGTTTCTTCCTTAGACAATAAAAATTTTGACGTGATTTGGTTTAAACATTCTGGTCCTAATTTTGTGAAATTCTACTGTTGCATCCTAATGACAGTAACTTTCAAGACTTCTTCGATTACCTTAGTATGAAAGTTGACTATCTCCTGTCTCAGTTTCCACTTGCGATATCTCAATTGTAGGCGATTTCATTGTCATAATTCTAATTGGCTTCAGTTTTCATCTACTACAAATCCTGCTGGTCATAGTGCAGAAACATTTGCTATTTCAGTGATCTCACACAAATGATTTCTGAACCCACTAGAATCCCTGATAACCCTAACCATACTCCACATCTTCTAGATCTCTTTCTTACATCAAACCCTCTTGTTTATAAAACTTCCGTTCTTTCGCATTTAGGTCTTTCCGACCATTGTTTAATAAAATCATTTCTACTGTACCTAATTCCACTGTTGTTCGAAAACCGATAGAACCTTGTGGTGTTTAAGTCAGCTCGATGGAGTGATTTACGGATTTCTTTGCAACCTTTCCATGGCGTGAATATTGTTTTAAGTCGTCCTCTTCTTCGGACATCGCTCTTTCAGTATCTGAAGTCATCCTCATGGGAATGGAGTTATACATTCCCAAAAACAGTACCGTATAGGTCATTCACGTTCCCAACCCTGGTTCAATATGCGCTGATGCAATATCTTTAAAAATAAATATTACATTAAATGGAAATCTAATAAATCGGTCGACAGTCATGTAGAATACGTTGGTTCTAGAAATATCTGCAAAAGTGTCATCACTAAAACTAAAAAGTTGTTCGAACAACGAAAATGCAATGAACTAGCTACATCTCCTTTAGGCAGTCGTAAATTTTGGTCTTTAGCTAAAGCCATTAGTAAAAACTTTGAACGTCTTCATCCGACGTCTATTGACGGATCTGATTCTGTAGACAAAGCCATGTTTTGTGGATTTGTTTGCATCAAACTCGTGTCTCAATGATTCTGGAAAAGATGTGCCCTAGTCAACTCTTCTTCATACGCTATGAACCAATTCATTTTCGGTACAACCTCTTGGAATCGATCATCAGTAGGCTTGATCTCAATAAGGCGACTGGCCCAGACGGTATCCCAGCTATTGTCTTAAAGAAATGTTCCCCGAACTAGCACCAGTCCTATCTAAGCTCTATACGATCTCTATGTCTTCTGGGAATTCCTTTATCATGGAAGTTAGCAAATGTTCAACCTATTCCCAAAAAGGCGATAAGACCGATCCTCAAACTACCGACCAATTGCCATTACTTCCATTTTGTCTAAAATTATGGAAAAGCCATCAATCAGCAACTGCTCACGTTCCTTGAAACTAACAAACTCCTTAGTGACCACCAATATGGGTTTAGGCAAAGTCGTTCAACAGGCGATCTTCTTTCATGTGTGACCCAAGTTTGGAACAATACAGTAGAGCAGTCCGGTGAAACAGTTGTAGTCGTTTTAGATATCTCAAAGGCATTTGACCAAGTTTGGCATAAGTGTTTACTTTCCAAACTCACCTCGTTTGGGTTAAATGATACGCTCATCAACTGGTTTCTAGTTTCCTTGATAAAGACGAATACGTGTCGTGGTTGATGGCTTTTTTCAAAGAAGTTAGCATTAACGCGGGCGTACCATAGGGTTCCGTTATAGCGCCTACACTTTTTCTGCTGTACATAAATGACCTTATTTCTTCAATAATTAACCCCATCCATTGTTTTGCTGACGATAGCACTCTTCACTGTAGTTCATCTCAGTTTACTCATAGTGATAATCCACGTTCTATGTCAAATCAAGAAATTAAAGCTGAAATGGCAAATTCAATGAACAAAGACATTCAACGTATTCTCGAATGGGGACGCAATAATCTAGTTAAATTTAATGCTAACAAAACTCAGTGTTCCCTTATGTCCGCCAAAAAGATCGATCATTTCCTGTTGTAAGTATGAATGGCTCGGTTCTTAAGTTTTCAGACTCTATTACTCTGTTGGGTATGACTGTATCTTCAAATCTCTCATGGGTTGACCATCTTCTGTCAGCTACTAAAACAGCTGCGCGTAAAATAGGTTTTTGTACAGATCTAAGCAGTACTTTACCTCTCGACAACTCCTTCTGCTGTATAAGCCCCAAATTCGGCCTCATATGGAATGTAATTCTCACCTTTGGTTTGCTCAATCCGCTCTCGATATCATTGATCGTATTCAAAAGAGAGCGATTAGGCTTATAAATGACCCGTCTTTACCTTCTCACATACAGTCCCTTGAGCATAGAAGGATGGTTTCAGTTCTTTCTTTGTATTATCGTTATTACAACGGCTATTGTACTGCTGAATTATATTCTTTGATACCATCTCGATACCTTTGCGAGAAATACTCGGTTCGCTAATTCACATCATCAGTATGCAGTACAAATCTCCACTTGTCGTACCAAACGGGCGCAATTCACATTTTTCTACACGGCTTCTAAACTATGGAATGATCTCCTAGTTCCTGTTTTCCTCTCACTTATGATATGAGAAAATTTAAGGTAGCTGTTCATAGGCATCTATTGGCAATTCATTATCCCTCTATCCATCCTCCTAAGTGTTCCTGAGTGCTTTAGCACGATAGGCATAATTTAGCCTGTTCAGGTCCACAATCAAAAAAAAAAAAATATCTTATGTATATACCCCGCATCTGAAGTTGTGGTCGGAGAAATGTATATCCAGTATTTGAATGTAGCGTTGATGGCTCACTATCACCGTTATGCCATCTCTCTCGAAAAAATACGGCCCTATTACTCCAAACGGAGCAGCTGCTCACCAAATTATGACTCGTCCTGTGTATACGTCACGGGGATTTTGAGTGGCCCAATAGCGAAGGTTTTGTTTGTTTACTGAACCATTTAAGTGAAAATGAGCTTCATCGCTCATTAACACTATTGCATTAGGATTATCCTCACACAACACTTGCATACTTGCATACCTTTTCGTGGTGTATATTCTTTTAGTTGTTGAACTACCTGCATCTTATATAAATGAAACCTGAAAACGTAAAATTTTCCTCACAGAATCACGGCTGACGAGCATGTTTGCGTGCATTTCGCTGTGGACTCCTGATTAATGCTGCTCTAACTATTTCAACAGGCGTTGTTTTCGGACATCCTTACAGTTCTTGAAGGACCTGGCGACTTCGTGTTTCTGAGTTTCCCTCTTGTTTTGAACGACTCAACAATATGTGTCGGCGTGGAACTGTGCCATGTTGACCAACATTAAAGTGGAGTTGAACGAGAAAATACGATGCTGTCTCCTCCATTCTTCCATTATTACTCAAATCGCAGTCATCTATGACAGTAATCACGTCACCAACCTCCACACCACCACAACCAGCTGAGCACTATCTGATTTAAAAAACATCCGTTTCCCGTAAGCCGTTCTCTACTTTTACCAATGTTCGTTACGAAAATACCGGATTTTTTATATGCAATGGTAAAAACACTAGTAAAATGAAGGTTAAAGCACTTATTATTTTAAATATAAATGCACAAATAAAAAAATTTCAATCACTAATGATTTTTGTACGAACCGGACAAAAAAAGTATACGTATATAATTGTAGAAAATGTAGCATCTTTAAATATTTACAACAGTTAAACAGAATTAACTCAAAATATGTTTACTCCGTTGCAACACACAGACACACCACACAGACACACAGACAGACACACATACACAAACACACAGACATCCAGACATGAAAAAAGTCGATTGCATAGCCTTCTATCCCTACATTATAATTAAAATTATTTCATTTCTTTTAATTTTTTAAGTTAGCATCTAGATGTCTATTAACCTTTGTCAGACATGGAGTTTTAAACGTCTGTTTGACATAGATTATTGTTTTGGCATTTACAATGTTGCCTATTTTCGTAATGAACTTATTATAAAAGAGGTTTCATAATTATTCTAAAAAATTAATAAAACACTTATCTTTTTTGACAAAATTGTTTACATCTTTAACAATTTTTAACAAATATTACTACGGACGAAGATAACTGTAAGTGTTATCGAAACGTTTAGATTGTATAATTTAAAATACACCATTAAGAAGCCCAAAAAAGATAAGTATTTTATTATGAGTGTTAATGGTGAAAGTTTACATTTTCATATCCTAAAAAATTGTTATTAACATTATTTCCTTTCTTTTAATTTCCATTTCGTAGGTTGGAAGGTCGTGTGGTGTTCTATCCATACCAGATATTTATATATTCTTTTATAATTAAGTACCCAATAAAATTCGAATCTTTCTTTCGACGATTGTAGGTGTAATTTTCGCACTCAATGTGGTTTAAAGCGAAATCTCTGATACGTAATTTACAGTTGGATGCAGCCACGCAGGAATTGTCTTTCATAAATTTTGATATACCCCAGCCGTTCACACCCGTGCTTGCCATGCATAGATGTTTGTTGGTTTTAACCTAAAACCGGACCGTGCATAATTCTATATTAGTTTGTGTTTAATTATAATTGCGTGAAAATGTAATTTTTCTGCTTTTCCAGAACAAAATTCTTTCTTCGTGAATGAAACTAAAGAGGAATAGTTTTTTTTGCGTTGTAAGTATGTACAGGTATTTTAAACGTTTAAAAAAATAATGTATATTCTCTTAAATTGGTGTGCAACACAGCAGTTTCTTTAATTAAAAAAGGCAAATTTGATATTGAGCATATGAATGAATGAATACTTTCTGTCTATAAAGATCTGGTCACACTACTGTATGTTATAGGAGACTTAAAGACAATTTTTATTCGTTTCCAAGATATCAGATTGTAAGGATTTAGTAATTATCCCTTGAATTATTTCCGTAATTCTTAATCCGGTTCAGTATAATTAAAGCTATCTATGCAGTAAAACTTTGTATTAGCTAATTGTTATTTTACTATAAAGGGTGTACCTCAAATTGCGTATGATATACATATGAAAGATGTTATAAAGGTTATGTAGTTTTATACATCTCATGCAATTGTAATTTTTATTTTGGCGTGAATGACAAGTGATAAATTTACAAGGTTATACCATCCTACCGATTTGCGATTTTCTTCATTGGTGTATATCCCATTGTTATTTCTTCATTTCACGTAATACTGAAAGGTGCAGTACTCACGTATGTAATAACATATTTCTTTAAAATGTTAATAGGTCAGGTATTTGGGGATGGTAAGATCGTATATACCTATAATAAAATGTAGAGATTAAAGTATGTATGTGTGTTAGATTAATTTGTATAATTAATTTAATAGTTGTTAAATTAAACATTATCGATAATGTTGATTATAAATCAAATCACACACTTCATTTTTCACGCACATGTGAAGGTGATAGGATTTTGATTGATTCTACCATCATATTTTTTATAAGCGCGCTAGTAACGCATTTTTACTTTGACTTCAGTAAAATAATTCAGTTCGTAAAATATTTATAATTGATCTATTCTATAAAAGTATTTCATTTTTATGTACCTCGAGTTGTACTCGAGGTACATAAAATGATTACCGATTGTGCGTTATCGTAACATTATTTTCTTTCTAGTTATGTTATACTTACGGTGACCATACGTACTTATTTTAGTAGGACAGTACTTTCTTTTCTGCCAGTGTCCTAAGGTCCTTAATAGAAGCATGAAGTACACTAAAATGTACTTTCTTTTTCTTGAAGATGCAAATATCGCAAATAGGTATACCAAAATATTTATTTTTATTTAAAAAGAATGCTTATCGGTGATTCACTGATCATGATGCAATAACGACGTTAAGAAGTTGTTGAGAATGTTCGCGTAGTTTGTTTCCGAACGTTCCAGTCCGCCCTCGATTATCCTAGACGCACAGACCAGATGCTCTGCGACTGGAACGTGCGAAAATCGAAGCGAAGTTTAGCGAGCCGCATATAAATAGCGACAGCGCTCGGACTAAGACTAAACAAGTTCAATTCTACACGAGTTCTACCGTTCGACAGCAAGCGAACATATTATTTGTTAATTGTTTTGTTGAATGCAGTCTGGTTTTCTGTGCTGGTTTCGCTTACTAAAAGCAACGTCGTTTGATTTCAGTTACCTACTTGGGCATTATTTGCGTAAACATGGCACCGCCTCGAAGAAAGTGTCATTTTAATTTGGAGTTACAGAAAGAATATCCGTTTATGAAAATAAAAATAAATTGAGTCCGCATATTGTGTACTGTGAAATTTGTAGAAGTGATGTTGATATTTCCAACAGTGGTCGCAGCAATATTAAGGCTCATCTAACCAAGAAAAAGCATACATTAGCTGCAAATACGAAGTCTAAAAGCGCTACACTAAACACTTTTTCAAAAGTGAAAACTTCAGCTCTGAAAATATGTTAATTGCAGCCAAGGAAGGTACTTTCGCGTATCATACGATCAAGCATCAGCAGAGTTTTAGATCTTTGGATTGCACATCAAAGCTAATAGCGAACATGTTTGAGCCCAAATTTATGGCAGCTCGAACCAAAACTGAAGCCATTGTAAAAATGTTTTTGCTAAAGAATCCCAGTTGCGATTGGAACTTGATCTACACAAAGCACATTTTGTTAGCATCATGATCGATTCGTCCAACCACAAAGAAATTAAAATAGTACCTTTGTTGGTGAGATACTTTAATTGTGAAAAAGGTATTCAAGTGAAATTACTTCAGTTGCAAGACTTCCTGGTGAAACATCAGAACAGTTAAATAGTTATGTGTTTAATACTTTGAAAACCCACAATTTAGTGGACAAGTGTATTGGATTAGCTGCTGATAATACCAATACAAATTTTGGAATGAAAAGAAAGGAGTGAACAACCTATTTGCAAAATTGAATGCTTCTCGTGGCAAACCTCTGGTTGGCATTGGTTGTGTTACACATTTTGAACAATTGCGTACAAAATGCTATGGACGTCTTACCAATTGACGTCGAGGTTATTGTTGTTAAGTTATTTAAGCATTTCTATATTTATACAGTGAGAGTAAATCAACTTAAACAATTCTGCGACTTTGTTAATGTTGAATACAAAAAGATGTTATCATTTTCTAAAACAAGATTTTTAAGTCTGATGCTCGCAATTGAACGAATTTTACAAATGTACGAACCGTTGAAAGCATACTTTTTGTCTATTGAAAATTGTCCAATGATTTTGAAGCAATTTTTTGAGTGTCGCACCAGCGAAATTTGGATGTGGTTTGTACACAACATTGCTTCTATGTTTCACAAAGTCATATTAAAGGTAGAGGGTGACAAAATATGCGCAACAGAGGCCGCTCTAGAGTATTTCGATCTTCAAAATAAGCTTGAAAATCGTTTGAATGAATTATTTTGCCGCTTAAAGTAAGAGAATCCTTTTACAACTTGACAATTGGGAAGGTAGTTTAAACTATCGAGATGACTTCATCTGACAGGTTAGATTATTTTATTCAAATTGTGTGAGTTACTTGAAGAATTTGAGTACAAATTTAAATGAATTAAGGCTCTTTGAATGGATAAATTTGAGAAACCAAGTTTCATGGAATCAAATTTTGTGTTCATGTGCTGCTTTTAAAGACTACTTGGGTTCGACACTGAATGAGGACGAACTCTTCGATGAAGTTAGTCTATTACAAGCTAAACTGTCAGAAGATAAAATTGCCGAGTGGAACTCGAAAAATATAGCTACCGAAGATCGATGGGTTGAAGTATTTAAATGGAATCAAGGGTCTGTATCAAGTGAAGATTTCAAAATTGTGAGATTTTATGTCAGTTTATTTTTGTCTTCCTGGAACAAGTGCGTCAATTGAGCGACTATTCTCTAATATTAATAACTACTGGAGTGCAGAAAATCGCAAATGAAAATATCGACACTAGAAGCTGTGATGCAAGTGTACACAAACTTCGATGAGACTTGCAGTGAAATGTTCCAGTTTTTGAAGACCAGAAAGCAAATTTTGGAATCTATCCTAAGCTCTCAAAAATACGATTGGCACAAAGGTGACCCCACTGATGGCGTTGCAGGCACGTCAAAATAATTAATAACATTTCACATTTCTGCCAGAGTATTTTATGTGTTTGTATTTTTCTAATATAGGAATATAGGTACATATATTATGTATATGCATGTGTCATTAAAAATTATTTTATTTTTATTCTCATTTTGATGCTTGGCTATGTCACTCTACATTTAGTTCTTTGATTTGTCCGTTTTTATCTATTCCTAATACAACTTTTTGTTACTTTTTATTTCTGTACTTATTTTTCTGAAAATAAATATGGTCACCCAAGTTATACTGTACTAGTTTTTGTACTAACTACAGTCATGTTTTAATACAAGAAAAGTGATGTCTGGAGTTATGCCTAGGGTATGCTGCTGAGAGTTGTAGATAGAAATTAAGTATTTTACGTGTATTTTTGTGACGATAAAATAATTTAGCTGACCTCGCTCTTAGTGAGATTTCATGTTTAATATACCCACTCGGTTATATTATATTTATTTTGCAATTCATTGTAAAGTGATAAAATGTTTTCGAATGAATTATTAGATACATTGTGAGTTGATCACTGTACTGTTCAAATTAAAATAGAGTTTATGTTTGAAAAAAAGTGATAGAGTTATCACACATGCTTGTTTTCTTTTAGAAATGTAAATGTATAACGCATCATAGAATTTAGTTAGTCTTGCGAACGATAGAAAATAAAATCTTCCCTATTTCCTACCTCACTCACACTGCCACAATAATAAAGTTTTGTTCATAAAACCCATAATTTTCCAAGCACAAAATAAAATAGGTAAGGCACAAGGTAGCACACTTCGAACACAGCTCAGCATAATAATTTTTTTTGCAAGCAAAAAATATCGGGGATAACTTTTTTGAAAAAAAAATTATTTATTTGTAGGATGCGGAATTTTTAAAGATTATAAAAAAATTTGTACGGCACAACATAGTATACCGTTATCACAACTCAGCACATTAATATTTTTTTTGGTAACGACGAGTTAACACGAAATTGATTTTGCGCTTTTCTATTTTGTGTTGCGGACGTCTAAATTGCAAATTTACTTCTTTGTTTCTCTTCAGCGATGTGTTAACAGTTGATGTTATTTAATCGTTGTTTAAAATGGAGTCTCTTTAAACTTTTCAGAAGCCCCCGTATTCTGTTATGACAAAGTATCTTTAAAGGATGCAATAAAAAAGTTACAAATAAATTAAAAAGACAAAATTAATCTGTTTCAAGACGTCTTTCTGTCATAACATAATACGGGGGCATCAGTAAAAGTTTAAGAGACCTAATGTAATGTAATTTTTAATTTTCATTTTTTTACTCCTTAAACAAAATTTTGGGTACATACTATATGGTACCGCTAGAAAGTTCTAAGGCATTCTAAAATATGAAATGATATACAGGGTGTTCCACAAAAAAAACTGATTTTAGTTACTTGAAAATTTTAAAACACCTTGTGTATTGTAGTTACATACAGGATAGAAATTTTGAGTATTTTCTTTCTCTGTCTAAAAATTTTCCGAAAAATTATTTAAATCGGCAGTAACTTGGCAACATTGCATTAAAAAGCCATAGCTGTACATTAATGTAACGCAGACGTCTAGTAGATTCGAAAAATGCAATATTATGAGTACGTATTAAAAAATGGCCCCCTTTTTTTGCTAAAACGTTACGACACGCTCTGTATATTTAAAAATTATTTTAAAACTTAGCTCTTGTTAACTATACACAGTATACACACTCACCATGATTTTTTTACTTTCTTTTTTTAGTCTAGCAGTTATTCTTTAAGCAAGAATAGGTGGGCCACCCTATATATATATATATATATATATATATATATATATATATATATATATATAAAAAAAAAATTATTAACTAACTGCTTAGTATTATCTGGGCCTGCGGCTCACTAGGGTCTTAAAGCTTTGATCACTCTTTGATATCTGCCAATATTTTGGAGCGTTTATTTTGTTCCTGTATCAATGCTACAACAATAAAACTGTGTTAAAATAAGTTGAGTACTTACGTCATTACTTACATCTAAGTTATTTTGTGAAAACTAGTTTATTGTGCTTAATAGATGATTTTATTTTATTTTGCCACCATAATGTTCTTTATACGCCCCCAACTGCGGGCGTGATGTGGTCTTTAACTCTTTATAGCACGGAAATGTCATTGTTGCTAAGCAGCATGATTGACAGCAAACACATGGCATGATATGTCACGTAAGTTGAAAGAATTATCGAAACAACAACCTTACTATACAACCTTTATTAATAAAAATAATAGTAATGAAACTTATTCTTTATAAAAATTGAAAATACAGTTGGCTGGATTTGAAATTGTAACTCCAGATGAGCCAACACCAAAGCTGACAGTTCCTTCGCCGTTTTGTGATATTCTTATAGCTGCTGTACCAGTAATGTTCTGAGCAACTTTAATTTTATTTTGCAGAGAATTCTCTACATATGATTCGGCTACTTTATCCGATCGCCATCCACCAAGCTGCTTCAGTGCCCTTGTATCACCGCCGCTTTCTGCAAAGATCGTCGCCGCACTCCTGCGAAAGCAGTGCCCTGTGTACTTATGGGCATCCGGTAGATTGAGGAACTCTGCTATTATCCTCGGCATTTTGCCTAAGGTGTTTTTCCCAACAGTCTGAGCACTACATTTGCCATTATAATACGACAAAAACAAGCTGTCAATTTTAGTATGTTCCGGTCGTAATGCTGCATATTTTCGGTACAAAGAGACGTAATCAACCAATCCATCGCTTGGTACAATTGTAAATTGCCTCGAAGTATAAGTTTTGGTTACGTGCTAACAATTTGGACGAACTTCGTGTCAAAATTACAAATTTTTTAAACAGTATCACCCAAGAAATGTTAGAAAACACCCGAACTGAATTTTATCACAGATTGGGTTACTGCCTTGCGCAAGGTAGAGGTCTTTTCGAAAATCTTATAAAGTAGAATTTTGAAAGAAGTGTATTCTGTTCATTTTAAAAAAATAGTTGGTTTTTCAATAAGAATGATAATGCTTTTAACCCATAAACTTAAGTTATATTATCAATGTAAGTGTTAATGTTCTTGTTTGTAGTTCTCGTAAGTTTCTTCTTGGTTCTTCTTACGAGTAGTAATCGAACCATGTCGTAAATTCGTAATTACAACAAACTTCGATGTTTGAGGTATATCATTTAATGTTTAAATGTATTTACTCAATAGTTTCAAAGAACACGCGACTTTTCAACATCATCTTAATTGCTTTGGTTTCGTCAGAAATGTTGAAGCTAGATTGACGGAGACTTAAATAGTTCATATTTTGTGTCTATATGCAAATGTGTACAAGTGGCAACATCGGTAAAGTTATGTCACTCTCACACTCATATAATGGTTATTGGGTTTCTTTCTAGCTTATTATAAGTCAGACCTTCAATAATGTTTTTCCATACCTGTATATATATATATATATATATATATATATATATATATATATATATATATATATATATATATATATATATATATATATATATATAAGTTATTAAATCTTTTTATTTTATAGTTTCTATTATAACCCTCTTTAACACTATATGGCATTTAAGAATAATTTAAATAAACCATCTGTCACCTCATTCAATTAGATTTATTCACCAGTGATTTTCCACTTAATGTTCATGTTCAATTACGTCAATTTCTGGTGAAGGTTAAATTTATAACCGAAATACATTAAGAAAACAATAATAAATTTAGTCACTTTTTGGCTTTTTTGTTTAGAATCATAAAGAGGTCTGCTTAGGTAAGAATAAAATCTACACTAAATTTCAAATAGAGATCTCAAAATATACCGAAGATATTAATAAATGTAGTTCTTAAAAATTTTGCTTTGACAACCTGTATCTTGAAACAAGCACATGAAAAGTGACCAGGAAAATCCTATTATTTTAGCCCAAAGAAGATGTTAAGGGATTTGGTTACTCTTTGTTACCATTTTAATTAGAAATAGAATGTTATTCATACAATATGAAAACCTTGCAACAAAGTAGAATAATACAACACGACCGCTAAATAAACCGCCCATTAGACTTACTGAATTCACCCTTTCATAACAGATTAAATCTTGATATAAGGCATTCTCATTATAATATATAAAAAATTCTAAGAAACACTAGAAACTATACATATATTTTTCGTGTATATGCATCCTAACACAATTGCTCTGTTTTTAATGTAGTAATGAAACATTTTTGTTCTAATTATTGTTTCTTAGTTCAGATAGCTCATATTTCACAGTTACCCCTTTTTGGATTATCTTGCAGATTGTGTCGAGGATAGACTAATTATGTGCACAATTAGGAATTGCTATTAAAAAATGATTAAATCACATTTATTACTATCGAAGTAAAAAGTTTAGTCACCTGACTTTAAACGTTTATATTTCGAAAACTATTAGGCCGATTTTAATTAAACAACGTGCATCATAATCGATACTTATTTCTGTATTATGTGAACGTAATATGAAAATTTTGTTACATTTGGCTAAGTACTAGAGCCAAATATATTCGAGAAAACACCATCTTTCATCACTCTTCGCGAAAAAGCCACACTTATTCTAAGCGTTATACGCAATATTTTTACAGGATGCTGCATATTAAAACCATTAAACACGGAAAGATCAAGTTTTTTTTAATTTATATAATTGCTAACCAAGGGATAGAATTAAATATTTCGTTGAACAAGGATAACGTCTAACTGCACGCAGAAGTAACAGGGGAAGAGAATTCAACTTTACTGAGAAATGGCAAGTTATACAATGCGGCAAAATGGTTTCAGTATTAAAGCATTCATTTTTAAGTAAGAAATTAAAATCGCAAAATTTCTAAATCTCGAAAACCATTTTTTTAAAATCGCAATTTTTCAAATTACATAATAAATAAATATCTTCGCCATCCTCCTCTGTGCCCTGAAAATCCTTAGCATCATCATTGTCGCGGTCTAGGACAACTGGCCGCCGCCAACTGGCCGGCGCCAACTGGCCGCGGCTAACTGACCGCGAGACAAGGGGCCGACAGGACAACTGGCCACCGAACCAACTGGCCGCCGACTGCTTATAATCGAATATTGTAGATTTATCCACTTTGTATTTTATTAGAGTTAACCTTAATTAGTGGGGTTTCCAAGAAATTTATGAGAATTTAACAAAGAACGGAATTTGCCCCTTTAGAAATTAGTCAACGACAATAAACATGCCATTAACATTCTAGAATAATGGCATACCGATCCCACAAACTACTTATTTGTGAAGATTTTCAAGTAACTTCCTATAATCGAATATTGTAGATTTATCCACTTTGTATTTTATTAGAGTTATTACTTCACTATCAGTTTGTTTGTTTTCAATAAATGAAATTAGCCATTTATTTATTTGAGGCCAAGTTGTACCTACTTACAGCGACGCGACGGCCACTTGTCCCGGCGGTTACTTGTCTCGCCGGCCAGTTCTCCCAGCGGCCAGTTGTCCCAGCGGCCAGTTGTTCCGGCGGCCAGTTGGCCGCGGCCATTCGGCAGCGGCCAGTAGGCGGCGGCCACTTGTCCCATTCCGTCATTGTGTCGCTTAAATTTATAACTAACGGGTCTACTAAATATTCCTTTTCTCTGTACATATCTTCGACTTTCTTGGCATGATTGACATAATTACTCCAAACAATATTTGGCACAGTTTGTAATGTTAACTTGCAAAGTTCCAAAACGTCCTTTATTTTGAATGTTGTGATTTCCTTTGTAACTCTATTTTTGATATAAGACCATATCAATTCAATTGGATTAAGTTCACAGTGGGCTACTGGAAGCCATAATATTTTAACATTGTCTCCTCGTAATTTTTTGACCACTTTTTCAAGCAAAAAAATGGTACATACGAGATAATTCCAAAAGTGAAGCCCTCGTCATTTCGTTAAATGAATTGAATTGCTCTGGTAACAGAACTTTTCGTTTGTTCAACCATTCAAGTCTTTTTTTGTTTTCTCTAGGCGGTTGTTGGATTTGTAAATCTGGATCTATCATTGTGTGGTACAGTGCTTGATCTAGCACAATCACCGATTTATCGGGGATCACTCCCATCACGTATCGTAACCATTCTTCATTGTGCCTTTTATTTATTTCGTCATGGTAATCAGCAGTACGCTTTGTAACTCTATTGAGAATAATTGCGTTTACTCCATTTCGCTTCGAAGAAAGCTTTTACATTTAGAACAGTCTGTTTAAACTCGGCGGACATATAATTAGGCATTTTTCTTTTTGGTAAGAAGCGGCAGCGATATACGTTATACTCGTATATACAGGGTGGTCTAGGTTAAACGTCATTAATTTTGATAGGTGATAAAACAAGGAAAAGTAGACTTTCATAAGAAAACTTTGTTAAATATGTTTGCTAACAAAGATACAGTGTGTCAAAGTTGTAAAAGAAAACTGGTTTTCTCATCATAACTTCTAAACCATCTCTAAGACATAATTAAAATCATTTAAAGAAATTCTCCGCTCTATCCCTATCAATCGAGGATTATTGTCAAATGTTGTTAATGTAGCATTTTCATGATTATTTCTTCTCCCAGGCCGCTCTGGTTCTCGAGTGTGTTCCATACCAAATTCTCGAAAATGGCGATGGATACTCACAAAAACACCATTTTCGAGAATTGGTTACTCAGATGAATGTAAACTATCCAGAGAGATGGATAGGGCGGTTGACACAAATTGATCAACCAGGAGTTGAAGAAGTTGGAAGGGAACCATTTTCATGGCCTCCATCACCAAATATTACGCCTTTGAATTTTCATATGTGGGGATACTTAAAAGACATTGTTTACGAGACGACAATGGAAACACGAGAAGAGCTGGTGAAACGTGCCGTCAACAGTATATTACTTTTTTGCTTTTTTTGTATCTTTGATGTACATTATGCCTAGTAAGTAATAAAATGTTTAAAAAAAATTTGCCCGCTCTTATCGTATTTTCTTGGTAGTTCCGTCGTAAGTTTTGGCCTGCTTGCAACACTTTAAATTAAAATAAGTATCTCAAAAACGAAACCATAAATTAAAAATTTGCAAGGGTAATTTTTTTGTAAATTAAACTGGGAATCCAAAATTCAATCTTCTTTGTAAAATATCCAGTGGTGCCGAAGTTTGGGAGGCGAGAAAGGGGTGCCGACCCCCAGTATCTACGCCACCGGAGAATTTCTTTAAATGATTTTAATCATTTCTTAGAGATGTACTACATTAGTCTGTGTGAGAAATTTGATAAGAATCGATCGAGTAATTTACAAGTTATTAGACACTCTGTATCTTTGTTAGGAAACATTTTTGAACAAAGGTTTTCTTATGAAAGTACTTTTTTCTTGTGGTTCTATCACCTATCAAAATTAATGACGTTTAACCTGGACCACATACACTACAGTAATCCCGCGGTGGGTTCGAACCTTTATACGTCCTCACTTAACATAATATTTTGGCTGTCTAATAAATAATATATTGTACAAACATGCATACAATTTTTCATTCACGCGCTATAGTACATGTGTACCGCCTCTCCTATATTAAAAAGAGTTGCGTTTATATATATATATATATATATATATATATATATATATATATATATATATCAGGGCGTGCGGTGAGATTTGGGACAAGGAAGCAATTTTTCAAAACTTACCTATTTGTAATGTAGTTGTATTCTTCTATCTTGTTTCGCAAACTCGTCTATAATTTCGTCGTAGAAACGCGGATGCTGCGACAATTCTTGAACAAGATTGTTTTCAATAGCCAACAGGGACACATCTGACAGACGATGTTGTCCTGTCGAACTCCGCAAATAAGTCTTAATTCGTTTAAGCGCAGAAAAACTACGTTCGACTGAGGCACTAGTAGCAGGGATTGTCAACACTAACTCACATAATTTTGCTACCTCTGAATATGCGTTTGTCAAATCTGTACCTTTCAAGAAAGCCAATAACTCACTTGCAGAATTTTTTTATCGATGTCTTCAGTATCATATATAACTGTAAGTTCCGAACGTAACAAAACTAAATCAAAAACTGTCCATAATGATGCATTAAACATTGTAGCTGGGGTTCCGGAAAATGTTTTCCTTAAACGCATTAAAATTACACAATTCAAGAAAGTTTAGTTCTTTAAAGTTTTTAAACCTGTTGTTTATTTCTTGATAAATCTGATCCAGAATTTGATAAAAAGTCGTCGATAGCACGTTTTAATATCTCCAACATTATCCGTGCGCACGCGTTTTCTTTGTGGTTCCAAACCGATACCGATACTAGTCGTGTTTTCCCAACATTTATCAAAGTCTTCTTTTTGTTTATAATATTCTTAAATTCACAAATTTTCTTTATACAGAATCCGATATCGTTTGTTTTACATTGTAATATATTAAATACATTATCAGAAAATGGAAATATTTCTGAAAACCAGAAGTAGAAAGTTAAAGTTAAAATCGTTTTTAAGCTATCTAAAATCCTCTAGAACTATTTAAAGTGTCTGTATCCCACTTATCGCTATTTTCCAATATACTTTCAAATAATTCAATTATGGATTCGCGATGTTCAAAATTGTTAATACTAGCCTGCCATTGTAATTCCAGCGCTAGCGGCAACTTTCGGTAGTCTTCGCTTTACAATTATATCCAATGCTTGTGTGCGTTTAGTAGATTTGGAAAAAAGCAGCCATTCCACTCAAAGTTGCAAAAACACTTTACATTCTTTAATCTGCATAACTGATTGGGACAAAACTAAGTTTAATTTGTGCACAACAGTGTATAAAAATTGCACACGGATAAGTTTCTCGCACTTTTGCTTGAAGGCCACCTAAATGTCCAGCCATTACAGCAGCACCGTCATAACTTTGAGCGACCAATTTTCAGAGGCATTAATATTTTAATAAGTTCACATACAATTTTATACAGTGCGTCGGCCGTTCGGTCTTCTGACACGTTAATAAAACCTAAAATCTTTCCTGTACGTTGCCGCCTCGATTTACAAATCGCACCACACCAGAAAGCTGACTAAAATTAGTAACATCAGTTGTTTCGTCCAAAATAATAGATATAAAACGCGCTTGTTTAATTTCTTCTTTAATTTTGTTTAAAATAACAGTCGAAGTTGCAGAAATCAGATCGTTTTGAATTCGATTTGAAGTACCTTGAAACACACTGCTCTGGTCTAAATGACTTTTTAAACAAGGATCATATTTACATAATAGAGAAACAAGGTCTAAATAATTGCCTCTATTTGCAGAATACATTGATTCATCGTGACCACGAAATCCAAGTTCATGAAGGGCAAGGAAACACACAACATCAATAAGTCTTTTTAGCACATCTCTATTTTTATTAACTAGTTCATTATGTTGTTGATGACTAACTTGTATATCTAAAGAGTGTTCGATTCGTGTTTTTCCAAAAACTTTTTCTTTGATAACAGCTTGCAAGTGGTTCTTAGAGCTAATGTGACGTTTTACTACTTTATGTAAATTATTTAAATCGCTAAAACCGAAGTAATTCCACACACCATGTTCATTAACAAAAAGCAAACATGGCCAACAAAAAAGTTTATTTCTTATTTCACAACCCGTCAGCCACAAATATTGTTCATAATATTTATCGGCACTAAAATGTCGAGTACACGTTTTAACTTTTGTGGTCAGATTTTTCATTTCAGGCTTTGACCTACCCGCATTAATAATATTTCTCTTTTCGGAAAAACTTTGAGAACAAAATCCTTTATTTAATACAAAACACACTACACAATTACACGGATTTGCAGTTCCAATAGCCGCTACTTCTACACCGTCTCCCGGTAAATCTCCCGCGGCTCGTGCAGACGTACTTGTCCCATCCATCTTCGAAACTGCACTAAAACCCTTGTATTTAATTTTAAAATTGCTTATTCAGTGACAAGCGCTCGCAACTTGACCTCTCGCCTCCTTCGCTTGACCCCGTAAAATTCTGTATTTGAACGAATAAGCAACAAAGTTTGTTGCGTGTGAGTGTCGAACAGGTATCGACAGTGTGTACTGTGTACGAGAAAGACGCACTATGTGCATTTTCATTCGAACGACAAAGACAATGTGATATACTGATATATTATTTTTCGCTCTTATGCATACACAAAATATATGATATTCAACTTTAAATGCTGCTTCTCCTAGAAGGATTATATTCTATGGGTAGTACACTCGTATTACGGTTACGCGTTCGCTGGCGCTAATAATGTCCATTTCTAAAATTTCCTTTTTATTTGAGTTTTCAATTTTTGGTCATTTAGGTTTGTGATAGGGGAAGCAATGCTTCCGTTGCATACATGGACCGCTCGCCCCTGATATATATATATATATATATATATATATATATATATATATATATATAGGTATGCATGTATGTATGTATGTATGTACAGTTCGCGCAGCGAGAGATGATTCGGGTCGCGAAGTTACGTCATTGCGTTCGGGAACGATCGTTAAGTGTAATAGCTCAAAATCACTTACCAGTGGCCGCCTAAATAATTTTTTGGTACATGTACAAAATCACAATCAAACTTTTTGTTATTTTATTAATTTAATAATATTCATACATAGTGAACATGTAGAAATATTTAAAATATTTATATTATGTAATAAAAAAATTAATCACAATCACCAAAGTCTTCGTCTGGCTCTTGTCTTCTCCCAAATGTATGTCTATACGTTCCGTTTGAATATCAAGAAACTGTTCGTTTTCAAGTAATTGTTTTGATTTTCAATAATTTTGTTGCACCAGTTTCGCCAATGGTCCTGCGTAACATTCGAAATTTCTTCTTCCAAGAAAGCCTTTCTTTCGTTAAAATTAAATGTCACGTTTCTTTTTGCGATGTTTTTTTTATTTGTGTCCAAGTTAATTCTATTGAATTTAAATCTGGATGATAAGATGGAAGCTTAAATACAGTACGTAGTATACTGTTTGTTGTGTTGTTTAATAATATCGTATAACTGCGGTTTGAACATTTGTGGAGTAAATGATAATTTTTTGTCAACTATCCACTTCATTTTTTTCTATAACTTAACAATGAACAATTGTTATACAATGATGTAATATATACTTGAAACAATTTACCTGTGACTCTACTGAAATTCTCGATTTACCGCGAGTAGAATATTTGAAGACGGACGAATGCGCATATGACCACCAAACCATCTCTGGTTGCGCGTGCTGTACATATATTTAAAAAAATTTGAGTCGACGAACTCAAAAATCATTAAAAAGCGAGTAAATGAAAAGTAAAATATAAAATACTTTCATAGATATATTACATTTTCAAGTGTGGTTTTCTTAAATACTAATATATTGCATTAAAAGAATAGTTTGTCCTTTGCCAATTTTCAGCCGTTTATTCCCCTAAACGCAATAAGATTTAGACATAAAGCTATATACTAGCTAAGCAATAATTAAAATAGTAATATAATTTGTTATTTATTTTATTGTGTGTACCAAATTAAGAAATTTTATACTTTCGTGGGGACCGATACGCTTTACGCATTTTATTTTCCTTCGCCAAAAATTATGTAATTTTTTTATGTTATTTTTAACCCCTGCAGCAATCTCCACCAAATTTTACTGGAGTCTAAACGTTTAGGTTCAGTTATGCCAAGTTTGAATAAAATCGCAATTCAAGTGTTGTTATTCCAGCCGAAATAAAATTCAATCCGCTCCTCTTACTAATACTCTGAAACACTACCACCTCTAAACATTACTGGAGTGTAGACATTTAGGTGCTATATACGTATGCTGAGATTGAATACAACTGATTTTCATTGTTACTTATTGCGGCCGAAAGAAAATTACATTAATCCTTCTTATTCCTCACCACGTAAATTAACCACCACCAAAAAGCACTGTAGCCTAGAGATTTTGGTGATAAACACTTACGTTAATTGTGACTACAATCGTATTTCAATTTTTTGAACTATGGCGGCAGAAAGTAAATCACATTTAATTTTACTTACTCTCACCCACTTATACTCACTCTAACTCACTATCTCACTCACTCACTTTCGCTCGCTCTCACTCACTCACCACTCGATCACCTCGATCCTCTCACTCTCTCACTCTACCTCACTCACCTCGCTCACCTCACTTCACTCACTCACTGCTCCACTCTCACTCACTCACTGACTCTCACTCACTCACTGACTCACTCTCACTCACGCACTCTCACTCACTCTCACTCTCACTCACTCTCACTCACACTCACTCATCACACTAACCTCACTCACTCACCTCACTCACTCACTCACTCTCACTCACTCTCACTCACTCACTCACTCTCACTCACTCTCACTCACTCTCATTCACTCTCACTCACTCTCATTCACTCTCACTCACTCTTACTCACTCTCACCACTCTCACTTATGCTATATCGTTCACTCACGCGCCCACACACACACACGAGTTTTTTCTAATTTTTTCACCAATTACAATACCTTTCCGTTTACTTGGGGATGTTAAAAACGTACCATAATTAGTTTTTGTGTTCAGATAGTACTGATAAAGCAATGTATAAATTAACTGCACATAGTTGCATTTGGGGGAAGACTGTGTGGGTCCACCTCTTGCCGATGCCCTCTCAGGCAGTGTTCCCGCCCATGCGAAGCGTGAAACTTACAAAGTATCAGTTCTACAAAAAATTAATAGAATCTTTTTTTGTAGAAAATTTTATATACCCTACAATTAAGAAGAAGAAGACGAAAACGATGTGACCTACCCTTCAAGTGTTATACCTCTGAGAAAACCGCTAAATAAACGCTTGAAATGAAATTATCGGAATGAATAATAATAATTCTGTTTTGAGATTAATGGTTCTGCTTGCCTACGTATGAAAAATGAAGCATTTCATACATATAGGCATTTTTCTACCCTCTATATCTGCTTATTTTTACCCTTACGCAGCGTCTGTATATAATTAAAGAATCAGGAAGTTGGAGTAATCTTATTTCTAGTGAAAATTCTTAACATTATTATCAAAGCTTCTTGGGATAAAATTTTGTTCCAAAACTTTACCCAAGCCATTATTAGTTTATTCACCGCTTTGTGACTAATTTTAAATTAACTTAATCGATGTAATTTTTCTGCAGTTAATTAGCATAGCTGTACTGGCCAAAGTCATTAAATTGAATACATTAAAAAGTCGCGTTAGACCAGTTACTGAAGATTCGTTTGATCTTTGAACAGAAATTTATATACGTGGTTTGTAATTGTAATTCAGTTATGTTTCACTGAAGTATCCTTATATATTATATCAAAACGATATGTATGTGTGCGTGCGGCACAAATTTCTTTCGTTTTTTTTTTTAATTTTAATTTGTTTGGGTTAAGCTCAACGAGATATAATTGTGCCAATTAGGTGGATTCATATAAAATATTAAAAAGTAGAATAGGAATGTCCGATAATCAATTAGGATACCCCTTCGGGAACGCAAAACTTTACCAGTATTGGCGTATTTTTCTATATATTTTTTACAAATTTAAACGTTTGAATAATTATTAGTTACCGTTGCCAGTAAATGGTAACCTTTGAAAAAAATTAAGTAAACTGTGAAACAAATTTGTTTGACAGCTGAAATAATTTATATATTCCGGCGTGTCATAATGGCATTATTAAGGATTTCATTTTTAGTGTCGGAATGACACACTTTATTGGACTGAGTACTATAATGAATTCATTATAGTACTAAGTACTACAATGAAAAAATGTATAGTAGGCAAAAATATTTAAATTAAGCTACGTTTACACTTGGCGGAAATCTACTTGCCGTCACTAAAACTTGTCATTATGTAAACTCAAATGTAACCAGAAATTTCATTAAACAAAAATCGCCGGAATGTAAAATTTTGTATGAAATATGGATCATAAACAACCATTATGGCACACGCCGTGTTATCAGACGAGGGGTCAGACGAGATAATATTCACGGCTAGTACCATAATGATTGTTATTATGATCCTTATAACGTAAATATCTATTTAAAACGTGGCGACGATAATTGTAATTTTTATGGAAACTTTTAAACAATATTAATAAAAACATACCTCTGTAACCCAAAATATAAGTATGTATTTTAATTATGCGTGTCTGTTCATTGCAAATGTTTATTTGTTTTGTGATCAGTCAGGTGACTGTTGAAATTTCAGATATGTGTTATTTTCTTGATGTGTATGTGATACCAAGGTGGCCTAATTATTTCTAGTAGATACTTATGCATCCTATTAATTGGCGGCATAATGGAGTTACAAACACCAATTGATTAAGGTACCTTCGAAATTTACGTATGTAATATTGTGATAATATTGATAAGAAACTTTTGGAAAGGTCAGATTTTTAAACCTTGATTATTAAGTTATAGAGGGAGACTGCATCTGGAAAATTATGTTCTAAAAGTTTATTTTATGAGAAACGACTTCATACAATTTTTACCATGTAAGTGAGCTTTACAGTCGTTTATTTTTAAGATTGTATACGCTGTTTTAAGCTATTCGCTTTTACTTAAAAAGAAGAACTTGATGAAAGAATGTGGTGAAAAAAGGGGATAGCCAAACATTGTTACTGATTAGAAAACTACTATCCCTCTACAAATCGGGACCAAAAACGGTTTAAAGTAAGCTCTACAAACTAGATCCTTACCAAAAATCTGATTATTTAAAGATTATCCCTAATGAATTTGGTGGACATTTTGAAACCCTTTTATGACTTTAGGGTTTAATTTATTTTGTTACTATTATCATAATGTTTTTTCCGTGTATTCTGTTACAGTCTGTAATCGTTAGTAGTACAAATTGATTCTGATATTATTAAACTTGTTTTAATTTTCTCAATTTATTGGTACGGTAACTGATAAAAAATATGGCAAACCATACATTTTTGAAATTAGAAAAAAATAGTTAATTGAATGAGTCCATAGCCTCACAACATATGATTGCCATTAAAAAAAAAAGTAAGTTTGGGTCGCAACTCAAAGCATATTAACGCAAAAATTTCTATCAGTTTATCATATTTAGCTTAAAAGTATCTATGAAATGCGTTTTTGAAACTTTTTTTATTTTAAATATTACATGAATAATGAGCGATTGAAAATATGGAAGATTTTTAGTATTTTTCGAATATCTCAGTAGGCTGACAAAATTGTTACATTTTCTTATCGGCGTTAGATTCCCCTTTTAATTCTGCTAATATTAACCGATTCTCTAGCTTTTATAATAACAGAGTTACCCATAGAACGTGGGTAGATCTTAGACACCCTGTATATCATACTGTAATGGTATTTTATTGATTCCTCGAAAGTTCTGTAAAACAACTTAACAGTAATTTGCCTTATTCTTTACAATTAAAATTACTCTAATTTTGCTTAGTATTAATAAACACAATGCTAATTTTGAAGTTTATACAACGTGTCCAAGATAAGGATGAGCAGCATGGGGATCTTGAAAACGGTAAGAGATATGAAGGCGGTTAAATTAGAGGAAAGTTGTATAATTTAGGGCATGTTCACAGGTAGTTTGTAAAAGTTCATTATTGTTTATCGTTTCAGATTCAAAACGAAATGCTTTCTTTTTTCGTAATTCCTTTATTTATTTTAAAAGATTTTTAATAACCAAAGGTACTTCTTCAATGTCACTTTTTGAATTCTATTAGATTGCGTTTTCAAATTTTTTATTCAACGTTTCGTCCCCGAGAAACCATCATCAACTTTATTTTTTATATCGCCGCAACCAACGAAACACCATGTGTTCAATAGTATTTTTTATTACGAATTTAACCATGTATTTACACATTATAGTTTTGAAGCTAATTTTAAGAAAATGTGGATTAATATTAGTATTTGATAATATTCTTTTATGTACAAATTTAACAACTACAATCTTTTAAATATCTTTTAAATAATTAATTACAATAACCATTCTAATAGATTGCCGTTATTTTCTAGGCACAGGTACGCTTTCTTTACTGAAGAATTTAAAACACGGTCCAGCATTTCTGGCGACATTGTATTAACTGCTGCCATAACCAATACTAATAAGTGATCTTCATTTCAGAAAAAAATCCAACGGACTTAAATCGGATGATCGGTCTAGCCAAGCTTTAAAAGGAAAATTTAGATCTTCATCACATTTTCTAGTATACCATTCCGAAAAACTTGCTCGCCGCTTCTGATCAGCTAGTCTTAAAGATCCTGGCAAACTCGAAATTTACATGGATGAAACTTATTCTTATTTAAAATGAATTGTGATGTAGAATTAGCTCTACCAGTACGATGTTCAATTTGTCTTGCCCATATTGCTGGGTTTTCATCAACGGCTTGTAAAACATCTAAAAATGGATTTACCAGGTTGCCTTCGTTCAGGATCTTTCTCCAAATATACTAAGTTCAACAGTTTTCAACAAAATGTTAAACAAGTGTTATTTTATCAAAGCAGGGTTGAGATGATTTAAATCAGTTGATTAAAATCACGATTAAAAAATGTTTTTCATCAGCATGATTTTTTTTAAATAAAAATCATAATTAATGTAGTTTAGAAAAGAGGACTCAAATTAGAACACTTAAAAATGTATTTGTTGATAAAAAAATAAAACCTTGATGCATTTTTACGTGGTAATATTTATTATTTATTATAATAATCGAGAGGAAATTCAGCATTCAGCTGATTTTTACAAAAAAAAAAAACTAAATTTTGCTGAACGTATATATCCTAAGTGTTAAAATGCTTAAAGTATGAAGAATCCATAGGTACAAAACATGCTCTAGATATCAGCAGAGGATGCACAGCAGAAATCACTATAGGTAGCTAGTGCTTAATATCTGGAACATGTTCTTGGGATCTCCACCACTGTACTGCCGTTACATTTTTTATTATTTCATCCGAAACCATAGTTTTGTGATAAGGGTCTGACTTGGCTTCCAACTTAATTAGTAATGGTAATACAGCTTTGTTTCAAAATATTGGGAAACAATATCTAAAGCATCTCTCTTTTCTTCAGCCAGTAATGGATATTGTTTGCCTATTTTTATTGTAGGATCAACATATTACCAAAAAGTAAAAGGGGGTTAGAGCTTGAACATCTTTTATTAAATATTTGATACTGACGCAAGCTTCTTTCTTCTACAAAACTGTCAGTGTTAAACATAGCCATTAAGTTTTTGCATGTACAAACTGCTCGAGATGGAAATGCACCTTTTTGTTGTATTACGTCAATGCTATAGAAATTGGTTTTAGCAACTGTAGAAAATCTGCAGCCATCCTTTTAATACAGATATCTGAAACTTTTTTAAAAATCACTGGATCAATTTCTTTGTTATGTTTTTTACAATTTCGGCCATTCATTTACATAGACCTCAAGACAATCTGAAAGTGTATTCCATCGAACATCTTGAGGTAAGACCAATTCCTTGTTCCCTTTTTCTTTATACGAAGGATTTGGCAAATGGGTATTTCTGAAGTATTTCACAATTTGTACTATATGTTCTTTTACTTGCAATGCTTTTAAATCTTTGGAGAGCAAACTAAGAAAGTGCGCCGAACAACCATATGTAATTTTAGGATAAATGAACGAGTCGAAAATTTTTTTCTTCATACTGACCATGTTGGCCCTCATTATCTGTCACAATACTGGTAACTTTACAGTTATGTTCATTTTTACACTTATTTATTGAGTTAATAGCCAATTCAGCAAGGCAGTCAACTGTATGGAGATGACCGGATGTATGTATGTTTTCCAAGAGAACACTGTTTCCATCCTCTGCTATCAAAACGACACAGATTATCGGCTCATTATGTACATTGGACCATCCATCTAAGGAAACTTAAAACATTTAGATTTTTATTCCTCAAATATTTCATTCAGGAGCGTTGACGATAACTGAAATCTAGATGGAGGAACGTAACCGGGTCTTAACATTTCTATGGCTTTTCGAATTTTTTTATTTTCTATCGCCCTAAAACTGCAATTTGTTGCGTAAACGGCTTTGGCTATTGCTGAATGAATTCTCTTTGTTTACTTTATCTTGTTTGTTGCAGTTCTAGTAGTTTTATAGTGGGTTTAATAAATACCCCCATTGTATGGCTTGAAAATTTTAAAAAAATCATGATTAAAAAAAAATCGGTTTTTGATTTTTTTTTAAAATCATGATTTTTATCAACCCTGCATCAAATATTAACTGATATATGTAATATATGGAAAAATACGTAATAAAAAATACTATCGAATACAGGGTGTTTCGTTGGTTGCGGCGATATAAAAAAATATGGTTGACGAAGGCTTCGTGGAGACGAAACGTCGAATAAAAAATTTGAAAACGGTCTCTATTATATAAAAACTCAAAAATAATCAAACGTGTTAGGTACATTAAATAAGTTAAAGAAAGCTACATCTTACTATTTGAATCTCATATCATTAGTGGAACATCTTCATTTCCCCCCCTGACATCTATTGACGGATCGGTAGTTGCTGATTCGGTAGACAAAGCCAATGTTTTTGTGGATTTGTTTGCATCAAACTCGTGTCTCAATGATTCTGAAAAAGATGTGCCCCTAGTCAACTCTTCTTCATACGCTATGAAACCAATTCATTTTCGGTACAAGCTCTTGGAATCGATCATCAGTAGGCTTGATCTCAATAAGGCGACTGGCCCAGACGGTATCCCAGCTATTGTCTTAAAGAAATGTTCGAACTAGTACCAGCCCTATCTAAGCTCTATACGATCTCTATGTCTTCTGCGGAATTTTCCTCATGGAAGTTAGAAAATCTTCAACCTATTCCCAAAAAGGCGATTAGACCGATCCCTCAAACTACCGACCAATTGAACACTTCCATTTTGTCTAAAATCATGAAAAAGCCATCAATCAGCAACTGCTCACGTTCCTTGAAACTAACAAACTCCTTAGTGACCACCAATATGGGTTTAGGCAAAGTCGTTCAACAGGTGATCTTCTTTCATATGTGACTCAAGTTTGGAACAGTACAGTAGAGCAGTCCGGTGAAACAGTTGTAGTCGCTTTAGATATCTCAAAGGCATTTGACCAAGTTTGGCATAAGTGTTTACTTGCCACACCCACCTCGTTTGGGTTAAATGGTACGCTCATCAACTGGGTTTCTAGTTTCTTTGATAAAAGACGAATACATGTCGTAGTTAATGGCTTTTTCTCAAAAGAAGTTAGCATTAACGCGGGCGTACCACAGGGATCCGTTATAGCGGCTACACTTTTTCTGCTGTACATAAATGACCTTATTTCTTCAACAACTAGCCCCATCCATTGCTTTGCTGATGATGGTTTCAGTTCTTTCTTTGTATTATCGTTATTACAACGGCTATTGTGCTGCTGAATTATATTCTTTGATACCATCTGGCTATCTTGAGAAACACTGGTTCGCTCATTCACATCATCAGTATGGAGTACAAATTCCACTTGTCGTACCAAACGGGCGCAATCCACATTTTTCTACACGGCTTCTAAACTCTGGAATGATCTCCCTAGTTCCTGCTTTCCTCTCACTTATGATAGAAAATTTAAGGTAGCTGTTCATAGGCATCTATTGGCAATTCATTATCCCTCTATCCATCCTCCTAACTGTTCCTGAGTGCTTTAGCACGATAGGCCAAATTTAGCCTGTTCAGGTCCACAATCATAAAAAAAAAGAATAGTAATAGTATGACGTGTATTTAATACTTTAGAGAATGTTTTGTCACTGAAGCTAAGCTTAAATCAGTGTTTTTCAAACTTTGCTGATTCGTGGAACCCCTCAAGGCTCAATTTTTTTTGTGGAACCCCCCATCCTCATTGAAGTTAAAAAAGAAGTTATGTTTCAATTCTTCAAATATGCTAGTAATTTATGCTTAATATGTTTACCGTTTTAGAACAAAATTATATTTACTGCACATCAATTCCATTGATGTATGTCAATGTTCATCAATTAAACTTCCTTGGCGTAAAAATGAGCGTTTTATTAAATGAATGTTTGAGGTAATAAAACTTTATTAGGCGTTTCATAATTTTGTTATTGTTAATGCAAGAAAGCTTTTCCGTTATTGTTAATTGTGCGATATAAATCACTTTCGTACAAGATCGTAGGAAAAATATTTATTTTTATTGGTTGTTTTCGGGTACATGATGTTTGACATTTTGGCGTTGGAAAGTTTTAAGTATCTTTTTGTTAATTTGTTTACAACTTTCAGTCTCCTTTTGTGCCGTTTACATTGTGAAATTGATAATACTCATTTGATCGTGCTGTCAAAGTTCTTGAAATTTAAACAGTCTTGTGTACTTACATTGTCAGTTAATGACGTGAAAATATATTATTGTGACTAAAAGTAATTGTATCTTTCTTAAAATAAGGTACTACTTCTTATAAATTTTATACAAATATACGTGTTAAATGCATGTAAATTGCAATTTTGAATAAGGATACATGATTTGAAGAACGATCTCAAAACAGAAGTAATACCAAAATTGAATTTCGCGCGCATGTAGAAAATACTTCGTCCCAAGTTGTATGAGGGCGCTGTTACGTCTATCAAATTTAATATTGAGTGTGCGCTCTCCCCACCCTCATTATCATTTTTTTAATGGAGCGAACGCCTTTATAATTTGCATTTTCTTACTCATTTCAATATCTTTGGTAGTTTGGATCTAATTACGACAAATGTCTTTGTAATGGAGTATAAATGATACGTTGATTATTTTAGGGTTATAGGTGCATATTTGGTAATGTATTAAATAGCATCATAAGCATTTGGAACTTGACAGATTTGCTTTATCATAATTTTTCTTAATTCAGCTTTTTCTAGTGACGTCAGAAGCGCATGTCAAATGTCAAAAACAGCTGATCAAGCGCAACCTCTTGTATGCATTTCAATGAACGGTTTAGCAAAAAAAAATATTTTAAGGGACAAAGCGATAAAATTATTCTTTGTAATTTCAAAAATCTTTAATTATGATGAGATTGCTTGCGGTCGGTGACAATGTGAACAATTTTCTGTGGAATGGGTAAATGCAAGGTTAAAATATGACAAAATTTTGTGCTGTGTTATATAATAGCACATCAAGTTTATTATGCTGCCATTTAAAGTAACTTAAACCAGTTCAGGGTTGATTTTTTCTTAATTTATTGAATTAAGAATTCTTTAATGTTTTTCACTTTTATTACCATAATAAACTCGTTCTTTTGAGAAAGTGACAAAAACCTCTTTTTTTTAGATAAAATTTGATTACAAGTAAAGTACATGGATTTACTTTAACAATTTGTACTAAAAAAAATTTAAGCTCAGTCTGAGTAACGTTTTTTAAAGCATTTGGTTGTAAGTTACCATTATTAAATTTCTAATAAACATGAGGTCATTAGTGTTACAACTTGTATACATGTATAATGTACTTATATTTTTTGTCTATGTACAGTTTAAAAAAAAGCAATTCATGAATGATCAGTAGACGTAGGTACATAGCCCTTGTGTGATTCATAGATTTGTATTTTTTTGTTTACAATTGATTATTTAATAAAGCTTTAGCTGTTTCTTGGTAAGAAACAACGTACATACAATATTTATAATTAATTCTGGTCTAACCCGCATACAAAAACGAAACTTCACCTACACAATTCTTTAATTCACACCGGCTTAACTCTAATCAACAGAACACATTTTCAAAAACATATTTTGTATTAAATAAACATGAACTTTCCTGAATACTCCATATAAACAGTAACAAAGGCTGACCCGCATCAGCTGCTTGGGCGGAGTTTGTGCCGCGTCAGCTGAAGACATACTTGGAAAAACTTAATACAGTATTCCTAGCTTTTGATGTACCGTCCCAGGTGGAATGCATCACTTCACTTTTGGATTGACAAAACCACATCAGAACTAATGCACCAAAATTACTGACGGTTGCAAAATTAACCTCACATTTCACATTCCATTCCATAGATCATCATCGACATACAATATTTTTAAGTAAAACGAATTGATAATCAGAAATGTGGACAAAACGTGTATGATATTGAGCTGATTTCAACTGATCTAGCTGAAAGGTAGATCACTTAATTCATTTAAATATCACTGCACATGTAAAACGAACCCATTTGGTTTTTGTGATAAAATCAGTTCAGTTGAGGAGTAAACCGAAAGCGCCTATTTTCTTAAAAACTTCTGGACGGAATTTATGTAGTGAAACATTAAATACTTTATTATAAAGCATTAATTTTTTAATTTAAAATGAGCGTTAATAATTTTTGTTCCTTGCCGATTACGCCTAAAATAACACAAAAACAGATCCAAACATGTCCACGGCCTGCAGCATGTCGGAAGTACCGTAAATGTGTGTCTAAGTATGTATGTAGCACCGTTGTTTTTTATACTTTGTTGATGACCAATAATCCATATATGTAGATAGAATCTCTTTTACATTAGAATCTAGGTGTTTTTCAGGCGGGCCATTTTTTAACTCTATTGTGGTGCCTTCATTTTCATTTCTCTCTTGTTAACGTTATCTTATACCTTAAGTGATTATAATTTATCTTAATAGACTTGTACAAAGAGGTCATCTCAATATATTTCTTTTTACTCAGTATCTAATTACGACTAGTGTTCTCTGTTGTCAATATTCTATTTGTCATTCTTTTAGTATATTAATTTTCCCAATATTCTGTAGACACTACAATTTTATGCAATTACATACAATTGAATAAGTAATACTTTTCTTTGTTACAGAATGCATCTTCCGAGTTGGTCTTTTGTTCTCAGTCTCCTAATTACGTTATCATCATCTGACTTGTATACAGCTTTAGTTGATCTGAAAGAAGTTTTTCATACAGAATCAGTTTTAATTAACACCTTAGATCATTATATCCAAGCAGAACAAAAAAAACTAGAATTATTACAAAAGTAAGTATTAACCACTATCTTTCAGAAAACCTAATGTGATAAAAACGTACTAGGTATTTACAAGTCTATAACAAGCAACACACTGAAGCATCTGAAGATGTAGAAAGCTACATCGCAAATCCTATAAATGCCTACTTATTAATCAAAAGACTCACTACAGACTGGCACCATGTAGAATCATTAATCAGTATGAATATTGGTCACGGTATATATTATTAAATGTTAATATCCACCTTGAAACTTAATTGTTTTCAGATTATTTAACAAATATATCCTCATTTAGAGAGTATTTGAAATTTCCTACTGATGAAGATTTAAATGGTGCAGCCGTCGCTTTAACTAGGCTGCAAGATACATACAATCTTGATACAGCGGCTTTAGCGAGAGGAGAACTCAATGGAATTAAGTACAGTTCAGAACTAACAGCGGCTGACTGTTTTGAGTTGGGCCGCCAGTCATACAATAATGGTGATTTCTATCATACCCAGTTATGGATGAGAGAAGCAGACGCTCGATTAAGTTTAGAAACAAATAAAACTGTTGAGGAAAGTGATATATTGGAGTATTTAGCATTTTCAACCTATAAACAAGGTATTATCAGTTACTAAGGCTTCCGGTTGCTTTAAGATTAAATGACTTTGGTGCTAATATGTTTTCAATTTTTAGGAAATTTACCTTTAGCTTTGGACTTGACTAATAAACTGTTGGAATTATTTCCAACTCACTCCAGAGCTTTAGGGAATAAAGTGTATTATGAACAAGAACTGGAGAAACTAAACGCATTGAAAATCAAAGGAGATGATGAATCCTCTGATATACCTGTAAATGATGAGGTATATTTTTCGGTACACTTATTGTGTATTGGTTTATTTTGAATGTTAACTGACTATTTTTAGCCAATGGTGCCTAAAGTACTTATACCTGAGAGAGAATTATATGAACAACTATGTAGGGAGAAGTTAAAACTGACATTGCCATTTCTTCAAAATTATCTTGTTACTATGCCAATAACAACAATCCTTTTCTGTTAATTGCGCCATTCAAAGTGGAAGAAGCTTTTCCCAAACCCAAAATTTTAATATACCATGAGGTAATGGCCGATGGTGAGATTGAAACGATAAAAAAAATTGCAAGGCCTCGTGTAAGTTTAGCGTTGTTAAAAATAATATTTATGTTTTACCTTATGTAATATGTATAGTTTAAACGAGCCACGGTACAAAATTATAAAACAGGTGAATTGGAAACTGCTCAATATCGAATTAGTAAGTCTGCTTGGTTAAAAGAACATGAGCATAAACATGTAAATGATGTTTGTAGAAGAGTGAGAGATATGACTGGTTTAGATGTTGAAACAGCTGAAGAACTCCAAGTTGTTAATTATGGTATTGGTGGTCATTATGAACCTCATTATGATTTTGCTAGGGTAAGTGTACTGTGAAGGTAGTTTTATGTATACAATTATTTTGCAAAATAGAAAGAAGAAACACATGCCTTTAAAAGTTTAGGAACTGGAAATCGTATTGCAACAGTTCTATTTTATGTAAGTAAATTTTTTGTTGCTAAGGAGATAATAGTAGATGTTGTTACAGATGAGTGACGTACCACAGGGTGGAGCAACAGTATTTCCCAATATTAAGGCTGCAGTTTGGCCAAAAAAAGGAACAGCAGCATTTTGGTACAATCTACATCCTAGTGGAGACGGTGATCACAATACAAGGCATGCGGCATGCCCAGTTTTGGCTGGATCCAAATGGGGTAAAAAATTGGATTATGTAACTTGTATCACATTTTTTCTATTTTCAGTTTCTAATAAATGGATTCATGAGAAAGGACAAGAATTCTTACGACCTTGTGGGTTAGAACGCCCGCCACCTGAATTAACGGCGTAATTAAACGGATAATAGTACTGATACCTAAGAGAAGACTTTTAATAAATATTTTTTAAGCATCTATAGACATTAAACAATTACTGCAAAGAATAGATTGACCAGTGTATATAATTTGTATGATTTTACAGCAAAGCCTATTGTTCCTAATAAATTTGTATATAAAGTAATACAATTTCATTCTAATAATAAAAAAGAGTGAGTCTTGCTCAGGTCTACTTTCAATAGTAAAGCTTATCAACGCCATCTGTAGTTGTCTTATACTTATTACTCTCACATACAGAAAAAAAACCTGTACAGTTATTGTTCTCGCTGATCACTTTACACTTTAGATGACGATTTTAAAGATTTAAAAGCACATAATTGCCACTCAAATAAAATATGAAGATTATAGGGATAGCAAGGTAGAACGACTACTTGCTTGACAGTGGCGATCGTCGTGTGCGAGAGAGATGGGAGCATTGCGTCCGCTCAAAATTGTACTCTGTATATTCTCTGTGTGTTCCATACCATTGTTCTGCAATGGTTTTGGTATTTTATTTATAATATATATAATATACCTACTATTATCTGCACTATTATGTAATCGCCTTGGATAGATGCCTTTAAAAGTGAACTTTGATGTTTATTACAAACTTGATAACTCCAAATAATTGTATTACACTGTGAGCCAAGATTTAGGAATAGCAGATTTCCAAGCATTTTTATGCGCATTACTGCAATTTTTCCTTAACTAAGGGAGTTGCACTCCTGCAAGGCAACTTTATCTACATGAGACCTATAGTATTACCCTGGCTGGGGTTTAAATTCACTTTTCCATGGCGATAGATAAACACACATACATTTATACCACCCAAATACCGGTACGAAACAAAATAATGTTATAATAATGATATAATATATTATATTTACTATATAATATATAATAAATAATATATTCAGAGATCTTGTGTTATAGTTATGTGTCTTTCAAAAATTTAAGTTCATTGAGTAATTCTGGTAACATAGTATTAAACATTTTATAGATGAAGTACAATGTAATGAAATTCGTGATAGTTTGTATTTTCGTAATAACAGTTTCACTAAGAATGTCTAATGTTTTCACACATTTGTTGTACTTTAGTATGTTCCTAAGACGTAGTTCTATTTCTTTTATAACATTGAGAGAATGGTTGAATAATATTAAAAATATGCGTATTATTAAGTTACAAATTAATTGCTTGGTCATCACTTTTTTTACTGATTCTGCATCAGAAATGCCCTTTTTTGTTTTTGCTATTTTATTTGGGGCATAATTAAGCATGAGTAGAGAATGACAGAATTTCACCAATTATTAAACCAAACTCACTTATAATGTGTTGGCCCTTACTTTTTAATACCATAAATTTAGTTTTGTTTGTGTAAAAATAATAAATATACATAGCATGTGGCACAGTCGGGGTGTAAAAAATAAGTAAAAATATAATTAAAAAAAAAAAGTTAAGATTACAGAAAAAAATGGAAATGTTAAGCCATCTGATTGCTTAAGTTTTCAAGGAAATGTAACAAATAATTGGAACATATGGAATAAATTGGGTTATACAATTAACATCTGCCTTAAATACTAAATATGAAGAGATACATAATTAAACTACTTTTATTACATCTTTTACACTCTTATTTTTAACTTCGTTCAACTCAAATGTGATGGTGAAGACTCTCTTCTATTATGTGTAATCAAACTACATCTTGTATCTCTTCATATGAAAATGTAAACTTTCACGATTATCACACATAATTAAAATATGTATTTTTTGGATAGTAAATTGTGTATTTTCATTAGTCATTCTCAGTAAATGATAATAACTTTAAGAATTAATTGAGATGTCAAAATAAATTGATGAAATATGAAAATGCAAACATAAGCCTGCTATCAATATAACAGTTTTACAAGCTTATTAAGCCACCTATGGAATCTAATTTTGTTTTAGTAAAAGAGTATTAAATATTATTAAATTGTCTTGAAAAAGACAAATCAAAACACTCTTTAAAGGCTAACAATGAAAAATCTAATCAAATTAACAAAATTTAATCAAGTTATGATGTAACTGTGAAGTTGTGAAAAACTAACTATTGAATTGATAAAAGCATTCACAAACAGAAACTTGACATACCAGAGAAATAGTTTTTGGGTACCTAAGTGTCATTGTTATTGTACAATGAAACTCAATTTCTATGTTTAATGTGATTTTTATTGTAACTATACAACGTGCCCAATATAAGGATGAACAGCACAAGGATTTTGAAAACAGTGAGATACAAAGGCGGTTAAATTAGAGAAAAGTTGTATAATTTAGGGCATGTTCACACGTAGTTTGCAAAAGTTCATTATCGTTTCCGAGATTTAAATCGATGTTTGGGTTGTTCTTTTTTCGTAATTCCTTCATTTATTTTAAAAGATTTTTATAAACCAAAGGTACTTCTTCATTGTCACTTTTTGAATTCTATTAGTTGGCGTTTTCAAATATTTTACTCGACGTTTTGTCTCTAAGAAACAATCGTCCACTTTATTTTTTTATATCGCCGCAACCAACAAAACACCCTGTATTCGATAGTATTTTTTATTACGATTTTACCCATGTATTACACATTATGGTATGAGTTAATATTAGAAGGCTTTGATAAAATAACACTTGCTTAACATTTTGTTGAAAACTGTTGAACTTAGTTTTATTATGTTGAGATTGATGTTGTTATTTGAATTGTACGCATTTTAAGTTGTTTTGAATACCATTACTTCGTGGGTTGTTTTTTGGTTTTGTTTAGTTAATTTATAATTATAATTAATGAATAAGTGTGTATCTATGGAAAGATGAAATTTTACATACGAAGAAAAGTTCGATATGTTGACATGCTACATCTTGTCGTACAGAAATTGTGTAGTTACTTAGCTGATGTAGGTATTTGGATAAATATTCTGACGAAGGCAACCTGGTAAATCCATTTTTAGACGTATGGAATTTAATTTAAAAGAATTTGGTTCTGTTAAAAAACTGTTCTATCTCGTGAAAAACAATCTGATAACGAAAAAGTTAATAAGTTTTACAAGCGGTTGTTGAGAACCCTGAAATATCGATAAGACAAATTGAACATGGTGCTGGTATCACTAATTCTACAGCACAATTCATTTTGAATAATAATAAGTTTCATCCATATAAATTTTGAGTTTGTCAGGGTATTAGACCAGCTGATCAAGAGCGGCGAGTAGGTTTTTGCGAATGATACACTAGAAAATGACATGAAGATCTAAATTTTCCTTTGACAATAATTTGGTCTGATGAAAACATGATAACCAACAATGGAATTTCAACCACGTAACAAACACCATTTATTTACCACAACAATTTAACAATTTAACCTGGTAAATCCATTTTTAGACGTTAGCCGTTGATGAAAACCCTGCAATATCGACAAGACAAATTGAACATCGTACTGGTAGAGCTAATTCTACATCACAATTCATTTTAAATAAGAATAAGTTTCATCCATGTAAATTTCGAGTTTGCCAGGGTCTTAAGACTAGCTGATCAGGAGCGGCGAGCAAGTTTTTCGGAATGGTATACTAGAAAATGTGACGAAGATCTAAATTTTCCTTTTAAAATAATTTGGCCTGATGCAAGCATGATAACCAACAATAGAATTTTCAACCGACATAACAAACATTATTGGGCAAAACAAAATCCTTATTTAAAAAAAGAATCAAGACATCAACATAGATATGGATTTAATATGTGGATGGGTATTTTGGGACGAAGAATAAGCACTTATTAACAACTGTTGGTTTCAACAAGATGGTGCCTCAGCACATAACTCAACAAATGTACAGGACTCTATTTGTCATTGCGGTTTATAGGAAAATGGATTGGAACTTACAGTGTACTAACTTGGCCAGCCCCATCACCCGATTTAAGTCCGTTGGATTTTTTCCGTGGGTTTACCTGAAAAACCAAGTGTATGATGGGAGTTTTGAAAATGAAGAGCAGTTGTTAGTATCGGTTATGGCATCAGTTAATACAATTTCTCCAGAAATGCAGGACCGTGTCTTAAATTCTTCAGTAAAGAGAGCTTACGTATGTCTAGAAAATAACAGCAACCTATTTTAACAGTTATTGTAATTATTTAACTTTAATGAAATAGGTTTAAAAGCTTGGAGTTGTTAAATTTGTACATAACAAAATATTATCGAATACTATTAATCCAAATTTTTTTTTAAAATTAGCTTCAAAACCATAATGTGTAATACATGTTTAAATTCGTAATAGAAAATACCATCGGATACAGTGTGTTTCGTTGGTTGCGGTGATATAAAAAAATAAAGTTGATGATGGTTTCTCAGAGACGAAACGTCGAATAAAAAATTTGAAAACGCCATCTAATAGAATTCCAAAAGTGACAATGAAGGAATACCTTTGGTTTTAAAACATCTTTTAAAATAAATGAATGAATTACGAAAAAAGAAAAACCCAAAAATTGCATTTTGTTTTAAATCTCGGTAACGATAAACAATAATGAACTTTTCAAAACTACACGTGAACACGCCCTAAATTATAGAACTTTTCTCTAATTTAACCGCCTGCATATCTCACTGTTTTCAAGATCCCCAAGCTGTTCATCCTTATCTTGGGCACATTGTATATATTAAATTATTCTAGTTCTGTAGTAACTTAATTTAACTTATATAAGTAAGATTAGAAATCATATTAAATTTACACAATGTGTTTTCATTGTACAATAACAATTACAATTATTAACCAAAAACTATTTCTTTGTTAGATCTCACTAGATCTGTAATTAATATGTCAAGTTTCTAATAGTGAATGCTCTTATGAATTTAAATTAAAGTTTTTCACAACTTTACACTTACGTCATAACTTGATTAAATTTTGTTAAAATAGTTCTTTGATTACGATATTTTTCATTATTAGGCGTTGTCCATTAGAGGGCGATTTGATATGCCATCTTCAAAGCAATTTAATAATATTTAATTTATTAAAGATCTAGCTATTCTTTACTATAATAAAATAAGAGTCTATAGTTGGTTTTATATGTTTATCAAACTATTAATAGCACGTTTATATTTGCGATTTTGTATTTCATAAATTTATTTTGACATCTCAGTTAATTCTTAAAGCTATTACCATTTATTCATATAAAAGCTAAATAAATACGATTTAATACGTAAAAGATAAGTATTTTAATTATGTGTTACAAGTTGTAGTTTTATTACAAATATTAGGATAGGAGTATCTTCACAAATTTAACACATTTGAGTTGATCAAAGTTCAAAAGAGGAGTGTAAAAGATGAGATAAAAGTATTTTAAGATTACTGTGTGCCTCAAAAAAATGAAACTGTCTACCGACATATCTTCACAAGAAAGTAAAACGAATGTGAAGGTTTTAATAACTTCTAAGTACATTTGAGTAAATTATAAATTGTAATTTTGGTAGGTACGTTATCCAAGATGTGGTTGCTGGTGGTAGAGAAAACAATTTAAGGCAGGGGTTGTTAAGTGAAGAGAAGTTAAAGCAGTCGAAATTTGTAAATCAACCCAGCTGGTTTCCAAGCAAATAAAACATTCGAAAAAATAGATGGTAGGTATGTTTTGTTAAACTAGATATGGGAGCAAATGTTAATGTATTGCCATTAACTGAAGCTAAAAGATTAAATTTAACCTAAAATTTAGAACAGTTAAGTAATTATAATGGTATGAAAATGTAAACTTTCACTATTATTACGGTATTAAAATACTTATCTTTTTCGGGTTTTTTAATGGTGTATTTGTATGTTAAAGTTATACAATCTAAACGTTTCGATAACACTTACAGTTATCTTCGTCAGTAGTAATATTATCTGTTAAAATTGTTAAAGATGGTGAAACAATTTTGCGAAATTTGAAAAATTGAAAACATAATTATAATAGTGCTTAATTGAATGTGCCTGATAAAATATTGTTTGACTGTATTATAAAAAACAATTTTATTAAGCTAGAATTTTATATTGGAAATATTTTATACCTAAAATTATAGAATAAAACTTGCTAGGAAAAGTAAGTAGGTAGACAGGTTCCGTTTAAACTGCTAAAACTATTAGAATGGAAAACTTAAATATAATTCATAAGGTAGAGGAGTCAACAGTGATTGTTAGTTCATTAGTAGTAGTAAAAAACCGCTGCCAAATTATCTGCCATACTGCTTTCTCTTATATGTAAATAAATAACTTCAAAGCCTGAATACCTGAATTTGAGTCATATCAGTTTTTAAACACCAAAATTCCCCATTTTTGATCCGCCATTTTGAATTTTTTAATTTTAACAAATGATTTATTCTTAGCGATCTTTAAAAACCCCAATACCCAACTTTTTAAAAAATTTTGCACTCTAAAAACGGTACGCCACTGGCAGTTTTTAAAATTTTTTTATTTAGATAATGTTTTACAAATTAACAAAGTTGCAAAATTGATCACTTGCCCACAATACCTTAATTTTAGTCATATCGGATTTTAAATACGATTATTCCCCATTTTTGATCCGCCATTTTGAATTTTTTAATTTTGACAAATAAAATAAAATAAAAGCAAATCCAATATGTTATTAATTGAACAAAACAATTAAAAGTTCTATTCAAATTTGGCGTGCTCCTGAGGACAGTGGCTTAATTTTTTCGGTTCAGTAAAGGTAAATAAAAATTAACTATTGCGTATTGCTAAAATGCATTGTATTCGTAAATTTGTTGGGAAACCGAATCTGCCGAACGTAGATGAGAATAGAATGCTGAAACGGATCCTTAGAGTTAAGAGATTGAGATAATAATTTAAAAGGGATTTTAGAACATTCTAGAGACTAGAATTTCATAATAAAGAACAATTATTAATAAATAATAGTGACAAGCGCATTTACTATATAAAGTAAACGCTAAGTAGAAGGGATCTGTCTCATACGAGTTTCACAGTGCGTGTTAATATACAGGGTCCAGGTCCAGTGTGTGTTTAAAAACGTTGCAAGTGCGGTGACGGCCTAATATTATTCGTATTTGTTCATAAGACATTGTTTTATTATTCGTTTTTATTTATTAGTTTTTTTAGTTCGTTTGTTAAATAGTCACATTATTGTGTTGTTAGTTTAGTGAATTATGCAAGTATGAGTAATTTAAGTTCCTTGGCAAATTTCTTAAAAAGAAGAAAATTTAATGAAAATGAAGCATTGACATCAAGCTCTTTTGCCGGTGCCGTAAAGGCAGACGAATCTAATAAAGATGAAAATGTCAGTCACAGTAGTACTAACAATACTGCCATCAGTGCCATTCAGTGCCAGCATTTACAGAATCAGAAAGATATTGGACATTTTTTAAATAAATTCGTTCTAGAAATGTAAATACAATCGTAAGAGTGGTTGACAGAGTTTAACTGGCTTTGTTATTCCGCTAAAGAAGAAGGCGCATTCTGTAAATACTGTGTATTCTTTGCTACAACTGGAGGTGCTGGGGACCAGGCTTTAGGTGCCTTGGTTAAAGTAAAAATGGATAACTGGAAAAAAGCCAAGGAAGTGAGTGTTTAAGGTTTTTTTAAGAAAGTGCTAACTCATACTCATAAGACGAGTTAACATTCTTGTTATTGCTGCAGATAAATTGACTGTTCTCTTTTTGTACGTATGTAGCTTCAGTTTTGTGTAATAACGTAACTAAAAAGTCGTATTTGCCAAAAATAAAATAGAAACTACCGGTGTTTTGTAAAAAAATTCTCTAATTTTTTGTTTCTTTTTTACATTTGTAGATATTCAATGCGCATCAAAGCAGTAAATTTCATAAAGATTCAATTTGACCTTATGAAATTTAATCAAAACACAAAACGGGGCTCAAGAGAGTGTGATAGATTTAATTGATGAAAACAGAAAAAATCAAGCCAATAATAGAAGCAAATACTCTATTAAGGCTCCTCTATACAGCTCGACGAAATACGAATCGATCGCAGCGCGCTCTTGTGAAGATAAGTAAAAGTTGATCCTTTTTACCTGAGAGTATTTAACTCCTCCAGGCAAGGTTACATTTATATAAGGGATTAAGTAAATTGTTGAAACTATTGTGCACAAATTTCTTTATTTCTGGCAGTTTACTGAGAATTGTAAATTTATTCTGCATCATATTTGAGGCATAAATGAAAATTACTATGTAATTTCTTTCCACATTCCGATATGATATTTGACTATACCTAATTACTGATCGAACCCTATTAATGTTTAATCAATTTTCGTTTATTACATATAAATGAGTGAAAGTAGGTAATTGTAATTTGAGGGATAAAACGGATTATGGCTAATTTACATAAATATAATTGAAAGTTTCAGGTAGATTGTTTAGTTATAACCATAACTTTTATATTTTCTTCGAATTTCCGCAGATTGTAAAAACTAAATTTTAATTTATTTCACTATTTTTTACAACTAAAATTAAAATATTATAGCACATTTTGTGCGTCCAAAATTCACAATATAATTATAATAATTATTTAAAAATTAGGAATACACTAAACAATTTAAACCTATTAATTTAATTGATTTTAAAGTATTGTACTTCAAAGTGTGCTAAAAATCCCATTAAAATGTTATTCATATTAGATTAGCAAAGAATCCCATTAATCGTATATATATATATATATATATATATATATATATATATATATATAAGATATATAAAACGAAAAGGTAAATAAAATGATTAATTTAAAAAATGATTATTTCATAAATTAATAGGAACGTTTCCGTCGGCCAGTTCAGATGACATAATGGGTGTGAGAAAATATGATCTGGATACCAACTCGGCTGAAACATTTAATTCAATAGTTGCCAAATTTGTAGGTGGAAAAAGAATTAATTTTTCTTTAAAAAATTCGTATGAAACACGTTGTAAAGCTGCAGCAATTTCATATAATTGTAAAGGAAATTTTATTGCAGCAACTCACCAAGCTATTTACGGGATTAAACCAGGTGACCACACAACACTGTACTATCAACGAAAAAAAAATCATGTTACGAAACGTAAGTATACAAAATTGGCATGTTAAAATTTTTTATTTATCAGTCATTTTTGTTTAGACAAAAAAAATAGAAACATTGTTTTTGCTGCCACTGATGAGGATTACGGACCCGAAGCAGAAACCATACCGGACATGAGTGTGGAGGTTTATGAAAAAACGGCACAAGAATTCTTAAAAAATTTAGACATTATAGATAGATGTGCACTGAGCAAAGCAACAATTCTTCAATCACAGAGTGATGTATGGAAATCAGAACGCAAGAAACGCATTACTGCTTCTAATTTTGGAAAACTCTATAAATTAAGAAAAACAACATCTACGGCAAAAACCGTTGCGGCACTATTATACAGTACGTTTAAGGGAAATAGTTCTACATGATTTGGTTTGCAACATGAAGATACAGCCATTCAATTATTTGAATCTCAATGCTCAGTAGTGGTTAAAAAATCAGGACTAATAGTTGATGAAGAATTACCATTTCTTGCTTGTTCTCCAGACGGCTTAGTAGTTTTGAAATGTAATAAGATTTAATATTGAACTTTTAAACACTCTTTTGTAGTAGTAAGATACACTACTGTACCGATTTTGATGTTTCGATCTCGCATGAAACACGATTTATAGAGATTTTTGTAAAAAACACAAACATAAAGACAGACAGCAAACCGTTCAAATTAGGACCCATGATTATAGGAACTTTTTTCTTTATTTTTGTATAAATAATCAGCTCCATAAGTTTGTTGAAGTATTTCAGAAACACCCTGTATATATATATATATATATATATATATATATATATATATATATATATATCCCAAGAGTCCAAAATGAAATTATAGAGAACATAAACATATAAACATAAACGAGGTGGAGGTGTTTTCTGTTTTTAGACAAAACTACTGACATTTCAAGAAAAGAGTAAGTAATTCTACGTGTCAGTAAATGCACAATTGATGAAGATTTCTTACAATTTGTTGTGGATGAAAATTTAACAGGTGAGAGTTTATCAAACTTAATTATTAAGAGTTTGGAAAATTTTGGATTAGATTTAAATATCCTTATGGGGCAGGGATATGATGGAGCGAGTAATATGGTGGAAATATTTAATGGCGTTCAGGCGTTGTTAGTCGCAATTGCCCTAAAGCCATATACGTACACTGTGCTGCCCACTGAACTTAGCAGTTTCAAAACCTTGCGAGGTACAATAAATAAGAAATTGTCTTAATACCATTGAAAGACTATGATTTTTTTAATACACCAAAAGGAAAAAAAAGTGACATCACTAAAACTAAAAAGTTGTTCGAACAACAAAAATGCAATGAACTAGCTACATCTCCTTTAGGCAGTCGTAAATTTTGGTCTTTAGCTGAAGCCATTAGTAAAAACTTTGGAACATCTTCATTTCCCCCCTGACATCTATTGACGGATCGGTAGTTGCTGATTCTGTAGACAAAGCCAATGTTTTTGTGGATTTGTTTGCATCAAACTCGTGTCTCAATGATTCTGGAAAAGATGTTCCCCTCGTTAACTCTTCTTCATACGCTATGAATCTAATTCATTTTCGGTACAAGCTCTTGGAATCGATCACCAGTAGACTTGATCTCAATAAGGCGACTGGTCCAGACGGTATTCCAGCTATTGTCTTAAAGAAATGTTCCCCCGAACTAGTACCAGCCCTATCTAAGCCCTATACTTCTGGAAATTCCCTTCATCATGGAAGTTAGCAAATGTTCAACCTATGTTCAAAAAAGGCGATAAGACCGATCCCTCAAACTAACGACCAATTACCATCACTTCCATTTTGTCTAAAATCATGGAAAAAGCCATCAATCAGCAACTGCTCACGTTCCTTGAAACTAACAAACTCCTTAGTGACCACCAATATGGGTTTAGGAAAAGTCGTTCAACAGGTGATCTTTCATATCTGACCCAAGTTTGGAACAATACAGTAGAACAGTCCGGTGAAACAGTTGTAGTCGCTTTAGATATCTCAAAGGCATTTGACCAAGTTTGGCATAAGTGTTTACTTGCCAAACTCACCTCGTTTGCGTTAAATGATACGCTCATCAACTGGGTTTCTAGTTTCCTTGATAAAAGACGAATACGTGTCGTAGTACGTACGTTTCGGCGTGGCCGATTCGCCGTGGCCGTTTCGGCGTGGCCGTTTCGGCGTCAGCCGGTTCGGCGTGAGCCCATTTTGGCGTCGGCCGATTTGGCGTGAATTGTCGATTACTTGAGAATTATTACTTATTACAAAATATAGCTTTTGCTGACAATAAAACAAAATGTACAATAAACTAGGCATCTATATATTAATAAAAATATTATGCATAAAAAAACACTTATTAGTCTATTACATTGCGTATGAAAATGTTACATATAATTATGAGATAAACCCTTAAATATTCTAATACATTTACAGGGTCAAAATGTTGTACCAGCCTTAATATGCGGGTATCTGCATCTCGATATTTTCTAAGTTTTACCGGTGGCTGATTGCCTGCAACAAGTTGTTCATAATAACAATCCCGTGATTGATGGGTGTGCTTTCTACTTAAAAAAAATTGGTAAGAATTAAGGGCATTCATTCAAGGAATAAAAATAATTATATTGAGATTGTAGTTATTTTGAGATCGACCACTCACGCCAAATCGGCCGACGCCAAAACGGATTCACGCCGAACCGGCTGACGCCGAAACGGCCACGTCGAAACGGCCACGCCGAAACGGCCACGCCGAAACGTCCCATCCCCTGTCGTAGTTGATGGCTGTTTTTCAAAAGAAGTTAGCATTAACGCGGGCGTACCACAGGGATCCGTTATAGCGCCTACACTGTTTCTGCTGTACATAAATGACCTTATTTCTTCAACAACTAACCCCATCTATTGCTTTGCTGACGATAGTACTCTTCACTGTAGTTCATCTGTCTACTCATAGTGATAATCCACCTTCTATGTCAATTCAAGAAATTAAAGCTGAAATGGCAAATTCAATCAACAAAGACATTCAACGTATTCTCGAATGGGGAAGCAATAATCTAGTTAAATTTAATGCTAACAAAACTCAGTGTTGCCTTGTGTCCGCCAAAAAATATCGATCATTTCCTGTTGTAAGTATGAATGGCTCAGTTCTTAAGTTTTCAGACTTTACTACTCTGTTGGGTATGACTGTATGTTCAAATCTCTCATGGGTTGACCATCTTCTGTCAGCTACCAAAACAGCTGCTTAAAATAGGCTTTTTGTACAGACCTAAGCAGTACTTTACCTCTCGACAACTCCTTCTGCTGTATAAGGCCCAAATTCGGCCTCATCTGGAATATAATTCTCACCTCTGGGTTAGTGCTCCCCAATACGCTCTTGATATCGTTGATCGTATTCAAAAGAGAGCGATTAGGCTTATAAATTCGGCCTCATCTGGAATATAATTCTCACCTCTGGGTTAGTGCTCCTTAATACGCTCTTGATATCGTTGATCGTATTCAAAGGAGAGCGATTAGGCTTATAAATGACCACCCGTCCTTAACTTCTCACATACAGTCCCTTGAGCGTAGAAGGATGGTTTCAGTTCTTTCTTTGTATTATCGTTATTACAACGGCTATTGTGCTGCTGAATTATATTCTTTGATACCATCTCGGGCTATCTTTGCGAGAAACACTCGGTTCTCTCATTCACATCATCAGTATACAGTACAAATCTCCACTTGTCGTACCAAACGGGCGCAATCCACATTTTTCTACACGGCTTCTAAACTCTGGAATGATCTCCCTAGTTCCTGCTTTCCTCTCACTTATGATATGAGAAAATTTAAGGCAGCTGTTCATAGGCATCTATTGGCAATTAATTATCCCTCTATCCATCCTCCTAAGTGTTCCTGAGTGCTTTAGCACGATATGCCAAATTTATCCTGTTCAGGTCCACAATCATAAATAAACAAAAAGCGATTATGTGCAACGTGCTGAACTGGAAAATACGAAGCAGTACAGGATTTCTTAGAGCTATTTAATTATGTCATAGAAAGCTTAGAAGAAATATCTCATTGGAATGATTCTGGTGATGTACCTATGTTACAAAATAGTCTTTACGATTTCGAATTTTTGATTACCCTTCAAGTCATCAATTAAATATTTAGCTTTGGCTACCTCTTTGTCGTTTCCTACAGAAAGTTGATAATGATTTAAAAGAGGCGATTTCTATAATAGAAAATACTGTTTGAGAAAAATTACGCCAAAATGCTCAAAAACAGTTTGAGGTTCTCTTTAATAAGGCTAAAGTATTACTATAGATATACACGACGTTTTGTTGTTTAGATAATTCATATAAATTTTAGGTTTTTGTTTCAAGTGTTGGCACCGAGATAAAATTAAAAATAATAGTTTCACGACAAAAAAAGCGAACGAATCCTATGGTTTCGGACAATCCAGATCTAGAGTCATCAGTCGTCAACTATTTTAGGATTACCTTTTACGTGCCATTTATTAATGTTTTTATTAAGCAACTTAATTAAGGATTTACTAACCATAAAAATTTTTTCCAGGAATTTATCGCCTCGTTATCAGGAGAAGAAACAGAAATTTCGGACAGTGATGAGTATAACGAACGTTTCAGTTTATACACTGTGTCCAAGATAAGGATTCTCTCTATGGGGATCTCGAAAATGGTAATAGATACTACTCCGGTTAAATAGAAAAAAGTTGTGTAGTTAGGTGACCAATAAAATGACAAAAAAAAGATGGTGTGATTTTTTATTTTTGAGATATTTGAATTTTCCAAATTTCTATTATTATTTTTTTTTTGCGTTATTATAAATGCTAGGGCAAAAATACAAACACTTCTTCACGGTAACTTGTTACGGGCTTTAACATGGCATAGTCAGTTTTTCAATCGGACGTTTTCTATTTTTATAGCCATCATCAACTTATTTTTTTTTAAATGCGATCTTGATATTTTGGAAACTGATTTTGAAAGGTTTATTTATTACAAATTCATCAATGTATCACATTTAATGGTCTGATCGCGTTTGGAATCTTTTATGGGCCATCATCCCGAAATTTTTGTATACCGGCCTGCATTTTAATTTTTATAAATTTAAAGTTTAATATTCCATAAAATAACGAAAAGTACTGAAATAAATGTTCTTATTTATGTAACTTAACATAAAAATCTAAATGCTTGTAAAATTAACATTAAAGTTACCTATTTAAATGTCCCTATCAAACATTGCTAAAATACATACGTATAACTAAAAAAATTGATTTTTCCAATCTGATAGAGTTTTTCATAAATCTCCAAAGATCAATATAGTATATTGTGTCACAAGGGTAGAAAATGACCTTTAGCAGGCCGCGGATATTAGCTGCACGAGCGAGCGAAGCGAGGGCAGCTAATAGCTAAGGGCTGCTAAAGCGTTTTCTGCATGTGTGCAACACAACTGTTTTTCGCCTACCAAAAAAACAAAAAATAGGAAAATATAACAAAAATGTTTAATTTTATAAATGTAGACAGAATTAAATAAGAAACTTAACGAATATACGAATTTATTTGTTATAGTAATTATGGATGGTAATACCTGAATTTGTAGGCATTTTGTAGGTGTTTGAAGTGTTAGCAATATGGTGACTTATTTTTACGGATGAAGTTGATGGTGCATTGGAATTATCTAGATTAACTGGCAATTCATTTATTTGATCGGAATTATTTAACACTTCAATTGTGTTTTTCTGCGAGTATTAGGCTGTTGTTCTTGGTTTGTCAGGACTTTTTAAGAACTGTTAATCTTATTCGATAAGCAGTCGTCGATATATCCTGCTGCAACTGCCAACCTCCATGCTTTTTAAGTATTATCAAATCACTTCCAGAGTTAGTTAGAAGGGTTGCAGAGCTACGGCGGAAGCAATGTTCTGTGTATGTACTAGGTTCAGGCAGTTTAAAAAAAGTAGCTATTTTTCCTGGAATTTTGCTGAATGCGTTTTTTCCGATCGGTTGCAAGTACGACACTTGCGCCGCCATCTTGAATTTTGTGGTGCATTTTAACTTTCACTTTTTTACACGCTCACGTGGGAGGTGTATTTTTTGTCGTCGTTTTTTGTCAGTTTTTTTGGTACACGCCTACTTGAGGGTTGAATTTAGGCCTTGAGATTGAGCTTGGGTTTGGTCTAGGTCTTGGGGCCAGGGATAACGGCTATTTTCGGTAATTATAGAACATTTTGTTTTTTTGACCCTTTGCTTCTGATTGGTTAAGCAGGCCTTGATTATTTTTCAATGACTTAATTTGCTAGTTTTATAAGAAGGCCTTAGTCGCTGCCATAAAAATTGTATTCTAATAAAGAAGAAAGACACATAAAGATGATGACAAGTGTTTTTTCACAATTAACAGATTTTATTTAATTTAATTTAACCTGTTAACATGTATCTAGGTTATTGATATTTTTCATCATGGATATAAAAAAACTTCAACCATAAACGATTATGTTCTATGTAGTTTAAACGTTAGCTTTAATTTTCAATATCCGAGGTTAACATGTATTAATTAATTTCTATCTAACATAAAACGTAATTCTGATATAGGACATAACTGTTTTTACAATGTGATTTTTCGTAATGGGATTTATTATAAAAGCGGCTGCATAATTGTTATTATTCATATCTTTTTAATTCTATCTACAGATTGTAACCTAATTTATTTATGTATTGGGGGTTGCATTCTAATAAGGGGCCGTAGTCTTGTAAGACGGGAATCTGTTCGCGGGCTTCTTAATATGTGTTTATGATTATTAAACATTTATACAACTCCATTATGGATTAGCCGTCGACATCGTGTTAATTAATGTGTTTACACATATTTTAAGAATTTGCTACTGCAAAAAACGTTAAGATCTAAATATTAGGTGAAATAATAATCATTTTCTACCATAGCGTTATTTATACAGGCAGATTCTCTATTTAAGCGTTCAGAACCTTTACATTCGAAAATTTTACCTGATTTATTTGTATATTCAATTACTCTCTCTCTCTCTCTCTCTCTCTCTCTCTCTCTCTCTCTCCTCTCTCTCACACACACACTTACGCGCACGCGAACGCCCCGCACGCACACGCACACCACACGCACACGCACACCACACGCACACGCACACGCACAGCACACACACTCACACACTCACCCACCACACCCACACTCTCCTCTCCCTCTCCTCTCCCTCTCCCTCTCCCTCTCCTCTCCCTCTCCCTCTCCCTCCTCCTCTCCTCTCCCTCTCCCTCTCCTCTCCCTCTCCTCTCCCTCTCCTCTCCCTCTCCCTCTCCTCTCCCTCTCCCTCTCCCTCTCCTCTCCCTCTCCTCTCTCCCTCTCCTCTCCCTCTCCTCTCCCTCTCCCTCTCCTCTCCCTCTCCTCTCCTCTCTCCCTCTCCCTCTCCTCTCCCTCTCCTCTCCCTCTCCCTCTCCTCCTCCTCTCCCTCTCCATCTCCTCTCCATCTCTCCAGTAGCCGAGAGTTAAACGTATCCTGAAGATGGCGCAAGTGGGATCTTGCTGTAACGTCGAGCTAAAATTCTTGTTGAGGCTACTACATCATCAACACCAACACGGACCAGTACGCGGAATGGGCACATGGGTGACGCGGAAATTTAAATCAATCAGGTATGGACAGTCAATCACATTCTGAGAGCGCATGCGTTTGCTGCTGTTACCGCAGTGTAGCAGCAGCACCTCTGTATATAATTGTTAAAATTTATGACAGACGCTTTAGTAAATCCATTATATTTTAAACTTTTTTATATTGTTATTTAGATATTGTAATTGAATCAGTTATCAACAAATACTGTTTAACAACTAATAGAAAAAGCTGGACGGTGTGAATTGTGGTGTCAATTCCGGAACATTCCAGAAGAAAACAGGCAGTTCCCCTGAAATTGAGGACTTTATATCTAATGATTGAATTAAGTTTGTATGATTGTGTGTGTGTGTGTGTGTGTGTGTGTGTGTGTGTGTGTGTGTGTGTGTGTGTGTGTGTTTGTGTGTGTGTGTGTGTGTGTGCGTGTGTGTGCGTGCGTGCGTGCGTACGTGCGTGCGTGCGTGCGTGCGCGCGCGCGTGTGTGTGAGTATGTGAGTGTGTGAGTGTGTGAGTGTGTGAGTGTGTGAGTGTGTGAGTGTGTGAGTGTGTGAGTGTGTGAGTGTGTGGAGTGTGCGAGTGTGTGAGTGTGTGAGTGTGAGTGTGTGAGTGTGTGATGTGTGTGTGTGAGTGTGTGTGTGTGGGTGTGTGGGTGTGTGGGTGTGTGCGTTTGTGCGTGTGTGCGCCTGTTTGCGTGTGTGCGTGTGCGTGCGTGCGTGTGTGCGTGAGTGCGTGCGTGCGTGCTTGCGTGCGTGCGTGCGGCGTGGGCATGTGCGCGTGCGCAGTGCGTGCGTGCGTGCGTGTGTGCGTGTGTGCGTGCGTGTCGTGTGTGCGTGCGTGCGTGTGTGCGCGCTGTATGCTGGCGCGTGGGCGGTGTGCGGCGTGTTGTGGGTGGTGGTGTGTGGCGTGGTGTAGTGTGTGACGTGTGTGTGTGTGTGTGTGTGTGCGGTGTGTGTGCGGTGTGTGTCGTGTGTGCTGTGTGCGTGTGTGTGTGTGTGTGTGTGTGTGTGTGTGTGTTGTGTGTGCGTGTGTGCGTGTGTGCGTGGTGCGTGGTGCGTGTGTGCGTGTGTGCGTGTGCGTGTGTGCGTGTGCGTGGTGCGTGGTGCGTGTCGTGCGTGTGTGCGTGTGCGCGTGTGCGTGTGTAGCGTGTGCGTGCGATGCGTGTGGGTGTGAGTGGTGTGGTGTGTGTGTGGTGTGTGGTGTGTGCGTGTGTGTGTGCGTGTGTGTGTGTGGTGTGCGTGTGTGCGTGTGTGCGTGTGTGCGTGTGTGGTGTGTGCGTGTGTGCGTGTGCGTGTGTGTGCGTGTGTGCTGTGTGGTGCGTGTGTGCGTGTGTGCGTGTGTGCGTGTGTGCTGTGTGTGCGTGTGTGTGTGTGCTGTGTGTGCGTGTGTGCGTGTGTGCGTGTGCGGTGTGCGTGTGTGCGTGTGTGCGTGTGCTGTGTGTGCGTGTGTGCGCGTGTGCGCGTGTGCGCTGTGCGCGTGCTGCGCGTGTGCTGCGCGTGTGCGCGTGTGCGCGTGTCGCGTGTGCGCGTGTGCGCGTGTGCGGTGTGCGGTGTGCGTGTGCTGTGTGTGCGTGTGTGCGTGTGTGCTGTGTGCGTGTGCGTGTGGTGTGCGTGTGCGTGTGTGGTGTGCGTGTGTGCTGTGTGTGTGCGTGTGTGCGTGTGCTGTGTGCGTGTGTGGTGTGTGCGTGTGTGCGTGTGTGGTGGTGTGCGGTGTGTGCGTGTGCGTGTGTGCGTGTGTGCGGTGTGCGTGTGCGTGTGCGCGTGTGCGCGTGTGCGCGTGTGCGCGTGTGCGCGTGTGCGCGTGTGCGCGTGGCGTGTGCGCGTGTGCGCGTGTGCGCGTGCGCGTGCGCGTGTGCGCGTGCGCGTGTGCGCGTGCGTGTGTGTGTGTGTGTGTGTGCGCGTGTATGTGTGTGTGCATGTGCGTGTATGTGTGTGCGTGCGTGTATGCGTACGAGCGTGGGCGTGGGTGGATGTCGTTAATTGTGTGTGCTGACCAATTAATATTGTGCACTTCCTACTTTGAACTCGATCGGGTGATCCTTATTATGTTAAAGATCAAGGATAACTAAATTGGTAGAAAGCACCGTATAGCAATATGGGCGTCACTGCAAAGTATTTTTAGGAGGAAATTAGGTAAAGGTATGTTATAGTCCTCTACTCATGACTAATGAGATTATTGTAGCATATGTGAAGCTAGATATCAAGTAAAAGGCGCGAGGATTACGTTTAACCCAATTGTATCTATGAAAGGACTTTTTAATTAATACTCTTTGTGATACATTAATGTACGAATTAACAATATTTTTAATTTTACTCTTTTTCAAACTCGTATTTTAACTATTTCATTTAACAAGCAGGAGAGATTTGCCAGTCACTTGACTCTGATTTTTTTTGCATAAGGAGGAAATACTGTAAGTATGACCTGACCTTTATTCTTACCACGTGCTCTGAAAGTACCTATTGTGTGTTCTCTTTTTTGTCCAAAAATCCGTTAATATTCCACTAAATACATTAAAAGAACGATGATTTCAAATCTAGTGTTTACACTCTATTTTAGACCTAGTATAAACATAATTATACAGGTTTGAATTATTTTAGGTGTTAAAAAGATGTAATCGTTATTAATTATCTAAAAGATTGATGTTGATACGCAGGTACATAATTTGGTTACAGGTGTAACAGGTTCATTGTGTAATCAATCACCTACCAAACGGAAACGAGCCGGTGCTTAAATATCTGCTTGTTGATGAAATTATGAGAGTAATCAACTTATTTCTAGTCTAGTGATTTTTGAAATATTCAATGAGCAGACTATCGTGAATGGTTTTATTTAGAATGTAAAACGTACACTTAACACTTAACCCTGTACATTTTACAGCAGTTTTTCGTATTAATACAGGAAGTAGAGTAGAACAGCGTAAACATTGAATATCTTTTTTAATTTCGAATAATTAGCTAGGAAAATTTTTTTTATTAAAATTACTTTTTTCTTGAAGTCGCAAAATTGATAACACTGCCCCGAAAAGGCAAATTTCTAAAAAAAATTAATTCTGACATATTGTTAACCTCAAGCGTTTGTTTATTAACGTTAATATGGAAATAAGTTTACCCTATTCTATGATTTTATAACGTTTGCAGATAAAATAGTATGTGTTATTAGGAGTAAAAGTGTCACTGTGCAAATGCTGGATTATTTCCTCACTTCGGAAAATAAACGCCCAGATTCGCCATACAAAATCTCATTTCTGCTTCTAATGACATAATCCTATATATTACAATTATCGGGTCATTCAGTTCACGCAGATTGCGAGACAACCGCTTAACGGATTTCGATGATTTTTTTTGATATGAAGGTAATTTTGCATAGAAAAAATAACGGAGCCAGAGTTTCAAGGTTTTAATTTGTTTGAAAAGGTCTAGCAGCCGATGCTAACATTGTTGTCAATTTATATATACAGGTATGCAAAAATATTATCGCGAGACTTATAATAAGTAAAACAAAGATAGTACAATGAGTTCACGTGCTAAGTGAGATAGAAAACTCAATAAACTAAAAGCGCGATGTCATTGCATGTGTCTTTTGAGTAGGTTAGTATCAATGACACATTTAATTGCTACTGTCAACGAGAATTGAAAATCAGTGTTTTTGCAAGTCCGAATTGTATATTTTTGTCCAAATTATTTAGTTAATTAATTATAGTAAATTTAATAGAGCATTAATTATATTTTCAAAATATATACTTAAATAAGTTCATTAACTTAATTAAATATAATTTTATCTCATAGTTTTGATATTAAGTATGTAATTGGAAAAAATAAAAAAAAAAATGAAGTTAAAATTTGTTCTGTTAAAATAAATGGATCTTTAACTGGTCTAGCTCCAATTCATGTTAATATTAAAATGATTACTAAAAATGATCAAATTAAGATTTTATTTATTGGATAAAATGAAATTCTTTGTATTTTTTTTAAATATTGATATAATAGATAAAATTATAATTTATAATTAAAAATTATTAATTTTATTAAATACATAAATAAAAGTTTACCGAGATTTGAACCTACGACCTGTCTTTGCAGATGCGCTAACCAACTACGTCAGGTTCAAGCCCCAATCGATGTAAATTTTGTCTTTATGTATGTAGAAGTAATGTAATTCTAAATATATTTTTTTTTTATGATTTGAGATTACATTATATTTAGAATTACATCAGTTCTACATACATAAAAACAAAATTTACATCGATTGGGGCTTGAACCGTGATGGCGCAGTTGGTTAGCACGGTACTCTAGCAAAGTACAGGTCGTAGGTTCAAATCCTACTCGAGGTAAACTTTTTATTTATGTATTTAATAAAATTAATTAAAATTATAATTGACATGGGAAGTGCAATTACTCCGCCGAACTGAATTTTATCACAGATTGGGTTACTACCTTGCGCAAGGTGGAGGTCTTTTCGAAAATCTTATATAGTAGAGTTTTGAAAAAAGCGTATTCTGTCATTTTTAAAAATAGTTGGTTTTTCAATAAGAATTATAATGCTGAAGTTAAACCTTAAACTTAAGTTATGCTATCAATGTAAATGTTAGTGTTCTTGTTTGTAGCTCTCGTAAGTTTCTTCTTGGTTCTTTTTACGAGTAGTAATCGAACCATGTCATAAATTTGCAATGACAATAAACTTCTATGTTTGAGGTATTATCATTTAATGTTTAAGTGTAAAGTATTTACCTAATAGTTTCAAAGAACATGCGACTTTTCAACATCATCTTAATTTTCAACCCCTTGATGGAATTTTCACTCTAAATAGAGCCCTTTTGGTTGTGTTAAGAGCCTTTTTGGAGGACTGGAGGGTAGGCAAATGGACGCGCACGTGAGCGGCATATTTTAGGCCTTAAGATAGAGCTTGGGTTTGGTCTTGGGTTGATTTTTTTGGGCTTAGAGTTTCTTTTGGGTACCGAACTATTGACAACTATTTTTTATCTTTGGACCATTTTTTTTCTTGACCCTGTACCCTGATTGGAGGGCTAATCTCTGCATTCTGATTTGAATTTGAAATTGTTTTAAAAGGATCTTAATGCTAACCTGTAAGACATGTGGGATCTATTGGACTTTCCTCCTTCGATTATAGAACACTTATTTTATTTTAATTATAATAATTAATATCCTCAGTGGAGTATAATTAAATTTTTTGTCATTCAAATTAATATGATGTACAACAACCGAAACTGGAATTTTAAATACCAATAACTATAACAAGTGATTTTTTATAATGCCATTTTTTCTTGAATATTAAATTTGTTGTTTTTTTAAAGAACAATGAAACGTCTGTGGTCTTCAGCTGTTCATTAAATTTATCTGGTCCTCGGGTTAAAACGTAGAACCGCTCAGGTAGTATTTTGTTGGTATGAGTTTAAGATTGAGTATTTTTATTCAACGCCAATCTCAAGATCCTTAATATTTTTTAAAGGCTTAAAACAGGTTTTTGCGTTTAGCTTGGTTAAATCCATTTCTGTAATTATTTAAAACATTAAAAACTGGGAAGTGAATAAAATAAAGTAAAAGCTAAAGCGAAAAATAACAACTCACCAGTGTTGTATTGAAGAGACACGTTGACACCGAAGTAAAAGACTGCAATAAAGCTAGAAATACTTCTCCGTTTTTATTGGGATCTAATTATAGGCAGCAGGAAAAAAAAGTAGCGTAAACAATACTTTTCTAATTAAATAACTTTCTAAAAATAAATATTTTATGAGTGAGTGACAACGTATTGTAAAGTCGAAAACACGCAAATGAAAACATGCTAACACGAAAACACGCAAACGCGAAAGCATTCAAACACGAAAACACACAAACGAAAACTCGCAAATAAAAAAACACGCAAAACACAAACCGCAAATACGAAAACACGAAAAACACGCTAACGCCAAAACATGCAAACTCGAAAACACGCAAGCAAGCAAACACGGTAACGCCAAAACATGCAAACACGCTAACGCGAAAAACACGAAAACGAATCAAGACAGGGGAGTTGGAGTCTATAAATAAATAATTTTTGTTTACATGCTTTTATCTATTCCTTATACCCAAACGGTAAAGTGTCGAAGTTCTCAATTCTTCGCCGTTTAGAGTAGCTTATTCTATACGGTTTAGATTCAGGTCTATTTAATACATTGTAACTATTTTCCTATCGCTATATACAAAAAGAGAGTCTTTACTATTGCTAAGCACCATATCCTTCATCGATTCAAAGTTTATAACACGAGCGCTCTTATAGTTTAAGGTAATGCCCTTTACTTTACACAGTGATTCAAGTGATTGATCATTAGTTGAAAACACATAGCTGTAGTTTTTAGGCCCAGGACTAACAAATTCGGTAATATAGCTTCCTGCACCGTACGCTTTCAGCTCGTTGGTGATTTGGCCAAGGAAATCACCGCCTGGTTTCGCCACAAATATGACGCTGTATCATAATACAGAACGCGACGGTCTAGTTTCTCCAGATAACTATATAACTCTAAACGTGCATGAGCTGTCGTGTACGCGGCTATAGACAAATTAATAGTTTTCAGAGTTTCGCCTTCACCGTTAGGTCTATCCCAATTTACAATTACTACATCATCATTAATAGGGCTAATGGATTGTACCTGCACCAAAGAAAGGATTCGTAAACAATTTGAAAAAGTCCTTTGGCTCTGATACAATACTGCACTGGGTTAAATTTTCTCGTTGACCAAACTTACCCCATAAAAAATTTAACATTAGTTTGGCTAAGTATCTTAAACCAGGATTTGTCTTAATGTTCTTCTCGTCTAGTTGAATCCCCTCTTTATCATAATATTCTGTTATGTACTTCACCTTCTCGGCTTCTGACGTGCAATGACTAGGCCATCCGGATCATTACTGTTTGAGGTTTAGGAAATTATCGATGTAACCACGAAACACTCCACCCTGTTTCGTGACTTTGTCATATGTGGTTACCTCATACTCCCAAATCTCAAAACATCCAAAACTTTATAGTTTTTAGCGATAGCCTTGCAACTCGTTACAAAACGTTCCATCCTGCACTTGGTTTTTGTCCACATTTCTTCATTTAACTCAGCACCAAAGTTCTACAAACACAAACTTACCAGTATTTTAACAGAACAAGGTGATAGAATCAAATACTCGGCATTTAACTAAACCCTGCACCGTGTCCAATGAAATGCTCTTTCAATCTAAACCTACATGAATTTTCGGATGATCTACAGGATGTTTATAATATTTACTTACATAAGGGTATAATGAGCATACGTCAAAGTACATGATTTTCTCGCTAATAAAGTCACACTCGTGGTAGGGTTTGCTGGCATTAGTGCGACCTCCGTAAAACGCGTCTCGTGGATTTAAAGGTTCGTCATCTTGACCGCCTAGATTTTGTATAAATGCTCTCAATTCATCGTTTGCAAGTATTAGTCTTTTAAAATCGCATTCACGCGTAACCACTGTAACGACTTTTGACTGCTTGTCGGCACGCCTGTAGCTGCCCTTCGGAATGAGCCGATTGTGTTTTCTGTGAGGGAAAGTCTACGAAATACTTTATTTTAGGCGCTAGAAATTGTGGTTGACGCCTCAAATGGATCGACTTAACATAATTAATCTGGGCCGAGTGCCAATCTAAAAGTTTTTGCCTATCCTTCTCCGACATCTGATTTGCACAATAATATTCAAGTGCAGACAAAGGACCCTCATAATCCTGGTTTGCGGATGTGTTGAAGAGAAATGGGAAATATCCTTTGGACTCAAAATTTAAAGTTTTCAAATGCCGAGAGTGGTGATATGGAATTAAACAATAAATCTGATATCATCGCCTTATGGAGATTAGTTTTAGGCCGTTGGAGATGTTTGGTCTCCACCGGTTATTATTTAATACATTAAGCACAAAACAATTGTATTCCTGTTATGCGAATTAACTTTAAATTTTGCCTTTCGACTACATAAAAACGATTCAACAGGATCTTCCATGAAAATGTGCGCTCTTTCGCTACAATCGGACATTGCTCATCCAAATTGTCAGTGTATTTGATACAAACGGACAAACATTCGCGGCCACGCATAGATTGGGCTCATGCGAAATCTATTTCGTTTTTTCTCCTGAACATTCCAAATCGTAAAAGATAAACATAGATGGTTTACCCTCACCGGCACCACTTAGACTTGTTAACGGACATGTAGCAGAATGGCTAATAGGTTTTTGGTCCTTGCGTAGCATTGCTGTAACATCTGTTTTACTTCACTGGTTTTAAGACACTTTAAACATATCGTTATTTTTCACATAGCTTAGTGTTCTTGTGGTTTCTAAGACATTCCTGGCCGTAAAAATCTCTCTTGTAATCATTGCAAACAATTTTGGGGTTTTGAACGGAGCATGGCGGTTTTTGGTGACAACAAGGACACTGATAAACTTTCGCGTGATCTTTTTGACATTATAACGCTTTCTACACTCTTCGCAAGTAAATGCAGAAGTGAGGCTGGTAATAATATTATAGTGCTCGTTTTCTAGTATTAAATTTAAAACTACTCTACCCGGTTCCCTAGGACCCTCGAAGTAAACGGAATCACCTATTCGCGAATTATAAGCTACAATGGTATATGAAGTTAAATTATTTTGAAATGCTTGAATATGTTCCTAACTACCACCCTGACTAAGATCTGCACCGCTGTTTTGGCATAGGCATAGCTCGCTCTTGAAGTAAGGGGTAACCCTTACGCCATGCTACTTCGCATTGAGTCGTTATTTGTTATTCGTTATTGTTGTCGGTATAATAATAATATCCTACGGTATAATCGTTTGTTGCAAAAACTATGTCAAACATTTGTTTAAACTTTATTCAAATAAAATAACTTTAATTAAATAGAGATAAATATATGTTAATTTAAAAAAAACTAATGCAATTCAGTTTAAAAAATATCAATAACCTTGATACATGTGAACAGATTAAATTAAATTAAAATAAATGTTTTTATTATGAAAAGCACTAGTCATCATCATCTTTAGATGCCTTTGTTCTTTATTAGAATGCAATCTTTATGACAGAGGATAATTAGGCAACCTCTTTGTAATAAATCCTATTACAAAAATCACATTGTAAAACTAGGAAATGTTAATTGAATAGGTACTCGTTTATTTAAAGCAATTTGTATGTATATACAATATAAAACAGTTTGAAGACTGTTATTTATTTATAACACAAGGTGATATTTTGTATGTACACAGCATAAAAGTCTGGCTTTTACACGATCAAAGTGAAAATCATTTTTTTAAAGCATGTTATCGTCGTTTGTTTTATTTACAATGTAAATTTATAAGTACAATATAAATGCTAAATACGAGTTGCAGTAATCAGGTTTGTGTATTTCATTCAAAATTAGATAATGATGGGAAAGCAATAGCCAGTTTATGTTCAACCATTCATAAGTAAAAAATTTTAGTGAGGCTTTGGAATTGTATAAAAAATTTCAGTTCCATATGGTTATTATTAGAACAGTCAAATAATACACATCTGAAGGTATGTTTATTTTTAATTTTTTTTTTGATATTGCTAACAAAAATGTCATAAAGATTTTTAAATGTTTATTACTCTTATAGGATGACGTCATAAAATCAGATCTACAATAGCCGTATCCGTGGACTTTAAACTTGTAGTTATTAATTCGCATATACTAATAAACCATTAAAAACCTTTTGTCTTTTATTTCCATTATATCAATTTGACATTTTTAAAACATGTTAATTCAATTTAACTCTATGTTTTATATATATATATATATATATATATATATATATATATATATATATATATATATTTACCAAAAGTGTAGTGGTGACACGATCTGTTAATTCAGGTAATGGGTTCGATTGTTACCGTCTACCGTATGAGGTTTTTCATTTTCCTCATACATGTAGCCATGGTCCTGGTATATCACCATGGGGCTATTAGGCAATTGGGGGTTTTTTCAGAACCCTAACTCCGTTCCTTGATCCTATCCTGTATTTAATACCATATATACGTTTAAGTATCAAATCCATGATTTGGCTGAAGGAGCTGGAAGCTCAAGCCCTTTGGGAAGGAAATACGTTGACTTTTCCTTTATATATATATATATATATAATAATTAATTTTGTTTTAATGAGGTTTTATAACTGTTAATGAACGCGTTTCTAAAAACAATTTTTTGTGTATGTAATTGAACATGCAAATAAATCAGACATCATTTTCGAATATAGGTGGTGACTGTTTAGAAAAGAATTCCTATATAAAAGCATCATTGCATTAGTAGAAATTATTTATTATTTCACGTAATATTTAATTTAGTCTTTAATGTATTTCTGCAACAGCAAAATTTAAACGATGTCAAATTGCTACTTTTGCTTCATATTAATGAGATTGTATAACTATTTAATAATAATTGCATTCTATAAAACAATTTTATTATTATAGTATTTAAAATCAACTGTATATGTTACCTTTATCTTGATAAACAACAAATTTAATATTCAAGTAGAAAATGGCATTATAAAAATCACTTGTTATACGTTATTGGTATTAATAAAATTTCTGTTTCGTTGTTGTTGTTGTACATGAGATTAATTTGAATGACTGTAAAAAAAGTAATTATAATCCACCGAAGATTTTAATTATGATAATTAAAATAAAAATAAGTGTTCTATAATCGAAGGAGGAGGAAGCTCAGAAAGCTAGATCCTACACTAGTCCCACAGGTTAGCATTAGGACCCCTATTAAAAACAATTTGAATTTCCCCACCAATCAGAATGCAGATATTATTCTTAGGGTTAAAAAATAAAAATGGTCTAAAGATAATTACCAAAAATAGTTGTCACCCCTATTCATACCCCAATCCCAAACAACTAACTCCAAGAAAAAGCTGAATCTTGGCCTTACGTCGCTCACGTGCGCGTCCATTTACCTACCCTCCAGGGGCTGAACTGCCAAAAAGGCTCTTAACACAACAACAGGGCTCTAATTAGAGTGAAAATTTCATCAAGGGGTTGAAATGACCACTGAAAAGAAACCATATGTGAACCGCCAAAAGGTTCTTAAATGCTAAAGGGTCCTAATTAGGGTGAAAAATTCCATCAAGGGGTTGAAAATGACCACCGAAAAGAAGCTATCAAAAATAGGGGTGAAAAATACGCCTCCCACGTGGGCGTGTAAAAAAAGTTCTTCTTTCCACTATTACTAAATCGATTAATTAGGTCATTTTACGACTATTGGCAAAACTTCGTGTTGTTTATGTATGCATTTATTAGTGATATCGTCGAACACGAGACTACGTTCGTCTCGTTGTCGAAAACGATATCAAAGTCTGGTCTAGTCCATTTTTTACTCGAGCGGGTCCAAGTATCGCGGAGAGTTTTGAGCTGTATCGACGAGGTTGGGATTAAAATGTGCCTTACAAAGTCTCAAATCAAGCGGTTTATGATTAATGTTTCTAACGTTTTGAAAAGTTCTGAATTAAACATAATGGAAAATAAACATCTAGTAACATTTGTTTCCTATGACCATGTACGAAAGTGATACGTATCGCATAATTAACCGTACAGAAAATAATACTTTCACACACTAGTGCGTTTCACTTTCTCATTGTACCCAATACGAAAGTAAAAAGCACGTGTTCCTTTTACTTTCGCATTTTTTTCTATAAGCATTGACTTAGTCAATGCTATAAGTTACCGTAGCAACTAACGGTTGTCATCGGCCTGACAGGGAGTCCGGTCGCGATCAAAATCGCCACGCTTACTGCTATTATTTGACTTTTATGATTTCACAAGTTAAAAATTCAGATGACCGTCTTAAATTCATAATGATTTTACAAACTACACTATTTGTTAGGGCATGATTATAATTTCTTAATAAAAAAACTTGAAATATTAGATTAAAGTATATTTTGTAATTGTTTAATTTGTGATGAATAAAAAATTAAGAGGTCTGTCTTTTTCATGGTCGTAGGAATGTAGTGTACATTAAGGTCGCACGAAAGTGTCTATCCTGCACTCACGGGATTCTCACACTCGGGCTGGTGCCCTCGTGTGAAAATTACCGCTTGTGCAATACCTACCACATTCGTAGCTCGTTATGTAATATACTAGACCTTGACAGATTTTAGCTGTAATGAAATTGCCATCTCTACCTATTAACAAAGTTAAAATGTTACATTTAAATTTTGAACTTGTGCACATTATCAAAAAGCGAGCTTTTAGAGTAGTGGTGACACGACCTGGTTAACATTAGGGAGGTAATGGGTTCGATTCCCGTTACCGTCTACCTTGTATGAAATTTTTTCAGGGGGTTTTCCCTATACACATGTAGCGGCATGGTCACTGCGTATATGCACACCATGTGCGGTTACTTAGGCGAATGCTGGGATAAATGCAGAATGATTTTGAGGGAAACAAAAAACTCTTCTGGAAATGGGTCAAAAATACAAAACATGGCCCAAAACAGAACGCTGCAGGAGTGATAAATGCTAGAAACGAAATAGTATGGGACGATTGTGAAGTGAGGAAATGCTGGCAAGAATATTTCGGAAAGCTGTGCATTGGTGAGGAAAGTAAGACTGAAGGGTTAAATAAGGAGAATATAGAAGAAATGATGAATGAAACTGAGAAGGATATTGGAATAAATGAGGTAGAGAAAACGGTAGGAAGGTTGAAAAACGGCAAGGAGACAGGCGTAGATGAGATCACTAGTGCAAAGCTTATACGAAGATTGTGTGAATTATTCAATGTATGTCTTATGTGTGGAAAAGTGCCGAGTGATTGGGAGAGCGCGATCATTGTATCATTGTATAAGGGTAAGGGGAACAAGAGTGATTGTAAGAACTACAGATGAATAAGCTTGCTCAGCGTGCCTGGTAAAGTATTTGGAAGAATACTGATTGGTAGAGTACGAGAAACTTCACAAACTAAGATGTCGGATGTGCAAGGTGGCTTCATGCCAGGGAGAGGATGAGTCGATCAGATGGTTGCTCTCCAGCAGGTGATCGAAAAGTGTTTAAAGGTAAAAAGGAAGTTGTACTGTGCGTTTGTAGATCTGGAAAAAGCATATGACAGAGTGAATAGGGAGAAGCTCTGGGAAATATTAAATGAATATGGCGTAAATAAAGGTCTAATAAATGGAATAAGGGCAGTATACAATGGTAGTCGGGCATGTGTTAGGGTGGGAGGAGGTGTGAGTGAATACTTTAATATTGAGCAAGGAGTGCGACAAGGCTGTGTAATGTCACCGTGGTTGTTCAATGTATACATGGATAAATGTCTTAGACAAGCATGTACCGATACAAATGGTGTAATGGTTGGTGACGTAAATGTACGACTTCTGGTGTATGCAGATGACACAGTCTTATTAAGTGACAGTGCGGATGAGCTGAAAACCGCTCTGAGGAAGTTCGATACAGTCTGTGAGAGCATGGACCTAAACGTAAACGTGAAGAAAACTAAGATTGTGGTGTTCAATCGGGAAGGTGGAAAGGAGAGTAGAGTATTTACTCTGCAAGATGAAATTGTGGAGCAAGTGGGCGACCTGGTGTATCTCGGTAGAATGTTTACTGCAGATGGTACAATTGAGAGCGAGATTGGACGAAGGGTCAATGCTGGAAGGAAAGTGATTGGAAGTATGTGGACGATAATGAGAAATGAAAGCATGAGCCTAGCTCCGAAACGAGCAATCTATAATGGCGTATTCGTCCCTTAAGTACTGTATGGAAGTGAGACACGGGTATGACAAAAAAAGCACGAAAGAAAAATAAATGCCGTGGGTATGAGATTCTTGAGAAGCGCATGTGGTAAAACGAGAAGGGACAAGATAAAAAATAAATGCAAAATGACGGAGTGTGGTGAGGAAAGGGCGATGATGGATAAAAGTTGTACATTACGTTGATTTTGTCACATTGAGAGAATGAACAACGCAAGATTAACGAAACAAATATATGTAGGTTAGGGGAAAGGCCGGGCCTGGTAGGCCGCGTAAAACTTGGCTGAATGTAGTAGACTCTATGATAAAGGAAAGAAAGATAAGGAGTTTTAAAAACAAAAGGGGATGCCAGAGACTATGTATGAATCTTGCGGAAGCTAGGGAGGTATGCGGAGATAGGGAAGCATGGAGAAAGATTGTGAATGAAAAATAAATAAGAGGCAGGGATTGTTTTGCCTACCCCGCAAGGGAATGGTGTGAAGGTTAAGTTAAGTTAAGCCTTTAAAAGTAACTATCTGAACATCATTCTGCTCCCATTATTGCATTAAGTTCCAATTTTAATTCTGACATTGGCCATTGTTTAGGCAAAACCGATATAGATAATCATACTAAAGAAACTCTCTTGCAAAATCATTGGTTTCCTCCAACAGTCTATATTTCTATATTTCCTCACTGCATCGTACATAAAAATAGAAAACCAACGAAGAAATACGCTCAAAAATCACATTTAGACAAATTTGATTGGCTAGTGTTGTCTCATAAAGATCAGGGTCTGTATTGTAAATATTATATTCTCTTCGGCAAAAGCAATCAAAAGAATACACATCCATTAGGGTGTTTAGTAAAAGAGCCGTCAAAAGCATTTGACGACTTGCTTGGTAAGAAGAGAGAACTTACGGCTCATGAAGGAAACCAGTACCACGAAAATGCGGCAGAGGTTGGGAAAAACTTTTTACTGACGTATCATAACCCTTCCCTGGAAATTATAAATATGGTGTCTAGCCAACGAAAAAGTCAAGTTGAAGAAAACCGCCAGCTTTTGAGACCTATCGTAAAAACCATAATCTTATGTGGCCGCCAAAACTTTGCATCACGAGGTCACAGAGACTATGGGTCTCTTAATACATCCATATATTTTCCTGCAGAAAAGGACGAAATTGAAATTGAAACCAAACAAAGCTTAGTCGCTAAAAATGATGAGATCTTCTGAGCTTTGCTGCGGTTTGGGACTGAAACAGGTGATAAACAGCTGGAGGCTCACTTAAGTTCTGTAAGGTCAAACGCCACTTGCATCAGTAAGAACTCTGTTTTCAGTCATATTTGAAGAAACTACTGACCTTGCACACTGTCACAGCTCAACATTATTTTGAGATACCTTTATAATGGCACCATTAGAGAAGATTTTGTCACGTTCTGTGATGCATACTCGTCTATTTGGGACGAAGATGTTGACAGTGAGGAGCGCCGCTTAACTGGCAAATCAATAGCACATATTGTGGAAGATTTTCTATCAAAATTTGATGTTGATATGAAGAACTGTGTGGCGATAGGGGTTAATAGTTGTTCAACTATGTCCTCTGATGTCAAGGGGTCTGCTAAAGTGTTAAAAGAAAAAGCTATCTGTCTGTAGTAATCATATACTTAATAATTCTTTGGCAAAGTGCTCAAACGTTACATCTTATAAGAACACAACAGCAAATATGAAAAAGGTCATTGAATTTGTGACACACTATTGAATTGTCCCAATTCAATTTCTCTGATGCTGTGTAAGGACATTGTATTGATAGTTTGAACTCTAAAAGGATACATAGAGTACAAAATTGTTGCCTCAGGCTGATTTTTGGCATTAATAAATTTGGGTCAATTCACTACAATTTCCATCAAATAGACTGGCTTAGCATAGGCAACAGAAGAGTTTTACATACCACTTGTTTATACTACAAAATAATTAGTACGAGAACTTCCTCGTACCTGTACAACAAAATCAAATTCTCGTCAGAAATACCAACTTTAATTTAAGAAACAAAAATCTACTTCTTATAAAATTATTACCATTTAATAAATTTAAAATTCGGCTCCGCCAACTTCTAATGAACAGACAGTAATTAAAATTATTTATTTATTTATTTTTAGGTTTAAATGGCTTCACATTTGGTAAGACTGAACTTCGACCTTTTCTGCACTAATTTTTTGTTTATCTCCGTTTTTTGTAAATAACTATATTTAGTGTTTAATAAATGGCTATAATAATAATTTTCAAACGCTTCAGCAAAGAGGCAGCTAGTTTTTAAACAAGAGTTGAAGGGAAGGCCTATGCGAAACTTGTTGGGTTGAAAGACAAGATGGGAATCTTCAATTTCAGGGAGATGCCCCTATTATAATTTGCAATGCCCTCTTTAAAATTTCTAAATGGAATGACAGCAAGACTGCTTTAGATGATTACTGCTTATATCAAGCTTTACGCAGTCCTGACTTCATTGTAGCTTCAGTTTGCCTTTTTGATGTTCTTGGTAAGTAGACAGCAGTTTAAATGATTGCCCTATATTGAAAGTTAAAGTGTGTTAAATTTCCTGATTCGAAATTATAAATATAATCATACACGCTTGGCCTATTAAGTACAATGTGTGATTTTATTTATTTTTATTTTTTTCAAGGTACTATTGTATTTTTGAGCAGATTCCTCCAGTCTCCGGAAATTGACCTGAAGAAAGCTACAGGGTACATTCAGGATACTTTGGCTGGGAGAAAAGAGGTTAAATACAACAACAGTGTTTGGTCAACTTTATTTCGAGATCACTGAGGTAGCATCACATCTGGAGAGTGCTATTAAGATGCCTCGAACAGTAGCTTGTCAAACGCAGCGTGCAAATGCCCCTGTAAACTCGGCTGAGGAATACTTCCGCAAAGTTACGTATATTCCATTGTTAGACAATGTCCTATCTGATTTGAAGGACCGCTTATCTTCGGACGTCATGAAGCCTTTCAACTTGAGTAGGTTGTTGCCACGAACCTCTGACACTGATGAAGATATACAAATAGTACGAGAAGTAGCCGAGGTTTACAATAGGCTTTTGGGAGCGACAGTTCCGTCAGTTGTAGCGGAATACCAACAGCGACAGTCACAATCGGTCCCAAAACGAACCGTTCCGACTTGTCTTCTAAATATAACAGAAGAATGTGACCAGAACTTGTATCTAGCTATCAACTGCATGCTTCGAATTCTCGCCACTTTGCCCGTAAGTGACCTTTTCAACTCTGCGTTGAGTAAAAAACTGACCCCGAGCATCCATGGGAGAAGTATGTCTTGTAGGTCTCGCTCGTCTAAACATTCGCAGGGACATTAATGTTGATGTGAATGCTGTTACAACAAGGTTTTCAAAGGGTTTTAAGACCAAATTAGAGTTTGTATTGTAATTTTGATTTTAATAAAATGATTGGATTTTCTATTTGGTGTTTCTCATTAATTTTTCCCCGAACGACTGAAAACTAATAAGTTAATTGTTAAATAATGTGTTAGATACTTGAGTTTTTACACATATGTTTAATTTAGCTATTATTTGATCTTGAATGCATACCCTCTCTCCTTGATACTGGTTCCGGCAGTAAATTTTGTGATAAAACCCATGTAGATGACCCCCCCTTCCAAATTTTACGCTAGGACCGCCCTTGGTGTTGGTTATACAAGAAAAAATCTTAATGTCATCAGCAAAAAGTAATTTATTGCGAGTTATCGTATCTGGTAAGTCATTAATAAATAATAAGAACAGAAAAAGCCCAAGATTGGACCCTTGAGGAACACCTGACGTATAAGGTGCTGGGAATATGGTAAAAGGTTGAAGCAATGTCGGTGTAAACTAGGTATTTAGTTATAACCAGAAGTTTTTGAATTTTTGAATTTACGAATTGCATGTAATACTTCATCCGAAGTAACATTTAATATTAACGTTAGTAGAAAAATTCGTAACAGAAACATGAGGAGTACTCCCACGAACTAAGGGTGAGTACACATTACTGAAATATTCAGCAAAAACATTAACAATATTTCGGGATTGGTGTCACTTCTATTTAAGTACTTAACTCTCCCTGGTATACGGGAAAAGCCTCGATTCGAGTGAACTAAAAGACCAAAAATATTTGGGATTAAATTTTATAATACCTTGAACTTGAGCTAAGTAATTATTATATGCTTGATATCTATATCTTGATTTAATTAAGTTCGAAGACATTTATATTCGGTAAGACCATATTTGATGGAGCACGTTTTTGTTTTCTTAAAATTATAAATTTTGAGACGAATGTTTAGTCGAATTGCACGTGGGGTATTGAGAAGATCGATTATATTTGGGAATTCAAAATGTTGGCAGCTAGATAAATAACGAAGTACACGCAGTTACGCCGATTCACTGTTTAAAAACGGCCTCATCAGTCACAAATTGTTGATCTTCAGTTACCATTTGTTGATACCATTCGCAAAATTGCATTCGACGATCAGGATCATCATCATTAATTGCGTGTTGTAATCCTGGAATGTATGCTTTGCACTTAGCAGCTTTCAGAATTCGTCGTACACTTGCACTGCTAATCCCCACTTCACGTGCACATTGCGTAGCAGACTTCTATGGAGAAACAACAAACTTTTCCAACACGATTCATCACTTGCAGTAGTACGCCGCCTTCTCGATCTTCCTTTCTGAATATCAGAAATCGTTCCATGCGCCTCAAACTTGGCAACTATGCGTTTAATTGATAATCGGGTTGGGTGATCTGTTTGAAACTCCCATTTCCACTGACGCTGCACTTCAACGGCATTATCAAACCTGATAAACCACCACCAGCCATATGAGTAACGACATCTTTTAATTAATGAAACATCTACACATTGTTGCCATAATCCGATCCAAGTTCGACAAAAATCCACAGATATAATTTGTTAAAGTGTGTATACGTTTTTCTGACGGACTCTGTATATAAATAGTGCGATAGGGTAAATTACATGTTGCGTTAGGGCCGGATGTATCCTTCTAAAGTAGGCCTGTTGCCCTGTTTTGCCGCCTCTGCCGGCGAATATGGTATTGTGTGATGTACTTTACCTGTTTATAGTAGGTTACACATTCGTATTTTAAAAATATAAAAATACCAATAGTGTTCTATGCAATTTTTTGACGCAGCGGCGGTGGCAAAAATTCCTATAGTGGAATTGCAGTATTTTACATATGGCAAGTCTAGGGATATCACAATTAAACGGTAGTAATAATAAAATTGTCATTCAAAAATTATTTTTAATTACAAAACAGCTTATCAAACTTCCTGTACAACAAAACATCTAGTATTTGAATTCCTAAAGCCATAAATATTTTAACAACAAAATGTTATTTGAAACAGTCTTTTTTTTAAACTTAGTAGTCTGTGACCTCCTCTATTGTTAATAACTGCTTTGTATCATTTAGGTAAACTTTAAAATACTCCAATCGTGCTGGGGTAGTTCCCAATAGTAAACTCTCTTCTTTGCAACATATCCCATGTGCGCTCCATGGGATTTAAATTCGGCGACTGCGTAAACGTAAAACGTCGATGTTGTGTATAACACGAAATTCTTGTGCGATATGTGAGCGAGCATTGTCCTGCATGTACACAAAATTTTCTCGTATTGCTCCTGCACAGGGAAGAACAATAGGTTGGAGAATATTATCCCTGTATCTGACGGCATTTAATGTTTGATCTAATAAAATAAGATTGATTCTTCCTCCAACACTGATACCAACCCACACAATTACACTATTTCTTCTTAACATGTGAACTTCTTGAGGGGTTTGAAGCCACCAGGGATTCTCCACACCCTTAGTATTATTGAATCTGGATGCAAACTAAATCGGCTTTCGTCCGAGAACAGAACGTTAGCCCATTACCAATTTTCCCACAAACTGTGCTGTACTTCCCACAAATTATCAACTTTACGGCAAAATGAGTGGACGCCTTTTTTTAACGATAATTCAATTTTACATAATTATTCTTATAAAATTTCATGTATGATGAAACAAAATAAGTCGTACAATTTAATTTAGTTAATTAATTTAAATGGATAAACTGTATTTATCTTTCATTATGAAAGTATGCAAGAGGTTGCGTAATGATCTTAAAGAGTATAATTATTTCATTCCTTTTTAGGTATTAGGTAGAAAGGTAGGTGTTGTTCCACCCAGATATTTGTTTTAGACAAAACAGGTGCGGCTTTTTATATTAACGAAAACACATTATACATGCTTAAAACATAAAAAAGCCGATCAGGAAGATATGATTTATTTTTACATTATACAGATATGTATTCGTCCACAACGAGAACGCTACATTTATAACACTAATGGATTAAAAGTTGATCTACTGGGTACTGTTTCAAGGTAAATTAAAATTACACTAGTATTTGTTATACGTTAATCACATAACATATTACAACAGTTTTATCTAATAGGCTATAACAGAAAACAACAATAACATTGAATACAGTAATTCAGTATAGTAGCTACTCATGGTCACATTTCATAATTAAAATCAAATTATAACATAATGTGAATTCTTCAACCTTAGGTAAACTTTTAATTCTCAACTAGTTAACCTATATCTTCCAGATACTTGTTAGGTATGAAAACTAATATCACATTTATAGTAATCATTATTCTTAAAAATTAGTAATTGATTAATATCCTAGATAAATATATGTTTTTGTAACATAGACCAATAACCATTTAAGCGCGGATGTTTAACTAAACACTTCAAAGGTAGAAATACTAAAAACTACCGAAATAATAGGTATATCTAATGTAAATAAACAATACTCTATAATAATAAACATTATAAAAGTATAGTTTTATTCACCATTTCAAATGTGGGTTTATTCACATATTAAATTTCAATTTTGAATAATTTCTTATATTTATATATACCTTTTGTATTCTATTCATATACGTGGTCCACTTCGACCCTGCATTATTTAACAGTATTTTTCTTTAGAAAAATACAATAAATAAAATTATATCTAAATAAGCTATACAGAATTAATAAGACCACTTAATAAATAGGGGTGTACACACACATAGACAAAATGGACGTGTAGTAATTGACTAAAAAAGTCAATTAAATTTCGTAATTTCGGAACTTATTAACGATTTCACTGGTGCTTCAGTTCCCCATGCTGATGTCCGTCCTCCATAATGTAAATTAGCGCCTCTGATGCTCGGCGATGAGCTGGACTAACTCAGCACCAAGACTAGAAGGACCTGAAGAACCACCTGAATCTGGTAACATACGATCCTTGGTTTTTGGTGTACTCCAATGCATAGACTGTAAAAAAAAGAAAATTAATTTAGACGTAAAATCAATAGTTGAATTTGGGTAAAATTATAGAAATAATTTAATACAACTTTAAACCAAAATCCTCCTTTAATTATTACAATGTCCTATATATATATATATATATATATATATATATATATATATATATATATATATATATATATATATAAAAGGTTTAGTGAACACAGAAGTTCAATTTAATAATCATTAATTGTATTTTATTTAAAATTAACTTTTAAAGTACATACAGTAAAAGATTAACTCGAGTGGGACTTGAACCCACGACCTCCACTTTGCTAGAGTGGGGATCTTCCATCTGAGTATCGAGGAGGCAAGTCACAATCGATTTAAGCTTGAACTGTATGTACTTCCCTAGTTACGATGTATTATAATCTTTATACACAGAGTGAAGGATCACATTAAACTTTTTGTGAATATCATGTGAGCCCGAAATTCGCTAAGGTTTCGCACATGACAACACGTGACTGATTGTTAATTTTTATTTGCTGTATGCAACAGTAATAGATTACTATAGAAATTGGTTTAGTGAACGCACAGAAGTTCAATTTAATGATCATTAATTGTATTTTATTTAAAATTAACTTTTAAAGTTCAAGCTTGAATCGATTGTGACTTGCCTCCTCGATAGCTCAGATGGAAGAGGCCCACTCTAGCAAAGTGGAGGTCGTGGGTTCAAGACCCACTCGAGTTAATCTTTTACTGTATGAGTAGAAAGGAGGCATAAAGGTAAAGAGTTTGTGGCAGGCAGTGTACAAAACTTTTCAAGAAACAAAATGTCAATTTCTATGTACAAATAACCCTGATGTAAAAGCATCTGTAGTTGAAAGATTTAATAAAACATTGAAAACAAAGATGTGGCGTTATTTCACTTACAAAAATTCCTACAGATATATTGATGTACTCGAAAGACTTGTGACTGCCTACAACAATAGTCCTCATTCAAGTATAAAGATGGCCCCGGCAGTAAACGATAAAATATTTTGGAAGTGTGGAATAACCTGTACGCGAAAGGTTTAGGTCCAGTACGCCATCCTAAATATAAAGTCGGCGAGCATGTCAGAATAGCCAGAACTAAGTACACCTTTGAGAAGGGATATGAAACGAATTGGAGCGAGGAAGTTTTACAATTAGTGCGGTGATAAAAGAAGACCACCAGTTTATAGAATAATCGATCTTAATAACGATCCTGTTGAGGGCACCTTTTACGAAGAAGAATTGCAAGTTGTTACGGTTGATAAAGATACTCTATTCAAAGTCGATAAGATTCTAGCTGAGAAGGGTCGTGGGCGAATAAACAATACCTTGGTCAAGTGGCGTGGATACAGTGACAAATTTAATAACTGGGTGTTAGCTTCGCAGCTGAGATATATAAAATGGAATTTTATCTTACCTTATTGAGTAATAGCTCTATGACGTATTTTCCAGGTAATATGACGTCAAGTTTTATTACGCAACTGCCAAAACGAATAAGATTAACGGGCTCGTGGGTTGTAGGGGTATCGGAAATTCAGTACCCATGTTCTTTTGCCGCTGTAAGTGCAACAGATAATTTAATTTATTATAGAACAGAGCCACCTGACGACGAGAACGTGTTAGAAACGATATTAAAAAAGGCCGCAGAATATTTTCAACTCGACAACGAGAAGATCATTTATATTGAAGATGGCTGGTACGTGATACGATTCGCTTCGGGAAATTACCATGTACTAATAAGTAAATTGCTAACAATCGAGTATCATAATCTAACTAAACGCGTCACTACGAGATCAAAAACTCGGCTCTCGCTATTCGGATTCTCACAACGTCTAGCCTTACAATTGGGTTATCGACCGTATCAGAACATAGCTATGGAAGCGATACCCCTCACCCCGCTAGTATATGGATAGGCTTACCAACTCAGATGTTTGTTTATTGCGACATCGTTGAACCGCAAATTGTGGTGATGTTTTATCTCCGCTTATGCGTATAATAAATATTACTTCAGAAAACTATGCTTATGGGGGTCATAAAGATGTGGTTTTCGCCTACACACTACATACCGGTAATGACGCGGGAATTTGAAAACATCGAGATTAATATAAAACAGATACAGGTGCAGCAATGCCATTTGAGTTTGGAACGTCGTGCCTGAAGCTACACTTTAAGAAAGTACAATAATGGTTTGCCCTTACCAGCAATATTACATGAATCAGGCCGGTAACGGTATCGGCTCTATTTACAGAGGTGCGCCATATCAACGTGGTCATGGAATAGGGAGTTGGTTAGGCGGTATATTTAGAAGTATAATACCGTTATTTAAGTCTGGCGCAAAGGCTATTGGTAAAGAAGCTCTTAGGACGGGTGCTAATATTCTTGGTGACGTCATAGAGGATCGACCTATTAAGGATTCGTTTCAAGAAAGATTTGACGAGGCAGGTAGAAACCTTAAGCGTAAAGCCGACGAGAAAATCGATAAAATGATGGAGGGTTAGGGTTATAAAAGAGTACGTCTGGCCGATAATAATCAGTCTCAACTGAGAGTTGTTGCTAAGAAGAAGCCTGCTTACGACGATATATTTTCAAGATAATGGCTTTTCTACATGCACAATCGTGTGAATGCGTCAAGTCCGAATTGGATTTGTTCGCTCTACCAGCGACGCAGACAAGTATCGAGAGTGGTGAATGGATATTTTACAAACCTTATCAGCTCTGAGTGATGACGCCCCAATAGAATTTGTAGTCCCCGGAAATGGAAACGATTATATAGATTTAAGTCAGACTATGCTGTACATTACAGCTAAAGTTCTAAAGCATGGTGATACAGCACTTACAGACGCTGATGTTGTAGCACCGGTAAACAATTGGATGCATTCGCTTTTCTCACAGGTGGAGGTTTACTTAAATCAGAAGATGGTGTCACAACCAAACAACACCTACGCCTACCGTTCATATATCGAAACGCTGCTAAATTATGGAAAGGAGGCCAAGAGATCACATCTAGGATGTACCTTATGGCACAATGATACAGCTGGACAGATGAATGCATTGGGAAACGCTAATAACGGTTTCTCAAAACGTCAAGCACTTGCGGCTACAGGGAAACAGATAGAGATGATTGGTCACGTGCACTCGGATTGTTTAATCAGAAAAGTTTCTCATAAGTGGTGTTGAGTTAAAGACTAAATTTGTACGATCAAGAGATACCTTTAGTCTAATGGCGGCACACGCTTCAAATTACAAGACGCGAATTATAGACGCTAGTTTATTGGTGAGACGTATGCGAATCAATCCAACTATTCTAATTGCGCACGCTAAAGCTTTAGAAACAACAGCCGCAAAATATCCTGTTACAAGGACCGACGTAAAAGTGTTAACTATACCTGCAGGCATACAGCGAAAATCATTGGATAATGTTTTCTGGGTCAGTTACCTAAACGATGCATCGTAGGCTTTGTAGCAAATAAAGCCTTCAACGGTGACTACCCTCAAACCCGTTCAATTTTCATCACTGCAATATTAACTACATGTCATTATATATTGACGGACAAATTCCTTCGAAGGCCTTACAACCGGACTTTACAGCTAATGGTTTATACGTAAGAGCGTACCACACCTTATTCTCTGGTACGGGTATTCATTTTTGAATGAAGGTAACGATATATCGAAGTGATTATCCCAACGGCTACTGTTTAATGGCCTTTGACCTAACACCTGACCTGTCTGCAAACGCTAGCACGCACTGGAATTTAGTTAGAAACGGTCCCTTCGGCTGGAAGTCGGGTTTGAAGAAGCGCTCACCGTAACCGTTAACTGTTGGTGTATGCAGAATTCGATAAGTGGTCGAGATCGATAAACATCGGAATGTCGTTGTAGATTTTAGCTGTTAAAAGTGGTAACTCTAACCTGCAAGCTTCAGTGTACAGCAGCAGCCGATAGAAGATGGACGCATACTTGGACATGCAAGGGTTTAGTGGTGTCAACAACGAATTCATACCGAAAGAAATTGCCGTGGTTACAGATCAGGGTCGTTTATCGTTGATGCTCATAAAACCACCGCGAGGTTACTTTATATCAGGATCCATGTCACGACAGATAAAATTTATGGAAGATAATTATCATGGGTTGAAATGGTGGTGGGGCCATGTACATTACAACAATTTCCGTGAGGAGTTGATGAGAGTGTTGCGCCCATTTAACAAGATTCACGTTAAGGGTAGTGAAAAACAACAGTTTTTAAGGTTTCTTAACAAACCAATAGTAAACCTGGAGGAGAGTGGTTGTCCGTCGATTAAACAGTTGAAAAAGGAAGCAAAAGCGTATAGCTGTTTAAGCCATAACATCACTGAGCCTATGTGTGCACTGGAAAACGCATTACTACTACAAGACTGGACACATACCAATTCCAAAGATGTATGCGGTACAAGTGTTGAGATGCTTGAAATCGATCCACAGCCACAAGAAGAATGTGTTTCGGCTTGTATGTGCTTCTAATCAATTACCGAAACACGCACCTCGACCGTGTGCAATTATCGTAAACACGGATCCTGCAAACAAACCAGGTCAGCATTGGACCGCTATCTACATTGACGAGAATGGTAATGGGAGTATTTTGATTCCTTTGGGAGTACCGCAAGGATATCATTTACATTTCCTAGAGAAGAATTCCATATGCTTCGTATATAATAAAAAAATTCTGCAAGACTATCATTCGGATGTGTGTGTATTTTATGTCTTAGTGTTTCTATATGTTAGATTACATAGTTTATCAATGATTGGTTTTGTAAAAAACTATTTTAGTACATGTTTAATTCTAAATGATGAGATAATTAAAATATTGTTTAATGTCTGTTACCCAATCATTCAATTCTGATAAATAAAAATATTTTTAGTACCTTAATTGTTTTATTTAAGAATTGCGTAATACCTACTGTTTTTTCTTTTAATTCGGCATGTGTGTTTTTAAAAATCGTATTATATAAAATTTATTATTTAACGTTTTTAAAAAGAAATTATATTAACCATTTATATTGGTTTTTAGACTATTAAATTTAACAAGGTTATATAATTACACGGTAATTAGTTAAAAGTAAACGTGAACAGTGATTTCTTACTACATATTTTAAACATTCCAAACACTTAATATGGTTTTTATAAAAACAATTTGTGTGTCCGTATACGAATATTTTCAAAACAGTTTTATTTTAAGAGAAAGGTAAATGCATGTTGCTGTAAGTGCAATAAAGACAATGAGATTATTTGTATATTTTACACCTAATTATAGGTGGTTTTACACAATCTAGAAAGTTGTTCTTTAGTTTGACATGCAGCACAAAACAGTAACTATCACCGTAAATCAGTGCCTTAAAAACGTTACAGAGCTGGTAAGTGTGGTGTTAACCTTTTTTATTTACAGATTTTTAATTACAGTTAACATCTAAGCATTAAGTTTCTTTAAAAAATATTAAGGCGTACAACATTCTTAGCGGACGGATAGATATTATTTCAATGCAGGTAAACTATGTTTTTTAATACTCGCTTTAGAAAACACAAACTGTTAATGTAATTAAAAACTTAATAAAAAATTGTTTCATTAGGAATGTCAGTAATTTTTTTTTTTATAGTTCGCTGAGGATAAGTATGCAATTTACAATAAAAAATAAGTGTTCTATAATTAAATTTTACTGTCATTCAAATTACCCCAAGTATGATTAATCCCAATACAACTGCTATTTTACATCATTATTAGAAACGTTTTCTCCAATAGCATTTAACCCTTTTTAAAGCAATAGACTAAATAATAATCTTTATACAATTTCTAACATTGTATGCGTGTGCAACCTCCAGGGTTACAACCAAAAGGACCTTAATACCATCAAAAATAACCCTAAGACCTAGCTACAGGTCCCACCCCAAGACTAAACTCTAAGGCTTATCCCTAGACCAGCCCTAAGCTCCAACCCTAGCTCTACATACAGCCCCCACCCTAAATACAGCCCTAAACTACAGCCCTAGCTCTACATACAGCCCCTGCCCTAAGTACAGTTCTAAGCCATGACCAGCCACCCTGTCCTCGCGTTAGCAAAAGTCCTAGGTGTCAAAAGGTCCTTAATACAACCATAAGGTTTAACCCCAAAAGAAATCATAAAAATAAGGGTAATACAGTCCTTCATGTAAGCGAGTAAAAATAATTAGGGTTGAAAACACGGTCTCACACGTGGGTGTGTAAAAATAGGGGTGAAAATACACGTCCTATACGTGAGCGAGTAAAAATAATTAGGGTTAAAAAGGGCCTTCGAAAAGAAAGGATACGGTCTCACACGAGGGTATATAAAAAATAATTAGGGTTGAAAAGGGCCTTCGAAAAGAAAGGATACGGTCTCTGACACGAGTATATAAAAATAATTAGGGATAAAAGGGTTGAAAATACGGTCTCACACGTGAGTGTGCAAAAATAGTGAAAAACACGTCCTACACGTAAGCGTGTAAAAATAAGGGTGGAAAAACCGGTCCCCCACGTGGGCGGTCTTGTGACGTCAAAATCCAAGATGGCGGCGCAAGTGCCCGTGTTCTACTTGTATGTACTTTAAAAGTTAATTTTAAATAAAATAATTTATATATATATATATATATATATATATATATATATATATATATATATATATATATATATATATATATATATGTATATATATGTACAGGGTGTTACTTAAGTGTACGTACTTATTTTAAGGGGTGATTCCTGAGGCGATTTCGAGCCGGAAAGTTCATATGAATATATCGATCTGCAGGCTGTTGAGGTTGTTGTGTTTTTTCGGTTTTTTCCAAATTTTTCGAAAACCCTTCTAGATATTACATTGAAATTTTACATATTGTATAAGGGCATGAAGGCCCTTATTTCAACTGAAAATTTCATTTTTAATTTAACCAGTGGCGTAGATACAGCTAGGTCATGACATAAATTTCACAAAAAAAATGTGTTGCGACACTGTTTTATATGACGCGTTTACACGATATTCATCAGAAATCAATTTCGAACAAAAAAGGTCTCCATACATTTTTACGTAAAACTCACCGTTTAGGAAAAAATAGTTAAAAAGTGTCGTGTCGTTATAACGTGCAGTTTATTTACAAGATAAAGATATGTCACAAAAACACAAGTAAGCTATGTCCGTTGATAAGGAAACATCGCTATGTATTTCGTTAATAATCCTGTCATGTCAGTCTTATTCTTGACAGGCAATAACTAGTTTAAAAATTTGTTCTTTTTGTTGTTTTCCAAGTGTTCTGTCTTCATAAAAGTAAGAAAAATGGTCAATTATGCTATTTCGGAGATGACCGACATGCATTTCGTCTATGGTCTGGCTGAGGGCAATGCTAAACAAGCCAGGCGTCTTTACCAAGAAAGATTTCCCAACCGTGCTGTTCCCGATAGTAGAACATTCACAAACATCCATCTGCGACTGTCTCAATATGGTAGTTTACAAAATGGAAACTGAGAGGGACGACCTCGTACAGTGAGGACGGCGGAAGTAGAGGAGGTTGTTCTCAATGAAATTGAACAGACTCCAGGATCTAGTACACGCAAAATTGGGAGTGCGTTGAATATTTGCCACAAAACTGTATGGGAAATTTTGAGAGAATATTTGCTGTATCCGTATCATCTGCAAAGAGTGCAAGCTCTCCTTCCACGAGATTTTCCAGCACGCAGGAATTTTTCCATGTGGTTTCTCCAAAAGGTTGCAGAAAATCCTCATTTCGACAGGCAAGTTATCTTCACGGATGAAGCAAATTTCTCCAGAGAAGCAATCAGAAATTTTCGTAATGCTCATTTATGGAGCGAAGAGAACGTGTGGGTTGGTATTATTGGAGATTTTTTAGTTGGACCATTATTTCTTCCAAGGCGCCTTGACGGCAATACCTATCGTGCGTTTCTTCAAAATAATTTGCCTGAATTCCTAGAAAATGTCCCTCTTCTAGTACGTCAGCACATGTGGTTCATGCACGACGGTGCCCCGGCCCACTTCAGCATTTTGTTGCGTGAATATTTGAATTCAGTTTACCCAAATCGATGGATAGGTCGTGAGGGGCCTCAGTTCTGGCCACCGAGATTGCCTGATCTGAACAGCTTAGACTTTTATTTTTGGGTGCATCTTAAAACTCTAGTTTATAATACACTAGTTCAGACGTTGGAAGACTTACGCAATAGAATAATTGAGGGCTGTGCAACCATACAGAACACACCGGGAATTTTTGAAAGAGTGCGTCGTTCAATGAGGAGAAGAGCAGAAGCCTGTATAGAAGCGGATGGTGGACATTTTCAGCATTTTTTATGAATGACTGCACAAAAGTTTTTCCCTTTATTGTTCAGTTTCTGTAAATAGTTTCTATGTTAGAAATAAATGCACGTTATAACGACACGACACTTTTTAATTATTTTTCCTAAACGGTGAGTTTTACGTGAAAATGTATGGAGACCTTTTTTGTTCGGAATTGTTTCTGATGAATATCGTGTAAACGCGTCATATAAAACAGTGGCGTAACACATTTTTTTTGTGGAATTTATGTCATGACCTAGCTGTATCTACGCCACTGGTTAAATTAAAAATGAACTTTCAGTTGAAATAAGGGCCTTCATGCAATATGTAAAATTTCAATGTAATATCTAGAAGGGTTTTCGAAAAATTTGGAAAAAACCGAAAAAACACAACTTCAACAGCCTGTAGATCGATAACGAAGCTTCTGAGGACATATATTCATATGAACTTTCTGGCTCGAAATCGCCTCAGGAATCACCCCTTAAAATAAGTACATACACTTAAGTAACACCCTGTATATATATATATATATATACATATAAATATAGAAAATATTTTTATGACACAGAAGTTCAATTTAATAATTAATGTATTTTATTTACAATTACATACATAGTAAAGATTAACTCGAGTGGTTCAAGTTCCACTCGAGTTAATCTTTACTGTATGTACTTTAAAAGTTAACTTTAAATAAAATACAATGAATGATTATTAAATTGAACTTCTGTGCGTTCATTAAACAACAATTTCTATAGTTATCTATTAGTGTTGCATACAGCAAATAATAATTAACAATCAGTCACGCGTTGTGATGTGCGAAACCTTAGCGAATTGCAGGCTCACAAGACATTCACAAAAAGTTCCCTGTGATCCTTCATTCTGTATATAAAAATTATAATACATCGTAACTAGGGAAGGGAAGTACATACAGTTCAAGTTTGAATAGATTGTGACTTGCCTCCTCGATAGTTCAGATGGAAGAGCCCCACTCTAGCAAAGTGGAGGTCGTGGGTTCAAGTCCCAATCGAGTTAATCTTTTACTGTATGTACTTTAAAAGTTAATTTTAAATAAAATACAATTATATATATATATATATATATATATATATATATATATCAGTAAAACAGAAAAATTGTTTCTACCTGTCCGTTATAGACTTTGAAACCATCCAACCGATGTGCTCAAAAAAGGTTTCATTAGAAAGGCAATAATGCGAAGATGGTTTTAGACCATAAAATAGGCACATGCGATTCATTCCCGAATTTTGAAATTCTTAAAATTTATATACAGAGTGGACCAAAAGTCTGGAAACGGCCAATTATCTCGTAAATTGCTAGTCCGAATTGCGTTATTGAGAAAAAAATGTATCTATTGTTTTAAAACTTTACCATAAATTATATTAATAGTCGAGGCAAAAAACTTAAAATTTTTTTTTGAATTATAACCAATTTAAAATTGATAAAGTTTTAAAAAGAATCACGCGACTACAAACGCGCCACGATTGGTCGACATGTTTGTGAGGTCAAAATGTTAAATTAATTCTCAATAGTAGTGTCAACGGCTTCTACATGTAAATTGACTAAAAATATTCGAAATTTAGTGCAAAAAAATTATTTATAATAGCTTGTTTAGTCATGTGTTATAAAATTTACGGTTAGGTTGACAACTAAACTTATGCGGTACTACATCAACTTTAATTTTTGCTCTAGTTCCCATTGTAGTATAGTAAATATAATTCTACATGTCTTCTTTCAGCTAAAAAAGATCAAATCATAAGAATTAGTTAAATGACATTCTAACAACGGAAAAACTACCATTATATACACTTTTAAAATTTCAAGTTTGTATAGTACATAACCTAGCGCATAATTAAAATATAAAACACTAAATTAAACCGAAACCATTCAATAACCGTGTGCAAATTTATTATGTAATCGTTTAAATTATTCATAGAAATTTCTTTGATGCTATGATTTTTAAAAATTATGATTCTGGAGTTTAGTTAAAAAATGTTATTATCGAATTCTATTTATTCAATTTATACGTTTACATAAATAATCATTAATTATTATACAATAATAAAAGCACGATAATCTATAAGGTTTGACTTTGATATATTTATCAATATATTGATGATGATAACAAGATTTAATCGATTAAAAGTCAAAACACTGTTTGATCTGATGCTACTATGAGTAAAAATAAACATTGTGACGTCACATGCGCTCTGGTTTGTTCGGGAACTTTTGGCGTGTTTCCGGTACTGGGTTCAAAAATGTATTTTTAATGTAATATAACTTTTGAATTAAAGCGAAAAAAAAACTAAAAATAGTTTCGTTATAAAACGTATATTTTCCATTTATTACAAAAAAAAAAAAAATTCAAAAACCCAAGTGTATTAAGTTTAGGATAAGCTTATTTTGGGATACGTAGATTCCAGATTTGACATTTGCAATGTTGTCAAATTTGCCGTTTCTCTGATATTATTAGTCATTTTGGTTTTTTAAATACATCACCCTGTATATGGTATATTGGAATCTCCTCTTTAATACGAGTTCAACCATACGTAACACTTATGTTTTTATGTAGTCTAGAAGGTCTTAAATACATAAAACAGTACAAAATATGTAGATTTGAAGAAATTTAAATGTTTAAATATAGAATGCTGTGAGTTTGACATTTGTTCACCATTTACATTATTAAATAAAACTGACAGTAGTTTGATGTGTTTTGAAAAGTTCTGCAAAGTAAATTGTTTCTCTAAAATGGTTGTTAATGAAAAAAAACGAATTACTATTCTAATGATGAGAAGGTACGGCCACAGAAAAAGATTTTATAGTGAGTAGCCAACTTGTTCAACGATACTTTCCCAAAGCGTTCTCCTATCCATAAGGTGACGGTAAAAAAAACAGTAAAGCGCTTTGAGGACCCTGGAGGAGTATAAGATAGATACCGATCAGGTAGACCAAAAACAGTTATAAATGACAACAAAACTTTAGATATAATGCAGTGTTTCGTAGAAGATCCACATACATCCTCACGCCGGGTTGCACAATTACATGATATAGGTCATTCTTCAGTACTACGAGTATTACATAATGATAAATTTTAACCATACCAAATTCATTTATTGCAAGAATTAAGTGAAGATGACCTCGACCGTAGATTAGAGTTTAGTGAAGTAATGATGGACAAAATTGAAAATAACGGAAATTTCGTTAACAACATATGTTTTTCCGACGAATCAGCCTTTACACTTTGTGGGAATGTATATCGACATAATTTAAGGTACTGGAGTGACGTAAATCCATACTGGATGCGAGAAAAAACCATACTTAAAGACCACAAAAATTAAATGTATGGTCAGGTATAGTGGGTACTCAGTTAATTGGGCCGTTCTTTATCGAAGGAAATTTAACGTCAGATCAGTACGAAATGCTACTTAAAAATGGAATTGTACCTACACTGAGAAACTTGTTTGCAGCCAATTTTAATCAGATATGGTTTCAGTAAGATGGAGCTCTAGCTCATTTTGGTGTAAATCTTCGGCGTTATTTAGATGAGATATTTCCCGGATGATGGATTGGTAGACGAGGTAATATGTAATGGCCTCCACGTTCACCTGATTTCAATCCTAAAGAATATTTATATTGGGGATCCTTGAAAAATTCAGTTTCAAAACTAACCAGCAAGTCTTGCGGAGCTAAGGCAACGAATTATCGATTAATCTCGATTAATTTCTAGACAATCGTGTAGAAATATGTTAGAAGCATTCTACCATCGATTAGGGTACTGTCAACTCACAAATGGAGCACATTTTGAACACTTGATTAAGTAATCATTATGTTAAAAATGTAATCTTTCAATTGTTTTAATGTAGTTGAAAATAGTTTGCATTAAAAAATTTATTGAGACAATTAGGTGGTGCCGGACTTCTGTTTTATGTATTTAAGACTTTCTAGACTACATAAAATCATAAATGGTACATATGGTTGAACTCGTATTGAAGAGGAGATTTGGTATTTAAAAAACCAAAGTATAAATAATATCAGAGAAACGGCAAATCTGGCAACATTACAAATGTCCGTATCCCAAAATAGGCTTATTCCAAATCTTGTACAGTTTACTAGATATATAGTCTTAAATTAAATGTGATTCATCTTCAGGGAAGCTACAAAGTCATAATATAAAAAAAACAATAAATAATAATTAACTTACTTACTTATTACTTACACACTAATTTTTAAAAAGAGTAATTAATACAATTATGGTCGTATTATGAATAAATATACATTTTAAAATAACCTAGTATATATAAAATAATGGTAAATCCCAGTAAACACGTTCTGTTAAAGTTACAATTAAAATAAAGGTACTTAAAATCTAGCAAGTATACGTACAACGATACAATCAAATAAATAAATTACGCTTTACCTTGAACAATCATGGGTATAATAGGAGGTTGGCCAATTACCTCGTTAAGCAAATTAACGTCTTTGTTGTTGTGTAACAGGTGAATGTAAAATTTGTGCGTCAGTTTTATAATATTATTGTTGTTGGAGTCCAAAATTTCGACGTTATCAGTATTGAAGAATATGTTCAGCAAAGTGTGAGTACTGTGTCCCTTTGTTACTGTTTTTTATTTGTCGGAAATGTTCTGGTGTTCTGGTGGTAATATTTCTGATAGTCATTTCCAGGTAATAGATTTAATTGAAACAACTCACTACGGTACAGGCCATGATGTCAAATAATACGTTGTGTTACGTTATTACGGATTTATATCACAAAAATTGGCTAAATTTACGTAAGTTCAAAATCAAAATAACATTCACGGTCCCTGATAACATCAGCAAACAATTATGTGACTTTAAAGATTCGACACCCAAAAATCTATTACCTGGTGTCTATAAGCTTAAGTGCGAAGACTGTCCCTCTGTATATATGGGAATGACAATAAGAAATATTACCACCAGAACACAAGAACATTTCCGACAAATAAAAAACAATAACAAAGGGGCACAGTATTCATACTTTGCTGAACATATTCTTTCACAGGGTCATAACTTCAATACTGATAACGTCGCAATTTTGGACTCGAACAACAATAATATTATAAAACTGACGGAGAAATTTTACATTCACCTCTTACACAACAAGAAACACGTTAATTTACTTAAAGAGGTAATTAGCCAACCTCCTTTTGTACCCATGATTGTTCAAGATAAACCGTAATTTATTTGTTACCATGCTAGATTTTAAGTAGTTTTATTTTAATTTGTAGATTTATTCATGTTACGATCATAATTGTATTAAGCGCTCTTTTTAAAAACTAGTGTGTAAGTAATTAGATATAAGTTAATTATTATTTATTGTTTTGTTTTTTGTTTGTTTATATTGTGACTTTGTAGCTTCCCTGCGGATGAATCACATTCAGTATGATATATATATATATATATATATATATATATATATATATATATATTATATAATATATATATATATATATATATATATATATATATATATATAGTGAGTCCCAAAGTTTTGTCTAAATTCATTTAAGGTTCAGGAGTCTAGTTTTTGCAGAAACGCTTGGACACGTCGATTTTTATTTTGACTGCGGTTTTGTAGTGTTAAAATTTTATATAAGTGGTCAAAATTAGTTACGACCACCAAATTGATTTTGTCAAATGGAAACACCTGTTTTTTATTTCATTTTCTGAATCTGCTTTGAATTCTGAGTAAATCTCATGTACCATGTCCTATACCTATAGTCAACAGATCTCGAAATATTTACGAAAAAATTTAAATATTATCATTGTAAATCAAGTAGAATTATAATGTTCCACTTGATGATGATTTCAAACGAAATCGAAATATATGGAAACTTGTGAATTTATTAAGTTGCATTAATTGATGTATGTACCAATTAATTATTCAATACATTATATACAAGGCGTCCGGAAAAATGTGTGAGCCCCTAAAGTACGCCGCTGGAAATAAGTTTTTCTTGAATAACTTTTAAAGTACTTGACATAATTTAATAAAAATTCAGTATGATGGCCACTAGTAAGGGCCACTTAAGATAGTGTCCTTGAAACATATTTAGCTTGTTTAGTTTACCAGGGATGGACTAAGTTGTACACCTTAACGCCTGAATTTTTAACGCCCTGTATGATAAAGATTTAAAAAAAATATTTTTGGGTAGCTTGAACCTTTATCTAAAGAAAATGCATACTTGCTTAATATCGATAAAATTAAATATTTTCGAGAAAAAAAATAATAAACGAATTAAAAATATTAAAAAAAATTAAGCCAGTGTTTCTTCGAATTTTTACTCTTTTAATAATAAATTAGGAAAACCAAATTAAACATATTAATTATTTAAAAAATGTTGCAAACTTAAGTGAGTTTATTGACCCACGAGGTATATTTTTACTTCTTGTTCATTTTATTTATCTTCACTCAAAAAAACATATGTCAAACATTCCTATGATACGAAATAAATAAATAACCTGCATTTTAGAACTTGACATTTGTCACATCGTTGATACATTGATCGACATTAATTTACTTTAAATTTACTGATTTTTGGATTTCGTGGTGATTTGAATTGTAAACTTATTCGAAATATGGCATCCATTTTTATTGAATATGCAGATATGCATCTCATGTATGGTCTTGCCTCTTGCAATGTTTTGGAAGCAAGAAGATTATATCACGAAAGATTTCCTAATCGTACTATTCCAAATCAGAAGCCATTTCAACGAGTTGATCTACGTCTAAGAGAGAATGGTGAGTGATTTCGGTTACTAAGGTAATAATATTGACTTTCTTTATAACTTTAGGAATGTTTAAGAAAAAAAGTACTGATGCTGGTCTGACAAGAACAGTGCGTACGGTGGAATTAGAGGAAAATATTTTGAATGCTGTAGATGACACTCCTTCAACGAGCACTCGCAGCCGCACAATTTAATAAGCCGAGAACAATAATTCATGAAGTTATTTAAGAACAGCTGTTATACCCATATCATTTGCAAAAAGTGCATGAATTGATTCCTGAAGATTTTCCTCATAGAATGCAGTTCGCAAACTGGCTATTGGATCAGCAACGAAATAATGAAAACTTCATTAGCACTATTATTTTTACAGATGAAGCAGCTTTTACCAAAAATTGTATCACGAATTTACACAACTCACACGTATGAGCTGATGAAAATCCTCATGCAACTATTATTTACCATCATCAACATCAGTTTCAATCAATTAATATCTGGGCAGGAGTCATTGGCAATGTTTTGATTGGACCATTTGTATTCCCGGCGCGATTGAATGGGCAACTTTATTTGGAGTTCCTCCAGAACGCTTTTCAAGATTTAATAGAGCATTTACCTCTTGAAACCCTCCGAAACATGTACTTTATGCACGATGGGGTACCACCTCATTTTAGCGTTGCTGTGCGGGAACACTTAAATAACGTCTATCCAAACCATTCGATAGGTAGAGGTGGACCTATCGCCTGGCCTCCTAGATCTCCCGACCTGACGCCTTTGGATTTTTACCTGTGGGGACACCTCAAAACCTTGGTGTATTCCAGTCCGGTTAATACTAGGTAGGAGCTTCTACAGAGAATGACGTTTCATTGTGATGTGCTAAGGAACGATGTGGGGTTATTCTGGCGGGTACAGCAGTCCTCAATTCGTCGTACTCGCGAGTGTATCAGACTTCCCCGAGCCCATGTTGAAACTACTGATGAAGATTTTAATTAAATGAAAATGAAACATAAATTCGTTTATTATTTTTTTTCTCGAAAATAGTTAATTTTATCGATATTAAACAAGTATACCTTTTTTTTTAGAGAAAGGTTCAAGCTACCGAAAAATATTTTTTTTAGATCTTCATACAGGGTGTTAAAAATTTAGGCGTTAAGGTGTACAACTTAGTCGATCCCTGGTAAACTAAGCAAGCTAGTGGCCATTATACTGAATTTTTATTAAATTATGTCAAGTACGTTAAAAGTTATTCAAGCAAAACTTATTTCCAGCGGTGTCCTTTAGGGGTTCATATCTCCGTAGGGAGGGCCTGGAGGAACAAAATTTATAGGAACTTGTCATGTTATTTTTCGTGTTCTATCTAAATCGAGAGATTTACATTTTCCGGACACCCTGTGTGTGTATTATATATATATATATATATATATATATATATATATATATATATATATATATAAAGGGTTAGTCACGCTCAACGGGACGGAATCTAGCGGTAAAACGGTAAATGATATCAAAAATCGTTTGACACAAGTATGTAGGTCTATTTGGTCTACAAATTAAAATTAGTGGAATATACAGGGTTACTCAAAAAAAGTTACATATCAAAGTTATGTTTTTTTTAATGGATCACCCTGTATTTTATTACTTTTTTGAATCCTACTTTAAAAAATAATATGTATTTATTCAAGTAACCCTATATCTAAGTTTGATAGTTTTCGAGTTATTCAATTGTTTCTAAAATGTAGAGTAATTGAAAAAATTTAATTACAACTTAACAGAAATTTTTTAATTAATTTGCTTTTAGATTTCGATTCTACACTTCTTGGACTGTCTATCAGAATAATTACAATAGTAAAATAATATGCAGGGTGTTCCTAACTTCAACTTTGATTTTCTCCAAGTATTTGGTCTTTGTTATTTTAAATGGAACACCCTGTATTTTATTTATTATGAGAAGGAAATTTAATACTCTTTCAAACTAATATAGATTCTATCCCACTTTTCAGTATTTTCCGAGATATTTCCATTATTTTACCGTATGCATAAATATTGATGGTTTTATAGTAAATACTGGCAAGATGGCCTTGAAATATAAAACAAATAAATTGACAATATTATAATTTTACAAACTAAACAATAAAACGAATAACAATTAACATAATTACAACATTAAAAATCACTCTACTAAACTCATTTTATAATAAATGTTCAATGTGATGTCCATTTTGTTGAATACACAGCATTATCCTCTTTTCAAATGAGCGTTTCACATTATTTAGCATTTTGTGATTGTCGCGAATGCTTCTCTAATCGTATTTTCATGTTTTCAGAGGTGGAGCAATGTGTACACAAGAGTTTTGATGTATCCCCAGAAAAGTCCATTGTTGTTAAGTCGGGAGACCTAGCAGGCCAATTGCTAGACTTCCTCGACCTACATATCTTCAAATGTCCGGTCTAAATATTCCTACATTCCTTGAAAAATGTGCTGGCACCATCTAATTGTAGCCACATTTTTGCCTCATCTAAAGGAATATCTTCTAGGAGTCAAAATTCGTTTTCCAAAAATCTTAAAAATTTCTTCCATTCAAATGGCCATTAAAAAATATGGCCCTACTACATGTTCTCTATTAGTTGTATACGTTTAGGGACCAACGATTTTGTCGATCTATTGTTTTAAATTGATGAGGATTCTCAGTGGCGTAATAGTGATTGCCTATTAACCAGTTCATTATTGTGAAATGTATTTCAGTGAATAACAAATTATCATAAAAATATTGATCTTCTGCCGTATGGTCGAAAACCATGACAAAATTAGTCTACGTTGAAAATTTACAAATGCTGATGCATTTTATATCGGATGATAGTTATTTTTCTTTTATTCTACTTACGCTGGATTGACTTATATTGAGTTCTCGAGAAATAATTGTAGAATTTATTGCGATTTTCAATTACAGATTGCAAAACTGCTGTTGTAAATCTTCATTTTCCGTTACCTTTGCTATTAATTCTGGCTGGCGCCCTCTCTTCTCTTTTAAACTTTTAGCTACCACCTTCGTCACTATAAGGAACCATCCCATTCTCTACTTTGACTGAGCTACCGGTGGCCCTAAGGCTATCTTCGCTCTGTTACGGTGTACAATGTGGAAATTTTCACGTAATATATTAGCAGTTATTTTATATAGAAACCAACAATTGTAGGTCCTAATGCAAGCAAACTATGACAACAACTAGTGACTCTGTGGTTATTAGTTGAGCTAATTTTCTATCTTGGCAACGTTTGTGAAGATAGAAATTTCCTTAGCAATCTTAAATTAGGATTTAAAAATGTGTTTTTTTAGGGGGGCCACTTTAAGAAAGCAGGTCCGCTAAAGCAAAACGCTGGAAATAAAACAAATGACAGATTTTTTGCACGATTTGGCCAGTAACCAGTCTGCTCGCTATGGTACTACTCAAGAAAACAATACAATTGCCTCGGATCGACCTGGCCACAAGGGGCGGTCAAGGTCGAAACAGACAGGCCCCGTTGCTAACGACTGTGCAAGGAATGAATGGCGAGTCGGTACGTGGAATGTTAGAGGTATGCATGGTAAAGAATTTGAAATTGCGAATGTAATGTATCGGAAAAAAAGCGCAAAGGAAAGGATGGAGATGGAGGATGGCAGCCTGGCAGTATGGTCAGGAGTTGAGACGGAAGTGCATGGCGCAAAAGGAGTTGGGATGATCATAAGTGAAAGAGTGAAATATGTGTTAAACAGTACGAATTGGTATCTCCCCGGGTAATATGGGTTAGAATGAAAGTGGAGTTTCGAAGAATTTTTCTTATTGAATGCTATGCACCGGTGAATGGAGAAAGAGACCAGGAGCGTGAGAACTTCTGGAATGAAGTAGAGAACGTGTTGAACGTATGTAAGCCAAACGAAAGAGTGATTATAGTGGGGGATATGAACGGATGGGTGGGTGTACAGAGAGAACATAGTGAACGCGTTCTAGGAAAGTTCGGAGACCAAAGAGTCAATGAGAACGGTGAACATCTGCTGAACATCTGTGGGGAGAGAAGCCTGTTTGTATCCAATACGTGGTTCACACATAAAAATGTGCATATGTATACATGGCAAAGAGGTGAATCTAAAAGTATGATAGACTTGATAGTGTATGATGAACGGCTTAGAAACCAGGTGAAAGACCGAAAATTAATGCGCGGAGCGGAGTGTGGATCGGACCACTTTTTGGTTGTATCGAGAGTGTGTTTAGGGCAAAAGTGGGTCTGGAGCAGGAAAGCAAACGTAGTGCGAACGTCCAGAATTAGGGTTGACAAACTAGTGGGTAATGGTGCGAGAATGAAATACGCAGATGCTGTGAGTAAAGAGTTGAATGTGAATGAAACAGTGTGGAACGAACATATAAAAGACACAGACGTTGAAAGTGCATGGATAAGCTTGAAAAACTCTGTTGTGAATTGTGCCGTGCGAATATGCGGAAGAGTGACTGTAGGTAGACAGAAAAAATGTGCTTGGTGGAATGAGTCGGTAAAAAAGGCAGTATGTAAGAAAAAAGATGCGTACATGGCAATGATTGCTGCAAAAATGAGACTGAGAAAAAGCGATTGTATGAGGTGTACAGATTAAGAAACAAAGAAGCGAAGGAGGCAGTGAGAATAAGTAAAGAGGAAATGATGGCTGTGGAAGGAGAGAAAATGCAGAATGATTTTGAGGAAACAAAAACTCTTCTGGAAATGGGTCAAAAATACAAAACGTGGCCCAAAACAGAACGCTGCAGAGTGATGAATGCTAGAAACGAAATAGTATGGGACGATTGTGAAGTGAGGAAATGCTGGCAAGAATATTTCGGAAAGCTGTGCAGTAGTGAGGAAAGTAAGACTGAAGGGTTAAATAAGGAGAATATAGAAGAAATGATGAATGAAACTGAGAAGGATATTGGAATAAATGAGGTAGAAAACGGTAGGAAGGTTGAAAACGGCAAGGGAGCAGGCGTAGATGAAATCACTGGTAGAAATGCTCAAGTATGGTGGTACAAAGCTTATACGAAGATTGTGTGAATTATTCAATGTATGCCTTATGTGTGGAAAAGTGCCGAGTGATTAGAAGAGCGTGATCATTGTACCATTGTAAGGGGGGCAAGGGGAACAAGAGTGATTGTAAGAACGACAGAGGAATAAGCTTGCTCAGCGTGCCTGGTAAAGTATTTGGAAGAATACTGATGGATAGAGTACGAGAAACTTCACAAACTGAGATGTGGGATGTGCAAGGTGGCTTCATGCCAGGGAGAGGATGTGTCGATCAGATGTTGTACTGTGCGTTTGTAGATTTGGAGAAAGCATATGACAGAGTGAATAGGGAGAAGCTGTGGGAAATATTAAATGAATATGGCGTAAATAAAAGTCTAATAAATGGAATAAGGGCAGTATACAACGGTAGTCGGGCATGTGTTAGGGTAGGAGGAGGTGTGAGTGAATACTTTAATATTGAGCAAGGAGTGCGACAAGGCTGTGTGATGTCACCGTGGTTGTTCAATGTATACATGGATAAATATCTTAGACAAGCATGTACCGACACAAATGGTGTAATGGTTGGTGACGTAAATGTACGACTTCTGGTGTAAACAGATAACACAGTCTTACTAAGTGACAGTGCGGATGAGCTGCAAACCGCTCTGAGGAAGTTTGATACAGTCTGTGAGAGCATGGACCTAAAGGTAAACGTGAACAAAACTAAGATTGTGGTGTTCAATCGGGAAGGTGGAAAGGGGAGTAGAGTATTTACTCTGCAAGATGAAATTATGGAGCAAGTGGGCGAGCTGGTATATCTCGGTAGAATGTTTACTGCATATGGTACAATTGAGAGCGAGATTGGACGAAGGGTCAATGCTGGAAGGAAAGTGATTGGAAATATGTGGACGATAATGAGAAATGAAAGCATGAGCCTAGCTGCGAAACGAGCAATCTATAATGGCGTATTCGTCCCGTAAGTACTGTATGGAAATGAGACATGAGTATGACAAAAAAAATCACGAAAGAAAAATAAATGCCGTGGGTAAGAGATTCCTGAGAAGCGCATGTGGTAGACGAGAAGGGACAAGTAAAAAATGAATGCATAATGAGGGAGTGGGGTGAGGAAAAGACGATGATGGATAGATATAAAAGTTGTACATTACGTTGGTTTGGTCACGTTGAGAGAATGAACAACGCAAGATTAACGAAACAAATATATGTGGGTGAGGTTAGGGGAAAGGCCGGGCCTGGTAGGCTGCGTAAAACTTGGCTAAATGTAGTAGAATCTATGATAAAGGAAAGAAAGATAAGGAGTTTTAAAAACAAAAGGGCACGCCAGAGACTATGTATGAATCTTGAGGAAGCTAGGGAGGTATGCGGAGATAGGGAAGCATGGAGAAAGATTGTGCATGAAAAATAAACAAGAGGCAGGGATTGTTTTACCTACCCCGCAAGGGAATGGTGTGAACGCTAAGTTAAGTTAAGCCTTTAAAAGTAACTATCTGAACATCATTCTGCTCCTATTAATGTATTAAGTTCCAATTTTAATTCTGACATAGGCCATTATTTAGGCAAAACCGATATAGATAATCATACTAAAGCAACTCTCTTTGGTTTCCTCCAACAGACTATGCGTTTCCTCACTGCATCGTACATAAAAAGAGAAAACCAACGAAGAAATACGCTCAAAAATCACATTTAGACAAATTTCATTGGCTAGTGTTGTCTCATAAAGATCAGGGTCTGTATTGTAAATATTATGTTCTCTTCGGCAAAAGCAATCAAAAGAATACACATCAATTAGGGCGTTTAGTAAAAGAGCCGTCAATAGCATTTGACGACTAGCTTGGTAAAAAGGGAGTACTTACGGTCCATGAAGGAAACCCGTACCACGAAAATGCGGTAGAGGTTGGAAAAAACTTTTTACTGACGTATCATAACCCTTGCCTGGAAATTATAAATATGATGTCGAGCCAACGAAGTCAAGTTGAAGAAAACCGCCAGCTTTTGAGACCTATCGTAAAAACCATAATTTTATGTGGCCGCCAAAACTTTGCATCACGAGGTCAGAGAGACTATGGATCTCTTAATACAGCCATATATTTTCCTGCAGAAAAGGACGAAATTGAAATTGAAACCAAGCAAAGCTTAGTCGCTAAAAATGATGAGAACTTTGGAGCTTTGCTGCGGTTTAGAACTGAAGCAGGTGATAAACAGCTGGAGGCTCACTTAAGTTCTGTAAGGTCAAACGCCACTTGCATCAGTAAGAACTCTCAGAATAAACTTATAAAAGTCTGTAAGGAGGAAATCCAGTCATATTAAAGAGAGTGGACGAAGCCAGACTGTTTTCAGTCATATTTGACGAAATTACTGACCATGTACAATGTCACAGCTCAACCTTATTTTGGGATACCTTTATAATGGCACCATTAGAGAAGATTTTGGCACGTTCCGTGATGCATACTCGTCTATTCGGGACGAAGATGTCGACAGTAAGGAGCGCCGCTTAACTGGCAAAGCAATAGCACATATTGTGGAAGATTTGCTATCAAAATTTGATGTTGATATGAATAACTGTGTGGGGATAGGGGTTGATAGTTGTTCAACTATGCCCTCTGTTGTCAAGGGGTCTGCTAAAGTGTTAAAAGAAAAAGCTATATACGCAAAGAGATGCCCCTGTAGTAATCATATACTTAATAATTCTTTGGCAAAGTGCTCAAACGTTACATCTTGTAAGAACACAACAGAAAATATGAAAAAGGTCATTGAATTTGTGACACACTATTGAATTGTCCAAATTCAATTTTTGTGATGCTGTGTACGGGCATTGTATTGATAGTTTGAACTCTAAAAGAATACATCGAGTACAAAATTGTTGCCTCAGGCTCATTTTTGGCATTCATAAATTTGGGTCAATTCACTACAAATTCCATCAAATAGACTGACTTAGCATGGGCAACAGAAGTGTTTTACATAACACTTGTTTATCCTACAAAATAATTAGAACGAGAACTTCCTCGTATCTGTACAACAAAATGAAATTCTCGTCAGAAATGCCAACTTTAATTTGAGAAACAAAAATATACTTCTTATACCTACTCATAAATCACAACAACTTATAATTCTCTACCTGAAAGGATAAAATTATTACCATTTAATAAATTTAAAATTCGGCTCCACCAACTTCTAATGAACAGACAGTAATTAAAATTATTTATTTATTTATTTTTAGGTTTATGTGGCAGAACAGTGGCCAAATCGCTTCACATTTGGCAAGACTGAACTTCGACCTTTGTGCACTAATTTTTTGTTTATCTCCGTTTTTGTGAATAACGATATTTAGTGTTTAATAAATGGCTATAATAATAATGATTTTCAAACGCTTCAGCAAAGAGGCAGCTAGTTTTCAAACAAGAGTTACAGGGAACGCCTATGCGAAACTTGTTGGGTTGAAAGACAAGATGGGCATCTTCAATTTCAGGTAGATGCCCATATTACAATTTGCAATGCCCTCTTTAAAATTTCTAAATGGAATGACAGCAAGACTGCTTCAGATGATTACTGCTTATATCAAGCTTTACGCAGTCCTGACTTCATTGTAGCTTCAGTTTGTCTTTTTGATGTTCTTGGTAAGTATGCAGCAGTTTTAAATGATTGCCCCTAATATTGAAAGTTAAAGTGCGTTAAATTTCCTAATTCGAAATTATAAATATAATCATACTCGCCTAGCCTATTAAGTACAATGTGTGATTCTATTTATTTTTATTTTTTTCAAGGTACTATGGTATCCCTGAGCAGATTCCTCCAGTTCCCGGCAATTGACCTGAAGAAAACTACAGGGTACATTCAGGATGCTTTGGCGGGAAGAAAAGAGGTTAAATACAACAACTTTATTTCGAGATCACATCTGGAGAGTGATATTAAAATGCCTCGAACAGTAGCTTGCCAAACGCAGCGTACAAATTCCGCTGCAAACTCGGCTGAGGAATACTTCCGCAAAGTTACGTATATTCCATTGCTAGACAATGTCCTATCTGATTTGAAGGACCGCTTATCTTCGGACGTCATGAAGCTTTTCAACTTGAATAGGTTATTGCCACGAACCTCTGACACACCTCAGACATAAGATATACAAATAGTGCGAGAAGTAGCCGAGGCTTACAATAGGCTTTTGGGAGCGACAGTTCTGTCAGTTGTAGCGGAATACCAACTGTGCGTAACTAAACGGAAGGGACAGTCACAATCTGTCCCAAAACAAGCCGTTCCGACTTGTCTTCTAAATATAACAGAAGAATGTGACCAGAACTTGTATCCAGCTATTAACTGCATGCTTCGAATTCTCGCCACTTTCCCCGTAAGTGGAGAACGAACCTTTTCAACTCTACGTTGAGTAAAAAGCTGGCTCCGAGCATCCATGGGAGAAGTACGTCTTGTAGGTCTCGCTCGTCTAAACATTCGCAGGGACATTAATGTTGATGTGAATGCTGTTATAAGAAGGGTTTCAAAGGGTTGTAAGACCAAATTAGAGTTTGTATTGTAATTTGATTTTAATAAAATGATTGGATTTTCTATTTGGTGTTTCTCATTAATTTTTCCCCGAACGACTGAAAACTAATAAGTTAATTGTTAAATAATGTGTTAGATACTTGAGTTTTTACACATACGTTTAATTTAGCTATTATTTGATCTTGAATGCATACCCTGTCTCCTTGGTACTGGATCTGGCAGTAAATTTTGTAATAAAACCCATGGAGATGGACCCCCCCCCCAAATTTTACGTTAGGACCGCCCTTGGTGTTGATTATACAAGAAAAAATCTTAATGCCATCAGCAAAAAGTAATTTATTGCGAGCTATCGTATCTGGTAAGTCATTCATAAATAATAAGAACAGAAAAGGCCCAAGATTGGACCCTTGAGGAACACCTGACGTAAAATTAATCCAACATGAAGTAAAATTATTGTATGTGACTTGTTGAATACGGTCATGTAAGTGAAATGACCATAAACAGAGCAATGATGGACTACAACCAAAATAATTTTGCTATTATAAGGTGCTGGGAATATGGTAAAAGGTTGTAGCAATGCGGTGTAAACGAATCCATTTGACTATGGTTATCAAGTACGGTGGCAGTAAACTGGGTGAAAGTAACTAAATTAGTCATTATAGATTTCTGCTCCTTGAACTGTTATTGTTCAGTACAAAACCATTTCAAAAAATTTACTAAAGTTACTTAAAATACATATGGGACTGAGATTACGCTAGGGTGACATATATTAGCCCGTTTTCAAATATTCGAATAAACATCACTTTTAAGTAAAATGTTAAATATGTGGCTGAATGGCTCCGTAAAAACATACACGCAATGTTTGATTATGAAACTAGGTATTTAGTTATAACCAGAAGTTTTCGAATTTTTAAATTTACGAATTGTACGTAATACTTCATCCGAAGTAATATTTGGTATTAACATTAGTAGAAAAATTCGTAACAGAAACATGAGGAGTACTCTCACGAACTAAGGGTGAGTACACACTACCGAAATATTCAGCAAAAACATTAACAATATTTCGGGATTGGTGTCACTTCTATTTACGTACTTAACTCTCCCTGGTATACGATTCGAGTGAACAAAAAGACCAAAAATATTTGGGACTAAATTATATAATATCTTGAACTTGAGCTAGGTAATTATTATATGCTAACTTGATTTAAGATTTAATTAAGTTCGAAGACATTTATATTCGGTAAGACCACATTTAAGGAACGAAAAATATTACTTATGTGTTTATTTTACATTTACGTACTGATCACACATCTTGTACTTCCTTTAATTCAGCACTTACTTCAAATGTTCAACATGTTGGCCGTTGGTAGCTACACAAACAACGAAACGACGGCGGTCGCCGCAATTACATCAGTCAATTTCAATGGAGATTGCAGAACATGCCGCTTTAAGCTCCTGGCGAAGTTCCTCCCAGCGTGCGTGGCTTACGTCGGTAGACATGATCTTTCACAGTTCCCCACAAGTACAAGTCCATAGGAGTTATATCTGTGATCGTGGAGGGAGCTCAATGAGCCTTCTTCATCCAATCCAGTATCCCTGAAAATTGTCATCCAGGAAAGCTCGTACGGCTAGATGGTAGGGTGGTGGCGCCCCGCCCTGTTGGAAGAAGACCTCTTCATCAGCTCAATAAAGCGCACGTACACCTGGCAAAATTGATGAACGTAACATTTCCAGGTAAATTTTGCAAAGATGAAGGGTCCTACTAAGCCCCTAGATGATAGTTCACACCACAGATGGACCCCAGGTAGATTGACCGCCTTATCGACATGAACATATGGATTTTCCGGTGCCCAGTACACGCAGTTACGCCGATTCACTGTTTAAAAACGGCCTCATCAGTCACAAATTGTTGATCTTCAGTTATCATTTGTTGATACCATTCGCAAAATTGCATTCGACGATCAGGATCGTCATCATTAATCGCGTGTAGTAACCATGGAATGTATACTTTGCACTTAGCAGCTTTCAGAATTCGTCGTACACTTGCACTGCTAATCCCCACTTCACGTGCACATCTTCTATGGAGAAACAACAAACTTTTCCAACACGATTCATCACTTGTAGTTGTACGCCGCCTTCTCGATCTTTCTTTGTGAATATCAGAAATCGTTCCATGCTCCTAAAACTTGGCAACTATGCGTTTAATTGATAATCGAGTTGGGGGATCTGTTTGAAACTCCCGTCTCCACTGACGCTGCACGGGGGATTATCAAACCTGATAAACCACTTCAGAATGCATTTTCGCTGCTCGAATTTCAATCGTCCACCAGTCATTTTCTTTCGCTTTGTGTTACAATTCTACTCTTGTTGCATCTGTAGCCATATGAGTAACGACATCTTTTAATGAAACATCATACTACACATTGTTGCCGTAATCCGATCCAAGTTCGACAAAAATCCACAGATATAATTTGTTAAAGTGTGTATACGTTTTTCTGACGGACTCTGTATATAAATAGTGCGATAGGATAAATTACATGTTGCGGTAGGGCCGGATGTATCCTTCTAAAGTAAGCCTGCTGCCCTGTTTTGCCGTCTCTGCCGGCAAATATGGTATTGTGTGATGTACTTTACCTGTTTATAGTAGGTTACACATTAGTATTTTAAAAATGTAAAAATACCAATAGCTATGCAATTTTTTGACGCAGCGGCGGTGGCAAAAATTCCTATAGTGGAATTTCAGTATTTTACATATATACAAATGGCACGTCTAGGGATATCACAATTAAACGGTAGTAATAATAAAATTGTCATTCAAAAATTATTTTTAATTACAAAACAGTATCAAACTTCCTTTACAACAAAACATCTAGTATTTGAATTCCTAAAGCCATAAATATTTTGACAACAAAATGTTATTTGAAACAGTCTTTTTTTTTTAATTTAGTAGTCTGTGACTTCGTCTATTGTTAATAACTGCTTTGTATCATTTAGGTAAACTTTAAAATACTCCAATCGTGCTGCGGTAGTTCCCAATAGTAAACACTCTTCTTTGCAACATATCCCATGCGTGCTCCATGGGATTTAAATTCGGCGACTGCGTAAACGTACAATGTCGATGTTGTGTATAACACGAAATTCTTGTGCGATATGTGAGCGAGCATTGTCCTGCATGTACACAAAATTTTCTCGTATTGCTCCTGCATAGGGAAGAACAATAGGTTGGGGAATATTATCCCTGTATCTGACGGCATTTAATGTTTGATCTAATAAAATAAGATTGATTCTTCCTCCAACACAGATACCAGCCCACACAATTACACTATTTCTTCTTAACCTGTGAACTTCTTGAGGGGTTTGAAGCCACCAGGGATTCTCCACACCCTTAGTATTATTGAACCTGGATGTAAACTAAATCGGCTTTCGTCCGAGAACAGAACGTTAGCCCATTACCAATTTTCCCACAAACTGTGCTGTACTCCCCACAAATTATCAACTTTACGGCAAAATGAGTGGACACCTATTTTTAACGATAACTCAATTTTACATAGTTATTCTTATAAAATTTCATGTATGATGAAACAAAATAAGTCGTACAATTTAATTTAGTTAATTAATTTAAATGGGTAAACTGTATTTATCTTTCATTATGAAAGTATGCAAGAGGTTGCGTAATTATCTTAAAGAGTATAATTATTTCATTCCTTTTTAGGTATGTAGGTAGAAAGGTAGGGTGTTGTTCCACCCCAGATATTTGTTTTAGAGCAAAACAGGTGCGGCTTTTTATATTAACAAAAAAACACATTATACATGCTTAAAACATAAAAAAGCCGATCAGGAAGATATGATTTATTTTTTACATTATACAGATATGTATTCACGTCCACAACGAGAACGCTACATTTATAACACTAATGGATTAAAAGTTGATCTACTGGGTACTGTTTCAAGGTAAATTAAAAATTACACTAGTATTTGTTATACGTTAATCACATAACATATTACAACAGTTTTATCTAATACGGCTATAACAGAAAAACAACAATAACATTGAATACAGTAATTCAGTATAGTAGCTACTCATGGTCACATTTCATAATTAAAATCAAATTATAACATAATGTGAATTCTTCAACCTTAGGTAAACTTTTAATTCTCAACTAGTTAACCTATATCTTCCAGATACTTGTTAGGTATGAAAACTAATATCACATTTATAGTAATCATTATTCTTAAAAATTAGTAATTGATTAATATCCTAGATAAATATATGTTTTTGTAACATAGACCAATAACCATTTAAGCGCGGATGTTTAACTAAACACTTCAAAGGTAGAAATACTAAAAACTACCGAAATAATAGGTATATCTAATGTAAATAAACAATACTCTATAATAATAAACATTATAAAAGTATAGTTTTATTCACCATTTCAAATGTGGGTTTATTCACATATTAAATTTCAATTTTGAATAATTTCTTATATTTATATATTACCTTTTGTATTCTATTCATATACGTGGTCCACTTCGACCCTGCATTATTTAACGGTATTTTTCTTTAGAAAAATACAATAAATAAAATTATATCTAAATAAGCTATACAGAATTAATAAGACCACTTAATAAATAGGGGTGTACACACACATAGACAAAATGGACGTGTAGTAATTGACTAAGAAAGTCAATTAAATTTCGTAATTTCGGAACTTATTAACGATTTCACTGGGTGCTTCAGTTCCCCATGCTGATGTCCGTCCTCCATAATGTAAATTAGCGCCGCCTTCTGATGCTCGGCGATGAGCTGGACTAACTCCAGCACCAAGACTAGAAGGACCTGAAGAACCACCTGAATCTGGCAACATACGATCCTTGGTTTTTGGTGTACTCCAATGCATAGACTGTAAAAAAAAAGAAAATTAATTTAGACGTAAAATCCATAGTAGAATTTGGGTAAAAATTATCGAAATAATTTAATACAACTTTAAACCAAAATCCCAAAGTAACACTCCTTTAATGATTACAATGTCCTATATATATATATATATATATATATATATATATATATAAAAACTATAGAAATTGTTTTTTAATGAACGCACAGAAGTTCCATTTAATAATCATTAATTGTATTTTATTTACAATTAACTTAACATTTAAAGTACATACAGTAAAAGATTGACGCGAGTGGGTTCAAGTCCCATTTATTACAAAAAAATTTTTTTTTCAAAAACCCAATTGTACAAAGTTTAGGATAAGCCTATTTTGGGATACGTAGATTCCAGATTTGACATTTGCAATGTTGCCAAATTTGCCGTTTCTCTGATATTATTAGTCATTTTGGTTTTTTAAATACATCACTCTGTATATGCAATCATTATTGGAATCTCCTCTTCAATACGAGTTCAACCATACGTAACACTTATGATTTTATGTAGTCTAGAAGGTCTTAAATACATAAAACAGTACAAAATATGTAGATTTGAAGAAATTTAAATGTTTAAATATAGAATGCTGTGAGTTTGACATTTGTTCACCATTTACATTATTAAATAAAACTGACAGTAGTTTGATGTGTTTTGAAAAGTTCTGCAAAGTAAATTGTTTCTCTAAAATGGTTGTTAATGAAAAAGAACGAATTACTATTCTAATGATGAGAGGGTACGGCCACAGAAAATGATTTTATAGTGAGTAGTTCAACGATACTTTCCCAAAGTGTTCTCCTATCCATAAGGTGACGGTAAAAAAAAACGGTAAAGCGCTTTGAGGACCCTGGAGGGGTATAAGATAGATACCGATCAGGTAGACCAAGAACAGTTATAAATGACAACAAAACTTTCGATATAATGCAGTGTTTCGTTGAAGATCCACCTACATCCTCACGCAGGGTTGCACAATTACATGATATAGGTCATTCTTCAGTCTTACGTGTATTACATAATAATAAATTTTAGCCACACCAAATTCATTTATTGCAAGAATTAAGTGAAGATGACTTCGACCGTATATTAGAGTTTACTGAAGTAGTGATGGACAAAATTGAAAATGACGGAAATTTCGTCAACCTTTACACTGTGTGGGAATGTATATCGACATAATTTAAGGTACCGGAGTGACGTAAATCCACAATGGATGCGAGAAAAAACCATACTCAAAGACCACAAAAATTAAATGTATGGTCAGGTATAGTAGGTACTCAGTTAATTGGGCCGTTCTTTATCGAAGGAAATTTAACGTCAGATCATTACGAAATGCTGCTTAGAAATGGAATTGTACCTACACTGAGAAACTTGTTTGCAGCCAATTTTAATCAGATATGGTTTCAGCAAGATGGAGCTCTAGCTCATATTGGTGTAAATGTTCGGCGTTATTTAGATGAGATTATTTCCTGGATGATGGATTGGTAGACGAGGTAATATGTAATGGCCTCCACGTTCATCTGATTTCAATCCTAAAGATTATTTTTATTGGGGATACTTGAAAAATTCAGTTTACAAAACTAAACTAGCAAGTCTTGCGGAGCTAAGGCAACGAATTATCGATTAATCTTGATTAATTTCTAGACAATCGTGTAGAAATGTGTTAGACGCATTTTACCATCGATTAGGGTACTGTCAACTCACAAATGGAGCACATTTTGAACACTTGATTAAGTAATCATTATGTCCATTTCTTGAAACCAACTTATCACCAAACTTTGTTTGCAATAAGGCGATAGTTTTGTTCGCCGTATGACACGTAGCATCCACATCTCATGCAGATCAATTGTGATCGATATTTTGAAAAAAATATACATCGATGATAGACCGGTAACGTTCCCCATTGACCGTAATGTTAGCTCTAGCGTCATTTTTAAAGAAATAATGTTGAATGATGCCACCGACGTATAAACCGCACCAAATTGTGAATTTTTTTAATATAGTGGGGTCTGTAGTATCTCCTCTGGATTGGTATCACTCCATATACGGTATTTCTGCTTATTAGCAAACCCGTTAAGCCATAAATGAGCCTCGTTGCTGAAAACAACTTTTCGATAAAACAATGAGTCGGCTTACAACTGCTCTAAAGCTCAAAACGATGGCCATTGTTTTAATTCCTGCACCACCTGAATCTTATATGAGTTGTAGGCAAAGATCTTTGTGCAACACTTTCCACGCGGACAAACCCCCAACTGCTGCGACCGACGACGAATCGATAATTTTGGATTTTCTTGCATACTTTCGTTTATAGCAGCAATATTTTCTTCAGTGCGCACATTCCTTCGACGCGTTGATGTTATTGCATCCTTTAGAGAGTGTATGGTACGAAATCTATTCTCAGTGCGACGAATGGCTTACTCAGGTGGACGATTACTGTACGCGGTATAATTCACAAAGTCGTCTATACATTTCCCGAATAGATTTATCTTCAGGGAAGCTACACAGTCATAATATAAAAAAAAAAACAATAAATAATAATTAACTTACATCTAATTACTTACACACTAATTTTTAAAAAGAGTTATTAATACAATTATGGTCGTACTATGAATAAATATACATTTTAAAATAACCTAGTATACACTGTGTCTCGAATTTCTGGACATAGGGAATTCCCATGTTAAAATAAACTATTGTAAATATTGGCTCCCCTAATTATTTTACAGTAAAATGTAAAATGTAAAACTTCTTAAGGAAAAAAGGCTGCTTCTTATGTTACAATTGCATTTATATTTGGTTCATCCGTTTTCGAGAAAATTAGGAAAAACTTAAGCGCTTTTTCGTAACCGGTAACGTTAATAAGCCATGTAAGTGTCAGGATAAATACAATAAGGAGCACAAATAAAATAAGTCTGTTATAAACAAGAAGATGATATTCTAAATAAACAAATTAATTATGAAAATTGGAAAATAAATAACAAAAAATCATCATTGTAATGCCATTCAATAAATTTTACTTTTTCTTCAATGGTGTAATAATTCATTTTTATAAACAAATTTTTCTTTAAAAAGTAATAATCTGTCCCAAATAAAGTTTTAATGATGAATGAATTGTTTTTGAACAATGAATGATTTACAATGACAATTAATAATTATTGTTAGCATTGTCTGTCTAAAGCAAAGCAACCTTGACCAGTTACGAAAAGCCCTTAAGTTTTTCCTAAATTTCTCGAAAACGGATGAACCAAATGTAAATGCAATTGTAACATAAGAAGCAGCCTTTTTTTTAAGAAGTTTTACATTTGACATTTCACTGTAAAATAATTAGGGGAGCCAATATTTACAATAGTTTATTTTAACATGGAAATTCCCTATGTCCAGAAATTCAAGAGACACAGTGTATATAAAATAATGGCAAATCCCAGTAAACACGTTCTGTTAAAGCTACAATTAAAATAAAGCTACTTAAAATCTAGCAAGGATACGTACAACGATATAATCAAATAACAAATAAATTACGGTTTACCTTGAACAATCATGGGTATAATAGGAGGTTGGCCAATTACCTCGTTAAGCAAATTAACGTCTTTGTTGTTGTCTAACAGGTGAATGCAACATTTCTGCGTCAGTTTTATAATATTATTGTTGTCCAAAATTTCGACGTTATCAGTATTGAACTTATGACCCTCTGAAAGAATATGTTCAGCAAAGTGTAAGTACTGTGCCCCTTTGTTGTTGTTTTTTATTTGTCGGAAATGTTTTGGTGGTAATATTTCTTATGGTCATTCCCAGGTAATAGATTTAATTAAAACAACTGACTATGCTTCAGGCCATACATGATGATGTCAAATAATACGTTGTGTTACGCTATTACGGATTTATATGACAAAAATTGGCTAAATTACACACATATATATATATATATATATATATATATATATATATATATATATATATATATATATATATATATAGTGAGTCTCAAAAGTTTTGTCTAAATTCATTTAAAGTTCAGGAGTCTAGTTTTTGAAGAAACGCTTGGACACGTCGATTTTTATTTTTGGCTGCGGTTTTGTAGTGTTAAAATTTTATATATAAGGTGGCCCAAAAATTAGTTACGACCACCAAACCAAATTGATTTTGTCAAATGGAAACACGTGTTTTTTATTTCATTTTCTGAATCTGCTTTGAATTCTGAGTAAATCTCATGTACCATCTCCTATACCTATAGTCAACAGATCTCGAGATATTTACGAAAAAAATTAAATATTATCATTGTAAACCAACTTGATGAAGATTTCAAACGAAATCGAAATATATGGAAACTTGTGAATTTATTAACGTTGCATTAATTGATGTATGTACCAATTAATTATTCAATACATTATATACAAGGCGTCCGGAAAAATTTGCGTGCCCCTAAAGTACGCCGCTGGAAATAAGTTTTTCTTGAATAACTTTTAAAGTACTTGACATAATTTAATAAAAATTCAGTATGATGGCTACTAATAAGGGTCTCTTAAAATAGTATCCTTGAAACATATTTAGCTTGTTTAGTTTACCAGGGATGGACTAAGTTGTACACCTTAACGCCTAAATTTTTAATACCCTGTATGATAAAGATTTAAAAACAATATTTTTGGGTAGCTTGAACCTTTATTAGGCATATTAATATCGCTAAAATGAAATATTTTCGAGAGAAAAAAAAAAATAAACGAATCATAATTAATAAATTATTAAAAAAATTAAGCCAGTGTTTTTTCGAATTTTTACGAGGAAACACTCTTTTAATAATAAATTAGGAAAACCAAATTAAAAATATTAATTATTTAAAAAATGTTGCAAACTTAAGTGAGTTTATTGACCCACGAGGTATATTTTTATTTCTTGTTCATTTTATTTATCTTCACTAAAAAAAAACATATGTCAAACATTCCTATGATACGAAATAAATAAATAAACTGCATTTTAGAACTTGACATTTGTCATATTGCTGATACATTGATCGACATTAATTTACTTTAAATTTACTGATTTTTGGATTTCGTGGTGATTTAAATTGTAAACTTATTCGAAATATGGATTCCACTTTTATTGAATATGCAGATATGCATCTCATGCATGGTCTTGCCTCTTGCAATGCTTTGGAAGCAAGAAGATTATATCACGAGAGATTTTCTAATCGTACTATTCCAAATCAGAAGACATTTCAACGAGTTGATCTACGTCTAAGAGAGAATGGTGAGTGATTTCGGTTACTAAGGTAATGATATGGACTTTCTTTATAACTTTAGGAATGTTTAAGAAAAAAAGTAATGATACTGGTCTGACAAGAACAGTGCGTACGGTGGAATTAGAGGAAAATATTTTGAATGCTGTAGATGACACTCCTTCAACGAGTACTCGCAAATTAGCCGCACAATTTAATAAGCCGAAAACAATAATTCATGAAGTTCTTTAAGAACAGCTGTTATACCCATATCATTTGCAAAAAGTACATGAATTGATTCCTGAAGATTTTCCTCATAGAATGCAGTTCGCAAACTGGCTATTGGATCAGCAACGAAATAATGAAAACTTCATTAGCACTATTATTTTTACAGATGAAGCAGCTTTTACCAAAAATTGTATCACGAATTTACACAACTCATACGTATGAGCTGATGAAAATCCTCATGCAACTATTGTTTACCATCATCAACATCAGTTTTAATCAATTAATATCTGGGCAGGAGTCATTAGCAACTTTATTCGGAGTTCCTCCAGAACGCTTTTCAAGATTTAATAGAGCATTTACCTCTTGAAACCCTCCGAAACATGTACTTTATGCACGATGGGGCCCCACCTCATTTTAGCGTTGCTGTGCGGGAACACTTAAATAAAGTCTATCCAAACCATTCGATAGGTAGAGGTGGACCTATCGCCTGGCCTCCTAGATCTCCCGACCTGACGCCTTTGGATTGTTACCTGTGGGGACACCTCAAAACCTTCCAGTCCGGTTAATACTAGGTAGGAGCTTCTATAGAGAATCACGTTTTATTGTGATGTGCTAAGGAACGAAGTGGGGTTATTGTGGCGGGTACAACAGTCCTCAATTCGTCGTACTCGCGAGTGTATCAGACTTCCCCGAGCCCATGTTGAACCTACTGATGAAGTTTTTAATTAAATGAAAATTAAACATAAATTCGTTTATTATTTTTTTTCTCGAAAATAGTTAATTTTATCGATATTAAACAAGAATACCTTTTTTTTAGAGAAAGGTTCAAGCTACCGAAAAATATTTTTTTTAGATCTTTATCATACAGGGTGTTAGAAATTTAGGCGTTAAGGTGTACAACTTAGTCGATCCCTGGTAAACTAAACAAGCTAGTGGCCATTATACTGAATTTTTATTAAATTATGTCAAGTACGTTAAAAGTTATTCAAGCAAAACTTATTTCGAGCGGTGTCCTTTAGGGGTTCACATCTCCGTAGGGAGGGTCTGGAGGAACAAAATTTATAGGAACTTGTCATGTTATTTTTTCGTGTTCTGTCTAAATGAGAGATTTCCACATTTTCCGGACACCCTATACATATATATGTATATATATATATATATATATATATATATATATATATATATATATATATGCGTTTCACAAGAAAGTGTTTAAATAGTTTTTTATTCATTTACAAATACTCTATTAAGTGCTTGGTTTAGATAATTTTTAAGCTTCCGGTTTGACCGGAAGCGCACATAATTATTTTTAAATCACTCTGTATATATATTTTTGCATTTTTGCATTGCTGATTTTTTTCTCAATACATACGTATAAAATTCTTATAGGGTTTTATAAAAAAAATTAGAGAAAAATGCCATCGAAAGTTTTTCAATTTTGTTATACGATTAAAAGAATCAAACAAAACCGTAGGCAGCGTACGTCAACAAAATCGCATTGCAATTGTTTTTTCGTTTATTGAAATTGACAATCAGATAAAAGTTTAATTTGATTTCAATCGAAATAATTGTTTAAAATGAATAACAGTGAAAAAGTTAACCTGTTGTTAATTTTCGGTGAATGTAAACGTAATTCTCGACAAGTGGTAGAATTATACGCACAAAGATATCCCAATAGATACCATCCTTCCGAAAGTTACTATCGCTTAGAATGCGTGGAACATTACCAGGAGTAAATTATCAGAATTTAGAACAACAAAGAAATGTTTTGACCGAAGATATTGAAGTACAAATATTGGGTTATTTTAGAGTAAATCCACGGTCATCTATTAGACATGTAGCGCAAGAAGTAGGTGTATCAGTTGGCTCAATTCACAGGACATTAAAAAAATTCAAAATGCTGCCTTATAAAGTCGATTTGGTTCAACACTTGCGGCCTCATGACTCTGATCGGAGATTAACTTTGATTGCATGGATAGTGGAGTAATGTGATCACAATCCATTATTTTTAGATCATATTTTATGGACAGATGAATCCAAGTTTACAAATAATGGAGTTATTAATAAACAAAACAATCGTTATTGGTCTAACGAAAATCCTCATTGGTCAATGGAAACTAACCATCAAACCGTATGGGGTTTAATTGGAAACCAATTACTAGGGCCTTATTTCTATGATGGTAATCTAAACGCCAATGGGTATCTTGAATTTTTAGATAACGTGCTACCAACAATGTTCGATGAGTTTCCTCTGCTTCTGCGACAACAATTGTATTTCCAGCAAGATGGAGCTCCAGCTCAGAACGCGTTGATAGTAAAAGAATATCTTAATCAAACGTTCAATGAACGATGGATAGGAACTAACGGCCCGGTAGAATGGCCTGCGAGATCACAGGATCTTACACCGTTAGTTTTTTTTTTGTGGGGTCATTTAAAAACACTGGTGTATGCCGATCCACCTTTAAATGTTGACTTAAAGAATAAAATTACAGCTGCATGTGTTAATTTAACTACGCAGTAAATCAAAAAAGCAACTAAGCATGAACTCAGGCGACGATTAGAAGCATGTCTAGAACAGAATGGCGGCAACTTTGAACAATTTATTCGCTAATTATAACTGATTTTGTTTAATTTTTCTAATCATATAATAAAATTGAAAAACTTTCGATGGCATTTTTCTCTAATTTTTTGTTATAAAACCCTATAAGAATTTTATACGTATGTATTGAGAAAAAAATAGGCAATGCAAAAATATATATACAGAGTGATTTAAAAAAATAAAATTATGTGCGCTTCCGGTCAAACCGGAAGCTTAAAAAATTATCTAAACCAAGCACTTAATAGAGTATTTGTAAATGAATAAAAAAACTATTTAAACACTTTCTTGTGAAACGCAATACAAAAGAGTTATTGAGTGCGTCCGATTATATTGAACGCACTGTATATATGTTTATATGTACATACCAAATTATTTCAAAGAAATTTACAATTTACTACACCCTCTACAGCTGTACGCGAAATTCTTATCTAGAACATTACAAGGTGAAAAATAATTGTATACAAAAATTATGATTCAGTAATTGAGAGTTGTAATTTTGTTAAGATTTAAAAACCCGTAAAGCACGGATAATACGGATCTGCTATAATCTCCATTAATAATTTCAAGCTTCATTTTAAGATTGAGAATTTTTGCCTTATATTAAGTACTATGAGTTCCAGATTTGGAGAACACAATTAACGTTAAATGTCTACCTACAGAATAATAGAAGGCAATAAGTAATTACTTCATGTTTTGCAATTTATAAGCATTTGTAAACCATGAATATTATATTTTATCTACAAGTAAAATTTAGTCAGTTGTAAAAGCTGTATTAAAAAATTAAAATTAATAATTACTCTTGAGAAGTCACTTCAGCTTTTTTACTTCTCAAAATCTGAAATTTTATCTAGTAATGGTTAAAATGAAAAGGTGCTTAGGGATTCATTACAAAGATTATAACAGTTAGTTAAGACATAAAGAGCTTTCAATAATTGATTATTTTGAATTTAAATTAATCCTTAGGGTATTACGCTGCGTAAAGGACGGCGTGGGCTCTTGAGCAATCCCACACTTTTTTAAGGTTGCTAAAGTGGGTGGACATAACTGTATAAATATATTTTTGATGAAATATGTTTATTAAAGTTGAAACCGAATCAGGCGAGATCGTTATGTTCCAAGCACGATGTCGGGCCAGCTTCGGTTGAAGCAAAGCATCCTTAGTAAAAAAACAAGTGTTTTTAATATTTTTTTGTAGTTTGCTTCCATTTTTATTCTTTAATAGATATACTAAGAAACGCGACGTCATCATCTCCGATGTCATTATAGCCATTGATTCACGAAACATTTTACGAAAATTTTAGGTTGGAAAAGCTTGATCCGGAATTATGTCATGCATGTCACTCTTACAAAATGTGTGAAAAACAGGATGCGTCCAATGGAACACTTTAATGTGAGCAAATTCGGGACCGTATTATTGGCAATTTCACGCATTTTAGGGGCGTAGATGCAAGATTGTCTTGATTATCTTCCATTTTCGTGTTTTTTAACAGTATACATAAAACAAAAGGCGACTAAATCAAATTTTCACTTTTAAAATTAAGACATTACCAACCGCCACAAAAAGCCGTAAATCAACTAAAGTAAAAATTTTGGTTTAAAAAGGGCAAATTACAAAAAATAACATAAAAACGTGTTTCGTAAAACTTTAAAAAACTCGTGGCTATGTCACTCATTTTTTTCAACTGAAATTCGTGTTTCAAGACTGGTCTCATGAAACTTGTTTTTTAATATACTATTATTATAGCTGGCACACAGAACATAATAATAGTAACAATGAACAATTCAAATTAAACTAAATTGAAAAAAAATCACTTTCAAGCCATTCAACATTCATGAGATGCGCTGCAGTAAACGTTCTGGTTCTTTATGATGAACTCACCACGTCTGTGGTTTTGACAGATGACTATTTGACAAGAATTACATTTAACATCAATCTTTCTGTCGGTAGACCTAGGACAAAGGCGGCATCTTCAGCGCATCCCAGCTTGAGACTCCAGTACGTCTTGCACTCCCTGAGTTGGGTGAATATTCACTCCGCATGCCTCAATAACCTTCTTAGTACGTGTTGATTATTTTGCAAAGAAGGTACACGCAATTTCATGTTTTCTTTTGCGAGATGTCTTCCTAACATTTTTAGAAAATATCGTGGCCTGAATGAATAGGTCTATTACAGATTATATCCAATAACAGCATAAATATTCTGAAGAGTCATCTAGCAGTACGTCATGCGTATGTGTACTCGCGAATGAGTTTGTCGGTATTATCCACGGTGCCTTTGGTGGAATTGTAGTCTTTAATCATTGTCGGTTTTTTCCTTCTTTTTTAGAGATATCAGACTTGTCATGTTGTGATGATAGTAAATGGACCATTCTTCCCTTTTTAGACACATATGAAACTAAAGAAAGATAGCCTGAAAAGGGAAATTTTGACGAATGAACGCTTCTACCTGCTATTTTCTTCAATTTCTCCAGCGTGTCAGGTTTATTCATTCTATCTGTTCCCAAAGTTGTAATTTTTTTCGTAAGAAATTCTTCAGCCAATGGTGCCGAGGTAAAAAAGCTGTCTGTGGTGACTCCACGACCTGTATTGAAAAGTGGTGTCGTAATATATTTTACGACCCATGCCCCTTGGTTATTTTCTGGCTGCACACCGGAAGCTTGCCAGTGTGTTTTTTTTTTAATTTTACAGGTAAGTCGTCCCAACGTCAGCCAAGGCCCAAATTATAATCCCGTATTTTGCAGGCTTAGATTTGATGTATTGGCGAAATGGACAATTTCCCCGAAAGGCCACTAATTGTTCGTCTAATGTTAGTGATTCACCTGGTACCAACCTTTTTTGGAATTCTCGACATGTGTTTCGGATTGCTGTTAACTTATCCCTTTCTCATCTAATTTGTCTTGTCATAAAATCTAAGAAATGTACGTGACACTGCCGCTGTGAAAATTGGCCTTCGTACTGATTCATCTGTTGTCCACATTTCCGTCGTATGTTCTTTCCTGCAACGCAAAGCTCCTGCTGACAGTAGAACTCCAATACAGGCACCTAAGTCAACTTCCGTCAGCATCTTATAATTTTTTTGTTTACCGGTATGTTTTTCATTATAAGATCCATAAACTCTTTCAGCTTCTTCATTAGTATGTCTGCAAATTATTTCTCTCATCATTCGTGAGAAACAGGTTGAAAGTATCGAAAACGTAAGTTGAAGTAAACGAATACTGTGTTAAGTCTGTTTTTTCAGATAAGATGTTATGACAACGACGGGGCCACGTATAGTTAGATTTGGTGTCCACAACTTTATATTGATGGAAAGTCGACTCACCCTCTTCTGCGTCAATATCTAACGTAGCAACATCTTCGTTCTCTTGCGCAGGAATATAATCATCCTCCTCTTCTACATATTCGATTTCATATGACATTATGCAAGATCTAAAATAGTAGATATTATAATATTTCTGTTAGCATATTTTATGTAGGCGTATAAGTACTTACAGTAAGCTAATTATCCAATTTCCGCACTGATATAACACTGACACAACACTAATAGAGCATAACAGTGACAGCGGTAAAACAAGTATCTGATTTACCAACAAAAATGGCGCATTAAGCTACAAGTTTTTGACCGACATAAAATACTACGTGGGGTAGCTGCAGGACCCCAAACAACTGTTTTATTATTACTATAAAGATTAAAAAAATCGCGGGATGTTGTCTTTGTTAAAATATTCGTTAAAAGAAATGAATAGACTAGCGAGAAGACAAATGCTGTAAACAAATATTTGAAAAGATTTTTGATAAAAACAATTTTTGGGGTCAGAAAACGACCCCAGCAGTACTCTAAGGTATATCATGGAATCTTGGCTAGAAATAAATTCCACTTATATTAAGCATTACAAAAATGGAAGTTCTATAAAGTATAAATCGCAACCAATTGAAATACTACTACAATGACTTTATTTCAGAAAATTTAAGTCAATACTATGAATTTGTAAACGCTGGCGAACCAAGAACAACGTACGCGAAAATAATTAGAGTCAGGGAAAGAGTCAACAGCAATATCCCACAGAGAGATAATTACAACATAATCTTACTACCAATTTCGATGAAGGTCTATTACAGAAAAGCAGCTTACTTAGGAAATTCACAGTAAAATGTGCTACCGTCCGATATTTTATATAAATTGCACTCACTATGGTAACGTAAACATTAAGAATCCAATTTATGTACTCATACATATTTGCCACATTCAATGGATTTAGATCTTTGAACATAAACGTTTACATTCAAACCTTAGATTCCTCAATATCTGACGGAAAATCGGCGTTAAAAAGCCGTACATTGCTAATGGGTATTAGATCGCTAAATCCGTTGTTATTGTGTTAAAAATGGTATTCACGTGCTACGTAGAATCAATACCCATTAGGCACAATTAAGTAAGCAATCCATAGCATACATTGTAATCGCATATAATGTAATCGCACTACTGTACAACTTTTGTAAAGAGCCAAAACCTTTTACCAACTTTTTTGATTAATTATTCGCTAATTAATCAATTTTACCAACATTGCAGAATTCTAAATAATAAATTTTATCCCCTCCGACGTCGTTTCGAAGACATTAAGAACTTTCTAAGCCATAATCCTCCAGCCCACTAGGTACACAACATCCAATCTCAAAAATAACGCCACTAACAGAAGCCATCGCCGCAGATTTCTATAATACCACAACACGCGCTACCGAGTGCAACCGAGTTAGTGAGGCTCTGGTAACACGATCTGCTTAGCATTCGGGAGGTAGAGGATCCAATTCCCGTTACCGTCTACCCTCCTCAGAACCCTAAGTCCGTTCCTTCCGATCCTATCCTGACCGTAGCTATCATTAATTCCACAATACATCCATACTTAATGTACATATATTGGGAATCTATGATTGTGGCTGAAGGAGTTTGGAAACCTCAAGCAGCGCGCCCTACTCTGTGGAGAAGGAATGAAACTCGTGACCTTTTCCTTTTTGCTCCCAAAAGCTTTGTATTCGAATCACTTATCGAATTTTCCTGTACACCTTCGCTTGCTGTCTCTCGGATGCGTCTTCACAAGTTTTATTACAACACCTAGACAAACAGTTGTGGAGAACGTTACGGAGGGAGAATAATTCCCGGTGTCGTCAACTTACACAGTCGGAAAAACGCTGCCTGCCTAAATTCCGCCGGCCCCAGTGTTAACTAGAAAGCGCAACGGAGCCAGCTGCCCAGGTCTGTCCGTCGACACTAATTACATGTTTACACACTAACTTACTCCTACACGCCGCCCCAGGCAACTTACTAAAACGTAGAGTGAAGCGATCAACTAGACCAAGATCCGATATGTATAAAAATATGGATTTTCTTATTGACCTATATATTCCAGGTAGAAGAACGTTTACCTCCATGCCCTTATCTCTTTGAAAATATTTCAATTAGAAATAAAATGTTATCGCGCATTTTTCTATGCACTAGTAAACAGGGACGTAATGAAAATATTGCCTAATTTTTCTTTACTTACTTTAACTTTAACGCAGTTTTAAGTGCCCGAGTTGTGGGAGAGTAGTCCGGAGAGCCCGAGCCGAGGAGCGTGTTAGTTAAGTTTCGAAGCCGAGTAAAAAGGATTTTGTCTGGAATATCTTTGTTTTGTTATTATTATCGTAGTATAGGTATATGTAGTTTTATAAAAATATAGGATAATATATGTATCAAACCTTTCTTTGGTTATTGGTGAGAGTGAAACACCAAGTAGTATTCAATCAGCCCTATTTAAAAAACCATAGGCCCACCGTTCGATTTTAACCTATAGCCGCGGTAAAGCATAATAAAAACAAGCAGAGGCCATTAGGGGCTTATACTTTTACTTGCACGCTATAGTAATGTATGTATCCAACTTAATGGGTAAATTGTAATAATTATCATCAGTTTTCGAGGGACATTCGCTCCGAATTTTCGTTGTAAATTGTGACTGTCCAAAGCTGACAAGCTTAGAACTTCCATTACATAGTGATCTAAACATATAGAAATCTGATTTCTACCCTAGGGATATTATCAGTGTAATGTTAATCTAATTGGTTTATTTTGTTCACATGACAAATGTATTAATTTAAGTGGATGTTTATTTCAACGAAAAAATTGTGTAAAAATTTTTTGATGAAAAGGAGATAAGCTTGTCGAACTTTTGACAGATCAAAATTTACTCAAAATTGACCCACTATCGATACTCATAATTTTACTGCAGATTCCTCAGGTTTAGGTAACAGCTTCCGCTTTCGGCGTCGACTTTCGTAATTATCAGTGTTCTTAGCATAATACTACTCAAATGTTCTCTATATGAATCAATTGGTGACACGGAATGTTTTTGTATCTGTTTCAATTTTTTAAAAAATGTTATACAATCTAGATATTTTTAACACCACGAGGTATCACAATCTCCTAATTCCATACTTCTAAACACGTGCAATGTATGCTTGGTAAGAAACATGTGTTCCACTTGCATACAGCTGAGTGTGTATGTGTATGTGACTTTTACCGATATAAGAAAATTTTGGAGAAGTAGTTAGTTATTCATTTGCTTTTGATGTTAACATGTTATTTGAAGCTTATGCGGCCTTGCATTTAATGGTCAAGTTGGGCCCTTCATAGCAAATAACGTCAAGTATTTATTAGCGATACTAAAGCGAAAGTGAAATTTTAACCTTTTTGTAATAAACTAAAATTAAGATGTGTATATGTAAATAAATTATAGAGTAGCCAGACTAATTAAGAATTATACCGAAGTATTTACCTGTGAGGCTACCCAGAACTGCGGAAATATTTGTGTTTGTATTTTATTATTTTGGCAAATCATACGGTATTTAATGGTTTATATATCAAATTCTGATTTTGCGCATGGGAACTAACCTTGTATATACAGTTAAAGTCTTGTGTATACAGTTGTTGCTAACGTTTTGGTTTGTAATTTTGGTTTTCCTTGTTTAATGCTTACAAAATTATAAAAATAAGGTTTTATAGTTTAAAACAGGTGAAATGTATTTGAAAACACGTTAATGGCCTTAGGAAAATGCCGTTATAAAAGACCAAATTCAAAACGCAAGCCTGTTTGGATAACGTATTTGTAGGTTTGTGTATGTCGGCTTGCTGCTTGCTCCTTGGCGTTGACTGACGACTAGCTTTTACATGTTCAGTTCGTTTTTTTTGTTTACGGGTTTGGTGTATTTGTGTATTTGCGTGTTAGTCAGTTTGCTTCTTTATTACATGTTTGGTGCATGGTTAGCTTCTTGTTTGCAAGTTAAATACCTTGCTTAGTTTCTTTAGTTTGGACGTTGAGTTGGTTGCGTGTGTGACTGTTGCAGTTGCGTTTACTGTTTCTTTTTCCTGACTTTTTGGTTTTTTTAGTTATTTTGACTAGCTTGATTTGTTTATTTGTGATTCTAAGTTTGTGCGATAGTGTGTTTGCTCACGAGTTTGTTAGTGTTTAAGTATTTGAGGATGCTTGTTTCCCAGTTTGTTGATGTCTGAGTGTTTGTATGTTTGTAGGTTTTTACTTGTTTGCTTGTTTCTTTTTAGGGTGTTGGCAAAGTTTTTGATTTGTTTTCTTTAAGGTTTTTTTCTAGATATTGACATAAAATGCTTTAGCACGTACACAATACACCCAGACACATAAAACTTTGCAACATTTTAAAAAGTAAGGTAAACTAGGTGCATTTAAGAAAATTCCCTTATGGTCCAACACAAAGTATCTCGCAAGGTTGGCCTATAGATACAAAAGTACTAAAGAATACAACGTCATCTTGTCGTATAATCTAAAAATTAGTCTAAACAACAAAAATCAGAGAAACTACGAATCAAGTGAATAGACAAGCCTAAGCATCCCAAACTTCCAAACCTAAGAAACTAAACAAGCTAGTTAACACGCAAACACTAAAAATCTAACCAACATGCGTGCGAACAAACAAACTATGTAACATACAAATTTGCAAACAATAAACATCCAAACATACAAACAAACAAATGAAAACACTTAGTTAAGTTTAAGTTAGTATTCCCCAAACCACACAATGAAGATCAGAATTCAAAGAATTGTGTATACAACCTACCATGCGAATACGGCAGAGTACACATTGGAGAGAGCTGTAAATTACTTAAAGTGAGAACAAAGGAACGTAAGAACAACGTCCGCAAGGGCGGAACAGAAAAATCAAGAATCGTCGAACGTATCTAGAACGAAGACCACCGCATCCAATGGTATACCATATAGATAGTGGCAAACGACGAGAATACAACTCACTGGAAACTCAAAGAAGCCTATGCATCGCACCAGCAGAAAATCCAATAAGCCAAGCTAGTGTGGAAATGAAAGCCATATGGATTCCAATAATGGGCGAAGAGCTAAAGCACAATAAGTTCTAAAAAATATATATTGGATTACTCAGTGGCTCAGCGGTAAAGGTGTCAGACTTGTAAGTGAAAGGTACCAAGTTCGAATCTGAGAGTAGTCAAGTACATTGCGAAAAATATGACATATGACATATGAATTCGACTCAAGTGCAAAAACAGTAACTCTCAGGACTAAGCCTGATGACGGAAGCAGAGTCAGCTTCCGAAACGTCGCTCAAAAACGAAAACTGTGGAAATAGGCCGATCAACTCAACTAATATGAAATCACAGTTACAAAACACTTATAATACAGTACCCATAATATTTTTAATTAATTGTTGCTCTACAAATACCTACGCGATCTTTTAACAAAGGAAGATAACTACACAATACCAGGAATTTAATTTCACATAAGTCAAATGAACTAGAAGTGATGAAGAGTAATTGTCAGGATATATGATTAATTTTTTGTTTTTCTGTCGCATGCCATTTTTAGTATTGCTATAGAGCAAAATAAACAATCGACAGGATGACATAAACCGACCACTCAATTAGCACAGACAATTTCTGGTGCCCAGCTTCTGCCCAGATCTTTACTTTAAATCACTTTAAATCCAAAATATTTTTGCAATTCATAGTTGTTATTTTGCGCTTTTGGTGGTTTATAATAAAAATTATTACGCCTATTCACGCACATGGAAGACATTTTTCAAAAAGAAACGATAAAGAAGCTAGCTAACTAAAAAATCTGGTTATTCTTCTTTTTAAAAGGACGAATATTTCTTGGAAACGATAGCCAGAAATAATATTATTGGGACTCATGGAGTAATATTATAAATTAGCTATTTTTAATTCAGAAAAATGTTCACTGTTGTACAACAAATTTGAAGGTGGTTAACAATAGGATGTAGAAACACCCTAGCATTTAAACAGCTTGGCGCCGAAACGTCCAACACCGGTAACCACCATAATTATATAAAACATCTAATGGATTATTGTTTATGAGAATATTTGTACCCTCTGAGGTTTCATCAAAGTTAAAATTTGGATTCTCCGGGAGCGTCTGTCCACTGGTTATCATGGTCATCTAAAATTGCTTCATCTTGCCTTAATGCTCATTGTTCATCAGAAGACTGAAAGTCATTAAATCTGAAATTATAATTATCATCTTTATCTTTACTAATCAGAGTCACTATCAGAGTCAGAGTTAATATTGGCTAGAGTCAACATCGCCGTAAAGAGTTAGAAGGTGTATCTCTTGTTTAGAATCCATCTAAAAAATAACATTTCTTTAACGTATTTTTTTAAACAGTATTAACTCAATAACAAACAATGATTAAATAATGATTAGGCAGGCGGACAATTTGTTGCAGTAGTGGTCCAACATTAAAATTTGGCAAAATGGGTGCATTCGGCGGAATAGTTATAGCGTTTTGGTCATATGGTGTAATGGTCCAATATTGAAGTCCCTTGCATCTCATAAGCCATACATTTCTTAATTTTTTAAACTTCTATATTCGTGTGACAACCTCTTATGAGCAAATAAAACTGAGAATAAATTTGCCTACTATTAAATCAATATCCTTTATCATTGAAAATATTATAGCAAAGTAGATGTCGTAGGTTTAAATCCTACTCGAGGTAAACATTTTATTTATGTATTTAATAAAACCAGCTTTTTGCGGTTAAACTTAAATTTACAAGATTATAGAAACAAAAATAATAATCACGTCAGAATGACGTTTAAACTTCATGTCAGATAGAGATTAATAGACTCCAAAGCCGCCCGCTTCTATAAAAATATGGATAATACAGCTTAAGCATTTTCAATCATGTTTATTTAATTTTTACATTTATTTAAAATGTTGGCTCCGTTATTTCCTTCTACGCAAAATTACCTTCATTTCAAAAAATGATCGAGATCCATCAAGCGGTTGCCTCGCAATCTGCGTTAACTAAATGGCCCGATTATTTTTATATATGACTAATAATTATTAATTTTTGTTTAATTACTATAATTTCGTAATTTGAGCAAGAATCGAAACGGAAAGCAATCAATTTCGATTTAGTTGGATGCAATTTCAGTTTGCTATCATAATTTACGACTAAAATTTTATAAATATTTAAGAAGTTTTGTAGTCCATACATTATTTATTGCGGGTATTAAATATGTTTGAGTACATAACAGTTTAAAAGGAAAGGAGAAAACAAAGGTAGACTTGGCAATTAAGAAATAAATTATTACATTTATATACATTGGTGCTGCCAAAATTTTACGCGTTTACGCCAAATTTACTAATAATACCTTTGCATCCCTCAGACAAACCTGATTTTGAATTATACAGTAGCTTATTCATATTGGAAACATGCTGCTCTTTTTACTTATACATGTGTAATTATTATTTAATTATATGTACGAACAATTCTTGACCTAACTCATACATAATTTTAACATAGGTACGATCCAATTTTAGATATTTTTCGTTTACTTGTGTTCAGATGCAAATTAGAATACAAAGTTGTGATCGATATTTCATTAGTGAACATTGTTACAACACTTTGATGAATATAAATTGATTTTGTAATTTCACGCTGTAATTATTTCATGCAATTTTCAAAGCGATTAAATTTTTTCTTTTATATTCGTCTATCTAGTTTGACAGCAATGATTTTAAGACATCTCAGGCTGTTATTATGGTATAATATCCGATGTTAGTTTAATAATTTACCCAATATTTTAGATGTATTATAAAAATGTGGCAGGTAATGAAAAATGTATGGCTGTCGTTGACCAAGAAACATAATATTTGATTAAGCATCGTTAATATAAAACAAAATGAATTCGGATTTGGCAAATAACGTTATTAAAAGTGCTGAACAAGCTAGCTCTAATTCTAAGCAAATCGAAGGTGTGTTACGAAAAGTCTTGTTCAGATTTTGAAGAATAGTGCACATTGATAGTAGCGTAGAAATTAATAATGAAACCGTCATCTCAGCCTATTTTCAGCAACTTGATTCGAACTACTGTTAGAGTTATTAAAAACATTAACATAACATCATTTTCTTTCATAAAACGGCAAAATGTGGGACATTTTCGAAAAAGGCTAAAATTTTGACATGATGAACACAATTCGTTACTGATTATCGATTTTTAATGTGTTATGTAGTAACATGCTTACCGTTTTTGCTGTGGGTAGTATAAATTCTTGGTTTTCCGGAAACCACCAGATGTGAGGAAAATCACAAATCTTGAATTTTCCATATAATCCCAAGTGGTTTAATGTGATTATTGTGTTTTTTTACAATACAAATGTAGCACTCCGAGGGTGGTAATTTACACGATTTCTTCAGTTATCAAGCATATTGCAATATACAAGGGACTTTTCGAAGTTGAACTTTACACCAGTCATTTTCTGAGGCGCGGTTGAGCAACTGCTTTAGCAAATAGTAGTGGAAATGTTGCTGATTTGATAAGATTAGGCGTTTGAAAACACTCTACTATTGCCGAATCTTATGTGAAATAAGTCGTTGAGCGTAATATTGCCGTTGCAAAGAAAATGGTGTGTCTCGTCGGAAAATTATATTAATTCAGCATTCACAGAAGATCGTACACTGCTACTGAATTTGTCATAAATACGACTGATTGTGTTGCTATAGAAATTTGTAATCATTTGGAAAGCGTGAAAACGCCCGACCTTGCAGGGAAATTTTTGCAAATAATCAGACACACACAAATTGTACAGTAAATGTTAATTATTAGAAGTACCGAGTCACCTTAACTTTCACTTTTTGACCTTCGGCAAACTTTCCTCACACATTTTAGAGAAAAAATACTACTTCCTAAGCAATTTTATAAGATAGTATATTACAATACGAGCTTTATACTTGTTCGTTTAAAGAATTGTACATTTCTAACCATTACAGGAAATCATAACAGCAGTAGACGGCATTTACAACTTATTTTCTGCCAAATACCAAATTAATAAATAGTAGTAATATTAAATACTACTTTCCATAACAATAATAGTAGTACCGAGGTACCTTAATTTTCACATTTTGACCTTGGGAATTCCCAAAGTCGCCCACATGTAGGGCATATTATTGGCTTTGAGATCGCCCTCGGGTTTGGCCTTGGAGTTAGTCTAGGGACTAACCTTGGAGTTGGCCTTGAACTGGAGATTTCAATTTTGTATTCTAATAAAGGATCCTAGTCTTGTATGACAGGTATAGGCACTTGTTCTTTGGCCTGAGTCTCTGATTTAAATTTGTATTCTAATAAGAGATCCTAGCGTCGTAAGGTATGCATAGACGTCGTAAGACTAAAAATTAAATATGAATAAAAATGATTAAATCGTATTATTGATATTTTATAGAAGAGATCGGTCTCGGATTTTTTAAATTAAGTTAACATGTATTTAGTTATGTCTATTAAAATTGTTATAGGTTGCGTAAGCCTAAAGATTAAATATGAATAAAGATGATTAAACCGTGTTATTGATAGAAGCTGATGTGAAGTTTAAATATCATTCTGCCGGGGATAAATGTTTTTATTCTTACAACGTGGTTTATTTTTCGTAACGCATTTATTTATTATAAAAGAAGTTGCATAGTTACATAACTACTACATTTCTTATAATCTACATTCGAGGGTCGTGACCTTGTGTATATATATATATATATATATATATATATATTCGCGTTGGCGTGTTTGTGTGTTTTTGTCTATGTGTGTTTGCATGCTTGCGTGTTTTGCGCATGTGCCATATCTGTGTCTGTGTCAGTTAGCACCTTTAATATTTACTTTTAATTGATAATTGATAACGTTATTAAAAGGAGCACACATACACACACACACACACACACACACACACACACACACACACACGCACACACGCACACGCACACACGCACACGCACACACGACACACGACACACGCACACGACACACGCACACACGCACACACGCACACACGCACACACGCACACACGCACACACGCACACACGCACACGCACACGCACACACGCACACAGCCACACGCACACACGCACACACGCACACACGCACACACGCACACACGACACACGCACACACGCACACACGCACACGCACACACGCACACACGCACACACGCACACACGACACACGCACACACGACACACACGCACACACGCACACACGCACACACGCACACACGCAACACGCACACGCACACACGCACACACGCACACACGCACACGCACACACGACACACGCACACGCACACACGCACACACGCACACACGCACACGCACACACCCACGCACCCACGCACCCACGCACCCACGCACCCACGCACCCACGCACCGCACGCACCCACGCACCCACGCACCCACGCACCCACGCACCCACGCACCCACGCACCCACGCACCCACGCACCCACGCACCCACGCACCCACGCACGCACGCACGCACGCACGCACGCACGCACGCACGCACGCACGCACGCACGCACGCACGCACACACGTCGCACGCACGCACGCACGCACGCACGCACGCACGCACGCACGCACGCACGCACGCACGCACGCACGCCACGCACGCACGCACGCACGCACGCACGCACGCACGCACGCACGCACGCACGCACGCACGCACGCACGCACGCACGCACGCACGCACGCACGCACGCACGCACGCACGCACGCACGCACGCACTGTACGCACGCACGCACCACGTACACGCACACACGCACACGTACACACGCACATCAAACGCACACACGACACACGCACACACGCACAACGCACACACGCACACACGACACACGACAACGCACACACGACACGCACACACGCACAACGCAACACGCACACACACACGCACATACCACACCACGTACACACGCACACACGCACACATGCACTTACAGCAATACACGTACACACAGTATACAACGCAGTACACGCAGCATACATGTAACGTAAACATACAATAGTAATAGTCAATACACGACAACAATATGATAGCAATACAGCCATACATATAATAATATATATATATATATATATATATATATATATATATATATATATATATATATATATATATATATATATATATATATATATATATATATATATATATATATATATATATATATATATATATATATATATATATATATATATATATATATATATATATATATATATATATATATATATATATATATATATATATTATATTATATATATATATATATATTTATATATATATATATATATATATATATATATATATATATATATATATATATATATATATATATATATATATATATATATATATATATATATATATATATATATATATATATATATATATATATATATATATATATATATATA